>CM056051.1:382785979-383439313 GCA_029574335.1 Rana kukunoris
TGCCAGAAAAACATATTTCAGAACAAGAAATTTGGATGCGTGAAGAGCCTGATATTGTTGAGGTTGTCGTGTTTTTGCTCCCAACTATTTATGAAATAGTCACCTTGGTGGTTGAAGTCATAGATGTGTTCTGGACAGGGAACTGAAACCATCTGGTTGGGAGATCCTTGTGGCCAGCAGGTTATTTCATCCCATTGCGGAGGACACCCTTAAATATTAAGATACAGAAGTCAGCCAATCCCCCTACCCTGTCATAATGGATGTAATCAGTTAACACAACGTATCTGTATCGAGGATGCCCCAAGAAATATGAAAACGTTTGGCAACTGTGGACAGACTCAGAGTCCACAACAGATGATCAGCCCTCAGGGTTTAACCCGGATAGATTTCCTCTATATTTATCTGGCTCTGTTAAAAGCTGAGGTTCATGCCCCAGATTGGTGAGTGGGGGTGTAAGCCCAGAGGTTAAAATAACCACACTTAATCTTAAACATTCCGATAGCAGCCAATACTGACAGCTAAGAGTGGGATGAGGTCCTCCACGAAATGATATATCCTACCATAATCCTACCAAGAGTAACCTGAGCGATGGTTGTGCTGTATTTAGCTAGGTATGTGTAGTTTTAAGATAAACTGCGAGTTGTACTTTGTGCACATTGTTATGTGCAAGTTGGCCGGGTTATGCCCCAGTGGCTCCGTTTTGTACCTCTACAGCAAAACTTTTCAATAAAGAGAATTAAACAAACAATAAAAAAAATAAGATACGTTTATTAAGTATAGGTAAAAACTTGGTTACATCTTGGCCCATTGGTAAACAAAGCTGCAGAACACATATTCTAAATTGTCTTTATAGAACTTGATAGGTTAGCATATGTTTTGTCTATTCTTTAGAGCTAAAAGGGCTGGGGGTCTGGGGATTTTGGTCATTTGTCGGTATTATAGGGCCATTGTCCTCCAGGGGATTCTGAACTGGAGGTTTCACACCCGCACTAGACTTTGGGTTCCTCTGGAGAAGAGCATGGCGGGTAGGGACTTGGCCTACGCCCCATGGCTGGCGAAGGAGCAGAGAGGGCTGTCTGATGCGACATCTCCCCTTACGAGGCAGGTCCTTCGGGTTTGGGACAGAATCAATACTTTGTACTCCCCCTGGGTCCCTATTGGCTCTGCTGGGGGGCTTTTGCTGGTTCCTCCCGGGTGAACAAAGGGCTTTTTTTTAGGAGTTGGGTGGATGACCCTAATGCTCCCTGTGGCAAGCTTTTGGAGGGTGGTAATCTCCCCTCGCTGGAGTCCCTTAGGGCTCGACATGGCTCTTTCCCAATGGATTTTTGGCGCCACGCGCAGCTTAAACATTTTTTTGATGCACAGGTCACTCCTATTTGTGCCCTCTCCCAACCCACACCCTTTGAGTTTCTTTTCGTCATGGAGGATCCCATTCCCCACATGGTGTCTGAGCTTTACCAGCTACTGGGCTCGCCCACGGTGGAAACTAAGCCAGCCTTTATAAGGGAGTGGGAGCTTTCAGAGGCACAGCTGGCTTCCCTGTACCGCCTGACTCACTCTAGCTCCATAGAGTCTAGAACACAAGAAACAAATCTACAAGTTACTGTCAAGGTGGTATAGGGTGCCGGCTGTCCTCTCACGCATTTACCCCACAGTGTCTGATCGTTGCTGGAGGGGTTGTGGCCTTCGTGGCACCCTGCTCCACATATGGTGGGAATGCCCGAGGATCCGTCTTTTCTGGGAAATAATTCAGGCACAAATTAAGGTCATATTGGACGTTGACGTTCTGCTTCAGCAATTGCACTTTCTTCTCCATGTTCCTTCTATGCCGATCAGCTGTTACAGCGGGTGTGCTCTGCCGCACCTCCTGAATGCTGCTAGGCGTCTGATCCCTATTTACTGGAAGCAAGCTTCTGTTCCTGGCCTCGAGGACTGGTTCAAGAAGGTGCGGGAGATCAGGGAAGCAGAGGAGTGGGTGGCGAAATGCAATGGCACAGGTGAATGCTTTGAGTCCATTTGGGCTACTTGACTGCAGCATACTCTAGGAGCTGGGTTTGTCCCCTAATTTAGACATCGCTTTATTGGAACTTGCAGAGCCCTCGCTTAGGGGGGAAAAGGGGTGATGTGTCGTATGCCCTGGAGGTGGAGACAGGAGATGCAGGAGTTTGAATGCTTTGCTGAGCCCTAATTGCCTTTCTTTGATTGGGGGAGCCGTGTGACGCTGTAGAGCGAGTCTGGTGAAGGTAGTCCTATCTCCCCTATTCTTTTCCTCTTCTTCCTTCTTCTGGACTTTCTACTTTACTATCCCCCTGTCGTCGTTTGTCTGTCTGTAATTTGTGTGGTTTTTTTTTCTATTCAGTATTTGTTCCCTTGGGGGTTTTTTCCCTTTGGAATTAACACATGGTTCCCCACGCAACTGTTCAGCTTAGGTGTTTTTTTTCCACCGCTGGGGTTGGCCCCTTGATTTGGCCAGATCTCATTGTGTAGCAACGGTCTCTCTTCCCCCATCTTGAGAGGGGAGATTCCTAGTTGTGCGGGTCCCTATTTTCTAGCTGCCTATGGGCCGGTTGTCAGTCGGGGAGGGTCTGATGGAGGCCGCTTGGCCCCCCTCCCTATATTGGGCGCTGGGACGTGGGGGCTCCATGTTTAGTTGGGTCCAAAATCCCCGGGTTTTGATAGAGGAAGAGTAAGCAAGTTGAGGAGGAGCGTGCCCTCCACGACGGATTAGTTTTACTATATGGGAAATGGTACCTTGTTTTGCCATTGCTCTGTTGTAACTTTTGCACTGAACTGATTTATTTGTTCATTGTGTACCATGTTTTAACGTAAGCTGCACTTATGTTTGTGTATACATGTTTTCTTTTTCTCAATAAATACAGATTATACAAAAAATGACACCTCAGCAACCCCTACAATATTTTTGTTGCTGCAGAGGTCTCTCGGCAGGACTTTTTTCTACTGCACATGTGCAGAAAAAGCAACATTCATTGCTATAGTGAGGTCCAGTTGGCTGGACAGTGAAAATTTGCAAGAAGTGAAGATAGGCGATGGGGTCATTAAATGGGTAACTATATTAAGGCTACAGTTATGCCTTAACCTTTATTGTCAATTTTATTTCTACGCTTCGCACTTTAAACACTAGCCATGTGTCTGCTCACTCCCAAGCCAATAAAGGCCTGTTCTTCAATGCCCATGTCTGGTCAAAGCATTATTTATTATCAAGCCTAAACACTGAAATTCTGCTTTCCAATATAAAATATTTAGATAGTTTGTGCCAAGCCTTGAGAAATAGTTTACTTATAGGGGTGATTGATAAAATAAAGAGTACACAAAGGCATATATATTTCAATCCAAAAGTAAACCACAAGAAAATATGGAGGCTGCCCATGTTGACCTCCTTCTGAAAATGCTTAATGAATTTCTGTTACTGTGACCCTATGACTGTAATACATACTGTGTGTCCTGTGTAGGGTTGCCACCACATCCCTTTAAACCCAAACACATACAGTGCAGAAAATAAGTATTTGAACACCCTGCTAATTTGCAAGTTCTCCCACTTGGAAATCATGGAGGGGTCTGAAATTGTCATCGTAGGTGCATGTCCACTGTGAGAGACATAATCAAAAAAAAAAATTCCAGAAATCACAATGTATGATTTTTTTAACTATTTATTTGTATGATACAGCTGCAAAGAAGTATTTGAACACCTGAGAAAATCAATGTTAATATTTGGTACAGTAGCCTTTGTTTGCAATTACAGAGGTCAAACGTTTCTTGTAGTTTTTCACCAGGTTTGCACACACTGGAGGAGGGATTTTGGCCCACTCCTCCACACAGATCTTCTCTAGATCAGTCAGGTTTCTGGGCTGTCGCTGAGAAACACAGAGTTTGAGCTCCCTCCAAAGATTCTCTATTGGGTTTAGGTCTGGAGACTGGCTAGGCCACGCCAGAACCTTGATATGCTTCTTACAGAGCCACTCCTTGGTTATCCTGGCTGTGTGCTTCGGGTCATTGTCATATTGGAAGATCCAGCCTCGACCCATCTTCAAAGCTCTAACTGAGGGAAGGAGGTTGTTGCCCAAAATCTCGCAATACATGGCCCCGGTCATCCTCTCCTTAATACAGTGCAGTCGCCCTGTCCCATGTGCAGAAAAACACCCCCAAAGCATGATGCTACCACCCCCATGCTTCACAGTAGGGATGGTGTTCTTGGGATGGTACTCATCATTCTTCTTCCTCCAAACACGGTTAGTGGAATTATGACCAAAAAGTTCTATTTTGGTCTCAACTGACCACATGACTTTCTCCCATGACTCCTCTGGATCATCCAAATGGTCATTGGCAAACTTAAGACGGGCCTTGACATGTGCTGGTTTAAGCAGGGGAACCTTCCGTGCCATGCATGATTTCAAACCATGACGTCTTAGTGTATTACCAACAGTAACCTTGTAAACGGTGGTCCCAGCTCTTTTCAGGTCATTGACTAGCTCCTCCCGTGTAGTCCTGGGCTGATTTCTCACCTTTCTTAGGATCATTGAGACCCCACGAATTGAGATTTTGCATGGAGCCCCAGTCCGAGGGAGATTGACAGTCATGTTTAGCTTCTTCCATTTTCTAATGATTGCTCCAACAGTGGACCTTTTTTCACCAAGCTGCTTGGCAATTTCCCCGTAGCCCTTTCCAGCCTTGTGGAGGTGTACAATTTTGTCTCTAGTGTCTTTGGACAGCTCTTTGGTCTTGGCCATGTTAGTAGTTGGATTCTTACTGATTGTATGGGGTGGACAGGTGTCTTTATGCAGCTAATGACCTCAAACAGGTGCATCTAATTTAGGATAATAAATGGAGTGGAGGTGGACATTTTAAAGGCAGACTAACAGGTCTTTGAGGGTCAGAATTCTAGCTGATAGACAGGTGTTCAAATACTTCTTTGCAGCTGTATCATACAAATAAATAGTTTAAAAATCATAAATTGTGATTTCTGGAATTTTTTTTTTGATTATGTCTCTCACAGTGGACATGCACCTACGATGACAATTTCAGACCCCTCCATGATTTCCAAGTGGGAGAACTTGCAAAATAGCAGGGTGTTCAAATACTTATTTTCTGCACTGTATATATTACAGGTTCTGAGGCCAATTTAATGCAGATAAGGCACCAAGTGAGTTTAATTACCACTTTAATTAACCACAGAACTTGTGTAATTGTGTTAGGTTTTAAAGGGATGAGGTGGCAACCCTGGTCCTGTGTGTGTCACTAATCCAATCCGAAATAAGAAGGCAGATCAGGAAAAAGAGGTCCTTATCTGTGTAGCTATCCCAGGTCAAGGGATGTTCAGTTCAGTTCAGTTCAGCATTGACTGAAAGTGTTAAAGCGCGTGGGTCTGCATGACAACCAAGTAAGTAGTATTTTTTTTTTTTTTTAACAATAGAAGTAAATAGCATTTTTAGAAGCATAGGTATGAATAAAGAAAAAATATATAAAGAATACATTTCCCCACACTACTATACTGTATTCCCAAACCAACAAACCTATTTATCTATTTTTACAGATCTGCTAACAACTCTGTTTTATCACCGACACAAAAAGAACAAAAATAATAGTGCAGTGCACAGTAGTTCATGATTAACTTCACAGTATGTTATGCTAATGGTTAAGTTGTGAAGGAGCACTATTATTTATATAGGTTGGCAATGGCAACTTCCTTTTTTATCTTTGAATTTACTTTCTTGGTAAGACAATATTAACCATTTGAAGAGTTCTGTTTCCGTTGGGAATTGTGAGCCAACATCTGTGTCTGGCAGTGGCGCATTGCTTGGGACAGCAAGAAAATCTGTTCATCCTTGGTGATGACGTCATCTTTGTCCACCTAGAGCAAGTAATGAAGTATTAATATAATGGAGATGACAGTCTTTCAGACAGTGACACTCTTCTCTACTTTTTTTAAATTATAATGATAAAATACATACATATTTGGAACACAAAGCTGGTGAAAGTTGAGTATCCCATGTACATACTTTATGCAAGTGATATGCACTTTACAGACCCTGGTGTTGAGTTGAGTTGAGATGGGGGGTATCTTAATATAGCGCGGTCTTATTCTGAAGGGTCCAGACACGCATAGCAAAGTTCCTGCACTAACATCTTTGGCAATCCCACATAAAGAGAGTTGCAGTAGTCTAGGCAGCTACCTACAGTATCGTGGAGCAGATGGCAGTTTTTCTGTCCGAGATATCCAGATATTTAAACAGCCCCTTTAGGAGTTTTAGCTGCCAGTGACATGCACTGACGACCTTTTTTAACTAAAGAGCCAAAGTTAAACCTGAATCTAGGACAAATCCCAGATCACGACCCTGGGGGGCCACCTCCGGAGCAGGACCAAATGAGGAAGGCCAAGGTGGGATATCTGGGGTTTGCCAGATCGCTAAAGATGATCACCTCAGTTTTTCCCCCATTGAGTTTCAGGAAGTTGGCAGACATCCATGTGTTAATGGCCTCCAAAAAGCTGGCAAGGGTGGCATCAGCCGTCTGGTTCCTAGGAATCTTCAGGTAAACCTGTGTGTCGTCCGCATAAACGTGGTAATGGATGGCGTGGGACTTTAGCAGGTCGGCAAGGGGCCTCACATAAATATTAAACAGCAGGGGAGACAAGGCAGAGCCCTATGGCACTCCACAATCCATAGCTGTGTACTTAGAGTAAAAGGGGCCAGTCTTGACTACCTAAGAAATAGGCCATCCAAGCAATGCCGACCCACTCATACCCAAAACAGATCTCATGCGCTCCAGTAAGATTCCATGAGTTATGGTATCAAACGCAGCCGACAGATCCAAAAGAACCAGAGCTACTGAGTCACTCCTGTCCAAGCTGTGAAGGACATCATCATAGACACAGATGAGGCTCGTCTCTGTTCCATGTCCAGGTCAAAATCCGGACTGGAATTCGTCCAAAAGATGGAAAGACTCAAGGTAAGCCTGTAGCTGGATAACAGCCAGGCGCTCCATTATCTTTGCCACAAAAGGCAAGATGGAAATTGGCCTGTAGTTGCCCAGTATGTCCGGGTTCAAGGTTGGTTTCTTCAACAGGGCCAAGACCACGGCCTGCTTCAGAGCACCGGGGACAGTACCTGTCCTGAAGCAGCAGTTGATTATATCCCTAATAAAGGGGGCCAAAAGGGCAGCAGATTTTTTAACCAGCCCGGCAGGACATGCATCTAATGGAGAGGAAGATGGTTTCAAAGAGGCAATTACCTCAATCACCTGTATAACCGTAACCGGTTGGAAACCGGGCAATCCAGGGGCCATCACTGTATGGCCGATGTCCTCTTGCACAGTCTCTGGCCTGGGAATGTTGTCTCTAATGGTCTTAACCTTAGAGACAAAGAAGTCAGTGAGCTCCTGGCACCAGTCCTGTGACTCCTTGGGAGCAGAGCTGGTAGCTTCGGGACGGGTTAACTCCGAAAAGATCTTGAAAAGTTCGGCCATGCTGTTGGCTGCCTTCCTGAATCGCTCCTGGAAGTAGGTCTTTTTAGCCTCTCTCCAGATGCAGCTTTTTGTCAGCTTCCAGAAAGAACTTCGGCCAGCGTCTCTCCCTGGACTAAACCCGCTTTTTGAGGAGCCTAAGGTAAACCATTGCAGGCTCTTGCCCAGGGGACGGGGATTAGATCTCATCCTACGGGGTGCTAACACATCAAGGGCCACTTCAACTGACTCCTGAAAGATACTCAGCTTCTCTACCGGGTCGCCCAGCTCAAAAAAAATTGGCTGGTTAATACCCGTAGCCACAAGGTTTCCAAATCTGTCTGGGCAGACTTTTGATAGGTTTCTTGAGAAAACCTTGGGGTCAGAGCGATCTGGGATATGTGGAGGTTTCCCTTCCGGTAGGGCCAGGCTAAAGGAAATAAACCTGTGATCCGACCAGGTCAACTCCCTAGGCAGCGCACAGGTTGCAGACAATCCACTGAACAGGAGCCAATCCAACACATGACCAGCAGCTGTCTGTCACATGTTGCCTATACCCCAAAAGCAACAGTTCTTGGATAAGGGATTGGGTGGAGGAATCACTTAGATCCTCCTCCCAAAATTTCAAATTACCCAAGATGGCTGTGAGTTCCTCCTCTGTTATAGAGGCGTTAAAGGAGAAAAGGTCTGCAGCCTGGATCCTGGGTATTTCGCTGCGTTCCAAGTAGTCATGTAGGCGATCAGCGAGATCGGGGGATGGAGGGTCATGTGGGATGTCAGGGTCACTATATAGGGCCGTGTAAAACTCCTCAAAGGCACGAGCTATGTCCCAGGGGTGGGTCAGGAGGTGGCCTGCCCCATCTTTGATCTGGTGAGGGGTGGTCATGTGGGAGCGTTCTGACAGTTTACGTGCCAGCGGGGAGTGGGCCTTGTTTCCCTTGTCATAGTATTGTTGTTTCAGTCGGAGCAGGGCTTTCTCCACCTGGCCTAAAGCCATATCTCGGAGTGTTGTGCGCAAACAAACTATCCTTTTAAGAAGGGGTATGGATGGAGAAGTGTGCAGTTGGATCTCTAAGGGTGTTCACTTTGATGTAATTGTCTGTGCTGCATTATTGTGCTAAATCTTTCTCAAGATGTTGTGACTAATTAATGTTTCAGTCCTTAATAGATGTCTGTGGGCCTTTTTAATCTCCTGTTAATTTCCATTGCATAAACCATATTCTGTTTACTGTCTCAAATGAACCTATGTTTATTTTTTATATTATGTATTTCTTTTTGTTTGTTTTTGCTTTCCTTGCTCTTTTTTCAAAGTCCAGTTTTGTTGACCAATAAAATTACTTTCAAATTTTGAAGTTTGTTTTTTGTTAGTTTTTCATGCTACAGATTGTGACAGCTGCAGCTAAAAAAGGCTGATTGGCCTAAACAAACAGGTGTGATTTTGTCTGGAAGCTCCTTTCCTGGTGCCTTCATGGTAGCATATGCATGGCTTGTGTGCTGCCATGGATACAGAGCAGTAAGTATTGTTTCCTTTTTACTGCAGTGGTTCTCAGCCTCAGTCCTCAAGTACATGTTTTGTGGATTTATCTTATCAAGAATTGCTGTCCAGACTGTCTTTAAAGCACATGTGCAAGATGAAGGAAAACCTGCAAACATGGCCTGTTGGGGGGGGGGGGGGGGTATTGGTGGACAGGCTTGAAGTGCTGATTTACAGCACTGTGCTTAAATCTAGTGCAAGGCAATCCTATTCTAGTTGTGGGTGTTTGAGGGAAACCAAGTGAGTGTTAGAACCCCTGCTTGTGTTTTTTGTCTTTTCTTGGGGACACACAGGTCAATCTAACTAGTGTCCCCATTAAGCAAATTGCACTCCAGCACTTTGCTGTGTACACCCCAAATGATTAGGTAGTTTGGGGTTTAGTAAAGGCAAAGCCACTCTGCAGTACAAGTTTAGTTGCTGAAAATCTGAGGGGAAGCACTGATGATTTTAACATCCAATCATGTAGAAGCAAATTTTTTTTTGTTCTTTTCTTCCTTGCTTGTCTTCTTTCCGCGCTTCTTCTTCTCCCATCTTCTTCTTTTCTGCATTCATTCGGGTTTCTTCCTCCATCTTCTTCTTCCTCTGCTTCTTTCTTTGGTCTTCTTGTCCGAATCTTGCATCGGCATTTTTTCTGCATTCATTCGGGTTTCTTCCTCCATCTCCTTCTTCTTCCTTTGCTTCTTTCTTGGGTCTTCTGGCCTGCATCTTACACCTTTTTATTCTTCCCCGGACGACCCACTTGCAATTGAAGTTCCCGCTGTGTGAACGCTCCTGTTCTTCTGACAGTACTTTTATCACTGAGGACGCAACGTCATCTGGTGACCCCGCCCCCCTCTCACGCACATGTACTACTCTTGACACAGCGGGAACTTCAATTGCAAGCGAGTCGTCCGGGGAAGAAGAAGCTGGTGCAAGACGCGGACGAGAAGACCAAAGAAAAAAGCAGAGAAAGAAGTAGATGGAGGAAGAAACGGGAATGCACAAAAGAAGAAGCCGGTGCAAGATGCGGACGAGAAGATCCAAGAAAGAAGCAGAAAAAGAAGATAGAGGAAAAAACCCAAATGAATGCAGAAAAGAAGATGGGAGAAGAAGCACGGAAAGAAGACATTAATAAAAGAATTGTCAAAAACCGCCTATTGTCTTTTTTTACACTTTTTGGGGTTGAAATGGTAGAGGTACCATGTACCCCATTACCATTTCACACAGGGGGGGTGGGATCTGGGGGTCCCCTTTTTTTAAAGGGGTCTTCCAGATTCCGATAAGCCCCCCGCCCGCAGACCCCCACAACCACTGGCCAGGGTTGTGGGGATGAGGCCCTTGTCCCCATCAACATGGGGGCAAGGTGCTTTGGGGGGACCCCAAAGCATCCTCCCCATGTTGAGGGCATGTGCCCTGGTATGGTTCAGGAGGGGGGGCGCTCTCTCGTCCCCCCTCTTTTTCTGTTGCTGGCCAAGTTACAAGCTTGGATAAGGGGTCTGGTATGGATTTTTGGGGGAATTCCACGCCATTTTTTTTTATTTGGGGTGGAGACCTGAAGGGCCTGGTATGGATATTTGGGGGGAACCCCACATCATTTTTTTTCCATTTGATGGTGGGTCTCAGTTTGTGCAGAGACAGTTCTAACCACGGGAAACACGTGCTAATTCACAGGCATGTTATACACCCCCCAGGTACGAAATTAACCACTTAAGGACCGCCTCCTGCACATATACGTTGGCAGAATGGCACGGCTGGGCAGATTCACGTACAGGTACGTCCTGTACTACTACCCAGCCACAGTGTTGCTCATCTTACTTTAAAAAAGTAATTTGTTACAGTTACAAATTACTTCTCCGAAAAAGTAATTGCGTTAGTGACTCAGTTACTACATTAAAAAAGTAATTAGTTACTCAGCAAAGTAACTTATTTTTTTTTTTAATATTCTACAATGCTATGTTGAGATGATTTCCTTTTTAGAATGCAGGTGATGGGCACTTGCCAGGGAGCAGTGAGTTAATAATATACATTCCCTTGACGTTTACAGAGTCTGTAATTTAAAATTTTATATAAGGCTTTATTAGAATTTTCTATAGATAATTGTTTATTATTTTATTTATCTTATATAAGCTTTATTAGATGCAAGGGTTCTGGAATGGGGATGTCAGATTTTTCTTTGTTGTCTGATGAAGAGATGAAATCACTGACCAAAAATAACCTGCTGATCATTGATCTGTATAGGTGTCCTGCACTTACCATGTTGACCACTAGATGCCGCTGTGTACACTGTGTTGTAAGCGGAGTTCCACCCATATTTATGTTCACAGCACCGGCAGAAGCAATTACTACTGCTGCCATCTAGTGGCGGTAGATGTAATTTCGGTAATGCCACCAAAGTAATGGGAACTGCGTTACTGTGAGAGGAAGAGTAATCGGGTAGATTACTCGTTACCCTCAAAAGGGGCTGCGTTAGGTAACTGCGTTTATTGTAACTCCGTTACTTACAACATTGCCGAGCCATGGGTCACGGGCGTGCGCCCACGGCGCGCTCCCGTGACCCGGTCCGAAGCTCTGGGACCGTGGGACTCGATCGCCGATGGAGTGCGGCGATGGGTCCCTGGAGCTGAAGAACGGGAAGAGCTGTGTGTAAACACGGCTTCCCCGTGCTTCACTGTGGCGGCTGCATCGATCGCGTCATCCCTTTTATAGGGGCGGACACGATCGATGATGTCACACCTACAGCCACACCCCCCTACAGTTGTAAACACACATTAGGGAACACATAACCACCTACAGCGCCCCCTGTGGTTAACTCCCAAACTGCAACTGTCATTTCCACAATAAACAATGCAATTTAAATAGTAAAATAAAAAAAATTGCGCTTGTTAGAATTACAAGGAAGAAGCAGCGATCAAAAAGATGTTATACCACATCAAACAATATGCAAAAAGAAAAAAGATTGCGCTAAAAATTAAAATAAATAAAGTCTGTGAGACAATATATTCAGATGAATGCAGGTTGGATAGAGTCCGTGAGACAGTATATTCAGATAAATGTTAATCACAAAATAACAGTCCACCAAAAGAAAATTAATGCCGCGTACACACGGTCGTTTTTTGCGATGAAAAAAAAACAAAGTTTTTTAAAACGTCATTTAAATTGATCGTGTGTGGGCAAAACGTCGATTTTTGTCTTAAAAAAAAACGACCAAAAAAAAATTCCAACATGCTTGAATTTTTTGTGTCGTTTTTCAAAACGTCGTTTTTTGTTTCACAAAAAGTCACCGTGTGTAGCAAAAACGTCTTTTAAAACGACGTTTTTCAACCCGCTCATGCCCAGAAGCTAGTTATGAAGCGAGCTTCAATGGAAAAGAGTGGTGAACGTAACCTCGCTTTGAAAAGTGACGTTTCAAAAACATCGTTTTTTACTTCACAGAAAACGTCGTTTTTTTTCTTCACAAAAAATGATCGTGTGTACGCGGCATTAGAGTACATATATTATTGTGGGGAAAAGGAGTCACCGCTCCAGGTGGGATCACTAAATGGTTACAGGTGGTGCAGGATACCGAGGGTGCTGGCGGTGCACTAAGCAAAATGAAGACAAAGAAAAATGGATAGCCGCACTCCAAAACCTGATGGGTGGTCTTTTATTCAATAGACAGCATGTACAAAAATAGGGTCACAGCAGTAGAAACAAGGAACAGCCGACGCGTTTCGCACTGGATCAGTGCTTATTCATGAATAAGCACTGATCCAGTGCGAAACGCGTCGGCTGTTCCTTGTTTCTACTGCTGTGACCCTATTTTTGTACATGCTGTCTATTGAATAAAAGACCACCCATCAGGTTTTGGAGTGCGGCTATCCATTTTTCTTTGTCTTCACATATATCATTGTGGTGGAGGTTCTTACTTTTCTGGCACCGTTTTAGTGTGAAACCGTTTTGTACCTGGTGGAGATTATCTACGAATTTTCTTTTGGTGGACTGTTATTTTGTGATTAACATTTATCTGAATATACTGTCTCACGGACTCTATCCAACCTACATTCATCTGAATATATTGTCTCACGGACTTTATTTATTTTAATTTTTAGCGCGATCTTTTTTCTTAATGCAATTTAAATGCATTTTTGCTGTGAAAATGACAATTGTCCCAAAAATCTGTCAAAATTGTCCGAAGTGTCCGCCATAATGTCGCAGTCATGAAAAAAAAAAATCGCTGATCGCCGCCATTAGTAGTAAATAAAATAATAATAATAAAAATGCAATAAAACTAGCCCCTATTTTGTAAATTTTGCGCAAACCAACAGATAAACGCTTATTACGTTTTTTTTTAACCAAAAATAGGTAGAAGAATACGTATCGACCTAAGCTGAGGAAAAAAAATAATTATATATTTTGGGGGATATTTATTATAGCAAAAAGTAAAAAATATTGAATTTTTTTCAAAATTGTCGCCCTTTTTTTGTTTATAGCGCAAAAAATAAAAACCGCAGAGGTGATCAAATACCACCAAAAGAAAGCTCTATTTGTGGGAAAAAAAGGACGCCAATTGTGTTTGGGAGCCACGTCGCACGACCGCGCAATTGTCAGTTAAAGCGATGCAGTGCCAATTTGAAAAAAGGGGCCTGGTCCTTTAGCGGCATTTTGGTCCGGGGCTTAAGTGGTTAAAAGGAATATTTAACTTCTACTGTTGCACTTTAAGCATTATTAAATTAACTGCTCCCGAAAAAACGGGCGTTAAAAAAAAAAAAAATGCATTGTATATAAGTCCCCTGGGGCATGACTCAGGTCCCCAAACACCCTTTAGGGCAAAAATTTGCATATTAACCTTTAAAATTAGCACTTTTGATTTCTCCCATAGACTTCTAAAGGGAGTTTGGCGGCTTTACATATTTATTGCATTGCACCCTCTGCGCACCAATTAAGCCGTGAACCAGCGCAGCGCATTGTGTTTAGCAAATCAGCCCCTTAGTGTCATCTGGTAATAAAAATAATGGGGACTGCGGGTCATTAAAAAGGGGGATGGAGTGGTAAATGGTCTTAACAGGAGGGCCAAGTCCACACTGAGCCAAGTTGGCTATTGTTATATCTAAAAGAGTGCAATCAACACTACGCTAGCAGGAAGTCTCCCAACCCCAATGGGAGAAGCGCCAAAGCCTATAGTTAAAACTAAACAGAGAGCTCCGCATAAAAATACACCAAAGGCTAAACCAACCCAGGAGTGCTCATAAGCATGGTAGGAGTGAACCCAGTCCCTTCAGATAGTAGCAACACTAGAGGGCCAGGGGCCTAATACATTATACACAGTGTGGTTAGTCTATATTACAGTGTTTTTCAACTCCAGTCCTCAAGGCACACCAACAGGTCATGTTTTCAGGCTTTCCATTATTTTGCACAGGTGATTTGATCAGTTTCACTGCCTAATGGCCCATACACACGATCCGAATATCGGCCGACGGATCGTACGACTTTTTTCGCTTAATAATCGCGAGTAAAATAAAATAGGTTTTTAAACTCACGAAAATTCTCGTACGATAGAAAAAAACGATCGGAAGTGATGTCACGTGTTGTAATGTACTTGTATTGTATTGTCGGACGACGGCTGTACTGACTAAACGAAAATCGGACGATCGGACACCGGACGAGAAAAATGTTCGCGCTTGTCCGATCGAATTTAATCGGATGAACGGTCGTGATCGGCTGTCGAAAGTAGTGTACACACGATCCGAAAATCGTACGATCCATCATCGGACGATCGTTTTCGTCCGAAATTCGGATCGTGTGTATGGGCCATTAGTAATCACCACAGCCATTTCATCTGAGGGAAATCCTGAAAACTTGACCTGTTGGTGTGCCTTGAGGACTGGAGTTGAAAAACACTGGTCTATAAAGAAAAATCAACATTTTTAAATGTGTGACAACCTATAAATAAAACCCATAACGGTGCAAACTCAAACTTAAAGCTAGAATTTAAACCAGTGAGGAATTTAAAGAAAAAAATATAGTCTCTAAGAGCAGTTGCAATCCTTATCAGCTGCCTGGTGACCTCCTTAACAATGACCTTACAGCTGTCAGGGGGCGAAAGTCCGCAAACGGCATTGACTCTACCGCGTCTCCGATGTGGCCCCTGCGCAGCGTCGGCCGACAGGTGAAGGGCTAAATCATGTGATGAAGCCAGCAGATGACAGGTGCAGCTACTCACAGAACAGAAGTGTGCAGGCTAAGCAGGGCTGTGCTGGGTTTAAGCTGTGCGACCACTGCAGGGGGTGCAAAAAAGTAACTAGTGCCAGTCCAGTTAAGTGAAACTTGATTCCAGGTGAGTGAAGCTTGATGGTGGGATGGGAAGGTGGAGGCAGTGATCGGGGTTCACTGGTGCCCGCTCTACCTTTTGGGGGGAGACTTTGCCCTCTTTGAAATCATCAGTAGCCAAAAACAACTTTATCACTCATATGCAGATGACACACAACTGTATTTTCGCATCTGCAACAAAACGGATCATCATCTCAGTCTAGAGAAATGCCTCTCTTTGATAGAAAACTGGATGACAAAGAGTTATCTTAAACTCAACGCTTCGAAAACAGAACTTCTCCTGTTTCACGCCAATCGAAAGAACCAACTTGCAACAATTTGGACACCCCCTGCCCATTCTGGGCCAAATCATCACCCCTAGCGCCAAAGTCAAAAATCTCGCGGTCATCTTAGACTCCTACATGACAATGGATGCACAAATAGGGTCAGTAGTCAGCGGATCTCACCATCTGTTGCGCCTACTACGTAGACTTATTCCTTTTGTTCCTAAAGAAGACATAGCAGTTGTGGTGGGAACAATCGTGAACTCCAGACTTGACTATGCAAATACCTTCTATCTTGGATTTCCAAAGTACCAAATCTCTCGTCTGCAAGTCATTCAAAATACGGGCGCCAGACTTGCGACTGGAAAAAAACCATGGGAATCAACCTCACCTTCGCTGAGAACCCTTCATTGGTTGCCAGTAAAAGACAGAATTTCTTTTAAAGCACTCTGTCTGACGCATAAGTGCATCCATGGGAAGGCACCCCAATATCTATGCGAAAAACTAAAAGCTCAAAACTCCAATCGCGTTCTGCGATCCACCAAGCAAAATCTGCTCCAGATACCCAAAACCAGATACAAGTCCAAAGGAGAAAGAAGATTTTCGCTCCAAGGTTCCAGACTATGGAATGCTTTACCAACCAGCATTCGGTTGGAGGGGAACCACTTGGCCTTCAGAAGAAAGATCAAAACTCATGCATGTGCTGCGCTATATAAGTTCTTCACTCACTCACTACAGCGGCGGCCGATAGGTGTGTCCCTGAGAGTGGTTTTAGAGAGATAATTAGTAAGTGAGCAATAATAAATAAATAACGCAAAACGATTTTTACGCAAACACTCCAAAATTGCAATTTAAAAGTAATACATGCATGCACACTTGCAAAACTATGGGGTTGATTTACTAAAGCTGGTGTGTGCAAAATCTGGTGCAGCTCTGCATAGAAGCCAATCAACTTCCAGGATTTTTGTCAAAGCTTAATTGAACAAGCTGAAGTTAGAAGCCAATTGGCTACCATGCACAGCTGCATCAGATTTTTCACTCTCAAGTTTTAGTAAATCAACCCCTATGGGTCTCGTATCTTTTCCAATGCAAGGCCTGGGATTATTTATGACCACTTGGTTTCAGCTTCACTGGCCGAACAGCTCAAAGGCCATAAGCTTTTTTTCATAATTTTATTGGAATACAAATGTAAAAAAATAAAATAAAATGAATGCAACATATTACCAAAAGGGAGAGCTTACACCAAACCTTACTTTGAATTTGAAACCTTGTCAACAATGGGACATTATCTGATTTATATGTCTGCAGAGAGGCATAGACACACCCAGATATCTGAGATGCTCCATTGTAGGTGGTAATAGTAAGTAAGAAGGGGTTCAGTGGCAAGAGCATAGACTTCTCCCAGTTAATAGCTAAACCTGAGTATCTAGCATACACATCTATATATTTTTAACTGCTGAAAGAGACAAGCAAAGATTAGATAAAATTGGAAGACTAGGGGGCGTGGCCTGGACATGGCTGAGTGAGGAAGCAGAAATCTTGGGCTCCCGGCTTTGTCCTCCCCTTTACCGGCCAAATTGATGAATTTTTAGGCATGCAATCCGCCAAAAAGTGCAGGATCAAACCTACATCCCGCATCACCAGCTCTGGTGCCAAGGCAGGTGATTTACACCGCTATTTTAGCTCTCTATCATCGGCCTCTCCTGGAGCTATAGTGGCGGCACCACGAGGCAGTCCACGAGGCGATGCGGCAGACAACTTGGACCAGGACCTCTGGTCCTCCTCGCCTGGCCAACCGGAGACCCATTCCTGCACACCGGGGACACCCGTGTCCAAGAACTGGACATGTCGTCGCCCCCTGCCCCGATCCCCGGCGGCCTGTCGGCTGAACAAGAGATCCGGACACTACTGCAGGCCCTCCCCACTAGATCCGACATAGAGACCCTTATACTTAAATTGGCGGAGACTCACCGTCGGGACTTTCAGGAGGTCAAGGCGGAGGTCTCCACGCTGTCGGATAGGGTGTCCTCGGGTGAAAATTCGCTGGCGGCACTCGAGCAGAGGGTATCTGGCCTGGAACGGGACAGAGACCACCACAGAGATGCGGCGATTGCGCTCCAGCTACACCTAGAGGAGGTCGAAGATAGGAGCCGCCGCAATAATTTGCGGCTACGTGGGATCCCGGAGTCGGTAGACTCCGATACGCTGGAAGACACACTGCTGGAGCTGTTCCGCGACATACTGGGTGCCCCGGAGGAAGACGTGGAGGTAGACCGCACACACCGCGCACTAGGCCCACGATCCGACGACCCAGACAGACCCCGCGATGTAGTGTGCCGCCTACTACGCTATGCACAGAAGGAGAGGATCATCCGGGGAGCATGGGAGAGAGGTGAGATCCTACTGCAGGGCTCTTCAGTCAGAATCTTGCCGGACGTATCCAGGGCGACACTGCGCCGCCGGGCAATGTTGAAGCCCGTTCTGGATTTGGCGCGACAACAGGGCTTTACCTACAGATGGGGCTACCCCCTCGCGGTGACCTTAAAGAAGGATGGAGCAGCTTTTACGATCCAGTCGCCAGCGGACCAGCGGACCTCCCGGCCCTCTTCCGCTTTCTGGTCCAGATCCCCATCCCCGACTGGCTACAGCTACAACCCCGCGCGACTGGAAGATCGGGCCCCGCGGCGCAGAGACCGGGAGCGGGGATCCGCCAACAGGGTCGTGGACGGAGGAGATGCAGGGTTCTTTCTGGCGATGGACACCGTGAGTAGGCCATAGGCCGCAATTCCCAGGCCCCCTCTGTTGCCCCTTGCTTGTGCCATCAGTTCTCCCCATGTCATGAGCCAGCTATACCGAGACTACCTTGTGCTGGAACTCGCGATTGAGCCCACGATGTCCATCCCCCCCCACCTAACCGGGAACCCCCCGCTATTATGCCCTCCCTTTCTGCCCGCTCGGACTGGGACCTTGCGGGTTCCCCCCTAGTAGTCAGACTCCGCCGACCACGGAGCGAGCCCACACTGACCCTTGATTGAGTCCAGCTATGACCCGCTGCACGGACTTTTCTCCCTACATAGGACAGATATTTAACATGAGATCCCCCCGATGGAGGAGGGTGATCCTTTTTCTATACGCCTATCTTAGACTGTTGCCCCCCCGCTGGAGAGCTGACATACATGACTCAAATGTGGAGGATACCCGCCGGGGGGGGGGCTCTGGCTCTGCCGCTGCTACAAGGGGTGGACGGGGGGGGGGACCGGTGGGAGGCAGAGAGGTAGCCCTGAGAGGCACACTACATTTTTGTGTATTTTAAGTTTTTGGTTTTTCTTAGTTTGTGTGTACTTGTTGTCTCTCTTCCTCTCCCCTGTCCGTGCAAGACATCATGGGGGAAGGGTTGTTAGATTATTCTCATGCTGGGCGGGGGGAGGAAACTGTTGGCTTCTTGATGTTGTTACAGGATGGGGTACCTGGGACTGTTATACTTCACTCACTCTGTGTCTTGTTAAATGTTAGAAGTTAATCAAACTAGCTGCCGGTTGCACTTTCTTATATCGGGTCCTTTAATGTCGATGTTTGCAGGATGTTTGGTATTACCTACCTGATGTTCTACAGGTACCACTTGTTCTGAATGGTTAAACTGCACTGCACTACTTGCTCACAGATAAGGATTGCATTACTACCACTGACGTGCACTACTACCTTTTATGGTCTGGGGGGGTTGGGGGGAGCCGGGAGCTCGCACCACCGGCTCTGTCCATCCACTTACCCACATAGGCCTGCGCTCGTACTCCAGACTAGGTCTGGTGAGCGTTTTAAGCGAATTACGCTACTTTAGTATCTCTTCTTCGCCACACGCACTAGTGTTGGCTTCCTACATTCCTGACGAAACACTTAGAACGCCTAGCCCAATTCACATCCGGACAGTTAATAGTGGGGGGTGACCTTAACGTTCCCCTATCGCCGGTGGAGGACACTTCCTCTGGGGTGTCCTCGATGAACGGGAAAATGCGCGGCCGTATTCAGGCAACACTCCACGCGACCCAATTGGTTGATGCATGGCGCTTGTTCCCCCCCGGCGAGAAAGACTTCACCTTCTTTTCCAGACCTCACCAGGTATACTCCCGAATTGACTACTTCCTAGTCCAACATAGACACCTGATAGCAGTCAAAGACGTTAAGATCGGGTCGATAACCTGGTCGGACCACGCCCCGATCACGCTAGTATACGCCCTGACAGGGACCGGGACTGAGAGGAATCACCCCTGGAGACTAAATGAATCACTTCTACAGGAACCGGAAGTCCTAGCAGACGTTGTAAAAGAACTGGAGGGCTACTTTGCCACCAACAATACCCCAGATAGTACCCGGGGGTGGTCTGGGAGGCCCATAAGGCGGTCATACGCGGGATCCTCATTAAACATGGGGCCAGGCGGAAAAAACAGAGACTAGAGCAACTGACATCTTTGATGTTCAAGCTACAATCCCTAGAGATGCAGCATAAACAAGCACCGACGCGGCAGTTAACCACTGACCTTGATACCACACGACGACGGATCACTGACGTACTCATGCATAAGGCCAAAGCATCCATCCAGGTTTGCAGGAGTAAGGTGTATGAGTCTGGGGACAAATGTGGTAAAATGTTAGCTAGATCTCTGCACGCACAACATGTTGCGTCTTATATCCCCCATGTTATCTCTAGAAACGGACAAAAGATATCGGTTCCACAATCGATATCAGGGGAATTTAGGAACTTTTATCACGCACTGTATAACCTACCTTCCACGACGCCAGACCAGAACGCAGACATTACACGCGACTATTTAACCTCCTCGGGTATGCCATCCTTGTCCCCCGACGACGCGGCCCTCCTGGACAGCCCTATTACCATGCTGGAACTCCAATCAGCCTTGGGAGCCACCAAGCCAGGCAAAGCCCCAGGCCCAGACGGGTTAACCATTACATATTACAGAACCCTTCTCCCATCCCTGGGTCCCCATCTGTTAGTTTGTTTAACAGTCTGGGGGCAGGATCAAAATTACACACATCTACCCTACAAGCCTACATAGCTGTCATCCCTAAGGAGGGGAAAGACCCAAGCCAATGCGGTAGCTACCGCCCTATTTCACTGCTCAATGTGGACCTGAAACTCCTCACCAAAATTATAGCCTCCAGAATCCAGTCTCACCTCCCGAGCCTTATCCACCTGGAGCAGGTGGGATTTGTCCCTACCAGGGAGGCTAGGGACAATACCACCAAAGTGCTAAATCTACTACACACGGTGACTGCCAGAAAGACGCCATGTGTCTTTGTGAGCACGGACGCCGAAAAAGCGTTCGACAGAGTCAGCTGGCGATATATGTTCGACACGCTCAGACATATTCTCACTTCGAGGAGGCCTAGGTTTACAGTGGACGGACACAGCCCTAAATTACCTGGGCACCCGTATACCCCCATCACCCTCCCAACTGTACAAGCTGAAGTTCCCACCACTGCTGAAAGCGGTCCAGAAACTGCTGGTCCGCTGGACCACTGGTCTTCACTCCTGGTTCGGTAGGTGCAGCATACTGAAAATGTCCATCTTACCCAAGTTCATATACCTCCTCCAGGCTATCCCCATACATATACCCGCAGACTACTTTAAGCAAATACAGACTATGTTCAAGCATTTTCTCTGGGCTGGGAAGCACCCCAGACTACATAGGTCGGTTCTATCACTACCTAAGCGCTTCGGTGGCTTGGCCATGCCTAATGTGCGTGTATACTATCACGCAGCTCATTTGAACCGTCTCATCGATTGGTGTCGAAACGGGGGTACGAAATTATGGCCACGTTTGGAACAAGCTCAGAGCGAGATTCCACTGCAGAGAGCCCCATGGTGCTCGATGGCACTCCCCCAACCCATTAGGTCCCATCCATTAATAGGCACCACTATCAAAATATGCGCTAGGCTTCTAAATCAAACAGGTTCCCCACCAGAACAGTCGCCCCTACGCCCGATATTAGGCAACCCACAATTTGAACCGGGTTTACGGGATGCAACGTTTCGGGCGCTGAGAGACTCTGGCACCTTCCAAGCCTCTCATTTTAGCACGGCGGGACGTTGGCGTACGCTCACCGAACTATTAGACAGAGAAGGCAGATACCATTTGGACTTCCTGAAGGCCAACCAATTGAGCCACTTCCTACATACGCTACCACCACCCCCTGCAGGAAGCCCGGCTCTCTCGCCCTTAGAGGAGCTGTGCTCGGGCACAGAAGTGCTGCCACACGCGCTGTCCACTCTATATACCACACTGATCACACCAGAAGAGAGTCACCAAGTCCCCTGCATTGCCAAGTGGGAACGTGAACTAAATTGTACATTTTCCCACAAACAAAGACAACAAATTCTAACATTCACACATAAATCCTCTATTTGTACGAAAATCCAAGAGACGAACTACAAAATTCTGACCCGTTGGTACCGCACCCCAGCTCTCTTGCACAAACTGTTCAGGACGACGCCAGATGTCTGTTGGCGCTGTCAGAGTGAAACGGGGACAATGCTTCATATTTTTTGGTCTTGTCCGAAATTGAAACCCTTCTGGACAGAGGTGAGGAGGATCATACAAAACTTTACGGACAGACAGATCCTGGACGACCCGGCGTACTTCCTGTTACACCCTAATGACATCCCCACGCGCACATATAAAAAATCGATCATTCGACACCTCCTAGATGCAGCCAAGGCCTGCATCCCCATTTGCTGGAAGTCGCTAGACCCACCGACTGTAGCGATGTGGCTACGGAAGGTGGACGACATTAGCAGACTGGAAGACCTGATTCTTACTAGCAAAGACAGACAGGAAATCTATACGCAGACCTGGCAATTATGGACTATCTTTACCTACTCTGACGAGGGGCAAGTACTTAGGAATCCTTCCTGAACCCACAGACGGAATTCCCCCCCTCTCAACACAGAGCCTGAGACCAGTCGACGGACATGTTAACTGTACCGGTCCATGCTTGCGAGCTCCCCCCTTCCCCCCTCCCTCTCCCCCATTAGTTCTTGAGCCACCCCCCGGGAGATCCCCCGAGGTGACTGCTTCCCCCCACTATCCCGTGTTAGACTCGGGAACTCTCTCTCCTTGACACTTTCCACCCTTTTCTTTTATTTTCTCCTTAGGAAACGGAAAATGGGAACATATCCGCAGATCCATGTCCCACGATACATCTTTGGGGTTGAGGTTGTTTGATAATATACACCGACCTAAGCCCAACACAGGGGGAGCTCGATGAGGTCGGTGCGAGACCACCTACCTATCGCTCGTAAGAGCTGACACCTTGGCTTGGATGGCCAGATTGCTTGTCAAACACTGTGAATGGACTTACCACACCTATATGTGTTTATATGAAGTGTATTTCCCTGTAGATGTCATTACATTTTTCACAATGTTGTGATTTATGTGCATGTGTTTCCTGTTGTGAGTAAATGAAGATTTTGAAAAAAAAAAAATTAGAAGACTATTGTCTGCATACAACACTACCTTTTCTTCCAAGTTTCCTCTGACCAGGCCATAAAAGACAGAGCAAGGGTTCAATAGCGATGGCAAACAGCAGGGGTGACAGAGGGTACCCCTATCTGGTGCCACAAAAAAGCTTAAAAGGGGAGCACTGCAGACAATGGACCCTAATGGAGGCCTTAGGGGTTGCATACAATAATTGCATCCGTTGACAAAAAGTGGGACCGAAACCAAATTTCTCTAGAACAGCCCATAGATATGGCCATTCTTCACAATCAAAGGCCTTGATGGCATCCAAGGCCAAAAAAAAAAAGATCCGTAGAGTTGATAACCGGTATCTGCGTATTAAGTATGCCCGTCTATGGTTTACAACCGTAGACGTATCTTGTATTAAGCCAGCTTGATCAGGATGAATAATGTGTTATCATCTTTTTCAATCTATTAGCTAAGACTTTGGCCAGTATTTTAACATACGTTGGAAGTACGGAATGGGTCAATACAACTCTGATTGTTGTGAAGCGATTTATCCCTTGTGAGACCTCTATGCCTGGCCTGTATAAGCAGATATAATCACTGAGGATAATCCTCATCAGATAGCTTGAACTACCGATTCTATTCACAGAGGTGCTTTTATTCCGGACATTGCGTTACAACATATGAATAGGTTGTGGTACTTATGCAGTCAAAAGATGATATTGTCTGTAGCTTACTATGCAGAATACATGTGTCCTGCTACATGTGGCCTGTTAGCTGCCTCCATTACACAGGAAGTACCAAACACAGGAAGAAGGGGTGGAGCATTACATACAAAGGAAGTGTGTCATAACATCAGGGAAAAGACATGGAAAAATAGGTGCATTACCACAAAAGGCCACTAGATGGCAGCATGTGAACTAAACATAACGTCCATAAAAAAATGGTTAGGGAAACAATATATATAAATTCTATGCCCCATTGGGGCGGCACAGGGATCCTTACCTTTTTTCAAAATTACTATAATGGCAGCCTTGCACATTGAATCAGGAAGGTGACTGTAATGGAATGACCCGTGACAACCAGAGACTTTGGAAGGATGATAGGTACTCCTGTGTCAGCGTCACTAATAACTCTTGGATTTAAAGCGGATGGTTCACCAGAAAAAAATATTAAAAGCCAGCAGCAACAAATACTGCAGCTGCTGACTTTTAATATTAGAACACTTACCTGTCCTGGAGTCCAGCGGCGTCCGCAGCAGAGGACGAGCGATCGCTCGTCACCCTGCTGCTCCCCCCTCCATCCACGGTGAGGGAACCAGGAAGTGAAGCGCTGCGGGTTCACTGCCCGGTTACCTACGGCGCATGCGCGAGGCGCGCTACGCCCGCCGATGGGCTCCCGCTGTGTGCTGGGAGCCGAGAGTTCCCAGCACACAACGGGAGGGGCGACGGGATGTCGCCAAAAAACCCGACTTTTGCCCGAGACTGCGGGCCGGAAGTGGTTGCAGATACCTGTCTTTAGACAGGTATCTGCACCCCCCTCCCCCCTGAAAGGTGTCAATTGTGACACCGGAGGGGGGGAGGGTTCCGATCAGCGGATCTTCACTTTAGGGTGGAGATCCGCTTTAAGTTAACCCTGTGCCCCTTTTGGGCATAGGGTGGCTAATAAATCATAATTCATGCATTGTAGAAGATGGGACATTACTGATAGTTCATATTGCAGGATGTTTTGAGATATTACAGGTGATATTATTCTGACCCCCAACCAGGTCAATAGGACAGTGACTCATTCCTGTGTAACAGACTGGCTCCTGTGTGATAACACTGTTTAAAGCCCATTGATGATCAGGTGTAAATACCTTTCTGTCGGAGACAGACGTCTGTCTAAAGATGTGGCTTGAGGGGAACTCATTGTGTGATGGTGTTTTGTATGAATTCTATTGATAAAGGAATGTGACTCCTCAGGTGTAGTAATTTGATCATGTTATTCATAGCCCAGTGCCAAAGTGTCTCTCTAAAATCTGTATGGAAGCCCCCAGTGTGTGATGAGGGGGGTGGAGATTTCTTTGTTCCTGTCATTACTGTAATATGTTGTACTGTATATATAAGCAAGCTAATGCCGCGTACACACGATCATTTTTTGTGAATGAAAAAAACAACGTTTTCTGTGAAGTAAAAAACAACGTTTTTGAAACGTCACTTTTCAAAGACGATGTTGCATACACACCATCGTTTTTTTCACAAAAAGCGAGGTTACGTTCACCACTCTTTTCCATTGAAGCTCGCTTCATAACTAGCTTCTGGGCATGCGCGGGTTGAAAAACGTTGTTTTAAACAACGTTTTTGCTACACACGGTGGGGCAGATTCACAGAGAATTAGATTCTCGTAGAGTATCAGAAATACACTACGCCGCCGTTTTTTACCTGGCTCTACGTGGAATCCAGGTAGATTTTGTCCAGTAAACGACGGCGGCGTAGTGTATTTCTCCCGTCGCAATCCATCTGCGCGAGTAGGGGGCGTGAAGCATTTCAAATAGGCGCGTTCCCGCGGCGATCGAACTGCGCATGCTCCGTTCGCAAATTTCCCGCCGTGCTTTGCGCGAAAACACGTCGTCACGTCGTAGTAGCGTCGTTTACGTACATTCCTATTCCCGAACGAGTTACGTTAAAAAAAAAAATATATTTTAAAATCGACGCGGGAACGACGGCCATACTTTACATGGGTTACGCACTGTTAGACCAGCAAAAAGCTCCTCTAACATTACGTAGCCAAAAAATGACGTAGGCGATTGCGAGGGACACTCGTACCTTCATGGATCGCCGTAAAAACTCATTTGCATATCCCGACGCATGAAAACGACGCGAACTCCTCCCAGCGGCCGCAAAAATATCGCAGTGTAGATCCGAAGGCTTACGAGGACGTAAGCCTCTCGGATCGAAGCCCGAAGCCGCCATATCATGGTTTGAGGATTCAAACTAGTGATACGGCGCGCAAAATTTGAAATTACTCCTGTCTAACACCAGTTAGACAGGCGTAATTGCTCTGTGAATCTGGGCCGGTGACTTTTTGTGAAACAAAAAATGACGTTTTGAAAAACAACACAAAAAATTCAAGAATGTTGGAATTTTTTTTTGGTCGTTTTTTTTTAAGACAAAAAACAACGTTTTGCCCACACACGATCAATTTAAATGACGTTTTAAAAAACAACGTTTTTTTTCATCGCAAAAAACGACCGTGTGTACGCGGCATAAGTGTACCATTAAAGTGTTCATTCATTTTGAAACCAGAAAGCACAGAGCTGTGTCTCGTCTTAATTCTGGGAAATGGGATGAATCGGGTCTTGTCGGTCGGAGTGTCAGATAAGCTGTCTTGTCTTGAGTTGATGGAAGATCGTATACGGTGGTGACCGTTACAGTGACCCTCCAATAAAAGTGCATTAAACATGTGGGGTAGGGCCGGCAACAGCACCCCACTATATCTCTCATAGTTTTTATTGGGATTCCATCTACTCCTGGTGCATTACCATTTGGCAAGCTTGCCACTACAACTTCCAATTCAGATTGGACAAAAGGAGAATTAAGAAATTGTTGAACTACCTGTGATAACATGGGAAGGGTTATAGTATCAAAATAGGTAGACAGCTCATTTGAGGTATATTCAGCCCAGTATGTATATAATTCTTGATAAAAAAAATTATAAGATAGACAGAATAGAGCCTGACTGGACCTTCAAAGCCACTACAGATGCAGGATTAAATTGAGAGAGGACTACTTGGGCCAACGGTCTGCCTGATACCTCTCCCAGGTAAGTCGTTTTTGGAAGAATTGTACATTTTGTTCCCTATCCGCCAGCAGTGAGTTCAATCTAATTTGAGAGACCTCTCATTCTGATTTATTATTTAAACTGGGGTCCAGAATGTATTTGGCTTCCGCCGCAGAAACATCTGACTCTGGTTCCAGCTCTGTACGGTGGATGTTTTAATGGCACTAAGGTTGGCTAAACTTGATTTGCTAAAAACAAGCAATGATACCAATTTGAGCACTGCTTTTGGTAACCATGCCAAAAAATCGTGTGATATTGGGCATTCAAAGAAAAATCTTGACAATCTGAAAAATCTGTGTCTATATCTGTATTCCTTTGCATGGAGAAATTGAAAAAAAAGCTTTCACTGTTGAACATGCCTGCTCTGCAGTTATCCTTCAACGGAATTTGGTAGAGGCTTGAGGTTGGTGCTGACATTGTGAGAGTCATTCGAGGACAGGTAGATGTCACTCCCTGCTCTTCCTAGTAAGACATCTATGCACACCCTAACAGGGACACGTTACTGTGGTATTTTAAAGAAAAAGAAAAACAGCTTGCATAACACTTTCTGACTATGAATGTTTTAACACAAGAGAGATGATACAGAAAAATAACGAGGAAAAAAGAAACCCCCAAAATAAATATGGAATAAATTGCAGCTTATAAGTCAATAAATGTGATGGCTACATTCATATAGATTTTTTTTAAGCTTTTCTTCAGCCGTATTTGACTATTTTCACCTGGTGATCCTACAAGTAACCCACTTTCTGTCCGAGAGTGACAACATTCATTCACTGTAATGTATTGATAGAGGGGTAGCGTTGTTACTCTCATATACAGTGCCTTAAAAAAGTATTCATACCACTTGAAATTCTCCACATTTTGTCATGTTACAACCAAAAATGTAAATATATTTTATTGGGATTTTATGTGATAGACCAACACAAGGAATACAGGACTATTGAGAGGCCACTGGTTAGCTTTACACTACTGCTGGTAGCATAATGGGGCTTACTGTTATTTAAGAACCCTGAACCACTGCATGCATAATTCTTAGGCCTCGTACACACTATCGGACATATCCGATGAAAACGGTCCGCGGACCATTTCCACCGGATATGTCCGATCGGGAGTTTGATCCGATGGCGTGTACACACCATCGGATCAAATTCCCCGCCGCCGGACGGCGCGGTGACGTGGCGGTGACGCGGCGGTGACGTTGACGCCGCCATGTCACCGCACCAGGAAGTTAAACACTTCCGCGCATGCGCCGAATCCATTCGGCGGCGGCGCGGCGGCGGTGGGGGACGACATGTCTGCTGGTAAGTGTACTAACCAGCAGACATGTCGGGCGGACAGATTCCCACCGGATAGATTTCAAAGCATGCTTTGAAATCTGTCGGGTGGAGAAATCTGTCCGCTAGCCCATACACACGAGCGGAGATGTCTGCTGAAACGGACCTTTTTCAGCGGACATATCCCCTCGTGTGTACGAGGCCTTAAAGGCACAATATTTTAAGTGCACCAACACAAAGTTTGGGCCCTACCAAATAACCCACAGAAAGTTAAGAGCAAGGAGCCTACTTACTACTGACTGCTACCACGGTGATCCACCATAGGTCTTTTCCTATCCAAGAACTCTCTTTGCAAGTTAAAGTTGATTCAAATGTACACCTTTTGAACATTTACTGCTACCAGATAGGATAAAGCATTTGTTACCCTAACACTTCATATTTCTGATATGTGCCTGTTGTACCATGTACTTGTATGAGAAAGTATCCCGTTCTCTTTGTATTGCTTCCTTCATGTTAAATCTCTGATGTTTCTGCTAGCCCCCTTGCTTTTCTATTAAAAACTGACCACAATAGGCAGGAGAACAAACTCAGCCTACTCTCCTAAAATGATCAGTCTTGTCCTGACTCCTGATATGCCCCAGCTGCACAGCCTTTCACTGGGAAGCCAAGTGCCCTGTCTCTTATGCAGCTGAGAACAGAGGGAATGTTATCACTTATAAAAAAGGGAAAAAAGTATTTATAATGTTTTTTTTAAATCTATACAAAAACTGTTTGCCTTATATTTTTATTGAAAACTGAATGGGTTGTTTACAAGGTGATCTTTTACCATCACTTTAACCTCTGACAATATACTTTACTTCCAATCAACCAGTTTGATGTCAATTTTGGATGCCTTTTCATAATTGTGTGTGGGAACATTATTATTTTGTGTGCATTGGTTTCAGCAGTTATCTTTTTCCCAGCCAGGTGTGTCAGAGAGTACAGATCTGTTTGCATAGTCATGGCACAAGAACAGAGAACCTGATACATCAAACAGCTGTAGGGTGTACTACATATATACATAGACAAGTCCAAAAACATCAGGGGGAAAATGGGATGATCTTGACATGTCTTGATGTCAAAAACAGTCATTGAAGGCATCAGGTCACTAATCCATGCATATATTGAAGTGGAAAAGCCTCTCTTATTGATTAGAAGGAGCTCTGGAAGATTATGTTCCCATGAGGCTCTGCTTTCAACCTATGCAGTTGAGAAGGTTCTTGTTTGAAGACAGGGGCAGAAGACTTGGATTCATTTTTTAAGCCGCTGATGGTTAGCAAGATTCCTGGTGTATTGCTCAAACGTTTAGCTATGCTAGTTGGATCGTATCAGATAGATATGCAAATAAATTGCAATGTAGGCCAAATCTTCATTGCTCTCTGTGCTTTTTCTTGCAAAGCAGGAAATGCTTTAAAATTTACAGGTGCAGGGAGTTAAAGGATTTATCTACTTTCTTCATTTTTGCGGCTGGTAGTGGGTATAACTTCCATCTTTCTAAAAGAGACAACATTTATAGAGTCTCTATATCTAGTGTTCATGTTTTCTCTTTTGTAGTTGGAAGGCTTGGAATACTTAATGGAGAAGTATGGCCAAAACTTTATTGGCCATACTTCTCCTATGGATCACGGGAGTGCATTTCGTTCTACACGCCTGTGACCCGTTTTCAGCCAACAGCAGGCTTCAGCCAGTCCAGGCTTGGGAAAGATACTGACCATATGGTCAGGATCCACCCAGATACCTGGACCGACACATGGCTCAGCCTCTCAGTGATCCACTGGGAGCCTGAGCCAGCCCCTCCCATCACCTTCACAGTCCAGCACTTCAGTAAGCGAAAGGGCAGAGCAGAGAGCTGGAGACTGATCGGCCCGGTTCTCTGCTCAGAGCAGTGGGGGAGAACTGAGCAATCAGCTGTGTTTTATCACTCAGGTCTCACTGCAGAGATGGCAGGGGACAGATGTGGCCTTCGAATGGATGCTGCATCCACCTAGGTGAGCATAATTGTTTGTTTTTTACAAACCTAAGCTTCTCTTTCAAGTCATTAATGGAGAATCTTGAGTTGTTCTTAGTCTTAGATGAATTTTGAAAAAAAAAAATGAAAAGAATGAGAATGGCACTTGTTGTTGCTGCTTGTACTGTGAACCAGCCATTGCCCATGTTTTCTGAGTATTGTATGGTAATTATGCTACAATTGTGTTAAAACCATGCATAGTGTCGCTAAAGGCTGGTACACACAGACCGAAATTTGTCTGGTTCAGCAGAAACTGGCCAAATATCGCTGTGTGTGTATCACTGTCTGTTCAACAGAAGCTGGTCAAATGGTCATTCTGGAAAACCAGCATTTCAGCGCAGCAGGAGAGATTCCTGCGTGAATGCAGGGATTAGTGAGTATTTTTTGTTCCTTCAATACTCTGGTTGTAGGAAAAAAACTCTGTGTGTACCCTGCTTAAGACCAGGTAGATGTGGATCTTCTGTGGTGATTTCAAGCTCAAGAAAATCACTGGACAATCTGGTTGTCCTTATTGGATAGTTTTGAAAAGTTTTGCAGTCTCTTGAATGTGGCAAGTTTGATAACGCCTTCAGAACTCCTATAATTTTGCTCTAATCTTTCCCATGTGAGATTAGGACCTTTTTCTGTTTTGTGGATGTTTTAAGTCTCTTAAAAGAGAAGTTTGGGATTTAAAAAAAAAAAAAAAGATTTTACTCACCAAGGTGGATGCAGCATGTGGGGGCTGGCTTAGGCTCCCTTTAGAGCCTGGACCTGCTATGTAATGTCAGCTGACATCAGACGGTGGACAAACACATCACAGTAGTGCAGAACAATCTGCACTCCTTTGATCTATAGGAGAAGTATGGCCAAAAAAGCTTTGACCATACCTCTCCTTTAAAGAAAATGTAAATCCAACATTTCATAATCCTGATATGTGGCTGCTGTACCATGTACTTGTGTAAAAAAGTATCCTTTTCTCTTTGTATGGCTTCTTTTTGTGTGAAATACCTGATATTACTGCTAGTCCGCTTGCTTTTCAATTGTTTTGATTGGTATTTTTAAGAAAATGCTAACTATTTGAACACTGTGCAGAGCAACAAATGATCCTTGCATGCTCTGAATCATAGGTCAAGAACCGGTTAAAAACAAATGAGGGGAGAAGAGTATGGAATCATCAGTGGAAGAGCTTGGTAAACCGGTTAGGTCTTTAGTAAGGCCTCAGTGGAACATGTGGGCATAACAGAAGTAGACAAGAAAAGTAATGCTTAGGTTATGAACATAGTGCATTACAGAGACATTATTATCCCTGAGAGGTGGTTGTCAGGATTATTTCCCTGTATATCAATATGAAGATCAATGAGGGTAGGAAGAGCCTGAGATTGAGACCTTGCTGAAACTAGTTCTAGTCCAGTGACCATTTTTCTCCAAATGTCCCCTAGCTTTTCTATTAAAAATTGACCACACTAGGAAAGAGAACACACTTTGGTCAGTTCTCTAGCTATGCTGGGAACTCATCCTTCTCGCCTATAATCAGACTTGTATTGACATGCCTCACAGTTAGGGTGACCACATTTCCAAATTACCATTCAGGGACACTCTCCCCTTCCCAAATATCAGCTTGTGCTGTAAATAAACACAGCACAGTGATTGGACACAAGAGGCGGGATTTATGATTTCTCCAATCACAAGCAGGGGACGGGGACTGTGCTCCTCCAGGCATTCCCGGCCAGGACAAGTACTGTCAGTGAGTAAAGCGGTGATATGGCAGCCTTTTTTGGGGGGCATTAGCTTGGCTTGGGGGTGGCTGTATCAGTTTCATTCCGGGACATTGTATTGTCCTGGAATGAAGGTGCCCGGGACAGACCTGCAAAATGCAGGACTGTCCCAGCCAATCTGGGACACGTGGTCACCCTACTCACAGATGCCCTGCCCTGCACAGCTATTCAGTGGGAAAAATCAGTGTACTGCCGTTTCTCCTCCACCAGTTCTTATGCAGCTGAAAATGGGGAATGTGATCATTTATAAAAGTGGAAAAGAAAAAAAAAGAAAAGATATTTATAATGCTTTTTTCTATCTATGCACAAATGTTTTGCCTTTTCCATATTAAACTGAATGGGTTGTTTTACAAGGTGAGGGTTTACAGGGCGCTGCATTTATCAAAGAATATATATGGTATATATTCAGTTTATATTCAGTGAGGCAAGCCCTCACATTTCATAGCTGTACACCTAATGGAGATTGTACAATACGACTGTAGCCTTTATGGACAATTTTAGTGATTAGCACTGATGTAGGAAGTGCATTGAGTACAAAATGTTCATCACAACTTTCATCCTCGTGTCCCTTCTAGAATTCCATGTTTGTCATGATTGTGTGTCCTGAGAAAACTGAGAGTTACATCAGCAAGGTCCAAAATAGATTAAATAGCTTGTACTGACCCTCCCTCTACAGACAGTCTGTGTTCTGCAGGTATGTGACACATTTCACACCTGAGTGCCATGAACGCCTTGTATCTGCCAGAATGTGATTTGGAACAATGCATCAGTGATACCATACAGAACATAGAGCGAGGTCTTCCCGGCAGAGAACAGACTTGAGCTGTGTAAATGTTTGTGGACAGTCAGTCTAAAAATGCAGAAGAGAGCTGAGGAGGAGGTGTGGGAATGTTTATGTAGAGGTCAGCTGGCTTTATACATGGCAGTTACCAGCAGAGAACAGGCCAATACTATTTACTTATATAGGCGACTCTTATTTTCCTGTCCGATTCACATAGGTGTTCGCCATAGTCTGCATCCACCTGCTCAGCAGGGGATCTCTCTGCTGAGCAGATGGGTGACTGGTCAGTGTCCACTCTGCTATGCTGTATGTTCATTTCCATCTGACGGTCATCCGATCAGATCTGCTGTTTTTGGCGGAGAGGATCGGGTGTCAGTGGACACATGTGAGCTATGGATGGTCCAATCAGGTCCACCTGAAAAACTGATAGGCGAACCTGATAGGACAGCCCGTGTGAAACCAGCCTTACACTGGTCATAGATGGCAGGCTGTTCAAAAAATAAATCTAATGGAGGTGGACGGACGAATTTCCCAGTTGTGCTATTGTATTCTGACAGCAAGGACACCTTTGCTTTCATAATACAGTGAAACCATGGATTGCGAATAACGCGGTTAACGAGCGTTTCCCAATTTGAGCACCGTTTGTTTTTTTAAATCCTGACTCGGTTTGCAAGTGTTGTCTCGCAAAACGAGCAGGATTCAAGCCATAGTGGTGTGCAGTACCACATTTGGCCTAATGTGGGCGAAATACTCTGAAAAATGTGGAAATACTCAGTTCCCGAGCCTTTTCAAGGTGTTTCGAGTACAGCCGAGCTCTCCCCGAGCCTTTCCGAGTAATTCCGAGGCTCTCCGGCGCCCCCCACCTCTGGCCCCATGCGGTATTGCGTGCCACTGAAGTCAATGTGGAACAAATTATTTTCGTTTCCATTGACTTCTATGGGGAAGCTCGCTTGGAATGGATTATGCTCGTAATTCAAGGTTCCACTGTACACTGATCAGTCTGCAATCTGCTGCAGCTGGATGTTACCCCGAGTGCTCCAGGCATCCATCCCTGGGAGTATACTGCCCTAAACCTTGATACCACTCTTTCAGCCTCTCATATAGAGTTCTACAGGCAGCTGAAATAGCCAAAAGTGACGTCAAGACATCACTTCTGGCTCTGGCAGATGTAAACACTGCCACTTTCTTGGTGAAAAGCCTGAGGTTGATTTTTTATTTTTGACCTCAGGCTTTCCAGCATAGAGAGAGATGTAGGGACTAATAGACCCCAGATCTCTCCGTAAAGAGGACCCGTCATGTCCTATTCCTATTACAAGGGATGTTTACATTCCTTGTAATTGAAATAATAATTATGAAAAAAAAATGAATAAAAGGGAACGTTTAAAAATAAAATAGACAATAATTTGGGCGTAAAAATGGCGTTCAAACCACATGTGAAGCCGCGTACACACGGGGAGACATGTCCGCTGAAACATGTCCGACGGACCGTTTCCAGCGGACATGTCTCCTCGGATTTTGGTCCGATGGCATGTACACACCATCGGACGAAAATCCCCTCGGACTGAGGACACGGTGACGTGGCGGTGACGTTGACGCCACCACGTCACCACTCTAGGAAGTAAAATACTTCGATGCATGCGGACATGTCCGACGGACAGGTTTCCAACGGACAAATTTCAAAGCATGCTTTGAAATTTGTCCGCTGGAAAAACCTGTCCACTAGGTCGTACACACAATCGGATATGTCCGCTGTAACTGGTCGGCGGACCAGTTTTAGTGGACATATCCGATCGTGTGTAGGCGGCCTAAGATATTGCTGCGATCATTTAGTGTAACTCTAAACATTTTTAAAACATCACCTATGGATATTTTTAACGACTGTAGTTTGGCGCCATTCCACGAGTGTGCACAGTTTTAAAGCGTGAAATGTTTGGTATCCATTTACTCAAAGTAACATCTTTAACATTACATACAAAAAAATTGGGGTAAATATTGTGTTTTGTTTTTTTCTAATGCCTCGTACACACAATTGCGATTTCCAACAAGAAAACCATGTTTTTTTTCAGCAGAAAAACGGCTGAAATATGTCTTGTGTACACACGATCACACTATCTTGGATGAAATTCCGACCATCAAGAACGTGGTGACGTACAACACGTACGAAGAGCCAAGATCAATGAAGTTCAATAGGCAGTTTGGCTCTTCTGCTTGATTCTGAGCATGCGTGTGTTTTTTTGCGTCGTAATTGCATACAGACAATCACGATTCCCGATAGGAAGTTTTTCCTGTCACGAAAATTGAGATCCTTCTCTCAATCTTTTCTTGCCAGGAATTTTCACAGAAAAAGTGTGATGGAGCATACACACGGTCAGAATTTGCATCAAAAAGCTCACATCGCACTTTTCTCTTCGGGAATCGCGATCGTGTGTACGAGGCATAATTCATGAAAGTGTATTTTTCCCCAAAACATTGAGCTTGAAATATTGCTGCGCAAATACCGTATGATATATTAAATGATGAATTAAAGTGGATGTAAACCCTCACATATACCCAGTGAATCTCCCTACATAAGTTTTACATTTATATCTGCTGTCTTCAGCTTGCTATATTCTTTAGAATACAGTATATACATCATGTTAGAATTTTCACTTCCTCATTCAGCAGTGGCAGTGTAGTCTTGGCTTAAACTGGGAGACAGCCGATTGAAGGAAAAGGCACCCCCCCCTCCACATTCGCAGACACTTTCAGAGCTGTGCTGTGACAAGACCAGCTCTCTGCTAATCTATTTATAACAACCTCCCTTGAAACAATTTTTCAGCTGGTTTTATCTCCCATCTAGGCAAACTTGTCAGAAGTTCTCATGCTGATTATGGGAGAACAGAACGGCATAAAGACACCAGACAGGGCTTTTTTTATTTGTATTGCATTTTAGTGTAAATATGAGATCTGAGGTCTTTTTGACTCCCAGTTTACATTTCTTGTAATAGGAATAAAAGTGACACAATTTTTATTTATTTTTTTAAAAAGAACAGTGTAAAAAAATAGAAATAAAAAGGTAAAATAAATAAGAAAAAAATACATATTTAAATGCTCCCTGTCTTGCTGAGCTCGTGTGCAGAAGCGAACACATACGTGAGCAGCACCCGCATATGAAAACAGTGTTAAAACCACACGTGAGGTACCACCGCGATCGCTAGAGTGAGAGCAATAATTCTAGCCCTAGGTCTCCTCTGTAACTCAAAATATGTAACCTGTAGAATTTTTTAAATGTTGCCTACAGAGATTTTGAAGGATAAAAGTTTGTCACATGTTGGGTATCAATTTACTCGGCGTAACATTATCTTTCACAACATAAAAAAAATTGGGTGAACTTTACTGTGGTCTTATTTTTTAACTCAAAAAAGTATTTTTTTTCCAAAAAAGGTGCGCTTGTAAGACCGCTGCGCAAATACGGTGTGACATAAAGTATTGGAACGACCAAAATTTTATTCTCTAGGGTGTTATTAAAAAAAATGTACAATGTTTGGGGGTTCCAAGTAATTTTCTGGCAAAAATAAATACATTTTTAACTTGTAAACAACAAATCTCAGAAAGAGGCTTGGTCTTTAAGTGGTTAAACTTCTCCCCAACTTTATCCCTGACCTCATCTCGTGTGTTTCTTGACGTTCATGATGATGTTTGTTCACAAAGATTCTCTAACAAACCTCTAAGGCTCCTTACACACGGAGCGGTCCGTTTTTCGGTCCGCTCCGTGTGTCCGTCAGCTCAGCGGGGGTCTCCGCTGAGCTGTCGGGCGGACAGGGCGGTCCCCGCACTCTGTGCAGGGACCGCCCCGTCTCTCCTCCGCTCTCCCCTATGGGGAGTCGGATGGAAACGGACCGTCTGTCCGTTTGCATCCGATCCGTTTGGCCGGACGGAAGAAAAATAGGACATTCTTCCATCGGCAAAAACGGATGCGGATCGAGCGGACGTTAGCGGATGCATCATCCGCTAACGGATCCGCTCCCATAGGGAAGCATTACAAGTCCGTTAACGGACTTGTAATTAGCGGACCGTTCGTCCGCTAGTGTGAAAGGGCCCTAAGGGCTTCACAGAACACCTGTATTTATACTGAGATTAAATTACACCCAGGTGGACTCTACTTACTAATTAGGTGACTTCTAAAGGCAATTGGTTCAGCTAGATTTTAGTTAGGGGTAGCAGAGTAAAGGGGCTGAATACAAATACACGGTACACTTTTCAGATATTTACTTGTATATAAAAAAATAAAAATAAATGAAAAACATTTAATTTTTTCCTTCCACTTAACAATTATGTGCCACTTTGTGTTTCATGTATCATATAAACTCCCAATAAAATACATTCATGTTTTTGGTTGTAACATGACAAAATGTGGAAAATTTGAAGGGGTATCAATACTTTTTCAAGGCACTGTATATAATATATAAACAAACACACACACACACACACACACTATTATGTATATACTGTATACACTATATATATATATATATATATATATATATATATATATATATATATATATAAAATACAAATAAAAATATAAAAGTGCAACTATAAATACAGGCTCCCATCACTTAACGACCAGGTTCTGTTCCAATGACCAGGTCTTTAAACGAATTAGTCGTTAAATGAGGAGCCACAAGTAATCAATTTTTTTAGGCACTTTTAACTCCTGTACTATTGTGAAAAAAAAGTTTTAAACGCAAAACTCCAGCTCAATAATGTTGTTTTAATTTGCATAAGTACAGAACACAAAAAATGTTGTACTGTACTATATGTATAGCGGGTAGTTAGGGTGGGGAGAACTGATCGTAAGTCAGAGTGGTCAATAAACAGGTAAGTCATTAAACGGGAGTATCTGTATGCAAAAATAAGTCTATGATCTTCCAAATTAAAACATTTATCATCCAGAAAAATATATTAAAATGTTCTGTCAAAAAATAAAAATAAATCACTGCACTGTATAGCATGAGTATCTTAGCTCCCTGTGTGATGTCTGTACTCACCGCTGCCCAAGTTGGATACAGGAAAATAATCCAAAGAGTAAAAGACCTCATCACTGTCCAGTCAGTCTATTCCTTAGCAAGCAAAACCATATGGACACTTAACTGCAAACTTTCAGCATGTCCTCACAGAGCATCCAGAGTGTCAGCATGCTGGACCCTCCCTGTATGCAGGAGGAAAACTCCCATCAATCTCCAGCTACATGCGATACTTTAGTTGTATGCAAAGTGAAAAAAAACACTACACAGTCACAGTACATCTGAAACAAGGAGTTGTAGCACTTTTGTATATTGGTCTCTAAGGCCCCTTTCACATGTATGACTTATCCTGCTACTTGGGACTTCATAATGGCATGACAAGTCATTCCTCATGATGTCCAATGACAACCATTCATTTTAGTATAACTTCAAGTCGTGCCGACTTCAAAGTAGTCAGTGCCCTGATTACAATAAAGTCCCCACAGTGCCAGAGATACATGCTTACCACTGCCAGCAATCAGTGCCCACCAGTGGCCATTAGTGATGCCAGTCAGTGCTGGCTATCAGTGCTGCCCGTCACTGCCACCCATCAATGCCCATCAATGCCGCCTATCCATGTCACCTATCTGTGCCCACCATTTCCGCCAATCTGTGCCCACCAGTAGTGTTGCTCACGAATATTCGCATTGCGAATATTCGTTACGAATATTGCATATTCGAGTATTCGCGAATAAATCGAATATCGCGGTGAATATTCGCTATTGCGAATATTCGTATTTTTTTCAATTTTTTTTTAAAACAGATCACATCCCAGTGATCTCCATCGACGTCTAAAAGCATTGCTGGTATGATTAGAGACCCTGGGCCGAGTAGCTGAGGCGATCCTTTTATGTTGCCGAAAATTCGCAATGCGAATATTCGTATTACGAATATTCGCAAATACTTTCTCTGCCCTTCTGTGTTTTGTGTATAAAAGAAAAAAAAAATTAGCTTTAGTTTAGTCATATAAGTTTGTGTAAGTAGAGTTAGTGTTTAGTGCATATTAGTTTAGTAATCCAGGAAATGATCTCCGTTTTCGCGTGTTGACGAGAATTTCGCAATCAATTTCGCATTCGCATTAGCGAAATTTCGCAAAAAATGTTTTTGATAAAATATCACGAATATTCGATATTAAGGAATATTTCGCGAATATTCTTCTATATATTCGTGAAATATCGCGAAATCGAATATGGCGTATTCCGCTCATCACTACCCACCAGTGCCACCCAACAGTGCCACATATCAGTTCTCATTAGTGCCCATAAGTGCTGCATATTCATGCCTCATCAGTGCCCATAAGTACTGCCTCATTGGTGCCCAAAAGTGCCGCCTCATAAGCACCCATCAGTGAAGGAGAACAATTACTTTTTTACAAAATTTACTGACAGAAACGAAGAAAAACTTTTTTGGGGGGGGGGGGGGGGATAAAAAAAAAACAGAAGGGACTAAATACCACCAAAAGAAAGCTCTATTTGTGTGAAGAAAATGATAAAAAATTAACATGGTTATAGTGTAGCATGACCGCGCAATTGTTATTCAAAGTGTGACAGGGCTGAAAGCTGAAAAATGGCCTGGGCTGAAAGAGGGTGAAAGTGCCCTGTATTGAGGTGGTTAAAGCGGTGGTTCACCTGAAAAAAATGTTTTAAAAGCCAACAGCTACAAATACAGTAGCTGCTGACATTTAAAAAATAGACACTTACCTGTCCAGGTCGCCCACAACGTCGCATGCGCATGCACGAGTCGCACTGCGCCGTTCTCACTGGTCCCCGCTGTTTCCCAGAACACAGCGGAGGGGGGGTGGGTGACGTGGAGGGGCAGGACTGGACAGGACCGCGAGAGTCTAAACTAGGAAGTTGTGCAAATACCTTTTTTTACAGGTATCTGCACCCCATCCCCCTTGAAAGGTGTCAAATGTGACACTGGCGGGGGATGGAGGGATCCAAAAAGCGGAGGTTCACTTTTGGGTGAACCTCCGTTTTGATGACCAGTCTGAATATTTATCATGCCCTGGCCAGTCCCTGAAGGGGAGTGCCCAGAAGGTGGCTGGGGAGGTGAGGCAGCCCATGGACTATGTAGCCTATTTTTTGAGGCCTCAGTAATGACAGAGCTGACGGCCAGAAGCAATTTCTTGTAAGAAGCTGGCTCTGAGACTTCTCTATAAGGCCCCTTTCACATTGAGGCGTTTTTGATGCGGTACAGCGCTAAAAATAGTGCTGCTATACCGCATGAAAAATCATGCCCTGTAGTGTTCAATGTGAAAGCCCGAAGGCTTTCACACTGAAGCGGTGCGCTAGCAGGAACGCTCCAAAAGTCCTGCTGGCCGCATCTTTACCGCGGTATAGGAGCGGTGTGTCCACCGCTCCTATAGCGCGCCTTCCCATTGGAATCAATGGGAAACCGCGGTAATAGCGCGGTATTAACCCTTTTTCGGCCGCTAGCGGGGGTTAAAACCTCACCGCTAGCGCCCGAATATCGCGGTAAACACGACGGTATAGCGGCGCTACAAATAGCGCGGCTATACCGTCACCGCGGCTCCACGCCTCAATGTGAAAGGGGCCTAAGGGATCTGGTCTGGAGAAATATTTTCTGCCTCACAGGTGTCACTGGCAAGTGAAAAGACGTGATTCTCTGGCTTTGAGGGACGCTAACTCAAGAGAAAGCAATGTCATCATGCTAACACAGGATGAAAGTAATCATGTAAATTATCAGCATGCAGTTCCCACATGCTTTCTAATCCATCTCCAGACCCACACATATGTACACTTTGTGATGTTCATGGAGATACATGCAGCTGGCCACCTGTCATTGATTTGAACAGGCTGCCTGCATGAAACACCTGTGTGTGCATCCTGGACGGCTAATGACGGCCCTTCACAAAGGCATATGGATTGTAACACTCGTGTTAGTGTGGCCTTTTTATACTCCCTTCCTCCTATAGTTTGCTTATGCCTCGTACACACGGCCGGACTTTCCGAGAAAAAAAGTCCGACAGGCTTTTTTTCTTGGAAAGTCCAGCTGTGTAGCCTACATCTGACTTTTTTTGTCAGAAGTCTGACGGACTAGAGATAGAGAACCTGTTCTCTATCTTTCCGACAAACTCACAGCGGACTTTTGCATGGTCAAAAAGTCTGACCGTGTGTACAAGGCATTACTGAATAGAGACACAAATGTCCAGAGGTGGCCAAACAAAATTCGGAAATGTTATCACACTTTTGTAAATGTTAAATCTTGGTCCCTTCCCCTCTAACCTGGCTGTACTAGGTAATGGACCTGGGGGCCATTATGGTTAATACTGCCCTGAGATTTGTACAGTATGTGGTTTTGCTTAGTTTCAGTGTTTTGTTTTACAGGATGCTCCAGACATGCTGTTGAGGTTTATTGAAAGCACAAGGGTTTGCTGTTTTAGTGGTTGGCAAATACAATACATTAATTGAACTCCTTTGTGTGTGGAGGAAACTTCTATTACTTTTCTGTCCTTTCAGGCAGCCGCCCTAACAAAAGTATTTTTTTTGCTGATCCTCTGAAGGTGTACTTATTATGTACGCCTGTTATCAGCCTGAAAACTCCTGACATAGACACTTTAGATAAAAGCAGCCTGAAATTTCTGTCAGGGGAGGTTGCTAAAATATATTAACAGGGAGCTGGCCATATTGCAAAACATCTCTGAGGCCGCGTACACACGATCAAATTTGTCCGCTCAAACTGGTCCGACGGACCAGTTCAGCGGACAAATCCGATCGTGTGTATGGGCTAGCGGACATGTCTGCCCGGCGGACAAATTTTAAAACATGCTTGGGTCCGGAAGCAGATATAACAGGTAGGGATCAAGCAGAAGTGTAGTCGGGGAATGAGCCAAAAGTCGTTAACGAATATTTGCAGGTTGGGATTCAGCAGAAGCGTAGTCGGTGGACGAGCCAAATGTCGGAAGCAAAGATACGGTCGGCAGCAAGAGAGAAAGGAGCAAGATAATGGCTGGTGAAGGCACAATATTCTGGCAACCAGGAAGTGCAGGGACATGGCTTAAATCAGGAAGTTCGTGGGAGGAGCAAAGGGTTCAAGGTTCAAGGCAAACAAGATTCAAGACAAGATCATTCAAGGAACTATCCAAGGAACTGTCCAAGGAGCTGTCCAGCACTCCAGGTGGCTTAGCAAGCAGAGTCACCACCAGACACATCAAAGGTCCCAGGTTCAAGCCCAGGTCCTAACATAAAAGAGGAACAGAAGAAAAAAAATTATAAAAATAAAATTAAGGCGAGGTAGGAAAAAGAGCAAGGGGAGGGGTCACCTCCCAGAGGAAGGCAGGCAGTGGGAGCTACCAAAAAAGAATTTTAACTAGGTATATTGGAGGAATTAATCTGAGAAAGAAAGAGGTCCCAGTGTATCCATGCAAACTAATCCTGCAATGCCACTGTCAACTCTTCCATCTGCCCTATGTCTTTCACTCTTGCGAACCACTGGGTCACCTTTGGGGCAGACTGTTGCTTCTACAAAGGCGGAATGCATGCCCGTGCAGCATTAACTTCTTGAGGCCCGCGCTATAGCCGAATGACGGCTACAGCTCGGACCTGAAATTCCAACAGGACGTCTTATGACGTCTGCCCCTTTGGGCGTTCCCCGAGCGCGCTGTGTCCCTTGGACACAGCCAATCACAGATTGCGTGCGAACGGCCAATCAGAGTGGCCGTTTGCTATGCGATCTGTGCGGCCAATGAGAGATGATCTCAAATGTAAACATATGAGATCATCTCTAATTGCCGGCTCACACAGCATCCTGTCACTGTCAGGGAAAGAGGAGACCAATCTGTGTCCCTTGTACATAGGGACATAGATCGGTCACCTCCCCCAGTCACCCCCTCCCCCTACAGTTAGAACACTATGCAAGGTACACATTTAACCCCTTCCTCACCCTAGTGTTAACCCCTGTATGAATGTGCCAAAAATGTGTCAATAGTGTCCGATGTGTCCACCATAATGTCGCAGTCCCAGTAAAAAACTAGTAAAAAAACTAGTAAAAAAAAAATGATAAAAAATATTATTCTGTCCCCTATTTTGTAGGGGCTATAACTTTTGCACAAACCAGTCGCTTATTGCGATTTTCTTTCCTTTTTTTTAGCAAAAATATGTAGAATACATATCAGCCTAAACTGAGAAAAAAAATGTTTTTTTTTTTTTTTTTTAATTGCGCTATTTATTATAGCAACAAGTAAAAAATATTGTAATTTTTTTCAAAATTGTTGCTCTTTTTTGTTTATAGCGCAAAAAATAAAAACCGCAGAGGTGATCAAATAGCAACAAAAGAAAGCTCTACTTTTGGGGAAAAAAGGACGTCAATTTTGTTTGGGAGCCACGTCGCACAACCGCGCAATTGTCAGTTAAAGCGACGCAGTGCTGGAAGCTGAAATTTCATCTGGGCAGGAGGGGGGTATATGTGCTCAGTAAGCAAGTGGTTAAGGAGGTGTTTGAGAAGGGATTTATGGTATTGTTTCCTTGACAATGGGGTGAGGTTACGCAGGACTGCAGCTGGGTCATCTTGCAGTGAGCTTATGTATGAGTTTAAGCACTGGTTGCCAGAAAGTGGCAAGTGTAGGACACTCCCAGAAAATATGCAGAAGGGTACCTGAATGGAGGCCACAACACCAGCAATGGTCCGTCTGAGGGGGGAATATTTTTTCCAAAACTGACGGGGTTCTATACCAACGCATCAAAATTGTGTACGTGATTTCCTGATACCTACTGCATAGGAGGGATTTCTGTGCAAAGAGAAGTATTCTCTCCTTTTGGGGTTTGGTAAAGGTGACTTGTAGGTCTCTCTCCCATTTTGCTATGGGATTCTGCTGTAGCATGGAGATCTAACAAAGATTTTCATGAGGTTGATAAGGATCTCTGGATTGGGCCCTCTCCCAGACAGAGCTCCTCGCAATGATCTAAAAAAGTGCGATACCTGCATTGTCCTCCAGTGGTCCAGTTTAAGAGGGGCCCCTCCAGAGAATAATGCCTCCAGAGATATCCAACTGGAAGGCCGCAAAAACTGCGAGGCTCTCAAAAGTCCTTGCGAACTTTGCGATACGAAGGCCGGATCGGTGAGACCAGGCATAAACCCAGGGTGCCTTACGATCAGCGTCAATGGGGAAGGGAAACTGTTTAATCCAAAAAGTCAAAAAAATCTGTCCAGTTCTATAAAAGTGGGGCCAATCAACGAATGAGTAGTTAAATATGTAACGTGACTTTTCCCTGCCCAGGGCAAGCCAGGAAGCGGAGCCTGAGCTGCCTCCTGTTCCAGCGACACCCAGAGTTTCAGGGCACTGTGTCAGCACCAGTACACGACCTTGGTTATATGCACCGCAGTATAGTATAGGGCTGTGTGGCAAACCTAGCCACTTCTGGAACGCTGGACGTTACATGTCAAAAGGTTGTCTGTATTATATGCTATGTATTCTGCTGGGTCTTATGTGGGCATAGTAATTCATATGCTGGCAGCCGTAAGCCACTAGCATTCAGTACTTAGTTTTATGTTGCCCAATCAGTGTTCGGCAGTTTTAAACCGAACTCCCACAACACATAACCCCAGACCCCAGCTATCAACCGACTTTTCCCTTGTGCAGCAATGCCTGATGGGAGAATTATCCAAACTGTTAAGTTCCCCATCTGGTCCTCCCTGTATTACCCCTGTTAAATCTATTTGGCTGTTTGGAAACCCCTTGCATGGGGAATTCTATAAATATGGAAGCCTGTGAATAAAAAGTCAGTTGACTCTCAGAGCTGTGTGTCGTCTGGTTACTGAGGGAGATTTGGGACATTGCCTTACTTGTCAATGCTGACTGTGGATTTACCCTGGTTACCAGCGGAGATCGTGGAGTTTAATATTGCTCTCCGCTACATTTGGTGGCAAGCGACGGGATCCAACCTTACAGCCGATAAGCGCAATTCGTGCAATGTGAACTACCGATGTAAATGGAGACGGATTATTCTAGGCTAAAGCGGCAGACATTAAAGGAACTGCTAGAAGCCAGGGGTAAGGTAGCCAGCAACAAATCCAAAGCTGTACTAACTGCCGAGCTGATGGAGGGAGACAGAGCCCGCAGCGCTACACCACCAGCAGCCATGGAAGAAACCCTCTACCAGAGAGAAATGAGGACCAGGCTGGAATTTTTGCCACAGCCTATATCAGATGCCATGCTGCACATGGTAATGGCGAATGTGCAGGAGTACGTGATGGCACACAGTCCGCAGTATACACAATCTCGAGCAGAATCCACTACTGGGTCACTCTACAACCAGGTAAAACCCAAAATTCCCTATCATGCCTTTAAAATGTTTTGCGAGGAGAAGGATGAGATTGATGGGTATTTACAGGATTTTGAGAGACTGTGTGATTTACATGACTTGGAACGGACAGTATGGGTCCCATTGCTAGCAGGCAAGCTGGCAGGTCGGGCAGCAGAAGCATATCGCGCTGTACCCAGTGAGGACAGCAAGGATTATGATAAAGTGAAGCAAGCGATATTAGAGAGATACGCCATTACTCCAGAGGCATACCGGCGCAAGTTTAGAAACCTGCGCAAACCAGAGAAGGATTCACATGCTGAATGGGCACACAAGCTGGACCAAGCTTCCCAAGGGTGGATACAAGCCAGCCAAGCCACTACTATGGAGGAATTGAGACAGTTAATGCTGTTGGAGCAATTCTTCAACGGTTTGTCCCCAGAGGCACAAGAATGGGTGCGAGACAGGAAACCTCTCACCCTAACCGAAGCGGCTCGATTAGCGGATCAGCATTTTGATGCAAGGAGACATCATGGGCCCCTAACCAAGAGTTATCCTCGACCCGCGGGACCACCCAGTACTCTACCACCCCCCGGTCTCACAGCCTCCCCTTTTCGTCAATCCCAAGGGACTTTACCACCACCCTCCAGATATAACGGACGTGCCAACATCCAATGCCACACCTGCAAACAGTGGGGACATATGGCACGCGAGTGCACCCAAAACCGGGGCAGACCCGCCTGGAACCAAGGCCAACCAAACCCGGCACCAAGGGCTGCTGCCCATCATTATCAACGGGAGCCGGCCACTCAAGAGATGTTGAGCATTCCAGCAGAAGAACCCCTGGGAATCTTGCATGAGGTGATGACAGTCCGAGCCACGGATAACCGGCAGCATCATCGACAGCCAGTGACCTTGGAGGGGAAAGAAGTCCAGGGACTTCGGGATTCAGGAGCTACTTTAACCTTGATAGCACCCCATTTGGTCCCTGACTCGGCACACACTGGCGGATCAGTGGCAGTACGAGTGGCAGGGGGAGCAGTGTACCGACTACCCATTGCCAAAGTACATTTGGATTGGGGTGTGGGAGGGGGGACGGTAGAAGTGGGCCTCATGCAAAATTTACCAGCAGATGTTATGCTGGGAAATGACTTGGGCCAGATGACCTCTGCTTTTGTACCCCAGGCCCCATACCAGGAAGCCCATCCAGTGACCACACGGCAACAGGCTCGCACCACGGTTCCACCGACACACTCTGAAGCTCCGGTAAGAGACCATGACCCCCACACGACACGTATGTCCTGGGATACCCCGACTAAGTTTGAGGCCGAGGTGAGGTCAGACCCCACGCTACAGGTATACAGGGACAGGGTACACGCTGACCAGGCTGGGCTAGAGGGGGAGCGGTACACCTGGGAGAAAGGGCTACTTTACCGCATTGCTGAAAGAGGAGTGGGAGGGTCGGCCACAGTAATGACTAAACAGTTAGTGGTTCCCCAGAAGTATAGGCAAGAACTGCTTCGGATTGCCCACGACATTCCCCTGTCTGGGCATCTGGGGATGACACGTACCCGATACAGTTTGACCCACGCTTTCTTCTGGCCAGGGATCTCCAAGGATGTGAGGCAATACTGCACCTCCTGTGACATTTGCCAGCGAGTAGGCAAGCGAGGTGACCGCCACAAAGCCAAGTTATGTCCTCTTCCCATTATTGAAGAACCCTTCAGTAGGGTGGCCGTAGATATAGTGGGGCCCTTACCAAAACCCAGTCCCTCCGGGAAAAGATATATTTTAACTGTAGTAGACTATGCCACCCGGTACCCCGAGGCTATAGCCCTCACCAACATTCATGCCGAAACTGTGGCAGAGGCCTTAATGAAAATATTTTCCAGGGTGGGGTTTCCCCAAGAAATCATATCCGATAGAGGCACCCAGTTCACCGCCGAGGTAACCCAACAACTATGGAAGATATGTGGCATTAAGCCAATAGTAAATTCGGCGTACCACCCCCAGTCCAATGGTCTATGCGAAAGGTTTAATGGTACGCTGAAGCAGATGCTCCGTACATTTGGAGAGGCTCATAAAGACTGGGAGCGCTTTCTACCCCATCTGCTCTTCGCTTATAGAGAGGTACCCCAAGAGTCAACAGGGTTTTCCCCTTTTGAATTACTGTTTGGGAGAAGGGTGCGAGGGCCACTAGACCTAATTAGAGAGCATTGGGAGGGGGAGAGTAGCCCAGACGGAACCCCTATTGTATCCTACGTACTGGAGTTCAGGGACCGTCTGGAGGCGCTAACCCAGGCTGTGCGCACCAACCTCCGTGCGGCCCAACAACGTCAGCGCCGCTGGTACGATAGGGGAGCCAGAGACCGCAGCTTTCAGGTGGGACAAAAGGTTTTGATTTTAAAACCGGTCCGCACAGACAAGCTGCAGGCCATCTGGCAAGGCCCATACCAGGTGGTGGAACAGAGATGTGATACCACCTATGTGATTGGCCCCTGCTCAGGGGTAGGGGAGAGACGCATGTTCCACGTGAATATGCTCAAACCATACCATGAGAGGATAGAGGACGTGGCCGCCATATGCGCTTCCGCCTCGGAGGATCAGGAGAATCTGCCACTACCTGACCTCTTAGAACAGGAGGGACAGACGGAGCCCTCCAAGGGGGTTCAGCTGGGGGAGCGGCTAAGCCCTCAGGAGCGTGCCCAGGTACAAGAGCTGATTGTAGCTAAAGGGGCTACCTTCTCCAATTTACCTGGGTACACTCCGCTGGCCACTCACCGAGTCGAGACCCCGGGACAGCTACCTATGCGGCAAACCCCATATCGTGTCCCTGAAGCAGTCAGGACGCATATGAAGACTGAGATTGACGAGATGTTGCAGCTAGGGGTTATCGAACCTTCCGATAGCCCCTGGGCATCGCCAGTAGTGCTGGTACCAAAGAAAGATGGCACGACACGTTTCTGTGTCGACTACCGGAGGCTAAATGACAAAACTGTGTCTGATGCCTATCCGATGCCCCGGATAGACGAGCTGCTGGATAAGATGGCACGGGGCCGGTATCTCACTACCATAGACTTATGTAAGGGATACTGGCAGATTCCACTGGCCGAGGAGGCCATCCCCAAGTCGGCGTTTGTCACCCCGTTTGGCCTGTATCAATTTCGGGTCATGCCATTCGGGATGAAGAACGCTCCGGCAACTTTTCAGCGGATGGTCGATCGGTTATTGGACGGATTCCAGGAATACGCATGTGCCTATTTAGACGACATCGCCATATTTAGCCAGACCTGGGCAGAGCACCTACAACACATAGGGGCCATTCTAGATCGTATTGGAGAGGCAGGGTTAACACTGAAACCCAGCAAGTGTCATATAGGGATGGCTGAAGTGCAGTACTTGGGCCACCGGGTGGGGAGCGGGCGACAGAAACCCGAACCAGCTAAAGTTGAAGCCATAGCTAAATGGCCCACCCCCAGGACGAAAACCCAAGTGCTAGCGTTTCTAGGTACTGCGGGGTACTATAGAAAATTCGTACCCAATTATAGTGCCCTTGCCAAACCCTTGACTGACTTGACACGCAAGAACCTGCCCCGACAGGTTGTCTGGGCCCCAGAGTGTGATCAGGCATTCCAACAACTAAAGACTGCTCTAACTAATGCCCCTGTACTTGCTGCTCCTGATCCAACTAAAAGATTCCTTGTCCATACGGACGCTTCAATGTTTGGATTGGGAGCAGTGCTGAGCCAAGTGGGAGCCGATGGCGGAGAACACCCCGTAGCTTACCTGAGCCGAAAGTTATTGCCACGAGAAGTAAGCTACGCCGCCATTGAGAAGGAATGCCTGGCCGTGGTGTGGGCCCTCAAAAAGTTGCAGCCGTATTTGTATGGACAACCTTTTTCGCTACTCACAGATCACAACCCGTTGGTGTGGCTAAACCGTGTGGCGGGAGACAATGCCCGGCTGCTGCGCTGGAGTTTGGCGCTGCAGCCGTTTGACTTTACAATCCACTACCGACCAGGGAAGCAAAACGGTAATGCCGACGGGTTATCTAGACAAACTGAACTTGAAAAGTGATCTGTGAAATTACACCCCCGGACATCCCCAAGCCGATCCGTTGGGATCAGACTGTGTATGCCGGCTTGGTTCTGGGGGAGCATTGTGGCAAACCTAGCCACTTCTGGAACGCTGGACGTTACATGTGAAAAGGTTGTCTGTATTATATGCTATGTATTCTGCTGGGTCTTATGTGGGCATAGTAATTCATATGCTGGCAGCCGTAAGCCACTAGCATTCAGTACTTAGTTTTATGTTGCCCAATCAGTGTTCGGCAGTTTTAAACCGAACTCCCACAACACATAACCCCAGACCCCAGCTATCAACCGACTTTTCCCTTGTGCAGCAATGCCTGATGGGAGAATTATCCAAACTGTTAAGTTCCCCATCTGGTCCTCCCTGTATTACCCCTGTTAAATCTATTTGGCTGTTTGGAAACCCCTTGCATGGGGAATTCTATAAATATGGAAGCCTGTGAATAAAAAGTCAGTTGACTCTCAGAGCTGTGTGTCGTCTGGTTACTGAGGGAGATTTGGGACATTGCCTTACTTGTCAATGCTGACTGTGGATTTACCCTGGTTACCAGCGGAGATCGTGGAGTTTAATATTGCTCTCCGCTACAGGCTGGGTCCGGGAAGCCCACTCCGCCCTTCAGCTTAGGTCGTAACAGTAACGCTCTACCAAGGCGTGGATACTTACCTCTCCATATGAATTTTATAAATGCCGACCGAACTGCATGAAAAAGGGTCTGAGGTATTTTCACAGGCAAAGCCTGCAATAAGTACAGGAGTCTGGGCATCGCGTTCATCTTAAGTATGTTGCAACAGCCAAACCATGAAAGGGCTAGAGAGTTGTCAGAGGGTTTTATCGTGATCATCGGATTGTCGGTTAGAGATTTCAGGGTCTCTCATTCTGCCTACAATAGATTATCCTGACTGCTGTGTGAGGTATTTATTTTTCGAATTTCATTAAATTTTATGTTTGGAAGAAAAAAAAAACATTTAGAAGGGAAATCGAAGGAAAATGTTAGTGAACCAACAATGCACTAGCATAAAGGAACCTATTTAGAAAATAAAAAACGAACCTTTACAACCCCTTTAATGTTATTTTTGATGTACTGTTCAAAGGAATGTATGTGCCAATGATGTAGGGATAAAAAATGAAAAAAGAAAAAAAAATGTGCCTGTAGTTCTACGTTAAGGTAAACAACTAACTTACCTCCTTGCCAAGGTGAGGGTGACGTTTGTCCAGTTACCCGCTGGCTCCTGGAATGTTTATGTCACAACCCCGTAGGCAGTGTTTAAACACAACATCCAATGCAGACATGCCACAGGTCTCTGCCAGAGAGAAACCCCTGGCGTATCCATGCATGTGTGGGTGAGTCGGGTGCAGGCCAGACATTTTAAGATGGTGTTATGGAAGCAGAGCAGTAAGGATGAATTTTGGTTGTAAGGAAGAGGATGCTGGACTACATGTACTAGTAAGTATTTTTTTTATTTAGAGGAACATTGATACTGGGGATTCATGATGCAGACCCTTGGAGAAATGGGAATTGGAAACAGATTGTCCAACTGGATCAGATCACTTTACCATCACCCTTCAGCAAAAATTAAAATAAATGGCACACTCTCAGATTCCTTTGAGATGAGGAACGGGACAAGGCAGGGGTGCCCCCTGTCCCCCCTGCTCTTCATCATGTCACTGGAACCCCTTCTGTCCACTATCCGAAAAGACTCTGACATTAAGGGTATCAGGGTTGAGGAGGAAGAGCACAAGTTGGCGGCTTTCGCCGACGACATTTTGTTCTTTCTGACCAACTCGGTAGTCTCTATCCCCAAGCTTTCCTACACATTACAACAGTACGGCTCTATCTCTAATTTTAAAATAAACGTAACAAAATCTGAGATATTAAATATAAATTTGAATAAGATCGAAGAAGGACTAGTAAAAGAGATATGCGCCTTCTCTTGGTGTAGGGAATTAAAATCTCTTGGCATCAAATTAGCTAACACGGTTCACAAGATCTATAAAATTAACTATGTCCCCCTGTTAAATGAGATTAAAAACGGATTTAAAAAAAACTATAAATAAACCCATTTCATGGGTTGGGCGCATAAATATGTTAAAAATTACGGTTGTACCAAAAATACTTTACAAATTTTTACTATTACCAATCGCGGTTCCCCAACAATTTTTAACTCTTTACTTATGAACTATATATGGAAAAATAAAAAACACAGAATATCTCTTTCCATCTTGAAACAAGAAAACCAATACGGAGGTCTAGCGGTGCCCGATATTAAAAACTATTATAAGGCGCCTGTCCTCTCTCGGGCGGTGGAATGGGCCAGGAACAGACAAAGCAAAAGGTGGATACAAATTGAGAAAGCCCAAGCTCACATACAACTGAGTAACATCATTTGGATCCCCCCCCCCCCCCCCCCCAGTATAGAGCACCTGACCACAATAATTTTTCAATGACTCGAGACACTATAAGAATGTGGAATAGGGTTCAGACACTGTTAGATAGGAAATTCAACTCCCCACTTATGGAATTAAAAGAAAACCCATTTTTTTGCACCTGGGGAAAAAAAAAGTAGGGGGAAACTGGATTAGGAAAGACGAATTGCACCTAGGTGAGTTAATTAAAGACGGTGAGATAATGACCTATGAAGAGCTACGGAACAAAACCGAGTTTTGGAATCTCGATTGGTGGCATTACTCGCAGCTGAATCACTTTGTTCGATCCCTCCCCCGCCCATTAAGGACGGAGGGGGAACTGACACCACTGGAGAAGGTTTGCAAATCAGTAAACTCTAAGGGCACGATCACTAAATTGTATAGGATACTTATTAAAATAGGAGCACGAGATGAAGCCCCCTTTATAGAAAAATGGGAAAGGCAGCTGGGAATACTTACAGGGGAGCACACTTTTCAAAGGATTATGCACTTGACACACTTTTCCGCAATAGACACACGTATGGCCGAGACAAATTTTAAATGCATTTCGGGCTGGTACATCACGCCAGATAAAGCTTGTAATTATAAAGAAGGTCAGTCTGCTAAGTGTTGGCGGGGTTGTCCAGATAAAGGAACAATGGCACATCTGTGGTGGACCTGCCCGAAAATTCAAAAATATTGGGATAATATAATCAGCCTAATAAAATAAATAACGGGCAGAGAGATTAAGAAAGATCCCTGGGGGGTCCTCTTCCACTGTGGGCACGAGGGTTTTAAAAAATACAAGCCCCATTTGCTGAACGCAGCGAAAATACTTATTCCACTAAAGTAGCAGGAAATTGAAAGCCCTATGATATGGGACTGGATGAACGCGGTCGAGGAAACGTATAGGATGGAAGAGCTCAAGGATAGTCTCCTAGAAACAAAGGGGGACTTCCTTGAAAAATAGAAAAAGTTGAAAGATTTAAAAAAAACTTGGAGCTATGCAGAGACTGAGGATCTCATAGCCAAAACTTATTTGAGAACAGAGCTCAAATTGGTATTTAAATCTAGGGGGACCTTCAATAGAGTGGGCCATTCTAGCCGTAAATTACTCCTAAAAACCAAAATGTTGTCATCATAACTACAGGAAAATTTCTTGTGATTATGTCAAACTGGGAATTTTTGTCCCCGGGGAGCCACGTTGGGGGGAGGGGTGTGTTGGGGTAGGTTAGGGTGGTCTCAATGACGGGTCTATGTACTTTCGTATTTTTTCTCTGTTTTCTTCGGTCTCCCCCCCAGTCAAGGGTCTAACTAAGAGAGGAGAACAGGCAGTATACCATTATTATGATTGTTGGGGGATTCAATTTCACTTTACACAGATATTTATGGTTGGAGATAAGAATTACCGGAAATAGAGACGAAAATGAGCACTATATCATGAGCTGGTCTCTTGAGCTTGGTCTAGGCTGAGGTGGTAAAAAAAAAAAAAAAAATTTAAAATAAATAAATAGGAAGCTTTAAAAAAAAAAAAGAGGAACATTGATTTGAAATGTAATTTTAACTAGGTAGGGAGCAAAAGAAGCTTGAATATGCTTTAAAATTATAGAACAAGTCCAGTTAAATGTGACTAACCGCTACCACCTATAGTTATCCTTCAAGTATTCCCCCCTCCATTGCACGCCCCCCCCCCCCCCCAGGGAGGAGGACAGTTCCCCCATACCCCCTCTATTGCACCCCACCTGAGGGAAAGGAAGCCCCCCATGCCACCTATATTGCACCCCATGTGAAGGAGGAGGGCAGCTCCTCTATTGCACCCCATGTGAAGGAGGAGGGCAGCTCCCCTATGCCCCCTCTATTGCACCCCATGTGGAGGAAGAGGCAGCTCTCCTATGCCCCCTCTATTGCACCCCATGTGAAAGAGAAGAGCAGCTCCCCTATGCAACCCATGTGAAGGATGACAGCTCCCATATGCCCCCTCTAGTGCAGCCCATGTGAAGGAGAAGTGCAGCTCCCCTATGAAACCCATGTGAAGGAGGACAGCTCCCCTATGCCCCCTCTATTGCACCCCATGTGAAGGAGAAGAGCAGCTCCCCTATGAAACCCATGTGAAGGAGGACAGCTCCCCTATGCCCCCTCTATTGCACCCCATGTTAAGGAGGAGGGCAGCTCCCTATGCCCTTTCTATTGCACCTCATGTGAAGAAGGACAGCTCCCCCATGCCCCTTCCATTGCACCCCCCAAGGAGGAGGAGGCCAGCTCCCCCCAAACCCTCTCCATTGGACCCCCTGTGAAAGAGAAGGACAGCTCCCCATGCTCTCTGTTCCCTCTGAATCATTCTCCCTTTCAGCCCAAAAACAAACATGACAAGTAAACTACAACGCCACCTGTCATTCCTCCGTCCATCCAGCAGAGGGCTCTGGAGTTCAGCGCGGCCTCCAAGGCCTGGGCTCCGGACCTCATAGGGAGTGAGGGGCGGAGGAGGCCAGTATACAGCACCGAGCACCGACAGTCCGAGCATCGGACACTGAGGACCTGCACCGGGCCGCTGCTCCTTCCCCCACCCGGGGCTCGGCTGGTGAGGATATGTGGCTGAACCCGGAGGAGGTGCTGCTGGCCAATGCGCTATGGGTGACCGAGAGAGCCAACCCGTTCTTTATCCTACAGAGGCGACGGGGACACGGCAAAGGCGGAGGACTGACAGGTGAGGGGTCGGTGGAGGCCCATGGTGGGCCCGGGCATGTTCCAGATCTTCTAGTCTGCCTAGAAACTTACCGCCAGACAGTGACTGTCCAATGTAAACATTGCAGGATCCCTCCTCTCCAGGTCATCATACACATTGTTATTACGATCATCCTATACATTGTTATTATTACAGGTCATCCTATACATTGTTATTATTACAGGTCATCCTTTACATTGTTATTATTACAGGTCATCATACACATTGTTATTATTACAGGTCATCATATACATTGTTATTATTACAGGTCATCATACACATTGTTATTATTACAGGTCATCATATACATTGTTATTATTACAGGTCATCATACACATTGTTATTACGATCATCCTATACATTGTTATTATTACAGGTCATCATACACATTGTTATTATTACAGGTCATCATACACATTGTTATTACGATCATCCTATACATTGTTATTATTACAGGTCATCCTACACATTGTTATTATTACAGGTCATCCTATACATTGTTATTATTACAGGTCATCCTATACATTGTTATTATTACAGGTCATCCTATACATTGTTATTATTACAGGTCATACAACTTGAGATCAGGAGGGCTTCCTCCTATTATATCAAAGGTCTCTGGATTCTTCTGTCTGCTGTGTTTACCATCTGGATCAGCCCCCTCCCCCGGATTGTGATCGGTACAGGCCCCCCCGGATTGTGATTGGTACAGGGCCCCCCCCCAGATCGTGATTGGTACAGGGCCCCCCCCCAGATCGTGATTGGTACAGGGCCCCCCCCAGATCGTGATTGGTACAGGGCCCCCCCCCGGATCGTGATTGGTACAGGCCCCCCCCCGGATTGTGATCTATATAACTCAGCTCTGTGTATCCATTGAGCTCCGCATTCACTCTTTAAAGTCAAACTTCCTGTAAAAGGGACAGTTTCACTTTTCCTCCAACCCCCTCTTCTCTTTTTTGATTAGTGATGTTTTTTTATGGGGGGGGGGGGGGGTGCAGGTACTTAGTTTTTGAAGTACCCTATTTATCCTCCCTGCAACCTCTAGGGACATGTCACAGGTCCCAGAAGGCTGCAAGACCATTCGCAGAGCGCGGATTGTGTATGTGCATTGGGAAGTCGGCTGTCAAGGCACAAGGCTTGACAGCCAGCTTCCTAGAGCAAACATACTGGCATCGGGGACCCAAAGATTGTTGAAGAGCTGGCCTGGGCAGCGGTGGATCCCTGGGCAGATATAAAAAGTCAGTAGCTATAACATTGCTGACTTTTCTTTTTTGGGGGGGGGGGGGGGGGGCTAAAGAACCTCTGTAAAGTCCCCATGTTGGATACCGGGGCTAAACCTTCTTGCATATTAAACTGTTTGGCTCAGTAGGGATCGTACATATTAGAAGTATGAGAGCTGGCATTGCTGAATAGTTTGTGTGGGCACACGCATGGATATAGTCTTCTTTAGGTCTCCTTCACATGGGTGCACAATATACCATGATGAATATGGATCTGAACTGTGTACAATTGTATGCTATGGGCCCCACTGCTTCATTTTGGTTCATAGCATTTAGCAAAAAAAAAAAAAAGAATTGCATCTACAGTCTGACTGTATTTTATGCATGTAAAGGTTTGTGTAAATGTTTACATGAGTAGATGGATGCACGTGGCCGTATCTGTTGCTGCCTATGTAAATATCAACTGTGCAGATAGTTGTGCTGGTGCAGAATTACTTCTGCCATTCGTCATCTGCCACTGCCTAGTGACTGATTCATTCAGGGGAAGGTGTAATGCAGGCCATAGACCAGGAGTGCCCAACCTTTTGAAGAGCGAGGGCCACTTAAGCAACTTGGTAACCAGTCGGGGGCCACAATGAGCTTAGCGGGTGGATGACAGGTCACGGATACTCTATAGGCCCTCCGATCCACCCAGATGAAAGGGGATGAACTCCCTTCTGTTTTTCGGGTTAGAGGTAGGTGGGCGTAAACGGACATCTGTCGCTCTATAGAGGTGAATTGAGGGCCCCATTTGGTCAGGCTAATCGTGTGAAAAGGGCCTAAGACTGCTTTCACACTGATGTTCTGTGGTTTACCCATACCCTGGGTGCAGCGTAGTGCACCTGTGTCTATCCTGCCGGTTAGCTGAACTTTGCCATAGATTCCGCCTGTGCAAAAGCCGGCGCTGTAGAGGAAGCATTGGCTTATGGGGCTCTGCTCCGCAGCCGCTTTCTTCCTCTACCACCAGATTCATTCACAAGACTGATACTGTGGTATGGCGGATCGGCAACCTGTGATCTGGGCTTGCCAACCCACCATTCCAGAGCAGGAGGTCATGGGCCACATCAGAGGGCTCTGCGGCCCACATGTGGCCCCCGGGCCACTGGTTGGTCACCCCTGCCATAGACAGTGTGAATATTCACATTATTCCCCCATCAACACAGTGTTGATACAGGGGAATCCCTCCTGCCGAGCATTTGTCTGCTTGTCTTGTACCCAACTTGATCTTACAAGTACATTCAGCCTGCCCATTAATGGCTCCAATCTCATCTGGTTTTTGCTGAACCAGCTGAGTTTCGAACTGTCTATGGCCAGCCTAAGGCCTCATTCACTCAGGGGTACTAGAGCGTACACCCATGAGAGGGTAGTATTTTGCCCACACTGGGATGCACAGGTGTTCATGCATGTGCAGTAAAACATGGCTTCTGCGCTGGTTTATGCTGTACTACTCCCGTGTGAACAAGGCTTAAATGTCCACCTAGGGCCAGATTCAGGAACACTTGCGCTGGAGTATTTCGATATGCGCCGCGTAACTGTGATGATGCGCCGTCGTTTCTATGTGCCCGTACCCACCAAACTAGATGCGCCCAATAACGGGTCATTTGCGACCGGCGGAACGTTCCGACGCCAGAGTATCGTCAGCGCTTATTTTCGCTGGGCGCATCAGTCGCGCCCATTGATTTCCCATGCAAATATGCAAATGAGGTATTTTTCCCAATTCACGATCGGATTAGCACCATACGCTGGCTACATGCGCCGCGCGTATCTGGTCCGTCCGGAGCAAAGTTATTTCTACAAAAGGCTGCTTTATCTTTACTCCAGACGGTCACAGGTCAGCAGGAGAGCAGCTACAGCAGCGTTACCGACGAAACTAGCAAGCTGAACAACAACACTTGCAAGGACAACACCTCTGTGTGCCAACATGCCAGGGGCACTCGTGGTCCTAAGACTAGTACTGGGTCCCTCGCTACGGAGGAGGCGGGCACGTGAGAGGATATACCGCACTCGTATGAACCTCTTTGGCATGGGGGATGAGGAGGTGTATCGCCTCTTCAGATTCAGCCCTGATGTAATACTTGAACTAACCACAACCCTGCAGGATGACATCACCAGCCCAACACAACGCTCACAAGCAGTGCAGCCACTGGTGAAGGTCCTGGCAACACTTCATTTCCTTGCCAGTGGATCATTCCAGCGTACAAGTGGAGTGGTGGCTGGGATGTCACAGTCCTCCATAAGCAGATGTGTGCACCAGGTTGTCCCTGCAATCCTCAGACGCATGTCCAACCAGTTCATCAGACCCACCACTGAGGAGCTGCGGCTGAAGGCAATGACAGATTTCTACAACATTGCCAGATTCCCACGCACCATCGGGGCCATTGATTGCACACATGTGGCACTACAGCCCCCCAGTGCCACAGAGCACATATACCGCAATCGGAAGCATTGGCATTCCATCAACGTACAGGTGATAGCCGATGCCCAGCGCCTCATATGGCACGTCCGTGCCAAACACCCCGGGTCCAGCCATGACAGCTTCATATACCGTCAGAGCCCCATCCCTACAGAATTCGAACAGAACATGTATGGGGACAGCTGGCTGGTTGGTGAGTGACATGGGTGGCAGGCATGACTATCCCCTCCCGTGATGCACAACAGAAGTCGCACATGCATGACTAACATTCTCCTGTCTTTTACCTTACAGGTGACTCTGCATATGCACTGGGACCCCATCTAATGACTCCTTTCCGGAACCCCCAAACCAGAGGAGAGAGAAAATACAATGAAGCACACATCAAAACCCGTGCAGTGGTGGAGCAAACATTTGGGCTCCTGAAGTCCCGTTTCCGCTGCCTGGATAAGTCCGGGGGGACCCTATTGTATTCCCCTACCTTTGTGTGTCAGATCATCGCTGCATGTTGTATTCTGCACAACTTTGCCATGAGAAAAGGCCTGCAGATTGACATACGTGATGACCTGACCCCCGACCCACACAGTCCCCACCTGCCAGAGGACACCCAGTCTGCTGATGGAAGAGCAGTCAGGAGGGTCCTCGCCGTAGGCATCTTTGGACACTAAACCAAAACATTAATAACACAGACAATGCACGCGTGTACACCACTGGATCACACACACCACATGCACATCGCATTGGATTAGCCCAAGTCCAGCATGTAGGAGTTGGGAGCAGCAACGCCAGCGTCAAGGCCCCAATGATGTTACTGTCCATTCACACACCTTTCACACGTCATTCATTCAGCCGTGGGGTTAACTTCACCACCACGGCCGAGGGTGACACCCCTTACTGTCAGGAGTGCCACCCTCTCACATTCACACACCATTCACACTGTCCCCTGCACTCCTGACCGTGTGCAGTTCAAAATAAATAAAAAATCTCATCACCTGAGCATGAAAATAAAATATAAACTCATAACCTGAGTATAAAAAAAAGCACAAATATAAACCAAAGCAAAAATAACCCTCATCTAGGATGACGGGGGCTCCTCCTTGGGGGCACTCTCGGGCTCCTCATCTGCCTGGAGGGAGTGGGTGGTGGTGGGGGTGTGGGGGCATCTTGAGGAGGCTGTTCCCCGGATGGGCCACTCCGGCCAGCTGTTGGCTGCCTGCCCTCCAAGGCCACTGCAATCCTGCTCAGATAAAGGTTCGTCTGGGCCTGCATCCTCAACTGGCGGGTGATATTGTGCCGCTGGTCACGCTGCCGTTGCCTCCCCTCTTCCCGAATGGCAGCAGTGTTGGCATGTACAGCTGCTGTCAGGTGCCGGACATCAGCCTGCACCTCCCCCAGGCTGGTAACAATGTTCTGAACACCACTGGGCATGGAGCCCAGGCTGTCAGCGACCCGGTCCAGGTGGCCAGCAATCTCCCCCATCTGCTGGGTCTGCTTGGCGTGGTCCAACAGCACCTGGTCCTCGACCAAATCACACACCCCCCTGGTCTTCCGGGTGGCCTTCCTGGGGGCAGAGGAAGGTTGTCCCCGTGGGGATGGAGTCGCCCTTGAGGGGCTACCTAGGATGGGGGAGGGGATCACAGAGGGCCCTGCAGAGGAGGAGGACTCCTCCAACATTAAAATAAACTCCTGTTCAGGGACAGGCTCCTCCACAACCACCTCTGCTGAAGTGGTGTGGGCACTCTCCTCCTCCACCTCGGTGTCTCCAGCACCCAGGGCCTCGTCAGCAGCATCCCGTTGGGGGGTTGGGGTGGACTGGCCGGCACGAGATGATGGCCCAGCACCGTCATCTGTGGATGACACAAAGCAGACACATGTTGGTGGTCCCACACACTTGGCACATGTACCCACCCCCCCCCCACATGCAACACACCAAAAAGGGGGTAAAAATCACTTACCTGTCCTGGAGCCTTCCTCTACGGAGTCATAGCCAGGGACCCCCTCCAACTGCTCCCTGTCCAGGCAGCGTGCGACCACCTCCTCCTCCGCGGTCAGGGTGACAGGACATGGGGGACCACCACCTGTGCCCCTCTCATGGCTCCTAATGGTGGACACCTTGCCCCTCACCTTGCGCCGCAGGTCATTGATTTTTTTTTGAATGTCTGAAGCACTCCGGGTGGAGTACCCCAGCACATTGACCCTGGCAGCAATGGTGGCCAGGATACCCTGCTTCCTTTCCCGGCTGGTCTTCCTGCTTTTTTTCCCATGGAGAAAATCATTAAATGCCTCCATAGCCGAGATTATCACAGTGACCTCCTGGGCATTATAGTTTAGGTTCCTCCTCTCTTTGGGGGTAGCGGGAGCAGCCATTACAGGGCAAAAGTATCTTCCCTGGGGTGGGGGGAAATGGAACTACTTTTGCGCCGGAATGGCGTTTCCGCCAGCGCTTTTAAGCGCCCAGCGGAACGCATTGCGCTGACGTTTCCCAGGAAGTGGTGCCGACGGAAGTTGTGAGCATGCGCACAAGGGGGGCGAGTGGAGCCGCACTCACTGCGCATGCTCCGTGGATGATGCGCTGAACGTAAGCCTCTGCGCTGGGCTCCGCCCATCATTTACATATGATCACACCCAGTTCCACTTGCGTCGGGTTACGCCAGCGCATTATCGTTACTCTGGCGCAAGTTTACGCGCAACTGCTATGTGAATTACAGGACTTGCGCTGAAAGGGTCTTCAGAGTAACGTAAATGAGAAGCGTTACTCCAGAGAAAAGATACTCTCATCTACCTGAATCTGGCCCCATGTGTAGATGGTGCAGCAGGGCCGATCCTAGGCCGAGTGCGCAGGGTGCTTTGCACCCAGGCGCCTGCAGAGGTGGGGTGACGATGTGTATACACACACTAAAAGTGCCTCAAAGAAGCTACTTGCAGGAAAATTTTGGACGTCCTGTCAGCGCACCGCTCCAGTGTAAAAGCACCCAGGCTTGCACACTGGGATTGCAGATGAGGCTATTTTCAGACGCTATTTTTAACGCTAAATCACCTGAAAACCCCCTCCAGTGTGAAAGGAGTCTAAAGGCTCGTACACACGGTAGGACATTCAACAAAATTTCCCTTGGATTTTTGTCCTAATTGATTTGTCCGGTCACACCCATAGCATACACACAGTCAGACTTTTCTGCAAATTCTAAAACTTTCCCATCATCACGTAGTTTTTCTGCTCTTTACTGCCACCCTTTGGTTAACTTCTGCTATTGTTGGTTGATTTTAACATTGGTTCTGAGCATGCGTATTTGCACTTTGTACAAAAGTTGGTTGGATTGCTGTACACACCTTCACACAAGGCACCATCGGACTTTTGTTGCCGAAAAGTTGGTCCCTTCGCAGACCCAACTTTTTGTCGGATGAAACCAGAAAAAGTTGGTCTGATGGAGCGTACACACCATCTGACAAATTTGAAAAGTTGCAGATTTTGAAGTTGGTTGGCCAAAAGTCTGACCGTGTGTATGGGGCTTTATGGACCATCTTCTGTACTATTGTCTGCAGTCTCTGACCATCATGTCTGCAGTCTCTGACCATCTCCTATATCATATATCATGTCTGCAGTCTCTGATTGTCTCCTATATCATGTCTGCAGTCTCTGATCATCTTCTGTACCATTTCTGCAGTCTCTGCCCATTTTCTGTATTATGTCTGAGAATGTCTGGGGTCTTTCTAACAGAAGCCCTCTCTGTGTCCATCAGAGAGGCCCCCCTCCAGGTCCCAATAAAGTACTCTTGTAAGGATCCCAGGGTAAATTAAGACTTTGTGAGGGAGCATTTCTGTGATTGAGTTGTTGCCATAGAAACATTTGTAAATCGGTGCATTTTTATAGCACTGAACGCTGTATAAATGTTGGGGAGGGGGAATGGATGCTTTCCTTCCCTGCATCTCTGCAATCCACTGTGGAAAAAGAAATGCCACCTCCTCACCTCGGGCCTCCGAAACTGCCACGGGTGTGTAGCAGGGGTCCACAATACTCTGTCCTGCTGCCAGAACTTCTGCTGGGATTTCCTAGGTGGTTACTCCTCTACAGATATGTCTATTAAATCCCCAGTATCTGGAATTGCTAAAAGTCCAGGGCATGGGCTGGTGGATCTTGGGCCCAGTGCTAACACTTTGGTTAGGTGACTCATCGGTAATATTTTCTGATGAAAAGTCAATTAAATACATTGCTGAGATTTCGAGACTGTCGGCTGGTACTTCTGGATAGTCCCAGGCAAAGGAAACCCAGCCCTAGTGCTGAGCAGTGTCTAACAGCTGTCTGTAGGCGATGTCCAGTTCCCATTCCTGAAAGTATCTCTCCACGATTTGGTCCAACCACCACTCCAAATCGCTCCCAAAGTTCTGATCCCCTGCCAGCTTCACGTACAACAGTCCAAAGGCATGCTTGGGATACATGCCACCGGAGGGCTCTGTAGCTCTCATCCAGCCGCATCTCTGCCCAGACCAGCCTGCTTAACTCCTCCACTATCTTCTCCTTTTTTCCTAAAAACAGCACACGCAATATATACTGTGACCAGTACCTTTTCTGGATGGAGGGGAGAATTTTCTCACTGGTGGTGCTGCTCACAGGCTATCGTTTCTAGAGTTCACGGCAGATAAAATAATACCATCCCAGCAGGACCTGCACTGGTCCCCTGTGCTGTATCTGTATTTCTCACAACCTCCTTCCGAATTCCTCTTCCATGGCAGCTTATAATCTTTACTCTTCTATCCAGACCTTGGATCCAAATGGAGGTTTAAATGTCCCAGACTGCAGGAAGCATCCAACTGCTTGCCACCAATGTAACAGAATCGTCCCACACTCCACTTGAGTGCTTTCGTCATATACCGCTTCCTTACAGTCTGAATATAGATATCGGATATTCCAAACGCTTGCAATCAAAAACTAGGCAATACTCGTTTTTGGCTGCTGAACATGAACTGTTTATTGAAACACAGGTAACACTTGTGACAATCACCCCCCCCCCCCCTTTGCATTGTGTCTCGCTTCCTCTGACATCATCCCCAGGTGCCAGTACTATTGTGTCCCCTGAACACTCACAGCACAAGTTGGCTGTTATCTCGTGGACTACATATATACATTCCAGTGTGGTTGTACAGTAAGTCCGATTAGTACAGATCAGCCTGGAGTTATCATTCATCCTGTGTCCCTAATAGGGTAACTTAGACATAGGAGGTGCATGGGGAGCTGAAACAAGGGTTTCCCAACCTCTCCAAGGGATTCTGGGTTCCAGGGCCCACCTGCCCAAAGTGTCTCCAGTTACAACCACATAACAGCAAGGTCTGCTATTGTGATTGCTATACCCTTGGTTTGGGGGGAGAGGGAACAGAGGTGTACATGGTCTGTATACATTGATTTTGCCACTGGTAAGTTTTTTTTTTTTTTTTTTTTTTTTTTTTTCTAAGCTGAATCATTTACATTTTCCAGTGGTTTTTGTAGACAGTGGCAGTGCAGTGTGGTACTGTATTTATAGTGCCATGAGCTCTAGTGCCTGGTTTTGACAGGTACTCAGCTCCTACTTCCGCTCGGGCTGCCTAGGCGACTCGAGAAGAGATTCCCCTCCCCTCCCTCCCTGCAATCTTCTGGGACACATCACAGGTCCCAGAAGATTGCCCAGCTATTCAGGACGCGCAGTGCGCCTCACAGCCAGCTGTCAAGCCACCACAACCAGGTGCCCACACTTGTGATTCTGGCGCTGGGGAGAGGCGAGGGAGAGAACCGAGGGTTCGGCAGCTGGATCGTGGGACAGAGGAGTGTGTTTATTAAAAGTCAGCAGTTTTTGTAGCTGTTGACTTTTTTATTAAACACAAAAATGATTGGAACTCTGCTTTAACACATGTTGATCCTGTTAGAAATCCAGTGTCTTTGTAACTCCCTTTGTTTAAACCAAGCTAAAATTTCAAATAATGTTTCTCAGCTATTTTCTATGAACTGCAAAACATCACTGTCCATGTAATGGAGAAAAGGAGATGTTTTGTAGTACCAAACCATGCCCTGTCCTAGAGTGACAACTCTGCTTCTCCATAGACACTCTGTGATGAGTTAGCATTGTCATCTTGGGAAAGGAAGCATGTTACAAACAGGATTACCAGGTGAAAATAATGCAAAAAAAGTCTTAGAAAAATACTGATACAGCCAGGACTGTTAAAGCAGAACTCTGGGGGGGGGGGGGATGTGTATTTTTGCACTGCATGGGTTAACTATTGCTTTGCCCGGTGGCGCACAGAAAGAATATACTCACCGATCCTTCGATCTTCTGGAAAACAGTGCTCCCCCGCCACATCCAGCAGTGGACTGTTCCTGCTATCCTCATGTCCAGAGCAGGTCTGTGGGAAGGAACAGTCCACTGCGCAAGACTGCTAACATGCAGGGGCGTGGGCTGGCGTGGCAGGGACCTCTCGAGTGTTAATTTCGTTGACTAAAACATTTCAGTCGACTAACTTAAAGGGTTTGTAAAGGATTTTTTTTTTTTTATCTTAATAGCTTCCTTTACCTTAATGCAGTGCTGTTTTCATGTCCTCAGTGTTCGTTTTTGCTCTCAAGTTGCTGTAATTCTTCTCTGAGCTCCACACTTCCTGGTTGTCTGTTTCCTGATGACCACAGTCCTGGGAGCTTTCTCTCTGTGGTCACTAATCAAGGAGGTGTGATTACTGTGTGTCTAGTTTCTAGTTTCGTTTTCCAAACCATCACTGCTCTATGGCTCTGTATGCTCTGTAAGGCAGAGAGGCAGGAAACCGCGTGCAAAAACGAAACTAGAAACTACAGGTACATTATATGATTGATTTGTATCTGTTTTTAATTGTTTTTAAAAGGAATCGGTTAACTATTATGTCTTTATACCCTGTAAACAGTCATTTCAGCAAAAAAATTTTTTTTATTTACAACTCCTTTAACCCTTTCATGACTAAGCCTATTTATGACATTTGGTGTTTACAAGTTAAAATCTGTATTTTTTGCTAGAAAATTACCTAGAACCCCCAAACATTATATATATTTTTTTAGCAGAGAATCTAGAGAATAAAAACGGATAGTAACCAAGAATAAATGCGCCCTAATGGTTACTACCGCTGCGCTAAGGAGTAAAGTACAAGGACGTTCGCAGCAGCTGTATTAAGTAAAGGAAATAGTGAAAAAATTGTCTAGTGAACTTAAAGGTGAAAATAAGTACAGATAGCACAAACAGCGCTAATGTGTAGTGGATCCACACAAGTGAACTAAATAAATAAACAATACATAACGCAAATAGTGTATAATTATAAAGACCCGTGAATGAAAAAAGAGTCCAAAGGTAAACAGTTCATAAAGTGTCTGAAGAAATCTTCTGAATCTCTCCTACGAGTAATCCTCCACCACACCAGTGTAACGAACACTCCTCCACCAATATGATTGGCCACTCACCAGAACTCGTAGCCTTACACTCACGTGTTTGGCATGAAGGCATGTAGTACAATCCTCAATTTAGTGTTCAAGGTTCTTATCCAAAGATGTAGAAGTGAGATCCGCATACGTGAAAAAAACAAAAAGTATAATAGTGTGATATTGCTAAAACAATTTATTGACACACCACATGAACCTACAAAGGTTGCACTCACAAAAGCAAACTCCAAAAACAACCGTGTAAAAATCCAAATCGACTTCCTTGATGTTCACAGGCTGATAAACTGTGGTCACGGCGGACCCAGAAAAGTAAACCAGGTGTATCTCACCGCTTCCCCTTCACTTGAACACCTCCTCTTAGTTGGGAAAAAGATGTATATAGTATCCTCAAAACGCTGGTCACTCGCATAGAGAATCTCATGCAGGTTATTTCACGTTGGTCAAAAGATCTTTAATGTAGCCACGCCCCCGACATGTTTCGTCATAGATTTGACTTATTCATGGGATTTTTTCCCAACTAAGAGGAGGTGTTCAAGTGAAGGGGAAGCGGTGAGATACACCTGGTTTACTTTTCTGGGTCCGCCGTGACCACAGTTTATCAGCCTGTGAACATCAAGGAAGTTGATTTGGATTTTTACACGGTTGTTTTTGGAGTTTGCTTTTGTGAGTGCAACCTTTGTAGGTTCATGTGGTGTGTCAATAAATTGTTTTAGCAATATCACACTATTATACTTTTTGTTTTTTTCACGTATGCGGATCTCACTTCTACATCTTTGGATAAGAACCTTGAACACTAAATTGAGGATTGTACTACATGCCTTCATGCCAAACACGTGAGTGTAAGGCTACGAGTTCTGGTGAGTGGCCAATCATATTGGTGGAGGAGTGTTCGTTACACTGGTGTGGTGGAGGATTACTCGTAGGAGAGATTCAGAAGATTTCTTCAGACACTTTATAAACTGTTTACCTTTGGACTCTTTTTTCATTCACGAGTCTTTATAATTATACACTATTTGCGTTATGTATTGTTTATTTATTTAGTTCACTTGTGTGGATCCACTACACATTAGCGCTGTTTGTGCTATCTGTACTTATTTTCACCTTTAAGTTCACTAGACAATTTTTTCACAATCTAGAGAATAAAATGACGATTGTTGTAATATTTTATGTCACACGGTATTTGTGCGGCGGTGTTTTAAACGCAACTTTTTGGGAAAAATTTACTTTAATGAATTTAAAAAAAATGAAAAAGTAAAGTTAGCCCAATTTTTTTGCATAATGTGAAAGATGAAGTTGCGCCGAGTAAATAGATACCAAGCATGTCACGCTTTATAATTGCACGCACTCGTGGAATGGCGTCAAACTACGGTACCTAAAAATCTCCATAGGCGACGCTTTAAATTTTTTTTACAGTTACCAGGTTATCGGAACAGAGGAGGTCTAGTGCTAGAATTATTGCTCTTGCTCTCGCGATCGCGGCGATACCTCACATGTGTGATTTGAACACCGTTTTCATACGCGGGCGCGACTTCCGTATGCGTTTTCTTTGTTGCGCAAGCTCGCGGGGAGGGGGGCGCTTTAAAAATTTTTTTTTTTTTTTCTTATTTATTTTATTTATTTTTATAATATTAAATTGTGTTTTTTTTTTTTTTTTTTTACATTTTGATTACTTTTATTGCTGTCACAAGGAATGTAAACATCCCTTGTGACAGTAATAGGTGGTGACATGTACTCTTTATGGAGAGATCGGGAGTCTAAAAGACCCCTGGTCCCTCCTTTACACTTCAAAGTATTCAGATCACCGAAAACGGCGATTCTGAATACTGTTTACTTTTTTAAATCCGGCGCCGTTGACAGCCGAGAAATCCGGAAGTGACGTCATGACGTCGCTTCCGCGTTTACACATTGCAGGCTGAATCAAAGCCGCGTACGGCTTTCATTCAGTCTGCGCCCGGACACAGGACACGTCGGATCGAGGATCGGGTCTCCCGGTGGGACGGGAGGCCCGGTCAGAGCGGCGACCGGTTGTTATGTTTGGAAAGCCAATCGCCGGCTCTAAACAACGGTACCGGGATGATGCCTGCAGCTGCGGGCATCATCCCGGTATAACCCCTGAAACCCGAGGACGCATATCTGCGTCCTGTCGGCGTGAAAGGGTTAATACCATTTTAAAATACGACTAAAACAATTGAGATGACTAAAATGCAACTAAAACTAAAATGGGACTGAAACTAAAAGGCCATTTTAGTCAAAAGACTAAAATTAAAGCGGAGCTCCACCCAGGAAAACAACATTTTCCCATGTTGTTTAAAAAAATTAAATAAAAAAAACCTGAAAAAATAAATAAAAAATAGTCACCCGAAATACCTGTTGCTATGCGGAAGTCCGTAATCTGCCTCTTCCACTCCGCGGTGCCTTTTCTTCTTGTCCTTCTCCTTGTGAATGGGGCGCGCTGCTTTCTGGGAACTGTGTGTGTTCTCAGAGAGCAGCGCGCCCATTCACAAGCCAGCGTGAGACTCACGCAGGCGCAGTAGGAAATGGGCAGTGAAGCCGTACGGCTTCACTGCCTGTTTCCCATAGTGTGAATGGCGGCGCGGGACCCCGAGCGATGGTGGGACCGGCATCGGGGGGCCCATCAGCGCGGGCAAGTAGGACAAGGTAAGTGTCCTTATTTAAAGTCAGCAGCTACACTGTTAGTAGCTGCTGACTTTAAAAAAAAAAAAAAAATCGCGGCTGGAGCTCCGCTTTAAATTGAAATTTGATGTCAAAATTAACACTGGTTTGTAGTGCATGTTCATGCTTCAATACCATAAATAATATATTCACTCCAGCAGTATATAATGAGTTTGGAAATTGTAGAGAAATGCTATTACAGTTTAACTACACCCATTCGATTTTAGATGACTAAAATGAGTTTGTCAACTAAAATGTCCTGGAGATAAAATACGACTAAAACAATTGCAGAAGACTAAAATGGGACTAAAACTAAAATGCCATTTTAGTCCTAAGACTAATGTCCGTGTACACACAACCGTTTTTCATGATGAGAAAAATAAAAAATAAATTAATTGGTCATTAAAAACGATCATGTGTAGGCTCCAGAGCATTTTTCTTGACGTGAAAAATGGGCATTAAAAATTTAGGACATGCTCTATTTTTTCTCGTTCTTATTCACGTTGTGAAAAAAAAACGATCGTGTGTACGCTTTAACGATGGGGAAAAAAACACGCATGCTCGGAAGCAGGTTATGAGAAGGGAAATTTGCATAATCGGCCCAAAGGGTGTCGCCAATCAAATGGAACTTCCCCTTTATAGTGCCGTCGTACGTCCACCGCGCTTTTGCTTGAGCATTTTTTTTACCGTGTGTATGCAAGGCAGGCTTGAAAAGAATCACGTCGAGAAAAACGTTGGTTTTTTCCATGACATTAAACACGGTCGTGTGTACGTGGCATAAGGCTCCATTCATACCTAGGCGTTTTTACGCCTGAAGCGCGAAGCTACAATACGCCGGAGGGTCGAAATGACATTATTCTCTATGGAGACTGTTCACATCTCCTAACGTAGAACGCCGTACATCGAAAGAACGCCGAACGTCGAATTTCAAACAAGTCCCAGACCCTTTTTCGACGCGCGTATCGGGCGGCTTCGACGTTCGGCATAGCCGACAATGGCTGTAAAAAAAACGGTTAAAAACGACGCGTTTTGTCGCCGCAAATCGCGGTACAAAACACCGCAATTTGTCACCACAATTCGCGGGACAAAATGCCGAAAATCGCCTACGCAAAGGTGTGAATGCAGCCTTAGACTAAAACTGAATCGAAATTTGCTGCCAAACTTAACACTGCCTGTCTTGCACTCGGAGAATTGGCAGATTGGGTAAGTAGATCTCTTCACCCTAGACAGAAAGTAGCAGTTAACCTATCCACCCACTGCATGGGGGAAAAAAAATCCCTGTAATTTTTCTTTACGCTGCAATATATTACATTGTTGTTTTGGCATTTAGATACCCATGTATCTATTTACAGTAGCTTTGTTTTTTTTTCTAGGTTAAAAGAACAATTTGGTGCTTTATAACAAATAGGATTTAGAATGGTAATAATGTATTACTGCAGTGAAGGGGCCTGGTAGTTATCTGTAGGTAATTGTAGCTTCTCAGCAATGACTCATTGAAGATGTAAATATCTTTGTGGCAGCTTGAGATTTCTGCACCCTCCTGCCTGGTAAAGAATGGCATTCCACAAACATATGAGGCTCCAGCCCCAGGGGGGTCCAATGCTCTAAAGATAATCTCATGGACCTCACCACTCAGTAAAATATGAAGACTGCTCTTTTCTGTGCTGTCATTTCTCATTCCATTAAATTGCAGTGCAATAAAGTGAATAACTTCCCATTTTTTTTTCTCTGCATTCAGAAAATCACCTCCAAGTGTTTGCATAGCATTTTTGTCAGTTTTTTTTTTATCTCTGTGTACCTTTTGGGTGGATTTTACCACTTCCTGTTCCAGAGATGCAAAAGGAAGTGAGAAAAAAATCTCCACAAGTCCCATACCAGTGTCCCAATTGGAGCGTATACTTTCCTTTTTGTTCTGATAACAACTTACATTTGGGATTTTCTATTTGGTTTCGGCCAAAAAAGAGGGTGAACCAGAGCAGACAAAGAGGGTGACTCTACCTAGCAGGGACACAGACTGCAATAGACAGGCGTTCTATCTCCTCCCTACTCTTTCCAAAAGATAAATATGTTTTTGGCTATGCATTCACTTTATTAAGGGCCTAGTCACACTAAAGCGTTAAGGTTATGAATGGGCTGCAAACGCACAACAATGGAAAAATGTTGTGCAAAGGGGCAATGTGCACTGCCTCAAGTACAAGTGTGAATGGGCCCTAAAATATTTAAGTACGTGTGTGTGTAAGGAGGTGTTAAAAAATCACATCATATTGGCATGAACTTTATAACAAAAATACAATAAAAGTCCAGACCTTGGTGAAGAGGCCTAAAGCTAATTTCTTTGTGTAGTGATTATTAGCTCTGTGATTTCAGATGGCCAATGGACATTTTTTTTTCTTTTATGAATGCATTTATTAGTATTATTTTTTGTCTTTAAAATCTGACCACCCACAAGAGCTCTGCCCATCAGTAGTAACAAACCCAATACATAAACAGATGTACAGAAAAGTGTTTTAATATATAACAATCACACAAATAATAATACACATTAAAATTAAAGTGATCCAATCTTACCAGATAAGGCCCAAAGTGTCAATATTTTGTGTGCCCACTATTATTTTCCAGCACTGCCTCAAACCTCCTGGGTATGGAGTTCACCAGGGCTTCACAGGTTTCCACTGAAGTCCTCTTCCACTCCTCCATGACAACGTCACGGGGCTGGTGGATGTTAGAGACCTTGTACTCCTCCACCTTTCATTTGAGGATGTCCCACAGATGCTCAATAGGGTTTAGGTCTGGAAACATGCTTGGTCAGTCCATCACCTTTTATCCTCAGCTTCTTTATCAAGACAGTGGTCGTCTTGGAGGCGTGTTTGGGGTCGTTATCATGTTGGAATACTGCCCTGCGGCCCAGTCTCCGAAGGGAGGGGATCATGCTCTGCTTCAGTATGTCACAGTACATGTTGGCATTCATGGTTTCCGCAGTGATCTATAGCTCCCCAGTGCCGGTGTCCTGCCGAAAAAGGTTCCCCGGCGGATAATGCCCACCCTGTACCGCACAGGCGCAGTACAGAGCACAACGGAGCCGCCGAAAATCGCTGAAGATGAACAGCTGTGAATCAGCTGTACGCAGCGCCTGCGCAATTAGCACGACATTCTGCCACATGCTGCCGCACGCTCCCGGTGCTCGTGCAACCCTGCAAGGGGCGAGTGTATTACTATTGTATCGGCAGCATATAGATCTGCGGCATATCTGCACACTTAAGATCCCAACAGAACCAATGCTTGTGAAGATAAAAAAAAAATTGTCTTTCTATTAGCAGGACATTTGAAGATGGTGGGTTGAAAGCAGAGTGACACTAATAGAGCTTAAAGTGGAGGTTCACCTTAAAAAAAACTTTTAACATTGCATTTATGACATTAATGACAATTAGAATCGGCCGTTTAAAAAAAAAAAAAATACGTCCGTACATACCGATTCCTATATGCATTCTCACCGCCGCTTCCGGGTATGTTCGTCGAGGCTGGGCGTGCCTAATTGATTGACAGGCATCCGACCTACGCATACAGTGCGTCACGAGATGCCGAAAGAAGCCGAACGTCTGTGCGGCTCTATACGGCGCCTGCGCACCAACGTTCGGCTTCTTTCGGCATCTTGTGACGCGCTGTATGCGTCGGTCGGATGCCTGTCAATTAGGCACGCCCATCCCCGACCATCATACCCGGAAGCGGCGATGAGAATGCATATAGGAAACGGTATGTACGGACGTCTTTTTTTTTTTTTTTTAAACGGCCGATTCTAATTGCCATTAATGTCATAAATGCAATGTTAAAAGTTTATTTTTAGGTGAACCTCCCCTTTAAAGTGTAAACCTTGCCTTGTGAAACAACCTATTCAGTTTAGAATAGAAATGAAAGGCAAAACATTTTGTGTATAGATATATTCGATTTTTTGTTTTTTTGTTTTGTAAATGATCACATTCCCTCTGTTTTTAGCTTTATGAAAGTTGTGGGGAGGAAAAACAGCAGTACACTGATCCTTCCAGTGTATGGATGTGCAGGGGAAGCGTGTCGGCACAAGTCTGATCATTGGAAGAAAGCAAGCTGAGTTTCCAGCAAGGCTAGAGAATTGACTATGCTGTGCTTTCCTGCATAGTGTGGTCAGTTTTTAATCAGAAAGCAAAGGGACTGGCAGGAACACCAGGGAACTTACATGGTACAACAGGCACATATCATGAATATGAGATTTTGGGTTTACATATTCTTTAATCTGTATGGAAGACAACACTGGCTTCTGTTTTTGTTTAGGAGCACTTTTTAGAGAGCTGAGATTTAGTTTAACCTTGGGAAGTTCCTCTTTAGGTCCATTGTTGTCACAACAACTTAAAATAGTCTCTTGATTAGTCACATGGTGAAGATACCACAGGCTATAAAGACAACTTCTGTTTTATAATCACTTTGCACTCATATTAACTCCTATCATTTACCATTTTCTCTTAGGCCTGCTGGTGGGGACACTGGATGTTGTTCTGGACTCAAGTGCACGTGTGGCTCCGTACCGGATCTTACACCAAACCCAGGAATCTCAGATCTATTGGACCGTGGCTTGTGGTGCGTGTGTATACACTGCATATTGTGATAACAAGTCTAAGCTGATGTAGATTTGGGTGGAACAGATCTCTAAATATATTTTATAAGTGTGACATCACTACTTTTTTATGTGACATAAATGGTGTGACTATAGCAATATTTCACAAGGGCCAATCTACCCATAACGATTATTGTAAAGCCCAACTCTGGGCACAAGAATAAAAAACTCCCCTTCTTTTGCAACACACAAACACACTATGTGTTGTCCCCAAAGTACAGTGTAGGGTTAATAGCCTAATTGTCTGTGATGATGCTAAAGGAAAAAAAATGCCTTCTTCAGCCCTGGTTCACACCGATGCAATGTGGGAAACGCAGTGCATAGCAATCGCACTGTGTTTTTGCGATCTGCTGCGGGTGTCAATTTAAAAGTTAACACCCCAAAAGCAGCTTGCAAAACGCAGTGCTCGTGCCTAAACTGGATCGCATAGGTATAAATACCCCTGCATTCTGGTTCAAGTGTGAACAAAAAAAAAAGGCTGCCTGCACCATTGTGATGCAGTGCGATTTGATCCATTCAATGGAATGGGTTCAAATTGCACCCCACAGAATCACATGTGATGTGCACAGGAATGCAGTGTGATTCCTGTGCGACTTGCATGCAATGTGACAGTGTGAACCGGGGCTTAATGTGTATTTGGAGCCAAAACTTTTCTTTTCATTTTGGATAGAGTAGGGAAGGGTTAAAATCCCTCTTGTTTATTTTTTGCATTGGATGCAACAGGGATTGAGGCTAAGTTCACATAAGTGCTCTGTGTGACCTTGTATGTGATTCGCAGTGTAAATCGCATGTAATGTCTGTGCGATGTGATTTCAGCCATACAGATGGCAGTGGCGTAACAACCAGGGGGGCAGGGGGTGCGTCTGCCCCGGGCGCTGAGCTGAGGGGGGCGCCTGTGACCGGCAGCTCTGCGGATAGTATAGTGAGCGGCTCCACCACTGAGCGCACAGCCCCCCGCCGGTATCTCCCAGCGGCCCGCACAGGCATGCCTGGAAGGATGCAGGGGATGCCCTGTTTGGCATAACACCGGCGCGCACTGCGGAGGCTCCAAGATGGTGACGTGCTCTGCAGTCCGGCGGCGCCTGCAGGGACTCCTGCTCAGCCAAGCAAGTAAGCGGGGATGTGATGCAGGGAGAGAATGGTTTAGCAGAGCCTGTCCCAAGTCTTCCCCAGCGCACACCCTGCCTCTGCCACAGGCTGAGGCTGGGACTCCGTTGGAGAAGAGTGTTGGCCCGACCCGGTCCATAGCTTAATAGGGAGCTCCACACTGCAGCCCTGATATCATGTTTATATAAGGGGGGGGGCGGAAAAAAAATCTGCCCCGGGCGCCCATGACTCTGGTTACGCCACTGACAGATGGTATGGCTGAATTTGCATCGCATTCAGGCCAAAGTTGTGCATGGCCCCAGAATCAGATCGCATGTAATTTTCCTATTCCCACTGGCCCCCCTTAAGTCTGAAGGACAGTAATCTGGCCCTTAGTTTAGAAAGTTTGGAGACCCCTGATCTGAACTATTTCATTGCAGCTCTGGCTGTATGCTTAGGACTGTTGTCCTGCTGGAAGGTGAACCTCCACCCCAGTCTCAATGAGTGTTTTGCAGACTCTAAGGCCTCGTACACACGATCAAATCTGTCTGCTGGAAACGGTCTGCTAGACCGTCCCAGCAGACAGATTCGATCGTGTGTACGGACGAGGCGACGGATTTGGCCACCCGACAGATTTCAAAGCATGCTTTGAAATCTATTGGGTGGGAATCTGTCCGCCCGACATGTCTGCTGGTTAGTACACTTACCAGCAGACATGTCGCCTCGCACCGCCGCCGAATGGATTCGGCGCATGCGCGGAAGTGTTTTACTTCCTGGTGCGGTGACGTGGCGGCGTCAACGTCACCGCCACGTCATCGACACGTCAGCGCGCCGTCTGCTGGCGGGGATTTTGGTTTGCTCGTGTGTACACGTGAACAAACAGATTTGTTCAAATCGGTCGGTCCGACCGATTTGAACAAATAGATTGCCTCGTGTGTACGAGGCCTAACAGTTTTTTTTTCTAAGCTTGCCCTGTATTTGGCTCCATCCATATTTCTATCAACTCTGACCAGCTTCCCAGTCCCTGCTGAAGAAAAGCGACCCCACAACATGATGCTGAGTAGACCATGCTTCACAGTGGGGATGGGTGATATGCAGTGTTAGTTTTCCACCACACACAGCGTTTTGTTTTTAGGCCAAAAAGCTACATTTTGGTCTCATCTGACTAGAGCACCTTCTTCCACATATTTGCTGTGTCCTCCACATGACTTCTCGCAAACTGCAAACTGGACTTTTTATGGATTTTTTTTTCAACATTTGGCTTTCTTCTTGCCACTCTTTCATAAAGGCCAGTTTTATGGAGTGCATGACTAATAGTTGTCCTGTGGACAGATTTTCCCACCTGAGCTGTGGATCTCTGCGGCTCCTCCAGAGTTACCATGGGCCTCTTGGCTGTGTCTCTGATTAACGCTCTCCTTGCCCGGCCTGTCGGTTTAGGTGCAGGGCCATGTCTTGGTAGGTTTGCAGTTGTGCCACACTCCTTCCATTTTTGGATGATGGATTGAACAGTGCTCTGTGAGATGTTCAAAGCTTGGGGTATTTTTTTTATTACCTAACTCTGCTTTAAACTTATCCACAACTTGATCCCTGACCTGTCTGGTGTGTTCCTTTGCCTTCATGATGCTGTTTGTTCACTAAGGCTGGCCATACATGTTCAATTTTATTTTAGCTTTACCATAAACCATATAATATGAGATCAAAACTAAATAACACTTTCAACTGCATCCAGTTAGGCAGGCCCTTGCACTACATAGTTGAAGGTAAATCTAAAGAAAATTGTACAGCAAATTGTATAATGTATGGCCAGCCTTGGGTTCTCTAACAAACCTCTGCGGGCTAAAGAGAACAGCCGCATTTATACTGAGATTAAATTACACACAGGTGGACTCTATTTACTAATTAGGTGACTTCTGAAGGCAATTGGTTCCACTAGATTTTAGTTAGGGGTATCAGAGTAAGTGGGGCTGAATACAGATGCATGCCACACTTTTCACATATTTTTTGGTAAAAAAAAATCTTGCTCATTTATAATTTTTCTTCTACTTCACAATTATGTGGCATATTCTCATACATTTTTGGTTGTAACATGACAAAATGGGGAAAATGTTCTAGTGCTATGAATACTTTTTCAAGGCGATGTGTGTGTGTGTGCATTTTACTTTCAGGGCCTGTTCACTTTGCCCAAACACTCCAGTGCATTTAGCTGTCAGTTTTTGACTGCAGTGAGCCTCAGTGACAGATTCCAAAAAGTAAATGCTACATTAATCATCTGCCCTTATTTAAGAGTGCTTTGGCCAGAAATGCTAGGGGGTGTTTTTCAAAGTGATTTTCTCAACAAATGAAAGCATGATGGTGTGAATGGATGGGGGCGTTTCCTTTTTTTTATTTGGTCATGTTAGGCTGCTGGGTGTTGGGTTCACATATGTGCGGCTGCAGTTTGCAGTCCAGGGTCCTGTGCGTTCAAAAAAGCATATATAGTAAACCACATGAAATTGGCAGAACATTCACTGCCTCCCCTTATTCAATTGCCATCGATGAAGATGGGTGTGTAGACTGATTAGAGCACAGGTGTCAAACACAAGGCCTGCAGGCCAAATTCGTTCCTCCAGGCCATTTCATGTGGCCCTTGAACCTCTCCTGCAGCTGTAGGAGAGCTCCAGCCCTCCTCTGGTCCTCCTCCAGACCCTTACTTTCTGCTTTCAAGCAATGTATCCAGCTTCTTCCCAGCAGTAGCATAAAGTAAGGGGGTGCACTGTGATGTAAGGGAGAGTGGGGGACTCAACTTCTGATGGTGGGGTGGCACTGGACATTTAATGTAAGGGGAGGGGATACACTTGACATCTAATCTTACAGATACAACCGGCCCTTTTGAGGGCAATCGTAATGCTGATGCGGCCCACAATTAAATTGAGTTTGACACTCCTGGATTATAGGATAACCACAGGGATCAGGTTTTGAAATGTATTAGGACATCCCCTATGTTTATAGGTAAGCTCTTCTCTCCCTAAATCTAGAGAGTTTGCTTTAAATTTAAAAAAATAATTAAAGTTGATGTAAATCCTCTTCTATACCCAGTGAAGTGAACAGCCTCAGATGATACACAGTGATTAAACAAATCTCTCTACATACGTTTTACATGTATATGTAAAACTTCATCTTTCTACATTCTTTAGAAGTTGCACATCATGTTACAAATATTTCTTCCTGTTTCAGCAGTGGGAGGGGAGTCTGGGCATACACTGTGTGAGCTGATTGGAGTAGAGGCACTGCAGTTTGCAGTCCAGGGTCCTGTGCGTTCCTGTTCACTGGTTCGGGTGCTAATTTTTGCCTGATTTGTGCCTGAACCGGACCCAAAAATGCACAGGACCCTTTCTGAAACCGCACTACGGCACCCCGGACATGTGTGGACTGGCTCCATTGAGAGTCGGTCACATTCACATGTCGCACAAATTGGATGTGGTTTAACCACTTGACCACTGGGCACTTAAACCCCCTTAATAACCAGACCAATTTTCAGCTTTCGGTGCTCTCACAGTTTGAATGACAATAACTCGGTCATACAACACTGTAACCAAATGAAATTTTTGTCCTTTTTTTCCCCACAAATGGAGCGTTCTTTTGGTGGTATTTGATCACCTCTGCGTTTTTTTTTTTGCTATAAATGAAAAAAGAACGAAAATTTTGCAAAAAATAATAATTTTTCTTCATTTCTATTATAAAATTTTGCAAAAAAGTAATTTTTCTTCATAAATTTGGCCTAAAATGTATACTGCTACATATCTTTGGTAAAAAATAAATAAAAAATGTTGGGTGAAAGTTATGGGGTCTACAAACTATGGTACCAATTACTGAAAATTGATGAATTTCATCACACCTAATGTACTGACAGCCTCTCTCATTTCTTGAGACCCCAACATGCCAGAAAAGTACAAATACCCCCCAAATTACCCCTTTTTGGAAAGAAGACATTCCAAGGTATTTAGAAAGAGGCCTGGTGAGTTTTTTAAAGTTGTCATTTTTTCCCACAATTCTTTGCAAAATCAAGATTTTTTTTTTTCCATCAAATTTCCATATTATTAGGTTATTTCTCACACACAGCATATGCATAGCACAAATTACACCCCAAAACACATTCTGCTATTCCTCCCGAGTATGGCGATACCCCATGTGTGAGACTTTTACACAGTGAGGCCACATACAGAGGCCCAACATGCAGGGAGCACCCAGGCCAATTCTGACATTTCTCTCCTACATGTAAAAATCATCATTTATTTGCTAGAAAATTACATAAAACCCCAAAACATGATATAAAGATACCTCACATGTGTGGTTTGAACACCGTTTTTATATGTGGGCGGGACTTGCGTATGCGTTCGCTTCTGCATGCGAGCTCACTGGGACAGGGGCGCAGTATGGCCCAGAGTATGGCCCAGAGTATGGCCCAGAGTATGGCCCAGAGTATGGCCCAGAGTATGGCCCAGAGTATGGCCCAGAGTATGGCCCAGAGTATGGCCCAGAGTATGGCCCAGAGTATGGCCCAGAGTATGGCCCAGAGTATGGCCCAGAGTATGGCCCAGAGTATGGCCCGCTGAGGTATTGCAGCAGGGATGGCTAAGCAGGGAGGGATGGATGGATGGATCTGTGACTACATTTGTCACAGATCCAGCCCGCAGCACTGCCGCTGCCATCCGCTCCCTCCCCTCTCCTCTCACACTGTACCGATCGGTACAGAGAGAGGAGGGAGGAATCGGCGTCAGCACATGATGCCGCTTTGTTGACAAGTGATCGCGCCGTCATTGGACGGCGCGATCACGTGGTAAACCGCCGCTATCAGCGGCGATTTTCCGTGATGCGCCGGGTCCTCTGGACCCGGCGGTCACAGATGTTCCCGTGTGCGCGCCTCAGGGGGCGCGCAGGAGCGCGATTCTAAAAGGCCGTTAATAAACGGCCACTTAGAATCAAGCAACCGCCCTGTAGCCGTACTTTCGGTATAGGGCGGTTGCAAAGTGGTTAAAATGCATCCAATTCTTACCTATGTGTGAGCTGATTGGAGGAAAGGCACAACCCCCTCCACATAGGCAGAGGAAAGAAGAAACTTGCAGAGCTGTGCAGTGAATAGACATGCTCTCTGCTTATCTATCTCTACATTCCCTCCCTGACACAAATTTCCAGCTGCTTTTATCTCCTGTGGAGCAGAAAAATAACACAGGGCTTAGGGCTTTGGAAAGAGACAAGTTAACACTACAGATATATGTAGTGAATTTCAGATTTCATTAATGGGGTTTTTCATCCACTTTAAATAGTGTTTTTGGTGCTCAGATACATTAAAGTGGATCTTCGCTGTATCTATTCACACTTGTGCATGCACATTATCACACATACACTACAAAGCATGGTATATGAAGGGCTTCCCAACCCCTATATACCATGTGAAGAAACGCTTCCATTCAGCATATCACAATGCACAAATGTGAATGCACTGTGCGTTTGTAGTACACTGTGTTGGCAAAACATTAGATCTTTATTTGTGTGTTGAGACTCATTAAAGGTCAAAGTGAATGAGATTCCCTCAACACAATGCACATGCAGAATGCTGCAGCTGAAGTGTGACTTTATAGAGTGGAGTTGGCAGGGAGGGAGGTATCGGGTATGAGAACATGGTGAGTGAAAGCGGAACAAGCTGTCATCGTCTATCCCTCCAGCCAGGAGTAAGCTTGTGTGTTTGTTGAAGGTCCTAATGCTTGAAGACTGCATTTAATAGATCGCACTTAAAACGCAGGCGCAATGTCCACTTTGCTCTCTGCTATAAACATTGCCCAGCAGGTTTTCTTTTCATATAAATGTAGGTTACCTAATTGCAACCTTTATCAGTGCTCGTTAACTTTTTAAAAAGCTTTTTTCTATACATAGCTTGTAATCCTATATATCGACAAGGGTCAGCTTGTTGTATATAGCTTCACAAGCTGTGCTTCTTGGTTTTGCCTTGCTGATCCTCTTATCCATCTGCAGATCTATAGGATAGGGTCTGTATAACAACAATGGACTCTTTACACACTCTGAATCATCCACAGTGCTCGCTGATAGCCTCAGGTCATGTGATCTAGGTTTTTATTCTCTGTAAGATAGAGATTTCTCAACCCAGTAACTTGATTTGGTAATGCTGACATGTGCCCTAGTTATTGCTCTAAAGTATAATTCCGAACAATAGTCCACCTCAAAAGGAAACCTGTCAGCAATAGCTGAGTGTTATTGTCTTAAATGACATGCAAGCAGGGAACTGCATATCCACTATCCACTGCCTAGGAACTAGTAATATAGCTTGTAAACTAGACAATGGCAGCTTCTAGCAGACAGGGAAACTGGAAACAGATTGACAGCTGTGTGTTTTATTTTCTTCAGTGCATTAATCACTGTGCACTCATAACAGCTGCTACGTTAGGCTCATGACAGGTTTGCTTTAAAGCATTTGGGGAAAATAAAAAGGGGGCCTGCAAAACAAGGTTCTCCAGGGTGTCGTAGCTATTAAAGAGAGCAAAGTAAGAGGTAAGTATTAAAGTAGATCTATAGGCAAAACTTTTTTTTTTTGGATTGGGCATCTGTTTCCCATTTTCCTTTTGGTTTCCTGTCCTATAGCCAATCAGGAAGTGAGAATAAATCCTTGTAAATTGGGAGAATTCCTTGGGGACCCCCAGGCCACCAGAGCTAGTGTCCCGATTGGAAGATTTCTCCTATAGTATTTTTTTGAGGACAACACAAAATTTGGGATTTTCTTTTACCTTCACATTCCAATGGTAATGCTAAACAGGACAAATAGAGAGGGTGAATCTCCCTAACGGGAGCACAGGCGGCAATAACAACTGGCAAGTAGGGATGAGCCAAACACCCCCGCATTCGGTTCGCACCAAAACCGTCGAACAGAACGACCGACCGTTCGCGCGAACATTTAGAACCCTATTGAAGTCTATTGGACTCGAACGTTCGAATTCAAAAACTATAATTTTAAAGACCAATATTCAAGTTCTTGTTGGAAAACGTCTTTGAGAACCCGGGTCTTGCCCCAGGGAACATGTATCAATGGAAAAAAGTAAAAAAAAAACGGTAGTTTTTTCAGGAGCGGCAAAACCAAGGTTCTCAAAGACGTTTTCACAGGTATAGACACCCAGCATGTACAATATTTAATGGAATTTTTCATTTATTTTTTTTTTTAAGTTAAGCATCATTAAAATCACTGCTCCTGGAGCAGTGATTTTAATGATGCCTAAATAAAAAAAAAAAAAAAATTCCTTTAAAAATTGTACCTGCTGGGTGTCTATACCTGTGATAATGTTTTTAACCCCTTCCATACAGGGCATTTTCACCCCTTTCCTGCCCAGACCAATTTTTAGTTTTCAGCGCTGTTGCACTTTGAATGACAATTGCGCGGTCAGGCAACACTGTACCCAAATAAATCGTTTTGTTTTTTTCCCCAAACAAATAGAGATTTCTTTTAGTGGTATTTGATCATCTCTGCGGTTTTTATTTTTTGCGCTATAAACAAAAGAAGAGCGACAATTTAAAAAAAACACAATATTTTTTTGTTTTTATTTAATACATATCACAATATTTTTTTTAAAAAAACTTTTTTTCCCCTCAGTTTAGACCGATACGTATTCTTCTACGTATTTTTGGTAAAAAAAACCGCAATAATCGTATATTGATTGGTTTGCGCAAAAGTTATAGCATCTACAAAATAGGTGATAGATTTATGGTATTTTTTTTTTTTTTTTTTTTACTAGTAATGGCGGCGATCTGCGTTTTTTTTTTTTTTGTGACCGTGACATTGCGGTGAACATATCGGACACTTTTGACACGTTTTTGGGACCATTCACATTTACACAGCGATTATTGCTATAAAACTGCACTGATTACTGTGTAAATGTGACTGGCAGGGAAGGGGGCGCTGAAGGGGTTAAAATGTGTCCTAAAGTATGTTCTAACTGTAGGGGGAGGGGGACTCGCTGGGGGAGGAGATCGATGTGTGTTCCTCTGTACTGGGAACACACATCGATCTCCTCACCGCTGACAGGAGGTGGATCTGTGTGTTTACACACACAGATCCACACTCCTGACGTGATTGCCGGAAATCGCGGGTGCCCGGCAGCAATCTCAGCCGTCGGGCGCGCGCGGGATCGCAAGTGGTGCCGCGGGCGCGCGCGCGCGCGCCCTAGAACGCCGTGAAGACAGGACGTTGTGCAACTTCCAGTCTCATCCGCGAGGGGATGACCATAGCGTCATTTCCCTATGGCCTGGAATTGAAGTGGTTAAATAGCACAATCACCTGCCTGCCAGTAAATTAGGAAGAACTGATCTAGCTAAGCTATACAGTGTATAAATATATTTACAACTCCTAGGAATGTGTATGTGTGTATATATATATATATCCTCTAGTCTACACACTGTAAATTAAGCTAAACTGACTAGCCTGCCTCCCTGCTCTATCTAGCTATATAAAAAGACTGTCTCTCTGTCTCTCTGACTGCTCTCATTATCAAGCCGGAACACACTACACGAGGCCGCCCAGCAAGCGACCTTATATAGTGTGGGGCGTGTGCTAAAGCCCTAAACCATAATTGGCCAAAGCTTTGGCCAATTATGGCTCTCCGTTTTTTGCACGCTGTGATTAGCCAAGCATGCAGGGTCATAGTGCATGTTTGACCATTTATCAGCGTGCAATGCCGCAGTGAATTATGGGACGCTGCGCGTCACTCGAATTTGGTGCGAACGACCCGTTTTGTTAGAAATTTGTTGAACGTACGAACAGACAATGTTCGAGTCGAACATACGTTCGTATCGAACGCGGAGCTCATCCCTACTGGCAAGCATTCTAATCCCTCTCCACTCTATCCAAAACTAGAGGGAGGGGCCAGGAGCACAGAAGAGGGACTCAAGAAGAGGAGGATCTGGGCTGTTCTGTGAAAATCCACTGCAACAGAGCAGATAGCGGTCTTACAACACATTTTTTGGAAAAATTTTACTTTTTTTTTTTTTTCAGTCACATTTACTGCTTTATAACTATACCCCAAGTATAAGCATCAGTTGACAACCACTTGAATCATTTGCTACTTTTCCTTTTTGAATCCTGGGCAGAATGTATTGCCAACAGATCATGTGCACATCTAGTACAACCACAATTTCAAAACAAGTTTAGACACTGTGTAAAATCTAAATGAAAACAGACTACAATGATTTGGAAATCTCATAAACCAATATTTTATTCACAGTATAAAAGAGAGAAAACATGAAATGTTTTTAAACTGAGAAAATGTAAAATTTTTAAGAAAAACAAATAAGGTAATTTTGAAATTTGATTCCAGCAACATGTCTAAAACAAGTTGGGACAGGGCAAAATGCTGGCAAAAAAATAGTGCTAACGAGGCAGAGCTGGAAGAACATTTTTCAGTGAATAAGTTCATTGGCAACAAGTCAGTAACATGATTGGCTATAAAAAGGGCATCTTAAAACTTATGGGGGGAAAAAAAGGGCCTCTTAGAGAGTAAGGCCCCTTTCACATTGCAGCGGGAGCCGCGCTGGCGGTATAGCGCCATTAAAAATAGCGCCGCTATACTGTCGGATTTGCCGCGAGTTGCGGCCACTAGCGGCAGTGAAAGGGTTAATATCGCCCACAATGCGCCTCTATAGAGGCGCATTGCGGGCGGTATTGCCGCGGTTTCCCATCGATTTCAATGGGAAGGAGCGGTATACACGCCGCTCCTCTCACCACTCCAAAGATGCTGCTGACAGGAGATTTTTTTCTCTCCTGCCAGCACATCGCCTCAGTGTGAAAGCCCTGAGGTTGCTTGACAGGAGTTTTTCAGTCGGGAATAGCAGCGCCATTTTTAGCGCTGTACCGCCTGAAAAACTCCTCAATGTGAAAGGGGCCTACGAGTGTCTAAGGCCTCGTACACACGAGCAGACAGATTTGTTCAAATCTGTCTGCTGGGATTTTGGTTTGCTCGCGTGTACACACGAGCAAACCAAAATCCCCGCCAGCAGACGGCGCCCTGACGTGTCGGTGATGTGGCGGTGACGTTGACGCCGTCACGTCACTGCACCAGGAAGTAAAACACTTCCGCGCATGCGCCGAATCCATTCGGCGGCGGTGCGGGACGACATGTCTGCTGGTAAGTGTACTAACCAGCAGACATGTCGGGCGGACGGATTCCCACCCGATAGATTTCAAAGCATGCTTTGAAATCTGTCGGGTGGCCAAATCCGTCGGCTCGGCCGTACACACGATCGAATCTGTCTGCTGAAACGGTCCAGCAGACCGTTTCCAGCGGACAGATTTGAACGGGTGTACGAGGCCTAAGAAGTAAAGATGGGCAGAGCTTCACCAATCATTGAAACGCTGCATTTAAGTCATTGTCAAATAATTGCAGTATAATGTTCCCCAACATAAAAAAAACATAAAACTTTAAAGCAGAGGGCCGCCAACCGCTGCACAATTTAAAAGCCAGCAGCTTCTGACTTTTAATTATCGGACACTTGCCTGTCCTGGAGTCCAGTGATATCTACACCGCAGTTGATGTTTCCATCAGCTGTCTGGTGCATGCTGCCTCAATTGCGAGTAAGGGAACCCGGCAGTGTAGCCTTTCGGCTTTACGCTGGGAACCCTACTGCGCATGCGCTTCGCTCCTCTCTCCTACTGGCCCGGCGACTGGGGGAGGAGGAGGGAGCCCCAGCTGTGACTTCAATGCCTGCGGCTGAGGCCCCCTGAAGTGGAGAAAGCATACCTCTGAAAGACAGATGTGGCACCGGAAGGGGGGAGGAGTACAATGAGCGGATGTTCCACTTTTAGGTGGAACTCCGCTTTAAATTTATTGTCTACAGTACAAAATATCAAAAGATTCAGAGAATCCGGAGAAATATCTGTGCACATGGCACAAGGTCATAACACATGTATGCTCGTCATCTTTGGGCCCTCAGACAGCACTGCTTAAAAAACGGGCATGATTCTGTGATACAAATAACTCCATGGGCTCGGGAATACTTCCAAAAATCACTGCCTGTGAACACTGTTTGCCGTGCCATCCAAAAATAAGGGTCAAAGCTCTATCATGGAAAGAAAAAGCCATATCTGAACATGAAAAACAGAAATGCCTCCTTCTCTGGGGCACAGCTCATTTGAAATGGTCTGTTGCAAAGTGGAAAACTGTTCTGTGGTCAAACGAATTGCAATTAAGAGGAAAGGGATTTTCTGGCTTGTTATTAGCCCTCAGTTCAAAAGCCTGCATCTGTAAGGGTATGGGGGAGCATTAATTTGTATGGAATGAGCGGGCACTATCAATGCTAAAAGACGGCCGTTGAAACATTGGAAGCCATAAACTCGGCCATGCTTCAGCCGACTTGGTAGCGCCGAAGCGACGAACCCGCATACCGCAGCTGGTTTAGCAACCAAACTGAAGCAAGAACGCAGAAGGGCCGAATCTGCCTGGAAAAGAAAGCTAAACCTATCCATCTACAAGGCGACTCAAGAAAATACCACAAAGAATTTTCCAAGCCAAGAAAAATTATTTTTCGGAGGCTATCAACGGCGCCCTCGAACTCTTCAAGATCACCCAGACCATGAAGCCAGGATGCATTGAAACCCCCATCGGACACACAAGAATTTTGCAATGAACTATCGGATTACTTCATTAATAAAATCGAGGTGATCCGTGAAAGCATTGCAAAACAATTCCCCCCTCATGCCTCTCACACAACACCCATAGTAATTCTTCATCAGGTAAGTTCGCCCTGGAACCCATCTCCATCGAGACCACTAAGAATGTCATTTGTACTCTGCGTAATAGCACAGCGCCTGACGTTATCCCCACTAAACTGCTGAAGGAATGCGCCGACATTCTGGCTCCTCCCATCACGCAGCTTATCAACCAGTCTTTCTTGGAAGGCATAGTGCCCTCACAGTTGAAAGAGGGTGTAATCCAACCCATCCTGAAGAAACCCTCCCTGGACCCCAAGGATCCACTCCACCGCCGTCCCATAACTAGCCTCAACGTACTCTCAAAGATAATGGAAAAAGTAGTGGTACAACAGCTGCAACAGCATCTAGATACCCACAAGCTACTTGACCCATTGCAATCAGGCTTCCTCCCGGACACGGGACAGAAACAGCATTACTGAAAGTATGGGACGATGTTCTCAAGGCCGCAGACGAAGGAGAATCTTGTCTTCTAGTTCTGTTGGACCTAAGTGCCGCTTTCGACACTGTAGACCACAATCTGTTACTGACTCGGCTTGCTGAAGTAGCCAGAGTCGCAGAAGGCGATCTATCTTGGTTCTCCTCTTTTCTGGAAAACCGATCGCAAACAGTGAAGTTAGGACCTTTCACGTCTGACAAACGCACAGTAACATGCGGAGTCCCTCAAGGATCGCCTCTGTCACCAGTGCTGTTTAACATATATCTTCGTCCTCTCTTTGAGATTATCAGCAGCCAAAAACTGCTCTACCACTCATATGCTGACACACAACTCTATTTCCGCATCTGCAACAGACAGGATCACCACCTCAATCTAGAGACATGTCTCTCTTTGATAGAGGACTGGATGACAAAGAGTTATCTTAAACTCAATGGAGCGAAAACAGGTTTCACGCCAAGCGTATGAATCAACTTTCAACAGCATGGACCCCCCCGCCCATTCTGGGCAAGCTCATCACCCCTGTCAAAAGCCTAGGGGTCAACTCCTTTATGTGGACGCACAAATAGGGTCAGTAGTCAGCGGATCTCACCATCTGCTGCGCCTACTACGCAGACTCACTCCGTTCATCCCAATTTAGCGGTCGTGGTGGGAGCAATTGTTAACTCCAGACTGGATTATGCAAATGCCCTTTACCTCGGGTACCAAATCGCTCGTCTGCAAGTCGTTTACGGCCGCCAGACTGGTGACTTGGGAATCCATCTCACCTTCACTGAGAGCACTTCATTGGCTGCCAGTCCTCGCAGCTCTCTGTCTTACACAAGATGTGTCCATGGGAATGCCCCCCTTTATTTATGCGAAATAATAAAAGCGCATAATCCCAATCGCGTTTTGCGATATCAGAACCTGCTCCAGGTTCCGAAAGCCAACTTCAAGTCCAAGGGAGAAAGGAATTCGCGATCCAAGGTATGGGCTTTACCAACCAGCATTCGGTTGGAGGAGAACCACCTAGCATTTAGGAAAAAGGTCAAGACTTTTCTCTTTTGATATCAAAGGAGACAGGAACAACAAGCGCCCAGAGGCGATTCAGTTCGCATGTGCCGCGCTATACAAGTTTTCATTCATTCATTCATTCATATATCCAGGTTTTAGCGCAGCATATGCTCCCATAAAGACGGATTTTTTACGAAAAGCCTTGCATGTTTCAGGAGGACAATGCTAAACCACATACTGCATCGATGAAAACAGCATGGCTCCGTAGTAAAAAAGTCTGGGTGCTTAACTGGCCTGTCTGCAGTCCATATTTTTCATCAATTGAAAATATTTGGCGCACCTTGAAACAAAAAAAATACAACAAAGAAGATCCAGGACTGTTGAGCAGTTATAATCCTATATCGGGCAAGAATTGGACACCATTCCTCTCCCCAAACTTCAGCAATTGGTCTCCTCGATACCCTGACATTTACAGATTGCTGTTAAAAGAAGAAGGGATGCTACACTGTGGTAAACATGGTCCTGTCCCAACCTTTTTGAGACGTTGTTGCTGCCATCCATTTTAAAATTACCTTTTATTTATTTTTTTACTTTTCTAATGTCTTCTTAGTTTAACTGATTGCCGACCGCCCGCCGTCATATTACTGCGGGACGGTGGCACTGCTACGCGGGAGCACGTAGCTCTACGTCCTCCCTGTAGCAGCTTGTCGCGCGCGTGCCTGCACGCTTCCTGCGAGTCCCGCGCGCGCCCGGCGGGTACGATAGCCGCCGGGCACCCGCGATCGCTCGTTACAGAGCGGGGAACGGGAGGTATGTGTGTAAACACATACCTTTCGTTCCTGTCAGCGGGGGAAACGCTGATCTTCTGTCCATACAATGTATGGACAGAAGATCAGTGACTTCCCTTAGTGAGGCCACCCCCCCATACAGTTAGAACACACCAGGACCACACTTAACCCCTTCCCTGCCCCCTAGTGTTAACCCCTTTTTATAGTAATACAATGCATTTTTATAGCATTGATCGCTATAAAAATGCCAATGGTCCCAAAAATGTGTCAAAAGTGTCCGATGTGTCCGCCATAATATCGCAGTACCGAAAAAAAAAACGCTGATCGCCGCCATTACTAGTAAAAAATAATAATAAAAAAAATGCCATAAAACGACCCCCTTTTTTGTAAACGCTATAAATTTTGCGCAAACCAATTAATAAACGCTAATTGCGATTTTTTTTTTTTTTTTACGAAAAATATGTAGAAGAATACGTATCGGCCTAAACTGAGGAAAAAAATGTTTTTTTATATATTTTTGGGGATTTTTATTATAGCAAAATTTAAAAAATATTGAATTTTTTTCAAAATAGTCGCTCTATTTTTGTTTATAGCGCAAAAAATAAAAACCGCAGAGATGATCAAATACCACCAAAAGAAAGCTCTATTTGTGGGAAAAAAAGGACGCCAATTTTGTTTGGGAGCCACGTCGCACGACCGCGCAATTGTCAGTTAAAGCGACGCAGTGCCGAATCACAAAAAGTGCTCTGGTCTTTGGACAGCAATATGGCCTGGGGCTAAAGTAGTTAAACATTTAATATTTTTCCTATTGTAAATAAAATACGGGTTTATGATTTTACACACCGACCCAACTTTTTTTTGTATTCGGGGTTGTAATAGTGACCCCACATCCACCCACGGTATTTGTGTAAATTACTCATGGCTTTCAAGGTCTTAAATGTCTGGAGCTTAGCCAATCCGTCATGGTTTGAGAGAGTGTGAATATATTTGTTCCTGGGCTCAGACATCTCCACCCTTTTATATCTAGTTCAAAGTAATAATTATATAGGATGTGTGTATATAAAATTACAATCATCACATATTTCAATAATGGGCCTTTCCAAATTTTGAGCAGAAGAAGGCCATTTGATGTTATTTTGGTGGGTCCTAACCTATATCTTTCTTCAGGGTCATCGCGTAAAGAAATCACTGGACATTGGGAATGGTTGGAAAATAATCTGCTTCAAACTCTTTCTATCTTTGAAAATGAAGATGACATAACAACCTTCGTCAAAGGGAAAATTCACGTAAGACAATTCACTGCTCATACTGTGGAATCTTTTTGTTGGCAATTTTTTCATGCATATCCAACATCTATTGACTAAATGTGAAATTTAATGTGCTTGCCATTGCCAGCAACATGTCTTTTAAAGGAGTTGTAAATAAAAAAGAAATTTCACCTTAATGCCAGCTATGCATTAAGGTGAAAAAACAACTGGTGTTGCTGCCCCCCCCCCCCCCCCTCCCCGAGCCCCCGTTTTACTTACCTGACCCGTCGAAAGTCCCACACGGTCCCGATATCCTCTTCGCCGCTAGCGGATAGATTGAGAGCAGCCATTGGCTGGCGCTGCTGTCAATCGCATCAAGTGACGCAGCGCGCCGAGGGGCAGGGCCAAGTGATACAGTGAGCGGCTATGGCTGCTCGCTGTATCACGGGAGTGCACCCGCAACTACTGACCACCATGCGAGCTCTCGCATGACTGTGGTAAATAATTGCGGGGAGGACCAGAGACAGCTGCTGAGGGACCCCAAAAGACGTGGATTGGGGCCACTCTGTGCAAAACAAACTGCACAGTGGAGGTAAGTATGACAAAAAAAAATTCCTTTACAAATACAAACGCTTTAATTTCAATAATTTGCCAGTCCACCTGTAACAGTTTTATTTTTCGAGACTGATGGCGAGTTTTTTTTTTGGTCCACACACCTACTGCAGTCATTATGAAAGTGTCCCACTCTCCCTGTTGGATCTTTCACTTATTATATTTTACTAATAATTCACCAGGCGACTCTCACCCAACACCGTAAACACCAGAGGCGGTCAGGAAAAGATGTAGGGACTATGACAAAGAGAACTCGCCTAATGCCGCATACACACGATCAGTCCATCCGATGAGAACGGTCTGATGGACCGTTTTCATCGGTTAACCGATGAAGCTGACTGATGGTTCGTCGCGCCTACACACCATCGGTTAAAAAAACGATCGTGTCAGAACACGGTGAAGTAAAACACGACGACGTGCTGAAAAAAATAAAGTTCAATGCTTCCAAGCATGCGTCGACTTGATTGTGAGCATGCGTGGATTTTTAACCGATGGTCGTGCCTACCATCGGTTAAATTTAAAACAAGTTGGCTTTTTTTTTAACCGATGGTTAAATAACCGCTGGCGCCCACACACGATCGGTTTTGACCGATGAAAGCGGTCCATCAGACCATTCTCATCGGTTTAACCGATCATGTGTACGCGGTATAAGAGATGTTAGAAGCCAATAGGTGACCTGCCACCTGTAATTGAAATATATTTTTTGGATGCAATGATTTTTTAAGGACTTTGGGCACTATAAGAAGCCAATGGATGATTATGTAACCAAAATATAATCTTTGGGTGGGTTAACTATTTAAAAAACATAACTGTATTTTTTTTGCTAGAAAATTGCTTGGAACTCCAAATATTATATATTATTTATTTATTTCAGCAGAGACCTTTGAGAATAAAATAGTAGTTAATGCAATTTTTTATGTCACGATATTTACGCAACGGTTTTCAAACACAATTCCTTGAGAAAAGATACACTTTAACCACTTAAGGACCGCCTCCTGCACATATACATCAGCAGAATGGCACAACTGGGCACAGGCACGCGTACAGGTGTGTCGCCTTTAAGAGCCCAGCCTAGGGTCACGCTGTGTGCGTGCGCCGGACACAGTGCTTTATAGGCAGCATGATGTCAATCACATGATTGCAGGTGAGATGCCTCATTTGCCTAGATATGCGCCACAACGCTCCCATCTTGCAGCCGTCTCCTGTTGTATTATTTTGTATTGGCACCGCCATAAGGCGTGTGCGGTGCTTTCCCCGGAGCCGCAGCATCAATTCCTGATTCCCCATGGCCGCAATGTGGAGGGGAGTGGAGACACAGCAGGATCTTCGCCACAGCCCAGTAAGTCCCCAGACCTCCCACGGGGGGGATGCTGTCAGAGCTATATACACCCTACAACACTCTGCCTATGTAAACAAGGCAGAACACTGTTCTGATACTACTGAAGGTATGGAATGTGTGTAAATTCCATTTCTTCCCCTGTAAAAGCACCTCACACAGTATAATGAAACACTGGCTAGACACACAGTTAGCCCTCTGATACCCCTAACTAAAAAAAAAAAGTGGTACATATTGCCTTCAGAAGTTACCTAATTAGTAAATAGAGTCCACCTGTGTGTAATTTAATCTCAGTATAAATACAGCTGTTCTGTGAAAATCGCAGAGGTTTGCTAGAGAACCTTGGTGAATAAACCACATCAACATAAAACACACCAGACAGGTCAGGAATAAAGTTGTGGAGAAGTTTAAAGTAGGGTTAGGTTATAAAAAAAATAGTTGGCAAAAGTCTTGAGTCTGGAGCGGAGTTTCACCTTCCAGCAGAACAATGACCCTAAACATACAGCCAGAGCTACAATGGAATGGTTTAGATCAGGGGTCTCCAAACTGTGGCCCTGGGGCCAGATGCGCCCCTTTGCTTGCCTTAATGCGGCCCTTGGGGCACTATTCCATCCAACTCTGATGGGGCATAATTCTAGTTGCTGACACCAATGGGGCACTATTCCGCCTACTGACATCAGTTCTTTCCATTGACACCAACGATGGGGCACCAGTCCTCCTACTGTCACTAAAGATATGGTATTATTTACTCCCACTGGACACTTTCTACTCCCAATGGCCCTAGTCTGGCCCCCTAAAGTCTGAAGGACCGTAAACTGGCCCTTTGTTTAGAAAGTTTGGAGACCCCTGGTTTAGATCAAAGCATATTCATGTGTTAGAATGGCCCAGTCTAAGTCCAGACTAAAATCCAATTGAGGATATGTGACAAGACTTGAAAATTGCTGTTCATAGACAGAAGAAGAATGGGCTAAAATTTCACTCTCTAGATGTGCAAAGCTGTGCTGTGCAGAGACATCCCCCAACAAGACTTGCAGCTGTAATTGCAGTGAAAGGTGGTTCTACAAAATATTGTCTCGGGGATAAATACAAATGCACGCCACACTTTTCACATATTTTCACATATTTTTTGTTTTGTAAAAAATTTTTAAAAGCATTTATCGTTTTCCTTCCACTTCACAATTCTGTGTCACATAAAATACCAATAAAACACATTTACATTAAAGCTGCATGATTAACATTGCCAAACCGCAATATCAATTCAACTCCACTCACAATCGTTATCCGGCATTTCCAAGATTCATGTATCAAGTGCAGAGCCGTTCTCTGCTCAGAGCTGTTAAAAAAGATCCGGCAAAGTTTATCACAACATTGCTCAGCGCTGAGAGATAGAAATAAACATTGTGGGGTAGATATACGTAGAGCGGCGCATCTTTATGCCACCGTAGCGTATCTTCTTTACGCTACGCCGGCGCAACGTTGAGAGGCAAGCCTGCTATTCACAAAGAATATGCGCTCAATGTTGCGCTGGCGTAGTGTATAGTTGTCGGCGTAAGCCGACGTAAGTCAAATTAGCTGGAAGTGGGCATGATATATTATAATGAAGCGTGACCCCATGCAAATGATGGGCTGAGCTTCAAAAAACGAACTGCGCATGCGTCGGCTCTTGGACGCATACCAGTACACATGCGCAGAATCACGTCGGGACAAACGCCTAAGATACGTCGAATCACTGAACGTAACCTACGCATAGCCCTATTTATGTAGTATCTACGTAAATGGCGTACGCAACGTAAAATTCTACAACGTCGTTCCCTGGCCCATACCTTTTGCATGACTTACCCCTGCTTTATGTGGGGTAAGTTTACACCGGACGTACGACTTGTGTAAACTGCATATATTAATGCGCCGGGCACAAGTACGTTTGTGAATCGGCGTATTTTAATAATTTGCATATTTAACGTAGGTACCCCAAATGCGTCCAGCGTAACTATGCGCCGGCTTAGGCAAGTTACGTCGGTCGGAAGAAGCCTATTTTCAGACGTATCTAGTTCTGTGGGTACGGCGCACAGATACGAAGGCGCATATTTACACTTACGCGGCGTATCTCGTATCTTTTTGGTTCTTTAAGATCAAAGGGATGATCTTCGGTCTGCAAACGAGGTCAGTTTAACCACTTAAATACTAAGGCCCGGATTCACAAAGCACTTGCGCCGACATATCTCCAGATACGCCGCGTAATTACAAAAATGCGCCATCGTATCTGTGCGCCGGACCCACAAACTAAGATACGCCAAAAAACAGACTTCATCCCACTGACGTAACTTGCCTACGCCGGCGTAGAGTGGGTGCATAATTACGATGGACGCATGTGGCGCTCCCATTGATTTTCTATTCAAATATGCAAATGAGGGAGATACGCCGATTCACAAACGTACTTGCGCCTGGCGCATGATATACGCGGTTTGCGTAAGTTTTACGTCCTGCGTAAAGTTTTTCCCCATAGATGAGGCGCAACCCATGCAAAGTTATGGACCAGGGAACACAAGCCTACGTATTGTGCGTTGGATGTCTGTGAATATGGGCGGACGTGGGTCAGGCTGGGCGTAGGTTAAGTTCACGGCGTACACAGTGATCCGCCGTATCTTAGGCAGTTGTTCTGACGTGGTTGTGCGCATGCGCACAGGGATACGTCCACATGTCAACGCAGTTCGTTTTAAGTACTTGTCTGGTGCCCGGCCCATAATTTGCATGGGGTCACGGTTCATTAGCATGGATCACGCCCACTTCCAGCCCACTTCCATTTACGCCGGCTTAAGCCTACGAAATATACGCCACGCTGGGAGCATTTGCTTCGTGAATTCCATGCTCGCCCCTCTGCGCTGCATCGGCGTAGCGTAAAAGAGATACGCTACGGCGGCATAAATGTGCGCCGATGTCTGAATCCGGGCCTAAGCCTTTTTCTGACGCATGTTGCTTACAAGTTAAAATCAATATTTTTTGCAAAAAAATTACTTAGTACCCCCAAATAAATATATATAATTTTAGCAGAGACCTTAGAGAATAAAATGGCTGTCATTGCAATATTTTATGTCGCACTGTATTTGCGCAGCAGTCTTTCAAATGCAATTTTTTGAGGGGAAAAAACGTCCATGCATTAAAAAAAAAAAAAACGAAACTGTAAAGTTAAAGCCCAATTTTTTCTATAATGTGATAGATGATGTTACGCCGAGAATCGTGATCTTTATTCTGCAAAAAAAAATGTGATTCTCATTTTATCCAGAATCGTACAGCTCTAAATTGCGTTTTTGCATTTTCCTTCCACTTCACAATTATGTGCCACTTTGTGTTGGTCTATCACATAAAATCCCAATAAAATACATTTACGTTTTTGGCTAAATGTGGAAAATTTCAAGGGGTAGGAATACTTTTTCAAGCCACTGTATATCTCAATGTGAAACTAATAGTTCTGTTTCTGAACGAGAATTCCTCTTTTGTGGTGTAAACGGTCCCTCTGTATTTCCGTTTGAAATCTTTGTAGAGGGGCGGGTAAGGTAGAAAACCACATTTCTCTCAGTTGTAGTCCCTGGGGAACCGTGGTTTACCAGTGAATGGCACTACTCATAGATAACCCTTGTGAAATGGTATTTGTCTGTACAGGTATATTGCAAAAATTGTATACAAAAGGATACATATTACTAGATTTCTGTCCTTTTAAAGCAGACCTTTACCCTCCTTTTCTTTACGTCCCCAACCCCCACCTATATTTTTCACAAATACCTTTAAAAAGAAAAAGCTGGATGATGTCTTTGTCAGGTGACAGTGTGTGAGTTGGGCATTTGACTGCATCATGGAAGGAAATCACATTCTGCCCAACCGTGCAGCTCTGGATATTTACTGATGGTTGCAACAAAGCAACTTAAATGCTGTTACTTTTAAAACGGAACTATAGTCTATTTTTCGTTGACTTACATTTGTTTAGTCTTTATTGCAGTATTTGCAGGAAATTTAAGGGAATAATTTTTAAAACATTTACAAAAATGTTGTAAAATTTGCACTTAAAGGAACACTAAAGGTTCGTTTTTTATTAGATCTATTGATTGCTGTAAGCTAGAGCATTTAAATATCACTTACCTAGTTTTTCCTTTTGACTTCCCAAATACAGTAATTCAGGTTTGAAAATGCCATTTCCTGTCTCTCCTCTTCTTGCTTTCCACCAGCATCTGCATGGTGGAAAGCAGACGTGCTCACCCCCTCCCTATGACTACAGCCCTGCGTGAAGATGCTCTCTTATCCCTCACAGGCATGGAGGCTAAGCCTAATGGGAAGTGTAGTTCCCATTAGGCCGTGATGTAGCAAGAATGAATGCGCAACGTAAACCAGGAAGTCAGTCAGAATAACAATTCAGGAGTGACGGAGGTGAATAAAACAGCTCGATTTCAAAAGGTATCAAACTAGTTATAATGCAAAACATTACTTTTTACTTTATCAGCTACTGTCAGACTTTAATTTAAGAGGAATTTTTTTTTGTCTTTACAACCCCTTTAATTTTGTTATTAAATGTATATATTTAATAGATGGAAGTCCTCATTGGCTAATGCTTCCTTTTAAACAGCTGTTGAGGTAAGTATCCACACAGGGAGTGCATTGTTTTCAGTAAGTCAGGCTAGTCATTAGGGGTTCAACGGATCAAAAAACTCACGGTTCGGATCGTTTCTCGGATCAGGAGTCACGGATCAGATCATTTTTCGGATCAGAAAAAAAATGTAATATCCACATCTCCCCCACTACAGTGGCGTCACTAGGGTTGGTGTCACCCGGTGCAAAAAAAATGGTGTCCCCCCTCTCAGTGCAGACACCCCTTACAATAGTAAAGACGGTAACCCCCCAGTAGTACAAGCAGACGGTGACCCCCCCCAGTAGTATGGGCAGACAGTGACCCCCCCCCCAGTAGTACGGGCAGACAGTGACCCCCCCCCCAGTAGTACGGGCAGACAGTGACCCCCCCCAGTAGTACGGGCAGACAGTGACCCCCCCCCAGTAGTACGGGCAGACAGTGACCCCCCCCTCCATAGTACGGGCAGACAGTGACCCCCCCCCCCAGTAGTACGGGCAGACAGTGACCCCCCCCCCCAGTAGTACGGGCAGACAGTGACCCCCCCCCCAGTAGTACGGGCAGACAGTGACCCCCCCCCCAGTAGTACGGGCAGACAGTGACCCCCCCCCCCCAGTAGTACGGGCAGACAGTGACCCCCCCCCCCCCCCCGTAGTACGGGCAGACAGTGACCCCCCCCCCCCCCGTAGTACGGGCAGACAGTGACCCCCCCCCCCCCCCGTAGTACGGGCAGACAGTGACCCCCCCCCCCCCCGTAGTACGGGCAGACAGTGACCCCCCCCCCCCCGTAGTACGGGCAGACAGTGACCCCCCCCCCCGTAGTACGGGCAGACAGTGACCCCCCCCCCCCGTAGTACGGGCAGACAGTGACCCCCCCCCCCCCGTAGTACGGGCAGACAGTGACCCCCCCCCCATAGTACGGGCAGACAGTGACCCCCCCCCCATAGTACGGGCAGACAGTGACCCCCCCCGTAGTACGGGCAGACAGTGACCCCCCCCCGTAGTACGGGCAGACAGTGACCCCCCCCCCGTAGTACGGGCAGACAGTGACCCCCCCCCCCGTAGTACGGGCAGACAGTGACCCCCCCCCCCGTAGTACGGGCAGACAGTGACCCCCCCCCCCCGTAGTACGGGCAGACAGTGACCCCCCCCCCCCCCCGTAGTACGGGCAGACAGTGACCCCCCCCCCCCCGTAGTACGGGCAGACAGTGACCCCCCCCCGTAGTACGGGCAGACAGTGACCCCCCCCCAGTGGTACGGGCGGACAGTGGCCCCCTCCCCCCAGTAGTACGGGCGGACAGTGGCCCCCTCCCCCCAGTAGTACGGGCGGACAGTGGCCCCCTCCCCCCAGTAGTACGGGCAGTACAGTGGCCCCCTCCCCCCAGTAGTACGGGCAGACAGTGGCCCCCTCCCCCCCAGTAGTACGGGCAGACAGTGGCCCCCTCCCCCCCAGTAGTACGGGCAGACAGTGGCCCCCCCCCCCCAGTAGTACGGGCAGACAGTGGCCCCCTCCCCCCCAGTAGTACGGGCAGACAGTGGCCCCCTCCCCCCCAGTAGTACGGGCAGACAGTGGCCCCCTCCCCCCCAGTAGTACGGGCAGACAGTGGCCCCCTCCCCCCCAGTAGTACGGGCAGACAGTGGCCCCCTCCCCCCCAGTAGTACGGGCAGACAGTGGCCCCCTCCCCCCCAGTAGTACGGGCAGACAGTGGCCCCCTCCCCCCCAGTAGTACGGGCAGACAGTGGCCCCCTCCCCCCCAGTAGTACGGGCAGACAGTGGCCCCCTCCCCCCCAGTAGTACGGGCAGACAGTGGCCCCCTCCCCCCCAGTAGTACGGGCAGACAGTGGCCCCCTCCCCCCCAGTAGTACGGGCAGACAGTGGCCCCCTCCCCCCCAGTAGTACGGGCAGACAGTGGCCCCCTCCCCCCCAGTAGTACGGGCAGACAGTGGCCCCCTCCCCCCCAGTAGTACGGGCAGACAGTGGCCCCCTCCCCCCCAGTAGTACGGGCAGACAGTGGCCCCCTCCCCCCCAGTAGTACGGGCAGACAGTGGCCCCCTCCCCCCCAGTAGTACGGGCAGACAGTGGCCCCCTCCCCCCCAGTAGTACGGGCAGACAGTGGCCCCCTCCCCCCCAGTAGTACGGGCAGACAGTGGCCCCCTCCCCCCCAGTAGTACGGGCAGACAGTGGCCCCCTCCCCCCCAGTAGTACGGGCAGACAGTGGCCCCCTCCCCCCCAGTAGTACGGGCAGACAGTGGCCCCCTCCCCCCCAGTAGTACGGGCAGACAGTGGCCCCCTCCCCCCCCCCTGGCCCCCCCCCCCCAGTAGTACGGGCAGACAGTGGCCCCCTCCCCCCCCAGTAGTACGGGCAGAGTGGCCCCCTCCCCCCCAGTGGCCCCCCTCCCCCCCCAGTAGTACGGGCAGACAGTGGCCCCCTCCCCCCCCAGTAGTACGGGCAGACAGTGGCCCCCTCCCCCCCCAGTAGTACGGGCAGACAGTGGCCCCCTCCCCCCCCAGTAGTACGGGCAGACAGTGGCCCCCTCCCCCCCCAGTAGTACGGGCAGACAGTGGCCCCCTCCCCCCCCAGTAGTACGGGCAGACAGTGGCCCCCTCCCCCCCCAGTAGTACGGGCAGACAGTGGCCCCCTCCCCCCCCAGTAGTACGGGCAGACAGTGGCCCCCTCCCCCCCCAGTAGTACGGGCAGACAGTGGCCCCCTCCCCCCCCAGTAGTACGGGCAGACAGTGGCCCCCCAGTGCAGACCTCCAGACAGCGGCATGTGTGTGTCTCGAGCGTGGGCTCCTTCTCCTCTGTGGGTGTAAACAGAGAGGAGGGCCGCCTCTGGGTGTACCAAGATGGCCGCGGCTCCAGAGCTAGGCCATAGCGTGCCGACCCGAAGGGGGTGACACGTTCGGATCACGGATCAACGGTGGTCTGTTGCACCACTACTAGTCATAGACTTTCACTGGAGGTAGGAGCTGTAAAGTACAACCATTGTGTACTACTGCAAAGCAGGCATCCAAGGCTGTGTATGTAGTGAGCAAATTTAGATGCCCCCTTTTTCATAAATTATTATTATGCAGGATTTATATAGCGCCAACAGTTTGCACAGTACTTTACAATGTGAGGGCAGACAATATAGTTGCAATACAATACAATTCAATGCAGAAGGAATCGGAGGGCCCTGCTCGTTAGAGCTTACAATAAAAAAGGGAGGGTAGAGTGATGGAAAAGTTTATAACTGTAGGAGATGAGCTGATGGGGAAAGTATATGTACAGTTTGTAGGTAATGGCAGAATTGGCTTCTGAAGAGAAAGGTTTTCAGGGATTGCCGAAAAGTGGATAGAGTTGGAGATAGGAAAGATTGGGATAGGGAATTTCAAAGGATGGGAGAGGCTCAAGAGAAGTCTTGGAGACATGCATCGGAGGAAGGTGGTAAGGGAACTAGCGAGCAGAAGGTCTTGGGAGGAACAGAGAATGATTTTGCTGGTATTTTGAGACTAGGTTAGTGATGTAGCTGGGGGCCAAGTTTTGAATGGCTCTGTAATATATTGTTAGTATTTTGACTTTAATTTGATGGGTGAGTGGCAGCTAATGGACTGATTGGCAGAGAGGGGTAGCAGGCGCTCAGTGGTTTGGGAGGTGGGTGAGTTTGGCAGCAGAATTCATGATGGACTGACTAGGGCATAGCCTATTTTAAATGTAAACCAATGGAGATTAAGTTGCAGTAGTCAAGGCGAGACATTATCAGGGAGTTGATAAGGAGCTTTGTAGTGTCATTGGTTAGCAAGGAGCGTATTTTGGAGATGTTGTGGAGGTTGAGGCGGCAAGCTTTGGAAAGTGATTGAATGTGAGGCCAAAAGGAGAGTTTATAGTCAAGGACTACACCTAGAATGTGAGGACCAGTTGATGGTTGTGCCCTTGATCTTGACGTCAGGGGAAGAGGCACGTGGAGGAAGAAATATTATGAGCTTGGTTTTGGACATGTTGAATTTGAGGAAGTAGTGTGAAATCCAGACTGTCGATCAGTAAATAACTAATGCGCAAGGAGACTGATGTTGTGAGCTGAGGGGTAGTAAGATTTGGGGTGTCGTCCACGTATAAATTATATTGATATATCAGCTGACCTAGGGAGGAGGTGTAGGTTGAGAATAGGAGAGGTGTAGGTAGAATTGTAACTGACACTGAAGGTGCTTTGGTATAGGTAGGATGAGAGCCAACGAAGAGCACAGTCATGAAAAATATAGGAGTAAAGTTTTTGAGGAGGACGGGGTGGTCAACCGTATCAAAGGCAAACGAAAGGTCCAGAAGTAGGATTACAAAATAGTGGGGATTGATTTTTGCTGTTCGTAAATCGTTTGTGTGTTTTAGGAGAGCATTTTCTGTGGAGTATTGATTTCAAAATCCAGACTTAAGGGGATCAAGAACATTATTAATGAGGTGGTCACTCAGTAGACCAGGCATTTTTGGAGTTTGGAGAAAAGGGGGAGCAAGGAGATGGGGCCTAGGTTGTTAAGATTGGTGGGGTCCAAGGAAGGCTTTTTAAGTATAGGGGTGATTGAGGAAGTTTTAGAGAGTTGTGGGAGAGATTGAAGATGTGGGCTAGAGAGTGTAGGATAGAGTCAGATGGTGACCTAGGAAATAGGTTTAGCAACCCCGTCTATAGTAGCAGGGTTGAAGTGTTTGTACCTGTGGACATGGGGTGTTAAGTGGAGGGGGGATATCTGTAGAGTGGAGACTTCACCACTAATTAAATCAATCTTATTTTTTACGAGATTGCCAATCTCCTGGGCAGTGAGTTAGTGGGTGGAGGCAGTGGAAGACGAAGTAGAACGTTAAATGTAGAGAAGAGTTGATGGGGATTGGATGAGAAGGTGTTATTGAAGGTGTTATTGGAAGTTCTAAAATAGGTCTGCTTGGCAGTGAGGAAGTAGGAAATATATTTTTGTAGGGCAGATTTGTATTGGTTACAGTCTTTGTTGGACTTGCACCGCAGACGTTCAAGAGCACTGCCACGTTTTTTTTTTACTTTTGATGTCATCTGTTTGTGGGGATCGGGGCCTGATTCTCTGTGTAGTAAGGGGTAGGGGTGCAAGCTAAATAATTCCGAATTAATGAAGAAACAAGATTTTTGGAAAACTAACAAACATAAGATGATATATTTGAAACATTTACATAATAGGATTTTATTTTGTATAAAGATCATGTTAATGTGTTTGCCTTTAATACATTTTAAATGAAATCTTCTTTCCTTTTAAAACTGAGTTCATGCAGCAAGACTGTGTACAGTTAAGGTAAGCCAGCCATAAACGGATCAGCAGGAACTAGCCCAATTTCAGGCTGGTTGTAGTGATCTACTGATGGGCATCTCTACAACCAGCCTGTATTTTTTTTTTTTTATATGATCACTGCCGCTGGCTATAACTGACAGCAGTGGTCATTGTATTCTGACGACTGAGAAACCTCCTGCTGTCAGAATACAATAGCGCAGTGGGAGGGATTCCCCTTATCAACGCACACAGTGTGCAATTTCCTTCCCTACCATCCGTCGTTAAAGGAAAGAAAACTGCATAATGTATGGCCAACCTTAATTGTCAGGTATGTAAAGTGCCTTAAAAATGTATTCATACCCCTTGAAATTTTCCAAATTTTATCATGTTACAACTAAAAACATAAGTGTCTTTTATTGGGATTTTATGTGACAGGCCAACACAAAGTGGCACATAATTGTGAAGTAAAAGGAAAATGACAAATGCGTCCTGTGCGTCTTCTGGTTCGTTTCAGGTCCGAATTCAACCAAGACTTCGGGCTGAAATCATACCTTAAACAATGAGTGGGGATGCACCGGACCCCTGCTGTGAGCCGTTCCATGTTGAAGTGTGAGCCCAGCCTTAAGCAGAGTTAGGTTAAGATAAAATATCCCAAGCTTTGAACATCTCGCAGAGCACTGTTCAATTCATCATCTGAGAATGGAAAGAGTATGGCACAACTGAAATTCTACCAAGATGAGGCCGTCCACCTAAACTGACAGGCCGGGGAAGGAGAACATTAATCCGAAGCAACCAAAATGGCCCATGGTAAATCTGGAGGAGCGCCACAGCTCAGGTGGGAGAATCTGTCAAAATGACAACTATTAGTCGTACACTTCACAAATATGACCTTTATGGAAGAGTGGCAAGAAGAAAGCCACAGTTGAAAGAAAGCCATAAGAAGTCCCGTTTGCAGTTTGTGAGAAGCCACGTGGGGGACACAGCAAACATGTGGAAGAAGATGGTCTGGTCATATGAGACCAAAATTGAACTTTTTGACCTAAAAGCAAAATGCTATGTGTGGAGGAAAAGTACCACTGCATATCACCCTGAACACACTATCCTCACCGTAAAACATGGTGGTGGCAGCATCATGTTGTGGGAATGCTTTTCTTCAGCAGGGACAGGGAAGCTGGTCAGAGTTGATGGGAAGATGGATGGAGCCAAATACTGGGCAATCTTAAAAGAAAACCTGTTAGAGTCTGCAAAAGACTTGAGACTGGGGTGGAGGTTCACCTTCCAGCAGGACAATGACCCTAAACATACAGCCAGAGCTACAATGGGATGGTCTAGATCAAAGCATATTCATGTGTTCGAATGGCCCAGTCTAAGTCCAGACCAAAATCCAATTGAGAATCTGTGACAAGACTTGAAAATTGCTGTTCATAGACACTCTCCATCCGATCTGACAGAGCTTCAGCTATTTTGCAAAGAAGAAGAATGGGCAAAAATGCCACTCTCTATATGTGCAAAGCTGGTAGGTGGTTCTAAAAAGCATTTTCCTTCCTTTTCACAATTGTGTGCCTCTTTGTGTTGGTCTATCACATAAAGTCCCAATAAAATACATTTACGTGACAATATGTGGAAAATTTCAAGGGGTGTGGATACTTTTTCAAGGCACTGTAGATGGCAGGATATGGGTGAAATGGATCTGAACTCAGAAAATGAATACTGCCTACGTTGACTGTAGTTCTGTAGCCTCATAGCTACATGTATATCTGCAGTGTTTTTTTCTGCCTCTGACTGCTAGTCTGAATACATTTTAGAGTGTAAACTCTTACTAATTGCCCACTGCCCTCCATGCTAAAGAGGAATTCTGTAGATGAGGACCTGTGGTACAGGGACCTTTCTGACATTGCTTTGTTCATTCTGTGGATCTGTGCTTCCTCTATCTCTCCTGCAGCTACTTAAATATTATCCCAGTCATGAGATCACCAGAAGCAGCACATACAAGCTTGTGTAGACCACTTACCCTATTTGAAGACCTTTGTGCAGGGGAAGGGGAATATTAGGAAATCCCCTTCATCTTCTTATAGCAGCCTGCTTGCAGCATCATCCCAACCAGTCGTCACTTTGTAGCAAATATCAAGAAACCACCTTAATCCTGACGTGCTGGTATCAGACTCCGTCTGTGCTAGCAACCCTGTTCCTTGGCCACAACCCATTACGTTGGCGGTGTGGCACCCAGGTCCATACACTACTCCATATCTTTCGGGATCTCCCTGCTTTTCACACTTTTTGTCAACAGGTCTTGCATTGATTATACATAGAACCTCTTGGATTTCTCTTTTCGATAATCTAGCTGCTGCGCTCCTCGACTTAGTCAAGTTAAGGTGCGCCACAGCCGGATTTTTCGAAAATCCTATGTCCAGTAAAAGATACTGCAAATCGTAACTTTAGCACCTGTTTAATGCTGCTAGGACTATCGTGTGGCATCAACAATCCTGGGCCACCATTTCTATGGTTTGCCAGGGTGAATGATATTCAACTTATGAAATGCTTGACCGCTGCCCTCAGTGACAAAACGGAGGCACATAAAACATGCTTGTTTTTTTGGGATATAATTAATTATTCTGACGGATACTTATCTTTTTGATAACTTGCAGGGTTTTCCTTATTGTGAAGTCAATTCCCCATAACGCCGGTGTTAGCTGGTGTCAAGCCAAATCCCTATTGTTGTTTGTGTCCTCATTTAGCACTGAATTTAAACTGAGCAATCCAGGTTCTGAGCACCGTTCCTTTTAGTGAGGGAAATTGCGCCATGTGCGAGAATATGACAAGAGGCTGGAGAGAGTCCCAGAAGCACTTTGAAAAGCTTCCTGAATTTGGTTGCAAAGGATTGTACAGGTTCCTACTTTTAACACATTGAAAACAGTCCTGGATTGCATTGTTAGTTCTCAGATTTTACCTGCTGCCTGGAGTTGTAGCGTGAAGGCTAATTTATTTGACAGCACTCTGCTAGTAGAGTTTTTTTCAGAGCTGTATGCTTTGTAATGAAGCACAAGATCTGACCGTGCTTGTTGCCATTTAAAATAATGCATCTTTACAGTCATAGTTTTAGTAATATGCATACATAAATGCTTCTGTTCTTGTTTTTGTAGGGCATCATAGCTGAAGAGAACAAGAGCCTACCCCCCAAGGATGAAGAAGACCCAGGCAAGTTTAAGGAGGCAGAGCTAAAAATGCGGAAACAGTTCGGTATGCCAGAGGTGGAGAAACTGGTGAATTATTACTCCTGCAGTTACTGGAAGGGACGTGTCCCCAGGCAAGGCTGGCTGTATCTCACTGTCAATCATCTCTGCTTTTACTCATTTTTACTAGGGAAAGAAGGTGAGAATATGATGTTCCTATATTTACTGCAATTTTTAATTACCTGGTCCTGGATCTTGTTATATGGTGTTTTTAATTGGCTGATGCAGTCGTTTATCAGAGAGCATGCAACAAAATGCCAATTGGCCAAGGTCAAATATTTCAAATGCAGCTCCTGATGAGATCAGGCTTCACACTCCATAGTCGCATTTCAGGTGCTGGCTCAGCTTGTGTCCACCAAAGCAGTGTTTTTCAACTCCAGTCCTCAAGGCACACCAACAGGTCATGTTTTCAGGCTTTTCATTAATTTGCACAGGTGATTTGATCAGTTTCACTGCCTTAGTAATCACCACAGCCATTTCATCTGAGGGAAATCCTGAAAACTTGACCTGTTGGTGTGCCTTGAGGACTGGAGTTGAAAAACACTGCACCAAAGCAATCAATCGTACGAGCAACAGGAATACTCTACACCGGAATCTCTCTCTTTGCATTCGAAGGATAATTTTCCATTTAAGTTCAGCCCTTCATCATTCCATTACCTAGGAATATCTCTTTCTCCAAACTCCAATTACATTTTTTTTTACTAAACATCTATCTTGAATGGGCCAGCTAAACGTTCTTAAAATGGATGTCATTCCTCTCTTTCTTTTACGTATTTCAGACAGTTCCATTAAAAATCCCTCCTTCTGTATTTCTTTGGCATAGTAGGCTTCGGTATTGGTTAATTACATTGCCCAAGATGCGAGGTGGAGCGCCTGATGTGGCCCTTTTATCAGAAAGTAGGGGTTGTGGCGCTGTAAAACAGTGGCATATAAGTGAAAAAAAGTCCGCTGTGCAAACTCCAACTCCTTTGTTAGAATCACATAAAAGATAATAAATAAAACCTGGGATGATGAGTGGTGAAAGGAACGACAGGGAGGACACTGTTCTGTATATAGCTGATCGTCCAAACGACGCTGTTCCAGGGGTAAGCCTTCTAGCAGGGGAGACCAGAGCAATAACTCCAACATGTGCAGAAAAAGAGAAAACAGAGGGCGCCTCCAGGTTAAGCGTTGCAAAGCTTTAATATAATACAGGTGACAGTGTAGACTTGCATTAAAAACAAGTGGAATCCATTATGTAGATTCAATTAGGAAGTTCTTGAATGGGGGGAGAAATGTGGCGTCTTTCCGGGCTAGATGTTTCGCTGGTCGTGCTGCCGGGCAAACCTCCTAAGTCTCAACGTCCATGGAGCAGGTGAAAGCCAGCTGGTACGGAGGACTGGATGGAAACGAGGCCCGGAGCGCAGCGTGAGCCGCGTGACGTCACTGTAGTGCGACGACGTTTCAAAGCTAAGCGCCCACCAATGAGCGCGCTTCTTTCTCAAGCATAGGGAAATGGGAGGAAAACAGTGTCTATTTGTAAGCCAGAGGATCAGGGCGACATCTAGTGGAATAAAAAGGGAACTGATCCTATTTTGGATACATTTCAAATGGATAAATTTGAAACTTTTTAAAAAAAGTTCAATTTCAAATGGATAAATTTGAAACTTTTAAAAAAAATATTCTTCAAATTATGTGAGCGTGAAACAAACTGGATATATACTTTAGAAACCCTTTCACCGGGAGGCCTCAACGAAATGTTGGAAATATCCACGCTCCTCTAATCTTATCGTTGGCATACTGCTAATTTTTGGTCCAATTCCCGACATGCGGCTTTTATGTTTATGTAGCCATATTATTCTGTTATATATATCTGGTCTTTTAATTTATACTAATTTAATCCCATACCAGTATATCTGTGAGCATATGTCCATACACATACATGTTTAATGTTTATTTTAAATATATACGTATGGTCCCCCCCCCCCCTTTTTGTTTTAAATTTTTTTTTAAAAAGTTTCAAATTTATCCATTATAGCGTATGTAGGTACATTTACATATGTATACCTACACATCCGTACAACACTAGTGACATTAGCATAATAATAATAATATTATTGTAAAAAAACTTTTCCAAAATTATACATCATCCCCATTTTATAAAAATATACATTAGTATTCTATTGCAACACAAAAACTTTTTACATTCATTTTAACAAATAAAATATTTCATAATCATTATTACCCATATATTTCCCCCTCTAAGCCCTCATTTTTTATATATATATTTTTAGTCTATACCTATGGAAACAAAACCCTTACTTCAAGCCCAGCATGTGTATCCATTTGTGTGTTTATTCCAAAAGAGGATCAGTTCCTTTTTTTTTTTATTCCACTAGATGTCGCCCTGATCCTCTGGCTTACAAATAGACACTGTTTTCCTCCCATTCCCCTATGCTTGAGAAAGAAGCGCGCTCATTGGTGGGCGCTTAGCTTTGAAACGTCGTCGCACTACAGTGACGTCACGCGGCTCACGCTGCGCTCCGGGCCTCGTTTCCATCCAGTCCTCCGTACCAGCTGGCTTTCACCTGCTCCATGGACGGTGAGACTTAGGAGGTTTGCCCGGCAGCACGACCAGCGAAACATCTAGCCCGGAAAGACGCCACATTTCTCCCCCCCATTCAAGAACTTCCTGATTGAATCTACATATTGGATTCTACTTGTTTTTAATGTAAGTCTACACTGTCATCTGTATTGTATTAAAGCTTTGCAACGCTTAACCTGGAGGCGCCCTTTGTTTTTTCTTTTTCTTTATCAGAAAGTAGAAGTCATTTTTAGATTTCCTACTTGGTTCCAGGGCTTTTTTTCAGTTCCACCACCTCTGACTCAGACCCTTTGGTGCCTGCTCAATCACTTGAAAACACAGAAGTCTGGTTTCTGTGTTTCCAAGTGACAGCTTTGTAACCCCCTGAACTCTAAACTCTGTATGTAATGCAATTATGATATTTAATGCCCCTCTAAGACCCTTCTACCGTTTGTGAAATCTGAACGGGTCGTGGTTGAGTTCCTGCACCTATTTTCTGAGAAAAAAAGCTCTGCTTGGTTCCATAATTTTTTCCATGCAACAGTGGGTCCAACTTGAAAATCCTATGACTTCTATAGATCTCCTGGCCTTACCGTGTATTTTTCCATCTCTTTGAATCACCACAGGATGTCTCCCCGACATTACAAAACTAACTTTCTCTGTGGGACCAGAATGTTACAAACTTGCAGATCTCCTAATATTTTGGTTCTACGACACTCGCACTTCTTTTTGGGAATCCAGCAATCCGTGCTGGCCCTTATCTTTTATCTGGTGGCCTGAACGGGATATACAAAGTCACCTGGCCAGTGGCTTTATAAGAAACGACTTATCTGGTTTGTTCTATCCCAGATATTTCTGAACTTCAATCCTCCACAACAGCTTTTAATGAAGTACACTCCTCCATCCCATGCTGTATTTTCCCATATTCAATTTTTTTTTTGTCTCGGCTTATCCAAATTTATTTATTTTGAACTTCAAACAATTATTTCTCCTTATCAACAAATCTTTTTTTTTTATATTTGCCCACAAATTATCAATAGCCACCAGTGATCAGGAAAATGGATTTAAATTAAATACCAGATGGTATAAATGTCCAGATCTCCTCAACCATATCTATCCAATCGGCTCTGATGTCTGTTCTCACAATATGACATACAGTTTGTGGTGGAAAAACCCACTGATTAACCCATTTTCAGGACATATTATTGATATATACTATAGGATCACAACGTCACAAATTCTAACTCCCCAAAGATGGCATTATTATCTATAATACCAGGCCATGTAAAAACAATCAAGAAATATATACTTTGCCACTTTAACTTGGCATCAAGAGTAGTGATTCCTTGCCATCAGTAAACAGGAGTTCCATCTTTAGCCAAATGGGTCGTTTTTATTCATACAGTGTTGGAAATTGCAAGGATTAAAACGATGTTTTACCTCATCCCCATGGCTAAACGCACATATGCGGCCTCTTGGCGTATGGGCCGTCACGCCGAGTAGCTGCATTATTGCGGCCCTGTGTAAAACACTTGCCACCTCCCGGAGTTTAGAACCCTTAAAAGGCTGGGAGGCAGCTGGCGAGAAGGTTTAAATAAGCTCTTGTACGATTTACTAACTGTTAAAAATACAGTAACATACATCAATTTAGTTTGCCTAAATTAGACTTAAAGCGGATCTCCACCCTAAAGTGAAGATCCGCTGATCGAAACCCTCCCCCCCTCCGGCGTCACATTTGACACCTTTCAGGGGGGAGGGGGGTGCAGATACCTGTCTAAAGACAGGTATCTTCACCCACTTCCGGCCCGCAGTCTCGGGCAAAAGTCAGGTTTTTCCCGTTGTGTGCTGGGAACTCTCGGCTCCCAGCACACAGCGGGAGCCAATCGGCGGGCGCAGCGCATGCGCCGTAGGGAACTGGGCAGTGAAGCCGCAGCGCTTCACTTCCTGGTTCCCTCACCGTGGATGGAGGGGGGAGCAGCAGGGTGACGAGCGATCGCTCGTCCTCTGCTGCAGACGCCGCTGGACTCCAGGACAGGTAAGTGTCCTAATATTAAAAGTCAGCACCTGCAGTATTTGTTGCTGCTGGCTTTTAATATTTTTTTTTTGCTGAACCATCCGCTTTAAAGGTCCAGCCGAGATGTTAACGCTTAAGTTTGTATATTAATATGTATAATTGTTTTCTTAGTTTCTTTCGATCTGTTTTGTTTAAATTATTGATAAAATAAGACTGAACATATTTTATAAACATAATAATTTTTCATTGATAACTTCCTCCTATTTTTTAGTAACTTTAGTCATCCAGTGGCTTGATGTGACTCAACTTGAGAAGAATGCAACTTTGCTCTTTCCAGAATGTATCAAAGTTAACACACGCGACAATGAGTACTTTTTCTCTATGTTCCTTAACATCAGTGAGACCTTCAAACTGATGGAACAGCTAGCTAACATTGCCATGAGACAACTGCTAGACAATGAAGGCTTCCTGGAAGACCGAAATCTGCCTAAACCTACACGACCACTCAAGAACATCTCTGCTCTGAAAAGGTTAGAGAAAGTCAAGACATCCAGTACTGTGCAAAAGTTTTAGGCAGGTGTGAAATAATGCTATAAATGAATAATTCTTTCAGAAATAGAAGTGGTAATAGTTTATTTTGACAGACCCTGTACTCAAGAGGAGCATGTCCACCATATAAGCTTCCCTTGTCCAGTACCAGCACGATCGGTGTAGGGTGGTAAGAAGCATAAGGCTGTTTGTTCAAACACAGGTAAAAAGAGATATACACTCGGGACATCCCCCCCCCCCCCCCATTGCATAATGACTCAGGGTAAAACTACATTCGGTAACAAGAAAAGCACAGTCTTTAGGAAGGACTGCAGTAGAAATCCCCCCTCCCCTCTAGCAGCTAATAGGTGACAGTGGTTTCATTAACTTTTATGCTAATCCACATTAACATATACGTCCCATTATCATTTGCTCCCAAGGCAGACAGAAACAATAGAACAATGGGATACAGCCACTTAACAATAAACACATAACAACCCCCCCACCCCATCTCAAAATATCTAGCAATGGTCTATGAGACACTCCTACAATATTCTAGCAGTCTGAAAGGTGGAATTATTTATCTTCATATATTTTATTGAGGGAGATTGTTCATAAATATTACTGTTAACGAGCCCCTTCATGCTTTCCTCACAAACCACACATAGAACCCAGGATACCGGGTAAAATGAAATGCTGAGTCCGGTGCGGTTGTACTGGGAGGCTGGTTAGTGCAGAACAGACTGGGGTTCTCTGTCACATAAAAGGGGGCCGAGGGAGCTAGAAAATGAGTTTTCAGAGCTCTCTAAGGTACGCTGGGTTCTACAAGCCTCCCGTCCAAAGTGACTCCTGTCACATTTATTTTTATCAGTTAACAAAATGGAAAGTAAGTGAACAGTAGAGCAATTCAAATCAATATTTGTGTGACCAACCTTTGCCTTCAAAATATATTAAATTATTCTAAGTTCGCTTGTGTAGCGCCCCCTTTCTTTCAGAAAAGGCGCTACGCTAAAGTTAGTGGGAGAGTTATGTTGCTCCCACTCCTAATTTTGCTAAATTTGGCTGCTTTCAGCCCTGAATTATCCTGTGGGTCATTCTGTGCTCCAGAGATGTAGTTCCATCTCTGGGTGGCAGGTGGCGCAGAGGGATTCAGGCAGAGCCGCTTTTCCCCAGCAGCCAATTGGAGGAGTTTTCCCTCGCGGAGCATGCTGGGGGGGGGGGGGGGGTATATATGTGGCAGACACCATTTTTCGGGGGGTTCTTCGCGGGTTCCAGGTGCGGCACCCACCTTTAGGGTGTGCGTACCCGGCGACATGGCCTACCAGGCCGGGGTCGCATTCTACGCGGAGTTCGCTGCTGATGCAGAAAGGAGCCCTAGCGACTTGCTGGAGGCCCCACTTCTACTGAAGAGATCCTAAGCTGTATACTGTTTGGTGAGGGTCGGCTTGAGGAGAACCAGGAGGCAGGTGATCCAAAAGGGCTTGAACGAACCATCGGGGATCGGGTTGCCAGAAACTGACAGATAACCATAGACTGTCAACTGGTGACCCCTATTGAAAAGAGAACTTTCTGGGAGGATTTGCTCTACATTCCAACACTGGGCCTGTGGCAGGGGCTTTCATCTAAAACACAAAATTCTACTAGAGCCAAGTCAGTGAGAGAGACTTGTTCCTCCCAGAAACTTTAAGTGATACTCCGGCTGCCAGGCTTGTGGCAGAAGTCTGTCCAGAGGCACTTTACCCACTCTGGCTAGAGTGGCGACGAACTGTTCTATTGCAGAAAGCAGGACTGCTTTCTTTTTCATCCAAGCCTGATACCGCAACATTATCTCCTTTCATCAACCTTTTTCTATCTACCTCATGTTGATGTTGGTCGTGTTGGACCAGGAAATAAAGCATTCAGAAAACTTCAGCGGCAGGTTTGGACATTCTCTTATTGCTCTGCTCACTGAAATCACCCCTAGACAACACACAAGGGTAACTTAATACGCCGATCCCAAATCAATCAGCCGCCCTTGAGGGGCTATCGCTACACTTGCATACAGTTTTTTTTTTAAGGTGCTCAGCGTGTTGTTTGTTCCAAACTTCTTTTAGAACCAACCACAGATGATGTGGGGGGCAAACCATAATTTCCAGGACTTCTTGTTTGGGGTCACTGTCGTTGAATACATTTGAGGCCAGTCATATGCCTCCCTAATAGTATGGCATAATGTCTAAGTATCTGCCTGTATTTTTTCAGCATTGAGGGCACCATTGATCCTGACCAAAAATTTCCATTTGCAGAAATGCAGCCCCAAACTTGCAAGGAACCTCCACCATTCTTCACTGTTGCCTGCAGACACTCTCCAACCCTTCATCGAACAAACTGCCTCCAGCTACAGCTAAATATTTCACAGTCATCAGTCCAGAGCACCTGCTGCCGTTTTTGTGCATAGGGCATGGAAACAAGGCTAATGGCCCATACACACGATCCGAATATCGGACGAAAACAATCGTCCGATGATGGATCGTACGATTTTCGGATCGTGTGTACACTACTTTCGAGAGTCGATCACGATCGTTCATCCGATATTTTTTGATCGGACATGCGCGAAAAATTTTCTCGTACGATGTCAGATCGTACGATTTTCGTTTAGTCAGTACAGCCGTCGTCCGACAATACAATACAAATACATTACAACACGTGACATCACTGCCAATCTTTTTTTTCTGTCGTACGAGAATTTTCGTGAGTTTAATAATCTATATTACTTGCGATTATTAAGCGAAAAAAGTCGTAAGATCCATCGGCCGATATTCGGATCGTGTGTATGGGCCATTAGTGAATAAAAACATAGTAACTGGGTTTAAGAAAAATGGCAGGTGGTCTGGACTGATTAGCCAGCTCTCTACATTCTTTTGTATCTGTCACAAGTGATTTGGAGCCTGAGCACCGACATTTGCAGACCTCAAATTTGGATTTACTGGAACCCTTATGTGAGCATTTTTTTTTGCTCATTTCCACCTTTAGTCATTCATTGCTGAACGCTAGGTAAAACTGTGGTTAAGAGAACTGAAAGCAACCAAATCAGAACACAATGTGTGTGACATAATCACAGTTTTCTTACACAAAACCACTCTCGATACTTAAAGGATCAGTAAAGGAATTTTTTTTTTTTAATGCTAAATAGCTTGCTTTACTTTATAGCAGTCCTGCTTTCATGTCCTCCATGTCCGTTTTTGCTTAGAAGTTGCTGTAATCCCTTGCTGAACTCCACACTTCCTGCTTGTCTGGCTCCTTATGAAAAAAATCATGGTAGCTTTTCTTTGTGGTCCATGATCAAGAAGATGTGATTACTATGTGTCTAAAACTCCTCAGAACCAATCAGATTAATTTTAAAAACAAACACTGCCCTGTGTTTGTTTTTGTTCTGTGTGTCTCTGTACACACAGAACAAACTGAAACTAGTCTAAAAACGAAACGAAACTGCAGGCACATTATATGATTGATTTTTATCTATTTTTAATCATTTTTAAATGGAATCGGTTAACTATTATGTCTCTATACTCTGTAAACAGTCATTTCAGCCAAAAAAATGTTTTGCTTTACTACTCTTTTAAGCTGTGTAAGGGAAGAAGTAACTCCAGTTAGCATCCAAGTCCTCTGTGGTACTGAATGTCCCCCAACCTGAGTTTCCTTTGCTGCAGATAACATTTACAGGTCTCCCCCACCTTCAAGCTGTTAACTGGACAGTGAAAGGAAAAGCAGCAAATTGATAAGCTCATCCCTCTGTTACTCAGCTGTCTCCTCCTATCAGCATATACACGGTACTGCAGCATACAGTAACTTTCTTTATCGTACATCACGGGACACAGAGCGCATAGTCATTACATATGGGTTATATGGGTACCTTCAGGTGTGGACACTGGTGTAATCAACTTCACAGGAAGTTCCTCCCTATATAACCCCCTCCCACTGAGAGTGCTTCAGTTTTTTCGCCAGTGTCTTAGGTGTTGGTCACGTCTAGCTGTCCCTCGGAGGTCTCGGGACCCAGGATAGCTAGCCGGATCCGTCCGAAGTGCTTCAAAGCCAAGGTGTACGGTACCCGGGCCCTGCCTGCGTGGGGTGTTGCCTATAATGCCTCTTTTTGGAGGGCTGGATTCTGGGCTCCAGTGCCTTGGTCTCTCCCAGGACTAAACGCTACTGATGCCAGGATGCTATATAGGTCCAGGGGTGTGGGTTCCTTAACACAGGACCCCGGTCCCTGAAGGTCCGAGACAATACCCACGGAGATGGGGGAAGATTGGGCCTCTTGCAGTTTGCAATACCCTGCGGCGTGGAGCAGGTAAGAGGGAACCTGCGGGACTTGGTTCGACAGTAGGTATCCCCCTGGGGGTTCTGGGTTGGCTAATGGTATGCTTGTGCATCAGCCACTATCTCCACTATGTCTGTGTGGGCAGGATGGGATACTAATGTTTACCCAGATAACATGTAGATATATGTATACTTGTGTAAGATATATATTTGCTACTCACCCCAGGTCTGCCTGTTAGCATTGATACTGCAACCCCACATGTTTTAAAGAGGAAATTGCTGGTGAAAACTCCTGTTTCTTAGGAAGCCCATGGGGACAGCTTCCTCTCTCTGTGCACTACAATAAGATTAGTGCTTACCTGGTGTCTGTTGGTGCTGCCTGGCGCTGGTCCATGTTTTTCCTCTGCTCTGCTTCCTCCATGTTGTTTTCAGCGTGGGGGGGTGCGCGCGCGTGCACGCCGCCTTTTATAGCGTCGGCGTGCGTTGGGGGGGCGGGCCAGCAGCGTCAGGGTCTGTTTCAAAAGTAAAACTTTTTCTCTGGCTGGTCTTTCCCTCCTGGAGGCAGAGGAAGAAGGTCACAGAGCGCGCAGCTGGGTCTTTTGGCCACAGTGACACCCAGTGGCGGTTTGTGGATCTTCAGGTCTAGGACTTAGTTCCACTATTGACCAGAAAAAAAAAAAAAAAAGTTTTTTTGCTTAAAGGGACTCAGCCTTAGATCCAGCAGTATCTGAGTCAACCTTGGACTCCGGCTAACGGGCATTGGTGTTGCAATACTCACAGGTTTTCCTCAGTATTGCCACCTCCCAGGCGGGTAAAAAAAAAAAAAAAAAAAAACTCAGCCTGTTCTCATATTAATTACTCCTAGCTACAACAGTCAGGTGTTGGCTAGAGGGGTGACTCAAGGTTGTGCAATGGCTCCAAAGGCATCAGGACCAGCCAAGGCTGCAAAAGGTGCCAAGAAACAAAAGGGTCTCCATCGGGGTCAGAGGATTTGGGCCAGGCTTCAACGGCCCCACCCTCACCAGTTAGACCACCGAGTAGCATAGTACAAGAGCCATTGGGGATGCTGGGGGCAGAGGCGGCCCCCGATCCACCCATTCCCGTTTACGTAACGGAAGAAATGCTAGCGACCACCCTGGGTGGGCTAGAGAAAAGGTTAACTGCTTTGTTTGCCCGCCCTTTGCCAAGTAGCAAACGGGCTAGATCCCCCTCACCTAGTTTGGTGTTTTCAGATGCGGAGGTCTCCTCTTCGGAGGAACGGGACCCACAAGGGGATCAAGCAGACCCAAGTCCCGAAGGTTCAGACATGGAGGGTTCCACTGTAGATGAATATTTTTTCGGCCTCTCAAGCGGAGAGCCTGTGGATCCAGTCTTTGACCGATATAGTTCGCACTGCTTTTAAACTTCCAGTGCTAGAACTAGTAGCCCCTGTGGTATCCTCATTGGGTTCTTTAAAGGCTCCATTAACTTGTATGTCTTTTCCGATTCACCCCCTTCTGCGGAGCGTGATTTACCAGGATTGGGCTCGACCTGATAGGATCTTTATCCCTCCTAAGAGGTCTCTATTCTCTATCCTATGGAAGAGGAATTTTTAAAGAAATGGGCACTCCCCACAGTGGACGCGGCCATTTCCTGCGTGAATAAATCCCTGACCTGTCCGGTTGAAAATATCCAGATGTTCAAGGATCCGGTCGACAAAAAAATTAGAGACCCTACTGAAGGCTTCTTTCACCACAGTAGGTGCCATGGTTCAGCCAGTGGTGGCAGCCATTGGCGTTTGTCAGGCCTTAAAGGATCAGGCAAAACAGATATTAAAGGACATGCCGGCTCAGCAAACTCGTGAATTAGCAGATTTCCCTAGGGCTCTCTGCTTTGCAGTAGATGCTATTAAGGACTCCATCCAACAGGCATCCCGGTTATCTCTGCTGGTGGTTCACATGCGTCGTCTTTCGTGGCTAAAGAACTGGTCAGCAGAGGCACCCTGCAAAAAGCTTTTAGCAGGGTTTCCCTTTCATGGGGGAAGACTATTCGGTGAAGACCTAGATAAATATATCCAAACCATATCAAGTGGTAAAAGTTCTTCCTTACCGGTCAAGAAAAGACCGCGTGGGCCCGCGTTTAAACGACAGGCCTTTGCAGGCTCGGCCCCTTCGACTTCCCGTCAGTATCGACGGCCTCCCGGGCGTTCAGTTAATAGCCGCCCACAGGGACAAGCCGCGGCAAACAAGAGGCCCTGGTCTCGCAAGCCGGCTAAACCAGTCATCAAGTCAGATTCATGAAGGGGCGCCCCCACTCTCTTGGGTGGGGGGAAGACTTCAGTTTTTCTCCGAAGTCTGGAAGGCCAGAATTCCCGACTCTTGGGTTCGGTCCGTGGTAGCCACAGGCTACAAACTAGAGTTTCGAGAAATCCCCCCTCCTCATTTTCAGGGGTCAAGTCTTCCAAGCGACCCGTTAAAGAGGGCCTCTCTCGTAAAGGCGTTGGATCGCCTCTTGCTCCAAGGAGTAATTGTAGTACCAACCCAAGAAAGGGGTCTGGGATTCTACTCCAACCTTTTTATTATACCAAAACCCAATGGCGACGTCAGGCCTATCCTAGACCTCAAACGCCTAAATCGCTTTCTAAAGATTCAGACCTTTCGTATGGATTCCATACGTTCAGTGACAGCCAGCCTACATCAAGGCGACTTTCTAGCATCTATAGACATAAAGGATGCATATCTGCATGTGCCGATCTACCCAGCACATCACAAGTTTCTTCGTTTTATGATAGATCAAAGTCATTTCCAGTTCGTAGCCCTCCCTTTCGGGTTGGCAACAGCTCCGCGGGTATTCACAAAGGTGTTAGCCCCGGTGCTAGCCGTCCTAAGGACAGAAGGCATTTTGGTCCTGGCATAACTGGACGATCTCCTGGTTATCGACAGATCAGCTTCCAACCTCAATCATGCAGTAGTCCGCACAGTTCGGCATCTACAAGAATTCGGGTGGGTTGTGAACCAAGGAAAATCGAGGTTGCAACCCACAAGACAGTTGGAATATCTAGGCCTTCGGTTAGATACAGAATGCCAGAGGATATTTTTACCTCAAGAAAAGATCAGGTCATTGACTCAAACAATTCAAATAGTCCTAGGCAAAAAGAGGCCGACTATTCGCCTATGCATGCGACTGCTGGTAAAGATGGTAGCCGCCTTCGAAGCAGTGCCCTATGCCCAGATCCATACCAGAGTTCTCCAGGCAGCTATTCTCTCTGCTTGGAACAGGTCCATACAGGCATTAGACCGTCCATTAGGTCTTTCCCCAGGAGTCAGGCGCAGCCTGTACTGGTGGCTGGTCCCTCAAAAATTGTCAAAAGGGAAAACCTTTTGCCCCATCACGTGGAAAATAGTAACCACAGATGCCAGCCTAACAGGTTGGGGGGCAATCTTAGGAAAACGGACCCAGCAGGGACAGTGGTCAGAGGCAGAAAGTCTGCTTCCCATCAATGTCCTAGAGATCAGAGCTGCTCGGTTGGCCCTGGTCACCTGGACTCTCCCCCTGCAGGGTCTGCCAGTAAGGATACAGTCCGACAATGCCACGGCGGTGGCATACATAAACCACCAGGGGGGCACAAGGAGCCTAGCGGCTCAAAGGGAAGTAAACCTGATTTTCTCATGGGCCGAAGCCCATGTACCCTGCATCTCAGCAGTTTTCATCCCAGGGATAGACAATTCTCAAGCAGATTTTTTGAGTCGTCAACAGTTACTCCCGGGAGAGTGGTCTCTTCACCCCCAGGTATTCCAAGAGATTTGCCAAAGATTCGGAGTTCCCGATGTGGACATCATGGCAACAAGATTCAACAAGAAATTGGACAAATTCGTATCCCGAGCCAGGGACCCCTCGGCCTACGGGACCGATGCGTTGGTTTGCCCCTGGCACCAGTTTTCTCTCCTGTATGCGTTCTCTCCACTACAGATGATTCCCCGCCTTCTACGAAGGATCAGGGTGGAGCGCAGGCCGGTGATCCTGGTGGCCCCAGCCTGGCCCAGAAGGGCTTGGTACGCACTCATCGTGAGGATGTCAGTAGGGGCACCGTGGCCACTCCCCCTGCGCCCAGATCTGCTGTCTCAGGGCCCGATCTACCACCCTGCTTCACAGCAGCTAAATTTGATGGCTTGGCGGCCGAATCCCTAATTCTTAAGGGCAGAGGCCTCTCAGCCCAAGTCATATCTACGTTAATTCAGGCTAGAAAGCCAGTCTCTAGAAATATCTATTACAGAGTCTAGAGGACCTATGTGTAGTGGTGCGAGTCTCAAGGAGGGCATCCTCGCAAGTTTTTTATTGACAGGATCTTGCGATTCCTCCAGGTTGGCGTGGACAAGGGGTTGGCTCTTAGTACTCTAAAGGGGCAGGTGTCTGCCTTATCGATATGGTTTCAAAGGCCTTTGGCCACGCATTCGCTTGTGAAAACCTTCTTGCAGGGGGTCTTGCATGTGAATCCCCCTATTAGAGCTCCCCTCTGCCCCTGGAATTTAAATCTGGTCTTGTCAGCTTTACAAAAGCAGCCGTTTGAACCTCTGACAGAAATCCCTCTTGTGCTGCTAACCCGAAAGTTGGTTTTCTTGGTGGCCATGGCTTCGGCCAGAAGGCTCTCCGAGCTGGCAGCCTTGTCTTGCAGGGAACCGTACCTGATTCTGCATAAGGACAGAGTGGTTCTGCGGCCTCAACCTTCTTTCCTTCCTAAGGTCATATCCAGTTTTCACTTGAATCAGGACCTAGTCCGACCATCCTTCTTTCCTACTCCCCAGTCCAGAGAGGAAAGACTGCTTCATACTTTGGACATGGTCCGAGCCATGAGGGTTTATCTCAAGGCTACAGAGAAGATTCGGAAAACAGATGTGCTTTTCGTTCTTCCGGATGGCCTCAAGAAGGGTCAGCCGGCTGCCAAGTCTTCCTTGGCTAGGTGGATTAAGCAGCTGATTTGTCAGGCCTATGGTCTGAAGCGCGTTCCTCCTCCCTTATCAGTTAAAGCCCATTCTACGAGGGCCATGAGTGCCTCTTGGGCGGCACACCATCAGATCTCTATGGCACAGGTTTGCAAAGCGGCAACCTGGTCTTCCGTACATACGTTTACTAAATTCTATAAGTTGGACGTCGCAAAGGCTACGGACGCAGCATTTGGGCAGGCGGTCCTACGGGCAGCAGTATAGAATCCTCTGGCCCGGTTCACGCCCCCTTTTTTCTGTTGGTGGAGTTATTTTACCTCCTGATAATGTTTTTTGTTTGGCTATTTTTGGCCTTACGGTCTCCCTCCCTTCATGGAGCATTGCTTTGGGACATCCCATATGTAATGACTATGCGCTCTGTGTCCCGTGATGTACGATAAAGAAAAGAGGATTTTTAATAACAGCTTACCTGTAAAATCCTTTTCTTGAAGTACATCACGGGACACAGAGCTCCCACCCCTCTTTTGGGGAACATTGTGTAACCTCGGAGAAATTGCTTGCTACAAAACTGAAGCACTCTCAGTGGGAGGGGGTTATATAGGGAGGAACTTCCTGTGAAGTTGATTACACCAGTGTCCACACCTGAAGGTACCCATATAACCCATATGTAATGACTATGCGCTCTGTGTCCCGTGATGTACTTCAAGAAAAGGATTTTACAGGTAAGCTGTTATTAAAAATCCTCTTATTTGACTCCTTGTGCTGCTTTTCCTTCCCCCTATTCTGAGCTCCGCTGTCCAAGGACTCTAGGAGACTGATATTATTAAATACAAAGCTATAAGTTCTCAGTTTCCTTTTGTCTACTCCATGCGTCAGGCTGTCTTCCTTTGTACCCAAATAATGTCTAATGTCAGAGAAATTATAAAACAGAATGGGGTTATTACGCTACAGCAGCTGTGACATGATATTGTGTGTGGAGCTGAGCAGGCAGTCTTTACTATTACATTTTTAGACTTGTATGAGAAAAAGAATTTACCAGATATCCAGAAATGTATGTGTTTTTTTTTTTTTTTTTTTTTTAATCAGCCATTTATATATAGATAATGATATATAATGTACTATTTTCTGTATAATAGTGTCACTTTACATAAAAACGACTTTTTGTAATATACCGATGTATTTAAATATTTTTTTCAAGCCATACTTAATTTTACTAATTTTTCTGCATCGATTACCTTTCCTATATCTTGAATATCTAGGTAATGTCTTGTGTCTCTTCTCAGAGATTTAGATGCGAGAGCAAAGAATGAACAATACCGATCCACTTTCCGACTGCCAAGAGATGAGAGGCTGGATGGACACACAGACTGCACTCTGTGGACACCGTTTACCAAGACGCACATACCCGGTCAAATGTTTGTGTCCAATAACTACATCTGTTTTGCCAGCAAGGAGGAGGAAGCTTGCCATCTAATCATACCACTTCGTGAGGTGAGTTTAAGATTGTGTCCAATGATCCTTCTGCTCCAAATGTTAACTTTTATGGATAATAACAGTCACCAAGAATAGAATGCCACATCATTATTAGGCAGAAAGTTTATAATTGTCCAGTCAACAGGCGGTGAGGGTTGTGCTAAAGCTTCAGTGGGGTTTGAGAATCTATGCTGCCTATATCACAAGTCTGATTGAATGGAATTAAAAATCCTTCAGTTCAACTCTTTATTAAGGGCTTATGCACACGGGTGCTTTTTTGGCATACAAATTCCCAGTGTTCTGTTGAGAAGTGCCCAGCTATCGAATAGTGCCCGGGTGGAACTGCGCATGTGTCACACAGAGCCGAGTTGCTGATCTGCTGTTGTCTTGTGTTGCTGAGGCACATTTATGTAAGTGAGGGGCGGATAGTTAAGTGAAGGGGGCAAATTTTTAAATGATGGGCAGTGCTGGGGGATAGATTTTGTTTTATAGTTGGGTAAACAAAGTTGCAAAAGAAATCTTTATGTAAAATGGAAAAGGCCGCCCTTCAATTGACTAAACACACCCGCAAGCGTCCAGAAAGAATATCAGATAAACATTTTTTTTTTGCAGCTTTGTTTGGCCATCGATAAAAATTCTGCCTCTACCACTGCCCATCATTTAAAAATCCGCCACCCCTTCATGTAAATATCTGCCGCTTACCTACATGAACGTGCCTCGGCAACGCGAGAGAACAGCTGATCTTAAACACAGCTATTCTGGGGAACCGTACTGCGCATGCGCAGTTCCACCCGGGCATTTATTGAGAGGACACCGGGATACACGACTGCTGCTCACAGCCGACCATAGAAATGAAATTCTTACGCAGGTGCACACCACTGCTTTTTAATGCTTGTGCATGTGTAAAACTGTACGCGTCTGAATTCAGAATATCTGCGTCTGTATGTAAGGGTTACCCCATATGTACAGTCGCCTACAACCATTCATTACTATGGTCAGCTGTATGCCACAGGTTTGTATCCCTTACACATTGGACAAACATATACACCATCAATACAGTAGGTGCAGAACAAGACACAGATATAGCACAACACTACTCGAAATAGCGGCTGCACAGGGCCTGACCAGTTACTTAAGGCCCCTTTCACACATACAGACCGTTTGTCCATTTTTCATCCGTTGACAGATGCAAATGGACATCAATGCATCTCTATGGAAATAAGGATGATCATCCATTTGCATCATCTGTTTTTTTGAAACAGTTCAAAGCCCTATTTTTGCTCCATTAAAAACAAAAATGTAAAGGACAAAAAACTGATGTAAACGGACAAATGGTCTGTTTTAGCATTGGTAGTGGATGTAAAAAACGAATGCAGAAACTGATGAAAAACTGATTTTCCTTTGATAAAACATGACTGAACTGATGAAACGAGTGGTCAGCATGTGTGACAGGGGCCTTACACTGAACAATCACATCTAATAACAAAGTAAAAGTGCCCATTAAGCCTATTACACATAGGCCAAATGTCAGGCAGCATTGGCCAGTTCAATAGAAACTGTCCGACATTGGCCCGTGTTTACTGCAGCTAGTCCGACAGAAGCCAGCATGGTTTCACAGAAGGGATGACTGAAACTGGCTGAGAGTGCTGACCAAAGTGTTCTAAAAACGCTGTCCCCCTATCAGAACACAATAGAACATCAGGGAAGATTGCTGTACTAACCTTGCATAGTTGGTACAGCGCCTCCCACCTGAGCTGTCAGTTTTTTTTCTATTTAGCCCACTGCATTGAATGAAAAATAACTATTAGTGTGTACAAGTCTTTATTATAAGCAAAAAACAGCCTCCCCCGTCTATCTATTTTGGCATTAAGGCTTGGTTACATTAAGCAAATGTTTACAGTAAATGCATTCCCGATCAGGACAAAGAGTTTAGAAAGAGCTAAAAGCAGTCTTCCCCCACTTCTGTAAATACAGGGATGAATAGAAAACCATAACCACCAGTTGCTCTAAACCAAGATGAAGCGGTCCCCGATATAATATCACTCAAGTAAATAGTCAACAAACACCTAAAGGTCCAAACAAGGTTAGCAAACAAGGGACACCCTGCAACAGAGGCCCGGGACTGTTCATAGACCCAAGCAAATTGAAAATTATCAGCAGTAGTGGAAGGGGATGAGAACCATGCCTGCCACACATTTATCAGACTTTTTTTTCGAGACAGGTAAGCAGGTTTATAATAGGGAATCATGGAACTGTCCACGCCTTTCCACAAAGACTGTGGGGGCCGTAGCTTTTTTTCTAGTGTCGGATGATGGCCTTGAATGCATACAAGAATACTAATAATTAGCAAACGTCTGTGAGCATAATTTGGCACAAACCCCTTCACCAAGCTCAGCAGGCAAACTCTCATTGTCCTGGGGATCAACATGGCTAGTACCTCTGTAATACATCTAGTCACCTAGTATTGACCGGAAACAGAGGTCTCCAAACTTGTCTATTGTATTCAGCAGGAGTAAAAAAAATCTGGCATCAGTGGGAGTAAACCTCACCGCATTTGGTATCATTGAAAGGAGTAGTGCCCCATCATTGGGAGGAATATCGCCCCATTGTTGGTGCCAGTGGGAGAATTGGCACCCCATTGTTGTCAGTTAGCAGAATAGTGTCTCGTATTAGTGGGAGAAATAATGACTCAAGGGCCGGATCATGGCATGCAAAGGGCCACATCTGGCTCCCGGGCCACAGTTTGAAGACCACTGACCTAAAAAATAGACTTTTTCAGTGCTTGAAAAGGTGAAGGACAGCAATAATCACTGTGAAATAGCAAACACTACTAGATCAACAGAAAAAGGAATTTTAATCATCTCATGTTTGGCAAGGAAGCAATATCCTGAATTTTTTTACATTCATATCCTTGGATATGCTTAGTCTGCAGAATTGTAAGTAATGAAAAATGTGTTGGACTACAATATAGCAATATAGACATTTTATTTATCTCCCCCATCCAAATTTTTCTATACTAACTCTTTTTTTTGAGAACTTTTGTTTTAGTGGGCATTCATTTTGCAATAATTAAATATTGAAAAGGATTTTTTTTTTTCAATATGGTAGTGTTTACCAAAGTGAAGCATTCACCATCGGTGCTAGTTTTGGTCATTGCAAATTATAATATTAGTAACTTGAACTTCTGAGGGCTAGATGGCACAGTTATAGTGGTGTCTGCAGTTTCTGTAAAAGCCCCGTTTACATCTGGTAATCAGAGGCGACTCTAGGGGGGGGCCAGAGGGGGCCCTGACCCCCCCAACATTATGCTGTGCCCCACCATGGGCCGCCCCTGGAGTAACAGTCTCTCCTGAGAGGAAGAGCGTCCCCAGTCAGCTCTGCGGGGCATTCCTCCCCCTCCCTCTGCTCGCTGACACTGCATAATGCAAGCATTCACACAACCATAGCCGCACGATTTGCTCCTTCCCCTGCATCCTCATCCTCATCGGCACGGAGAAGAGTGAGTTGCAGAAAGGACTCCATGAGCACTGTGGGAGAGGGGGGACCCAAGCCTTCATCTCAGTTACTGAAAAAACAGACTGATTTCTCCCGTCCTTAGGACAGGAGAACCAGCCTGTAAATTCTGAGAGTGGTGACTGCAAGCTGAGCCGAGTGTCAGTCTATGACACTCTTTTACAGCCCAGCGAGTCCAGCCACCTCCCCCCCCACTCTCCTCACATACGAGCAGGGAGGAATACAGCTCCTCCTCCTTTCAGTCCCGCCCACACTATCTCGGTGTGCTGTATCTGAAGAGAGGGGATGTGTGTTCAGGAAATATGAAAATCAGCAGCATGTGTGTGAATGATGCCTGAGATTCTAGCCTGGACCGTGGGTAAGTGTGTGCACTGCAGACTGCAGTACACTGTAATCACTGAACTGCATTATCTCCATCCCTTCTCTCCCCCATCTGACTCCCTCCCCTCTCCTGTTCTTTCAAGACATTCACAATTTACTTTCTGTAACGGTCACCACTGTTTACGATATTCCATTCCATCGCCCCATGACAGCTTATCCGGCAGTCCGACAGACATCAGACACGACCCATTTCATTTCCCAGAATAACCAAGACAACACAAGCTCTGGTACTGGTTCCAAAATGAATGAATGAATCCTTTAATGGTAAATTAGCTTTCTTATATACAGTACAAGCATGTTACAGTTAATCACAGGGACAAAGACACACTCCACCCACACATCACACAATGGGGGCTTCATACATATTCTTTTATTTAATGACATTCCGATGAGTTAATTCCCTCTCATTACCCAGACGGTCTGGCTCCGCATTTAGAGGGGTTAATTACTACAGCTTGACAAGTCACATTCCACATCTTAACTGTGTCATTAGCATACACAATAAACAGGTCTTAGGAGCAGACCTTATGGACAATGGACACAAAACAGTATTAGCATCACACAATGGAATGTCTAGGAGCAGACTCAATTAACACCTCAAAAGCATGTGTCCCCACATTGAATGAAAACACTCTATTGATCTGTCGGAGTCAGACTTTAACAACTTGTAATATTTAAAGATATCCTGCAAAACATGAATTATCAGTAATGTCCCATCCCATGTAATTTATCATTATCATTTCTCAGTCCCCCTATGCCCAAAAGGGGCACAGGATGATCCTAGACCCAAGAGTCATTAGTGGTGCTGGCACTCGAGTACCCCCCATCCTTCAAAAGTCTCTGGGTGTCACGGGCCATTCTGTTACACTTTCACTTTCAGTTAGGCAGGTAATATACAGTGCAAATTTCTTTCCTACATCCACAGATTGCAGGAAAGAAACTTGCATGATTCCCCCATCAACACAGACAGTGCTGACGGGAATATCCCTCCTGCCCAGCAATTGTATTCTCCCAACAAACAGTGATTCTCACTAGTGGCTATACAGCAACCACTAGTGATAATCATAAGAGAATCTGCTCATTAATGGTTCAAATCTCAGCCAGTTCCTGCTGAACCAGCTGAGATTTAAACTGTCTATGGCTGGTCTTGGCTCTTAGGCAGCCCATACATTGATCACTTTTTTTCATTCAACTATTAGGTTGAATGAAAAAAAAAAAAAAAAAAAAATGATCCAATTCCCCATCTACACATTATAGGTGGATGGGGGAATCCTCCCAGTGTGGACCAGTGCTGGAATAACCAGAGTTGCTGTCCTGTCCCGGCTATTCACAGCGCTGGTCTCTGTCTCCTTGGCAGCGGCGGCAGCACATTGGAACCCAGTGCTGGTTACTTTATGGGGCTGATGTACAGGAGGGCCAGCACAATTTGTTGTTAGAGATGGGCTGGGCATGTTCAAAAATCCACATGGCAGAGCCTGCCAGGAAGCCCACACTGCACAGCGCTAATCACAGGCAGTGAGACATTTTCCGGTCCGCAGCTCTGCACAGATCAGGAAATGTCTCACTGCCTGTGATTAGCACTGTGGAGTGTTGGCTTCCTGGCGGGATTGGGCATGTGGGATTTCAAACACACCCGAGCCCATCTCTATTGGTTGTAGACAGCTGAGCTCCCTGCAGGTTGCTTAGCAGCAGTGGAGCCTTATCTGACATGCTGATCGAGATGCAATCCAGGTGATGCTCCCAGTCAAATCCTAGTGTTAAATATCAGAGATTTTATTGATCAAAGCCCACACTTTACAGGCATAGAGCCCACACTTTACAGGTATAGAGCCCACACGGCTGCGGAACATACGTTTGATTATATATATCTATATATGTGGTTGTACTCTTGATGCTAATAAATACTGTATTTATTAGATCTGACTGGGAGCATTACCTGGATCACATCCCGATCAGCATGTCAACAGAGAAGGTTATACAGCATTACTGCTGCTAGGTGACCAGCTGGGGGCTCAGCTCTCTCTAACCAATAGTGCCAGCCTTCCCCTGCATGCACCTATAATGTCACCAGCACTAGGTCCTAATGGACTGCCGCCCCTGCCAAGGAGACAGATGCCAGACCAGCACTGTCAATAGCAGGGACAGGACAGCTGGGGAACCCCACAGTGGCAGAACACCAGGGCTTGGTGGCAAGACAACCTTTGCAACCCTGAAAGTTCTCTCACTGCTTTGGACCCTTATATTTTCTTGGTGTGCTGGTGACATATATCTCTTGTTTTCTGCCACCCTGGGGGGCCCCAGTATAGTAGGAAGGGAGCTCACTGCAGAACATGTAAAAGGGCCCGTTGTGGGATCGTAGTAAAGGGCCCCAGGAGATATATATATAAATATATATATATATATATATATATATATATATATATATATATAATTGCATTTTAAAGTTGGCCCCCCTACTTTTGTCCCTGTCCCCCCATGTGCCCCCCCTAAATATGAAAGCTGGAGACGCCACTGCTGGTAATTTAGGATCTCAGAATCGCAGCGAATAATGGCAACACGCATGTTTGCTTGCAATTCATTTTTAAACGCGGTGGAGTTTTGCTGCTATTGTCATGCAATAAATCGTGGCAAACCACATAATTTGAAGCTTGTCCCTCAAAAGAAGTTCCTGCTCCTTTTCTGAGCGACAAGCTTTACGTGATGCTGTTTGACGTGATTGCAGCACAATTCATCACGCGATAATTGCGGCAAAACTGCATAACATTTAAAAATGAATGCAATTTTGCCCGAGATCCCAAAACATCAGCTGTGAAGGGGGCTGCAAAATCTTGAGTGGGGTAGGGTAAAAAAGTCCATGCTGGATGTTTTTTTTTTTTTATCCCAACGCACCAAAGACCAGTGAGATCAAGTGTAACCTTTATTTCAGTAATCTAAAAGTATGTTTTGTGACCATAAATGTAAATTCCTGTAGGGTGGGGTAAAAATAAATACTGTATATTATACTTGTATTAAGTACCTCCAAGTAACATAAATCTATATACTGTAGATGTCAACTTGTATAGCAAACAATCACTATATATGGGACACAAGGATCTCATTATTGCCCCCATATGGTACTATCATGTTTTCTTGCTTTATTATTTTTACCTCCTGAAGAAGCTGTAATATAGGAGCGAAACATGTATTGTTTTAGGTCCTTTTGGGAGCATATCATTTTTTATTCCTTTTTATTCTTAGAGGTCATGAGATTTATTATCTTTTCCATCTCAATGTTTTTAATTTTTTGCTGGGGTGAGGTACATACAAAATATGCCCGCCAAGACATTGGTTTTCTACTAGAGAAGAATATTTGTGGATATGTTGAATGTGGGGCTCGTCCAATAGAGGGGTTTTTGTGTCCACATGGATGAATGTACCCACATTACATATCTGAGAGAGATAGGTCTTGATAGGCCATCAGAGAGATATCTTCACTTTCTGAGTGAGATGGGATTTTTAGACACTATTCCTTTCTCAATTAATGTACATTTCATGGTGGGACAGGTGAACAGTGATAGCCGCCATTTGCATCCTCTAAGACAGGGTTGCCCAACCAATGGACCGCGGAGCCCTTTGATGTGGCCTGTGACCTCCTGGAATAGATGGAATAGAATACTGTTATTAAAGGTCAGTTTGTTACTAAAATCACAGTGTATATATGGGCATATCTGTTCTGCAGTGGTTAATGGGCTGTTTTCAAACTGACCCGAAGATGCAGAGCAGCACACCTGTGGGTTACCTGCACTGAGCCATACACATTCTGAAAATGCACCAAACATGTAGAATATAATAGTCTATTGCAAAGTTCAGGAAAGCCAAAGGTACACTGCCTTGGCAAATTACAGCTCATCAGTGGGACCCTTTTACACAGTCAGTCCGACCCAATTGGACCCTCCATTCACCTCTAAGGAGCGGCAGATGTAAACCAACTTGTGTCCTACCTCCAATCTGATCTGCTAAAAAATAGTATAGTGGGCTGTGTCTGCTCTGCATATGCAGAGCAGACATGGACCTGCCATCCGCCCGCTCAGTTTATTGTGGCCTACGACCGGTTACCAAGTCGCTTAAGTGGCCTTCATGTTTAAAAAGGCTGGGCACCCCGCTCTAAGACCATACGGGTAATTATGCCCAATTACCGTATTTATTGGCGTATAACACACACTTTTTTCCCCCTTAAAATCAGGGGGAAATCGTGGGTGCATGTTATACGCCGATCCCCGCTGTCTCTGAGCGCCGCCGACATACACCGAGCTGAGCGGATCGTACTGTGTACTCGGCTAGGCTCGGCTACGCTCGCAGTCGCGCCTGTCCCGCCTCCTAGCCTTTATGTTCCGCCATTGGACTGCTGTGGTGTCCATCATACGAGCCCGGCCAAGGAGAGGAGCCGAGAGAAGCCGAATACACAGGAAATCCGGCTCTGTATAGCTCGGATGAGGCGCTAAATTAAATAATACATAATGCTGCAATTTTGGGCAAGGTGCAGATGGACACTTATAAGGCTGGATGGACTCTGTGCAAGGCTGCAGATGGATGCTGGACGAGCCTGCTGATGGATGCTGGGCAAGACAGCAGATGGACACTGATAAGGCTGCATTGATGGGCATTTAAAATGTAATTTTTTTTTTTCTTAAACTTACGTCGTAAACATTTTTTTTCTTAAACTTCCCTTCTAAGCTTGGGGTGCGTGTTATACGCCGATAAATACGATATATATTTTACAACTGTTCTGGGTATACATATCATAGTACCATATGGGGTTGATATTATTATTATTATATAGTATTTATATGGCGCCAACAGTTTGCACAACACTTTACAACATCAGGGCAGACAGTACAGTTATAAACAAGATCGGGACTGTATGTTTGTTCTTAAGTTGAATCTGTTTGTAAGTTAGAACATGTAAAAAATGTTAAGTGTAGCTCCAGCAAAAAAAAAATATTTTTAAGCTTTTTGGATATCATGGGGAAGGATTATCATTACCCCTGTAACATTTGTTTTGCTGTCTATGCCCCTGTTCAGATTTCATGTCACTTTCTGTCTCAATGACAATTGGATTTTGAAAATTTTGGGTTATTAGGGAAACAAGGATTGGTGATGAAGCTTCAGTGGAGACACCTTTTTCCCCATATTAACTTTTACAGGAGAGAATTTCCCTTCCTAGGGGTAGATTTCCTCTGACTCCCTGTTGTCTCCTTCCGTTTGTAAGTCGGATGTTTGGAAGTAGGTGTATATTGAGATATTGCTATCGTTGTGTCCCATATTGATTGATAGGATTTGACATTAATTATGGTCATGAAACAATGAAACATTGTTTTAGATAAAAAATAAATAAAGGTTACATTTTATCTCGGTGGCCTTTGGTGCATTAGGATATGCACCCTCACCCAGTTTGATTCTATAACTGCCACGTAGGATTGTATTATGACTTTATAAGCCTTTTATGAGTTTTAAAGAAGTCCATGGATATGTGTTCAGATTTGCCAGATATTAAAACCTATCCCAATAATTGTTCTCCCCCAATATATGTTGTGCTGTTTCTGCCATTGCTACTTACCACCTCCCTTGTTGAAATAATCTTCTTTAGACTTCTTCTTCTAATGTTTCTTGCATATGGATAAGAAAAGTCCTGTTTTTTTTTACTTATCTAAACACAGGTGCATGGTTGTCTATGGAACAATGCCCACAGCTGCATAAAAATCTATAATACAGCAATTGGTTCAGAGCCTTAGGCCTCTTTCACACAGTCCGTGTACGGTCTCCGCTTTGCTCAACGGGATTGCTCCGTCGATCCCCACTGAGCTGGCAGATGACAGGTCTTTCTCTGCACACTGTGCAGGGACTGACCTGTTGGAGCGCCGCTCTCCCCTATGGGGGGATCGGATGACGACGAACCATAGAGTCCGTTGTCATCCGATCCGCCAGATGTAAAAGTAGGGTTTTCCTCCATCACACTTTGGCGGATCAGAGCGGGTCGGATGTCAGCGGGCATGTCAACGCTGACATCCGTGGCTCCATAGAGGAGCACGGAGCGCCCATTCAGGTCCGCCTAAAGACCTGAACGGTCTGCCTGTGTGAAAGAGGCATTAAAATACTGTACGTATTTTTGTTTCGAGTACAGTAATTAATACAACTACACACATGCCTTTTTTTCAGCTGGAACTTGGTGGAAATTAGTTCCACCACCTCTGGCTCAGGCCCTCTGCTGCCTGCTCACCACTATCACTTGTAAACACAAAAGTCCGGCGTCTGTGTTTATTTACAACTGACAGCTTGTCTCCCTATGGCTGCCATGGATCTGATCTCCTGAGTGGCTGAATGCAGGATGTGGACAAGGGAGATTCAGGTCAATACTCCCACTGGATGATCTCCACCCAAGGGAGAGAGGTGGAGCCAACTACAGTGTGTGGGAAGATACTAAAGCCGACTGGGTGTTGCAGCCTAATACAGAAACAAAAGCAAGACATGTGGAAGATGGTGGAGGAGGTGGGGAGAAGATGCGGGGCAGAGGAGTGGGGGGGGGGGGTGTAAGCAGAGTTGTCTGTGTTTTTTTGCTGTGGGATATTTATTTTTTTTGTTCAAACCGCTTGGTTGAACAAAAAACCTATTAGTGTGTATCAGGCTTGACACTATGACTGAGACTGGAGTTCTATTAGCAGTTGTGTTAAATAGTGTTTTATCAGGTTGGTGGCTTCTTGAGATGAGAACGTCAACCACATTAAGGTGTGCATGAAAAAGTAATTGATAATTTATGTCATGTTAAAAAAAAAAAAAAACTTTTGTGGCCATAGTTTTAAAACTTGCATTCGGATGTCACATTTGGTGGTGGGTGGTGGTACACAAATAACCACAATTTGGGAAATAAACATGTTGACTATAGTGTATCTGATGCCAAATGTTGGCAGATTACAATTATTTGTAGGTAATTGAGTGACCACTTCTAACCCATAGGTTACGATTGTGGAGAAAGCCGACAGCTCCAGCGTGCTGCCAAGTCCTCTGTCTATCAGCACCAAAGGAAAAATGACGTTCCTGTTTGCCAATCTGAAAGACAGAAGTTTTCTGGTGCAGCGCATCTCTGATTTCCTGCAGAAGACATCGCTGCAGAGTGCTGGAGGGGACGATAGTGGGGAGCAGAGGACTGCTGCAAGGAAAGGAAGCAAGGGAAATAATGAGGTAAACAGCCCCCCCCCCCTCCGTTTCATTTTATTTTGTCCAAAAATAAAAAGAGGATATTTATAATGGTTGTGTAATTGGGTGGTGCTTAGTTGTCTGTATAGCTAATGTGTTTTAGAAAATAAACGAAAACATCAAGCTCATACATAGTAATACCTGGTGTTGGTGAATAAACAAATGGTGCCAGCTGACCCAAATTTTCTAAAAAGATTCAGATATCCAGGGAAAAAAACTAGGACTGTTACTGATCAATTTTTTTTTTATCGATTAATTGACTAATTTTCGATCAATTATACGCACATACAGATCCAACTACTTTTAGCTGATCTCCTTGCAGGCCGATTCCCAGTGCAGCTTCCAACCACAGGAAAAATGGAGAGCAGGATTAAAAAAACACACAAAGGCAGCGCTCAATGGGAATAGCATTAAAACTTTTATAGTCTTCAAGTAGGGAACCAAATAAATATTGCACTGGAGATAAAATTGATGTAGCTACATAAACTGTAAAAATGGTGCGAGTAATACCAAACGGTACCAAAAGCAGTCATAAAAACATGTAGCTAAGTATGATACTGGTATAAAAATGTATAACGATACCACTGCTAAATCCAGATGAGGAGAGGTTAACATCAGTCTGTCGGCATGTAGATGTCCCGTGAAGGGAACTAATCACAACTCCCAGTGGATGGTTGTAGAATCCCAGGGTGATAGAGGGAAGTGTAACGGCACTTGCGTGTGGCAGATAGTAAGGTCCTGCCGGCATGCAGATATGAAGGCACAGCAAAGGAGCCCTTCAGATGGACACGGCAACCCCCGCCGGTGTCCGTGACGTTACCAGATCTCCGACGGAACTCCCTGAAGGCCCAGAACCCGGCGGAGAGGTGAGTACAAATCAAAAGAATTTTAATCGATCAAAAAGATTTTGATCGATCAAAAAAATTGAAGATTAATCGATTAATTAAAAGTTAATTTGCACAGCCCTAAAAAAACACAATATATTCATCTTTGTATCACCATTTTAGACTTTCTCCACGGCTGTATGTAGACATCTTGTGCTCTTTGGAGGAAGCATGCCTGTATCTGCTTTGTATTCCCAATGCTGTTTTATTTCTGTACAGAATAACAAACAAGGGAAAGAAGAGGTGATTTCATGTCAACTATTTCCCCCTCATTCACTTTAATCACGGCTTTGAAATCGTGTGACTTTATCTGAAATCACACAATTTCAATGCCGCATTGTCGGGTCCGACTTGAAAGACATCTGTGCGGCTTTATGCGCAGATGTCTATTGAAGTCGCACCCGAAATCAGCAAAAGTAGTGCAGGAACCACTTTTGCAAATCCAGTGCGGTCCTGCAAAGGCGTCGTACTGATTGGACCGGTGCCATTGCCAGGAACAGACTACGACTTGTCATGTGATTTGGCCTGTCAAATCACATGACAAATCACTTCACTGTGTATGAGGGCTTCAAGTCTTCAGGCGCCTCTGTACATCATCCACATCCTCATTCCTCTACAGTTTCATTGCTTAATGTAGCCAGAAATATCCAGAAATGACCAGAAAAGGGAACCCAAAAATAATTGCATCTGTTTGTAAATTTTGAGACAAGGCAATAGTGCACAAGTTGCATTACGATAAATGCAGCCCTGGCTAATTCCACACCAGCGAATTTAATACTAGTTAGTGTGACCCATTTCAGTCTGGCAAAATGTATTTTCTTTCTCGTACATCACGGGACACAGAGCGGCATATTCATTACTATGTGGGTTATATGGAGTACCTTCAGGTGTGGACACTGGCAATCTCAAACAGGAAGTCCCCTCCCTATATAACCCCCTCCCCTAGAGGGAGTCCCTCAGTTTTTTCGCCAGTGTCTTAGGTGTTGGTCACGGAATAGCTTTGCTCCACATCCTTGGGATTAAGGGCGGGCTAACCGGATCTGTCCAAGGAGCCTCAGTGCCAAAGTGGACAGTACCCGGGCCCCAAGCCGTGGGGTTTTGCCTATAATGCTCCTCTTTGGAGGGCTGGACCCTGGGCCCAGAACTTGGAGTTTGTAAAAACCATAAGTTCCTGTTTGCCAGGGTGCTATATAGGTCCAGGACAGTGGGTACCTTCATAGGACCCCAGGGCCTGAAGGTCTACTACGCTACCCACGGAGATGGGAGAAGATTGGATCAGTTTGCTGGACAAACATCCTGCAGCATGGAGCAGGTAAGGGGGAGCCTGCGGGACTTGGTTCGACAGCAGGCTCCCCGGGGTAACCTAAAAGGGGGGATAGCCTAAGTATGCTCTGCATGGGCAACCTTGTTCACTATGTCTAAAGAGAGACAGGATGACACCTTTTCTCCCCCATCACTAGGTCCCCCTGTCTAAATATGTGTGCTAGCTAAACCTGCTGTTTCTTCCTAGGGCTAGTAAGGATCCCTAGGGGCCTTTGGAGAGTCCTACCTGGCCGGGGGTTTGAATCTGCCGCCTGTTTCTGCGTTCCTGGATCTCCAGCAGCGCGGCTCCTCCATGTTCCTCCTGTTTCTGGCATACGCGCGCGTGCGCGTGCGCGCGCACGTCTTATTGACGTTTTTCGCGCCGTTCAGACAGGAGGGCGGGGGGGGGGGCGTGCCTGCGGCGTCATACAGGGGCGCGCCTTTGTGCTGTTATAGACAGCAGGCATTGTCAGTGCTCAGTCTGAGGCTGATTTTCAGAGGAGAGGACGCAGAGCGGCAGAACAGTGACTCCCGGTGGCGGAAGAGGGGTAGTACATGTGGACTTTGTTCCAATACCTTTTTGTTAAGCCAAGAAATCCCCCTTTTTTGCAGCAGGTTTGGAGGCTGGCAAACTTAGTTTGGGGTCACGGTATGTTGTCAAAAGAAAATATATAATATATTTAAAAAAAAAAAAAAAAAAAAAAAAAAGAACATACGGGATCCCATCAGTTTTTGGGCATTAGTGATCTATTGTCCCCTAAACTCTGATTTTTGTACTCCTGCCCACTACAGTCTGTTGTGTGGGCGGAGTCCCTTGATTTTGTATTATGGCTTCCAAGGGTTCGGGGTCAAAGGGTACAAAAAAGACCAAAAAAACAAAAAACAAAAAAAACAAAAGGGTTCCCTTTCTGATTCTGATATGCCGATACTTTCCCCGCAACTTATTAACATAAGAAGCGCCTTGGATGAGCCATTAGGGGGATCTGGTGCGGAGGCTGGCCCAGATCAGCCCAGCCCTGTGTTTATCACAGAGGAGATGCTAGCCGTATCCCTAGGGGGGCTAGAAGAGAGAATAGCAACATTGATCGCTAGAGCTATTCCTGGTAAGAAACGGGTTAGATCCCCATCACCAGGAGGTGTATCCTCAGATGCTGAGATTCTCTCTCCAGAGGAATTGGAATCACAGGAGGATCAACTAGACCTGAACCAAGAGGGTTCAGGGATTGAGGGATCTGCCTCTGAGGAACCATTTTCAGACTCCCAGACAGAAAGACTGTGGGTACAGTCTTTGACGGACATGGTCCGCTCGGCATTTAGTTTACCATTGCCAGAGCCTCAGGTTCCTCCGGTATCCTCTCTGGGCTCTTTGAAAGCTCCGTTAAACAACACAGTTTTTCCGGTCCATCCTCTCTTGGAGGAATTGATCTTTCGGGATTGGGTACGGCCGGACGGGATTTTTCTGCCACCGAAAAGGTTTGCGGTCATTTACCCCATGGAGGAAAAGTTCTCCAAGAGGTGGAGGCTCCCAGTAGTGGATGCAGCCATCTCATGTGTGAATAAATCACTAACTTGCCCGGTGGAAAACATACACATGTTTAAAGATCCGGTTGATAAAAGATTAGAGACACTTTTAAAAGCATCCTTTGCTACGGCAGGAGCAGTGGTGCAGCCAGCGGTGGCTGCAATTGGAGTTTGTCAGGCATTAAAAGACCAGACAAAGGAAATGTTAAGGGACATGCCTACCCAACAAGCAGAAGAGTTTTCTGACATTCCCAGAGCTCTGTGTTTTGCGGTAGATGCTATAAAAGATTCCATCCAGCAGGCCTCTCGTTTATCACTATGTTTGGTGCACATGAGAAGGCTCTTATGGGTGAAGAACTGGGCGGCGGAGCCCCCATGCAAAAAGCTTCTGGCAGGGTTTCCCTTCCATGGAGGACGACTCTTCGGAGAGGATCTGGATAAATATATTCAGACTATTTCAAATGGCAAAAGTACCCTTTTACCGGTCAAAAAGACATTCCGGGCTCCTACATTTAAAAGGCAGCTCTTTCCTGTCTCGGGGCCCTCAAATTCCAGGCAGTATCGACGGCCGCCTGCACGATCCAACGTTAACAGTAGATCGCAGGGACAGACCCCTGGGGGTAAGAGGCCGTGGTATCGCAAGCCGTCAAAGACAGCCCCTAAGTCTGCCTTATGAAGGGGCGCCCCCACTCTTGCGGGTGGGGGGAAGGCTTCGTTTCTTCGCAGAAGTTTGGGAAGCCAAGATCCCCGACAAATGGGTCCGGGCATCTGTAACCACAGGTTACAGACTGGAGTTTCTAAGGTATCCTCCGCCTCATTTTCAAGAATCAAGGCTACCAAGGGATCCAGCGAGGAAGGCCTCAATGCTGGCAGCTTTGGATCACCTGCTTGGCCAGGACGTAATTATAGAAGTGCCAGCCCAAGAGCAAGGCCTAGGTTTCTATTCCAACCTCTTTGTCATACCAAAGCCCAACGGCGATGTCGGGCCAATCTTGGACCTAAAGAGGTTAAACGGTTACCTAAGGGTTCGTTCCTTCCGGATGAATCCATCCGGTCAGCAGCCGCCGCGCTTCAGAAGGACGATTTTCTGGCCTCCATAGACATAAAGGATGCTTACCTTCATGTACCAATCTTTCAGTCGCATCAAAGGTTTTTACGCTTCGCGGTGGGGCAGCGACACTTCCAATTCAGGGCGCTCCCCTTCGGGCTGGCCACGGCCCCCCGGGTATTCACGAAGATCCTAGCCCCAATTCTGGCCAATTTAAGGATCCAAGGGGTCACAGTCCTAGCATACTTGGACGACCTTTTAATCATAGATCACTCACGGCCGGGTCTGCAAAAGGCAGTAAATCTCACGGTTCAGTACCTCGAAGAATTCGGCTGGGTCCTGAACCGGGGAAAGTCAGCGTTCCAGCCTACAAAGCAGTTGGAATACCTCGGCATGAGGTTAGACACAGAACATCAAAAGGTGTTCCTGCCCCTTGTAAAGATCGAAGCTATCAAGGGGTTGGTTCAATTGGTTTTAAACAAGAAAAAACCAACTATTCGCCTGTGTATGCGATTACTAGGCAAGCTAGTGGCCACATTCGAGGCAGTACCATACGCTCAGATCCACACTCGCGTCCTACAGGCAGCCATTCTAGCAGCCTGGGGCAAGAGGGCACATGCCTTAGAGTCCCCTTTGACGCTATCATCAAGGGTCCGACAAAGCCTGGCCTGGTGGTTGAACCCTCAGAATCTTCTAAAGGGAAAATCCTTCAGCCCTGTTGTCTGGAAGGTAGTTACCACAGACGCCAGCCTGGCAGGCTGGGGGGCGGTCTTCGAGGGGTTCTCCCGCCAGGGAACTTGGGTGAAAGCAGAGAGGCAGCTCCCCATCAATATCTTGGAAATCAGAGCTGCCCGCCTAGCCCTTCTGGCTTGGACCTCCAGATTAAAGGGGTTCCCGGTGAGAATCCAGTCAGACAATGCCACGGCGGTGGCATACATAAACCACCAAGGGGGAACCAGGAGCCAGGCCGCTCAGAGGGAGGTGAACTTGATTTTTCAATGGGCAGAGGTTCATGTACCCTGCATTTCAGCAATATTCATTCCCGGAGTGGACAACCTGCAGGCAGACTTCTTAAGTCGCCAGAGTCTGTTGCCAGGGGAGTGGTCTCTGCATCCCCAGGTCTTTCAGACAATCTGCCAGAGGTGGGGAATGCCGGACGTAGATATAATGGCATCCAGGTTCAACAAGAAACTAGACAGGTTCGTGTCGCGAGCGAGGGATCCTATGGCCTGCGGAACCGACGCGTTGGTTTGCCCTTGGCATCAATTCAGACTTCTATATGCATTCCCTCCACTACAGTTACTCCCGCGCCTGTTGCGCAAGATCAGAGTGGAGAACAAGCCAGTCATTCTAGTAGCTCCGGCTTGGCCCCGGAGGACTTGGTACTCACTAGTCCTGAAGATGGCAGTGGGAGACCCTTGGACTCTCCCTCTACAACCAGACCTACTCTCACAAGGCCCGATCCTCCACCCTACATTACAGCGTCTAAATTTGACGGCCTGGAGGCTGAATCCCTGATTCTCAAGGATAGAGGCCTGTCTAGGCAGGTAATTACTACCCTGATTAGGGCTAGGAAGCCGGTCTCCAGGGTGATTTATTACAGGGTGTGGAGGAACTACGTAGGCTGGTGTGAATCCAAAAGATGGAATTCCCGCAAATATACTATTGATAGGGTGTTAAGTTTTCTCCAGCTAGGAGTGGATAAAGGCCTGGCACTAAGCACAATCAAGGGACAGATCTCAGCTCTGTCAGTGTGGTTTCAGAGGCCGCTGGCCACCCACTCGCTGGTAAAGACCTTCTTACAGGGGGTCTTGCGTATTAATCCTCCTGTCAAGTCACCAATTTGTCCATGGGACTTAAATCTTGTCCTGTCCACTCTACAGAAACAGCCTTTTGAGCCGTTGGCTGAGATTCCTTTACTCTTACTGACAAGAAAGTTGGTTTTCTTGGTCGCCATAGTTTCGGCCAGGAGAGTGTCAGAATTAGCAGCCTTATCGTGTAAGGAACCATATCTCGTTCTGCATAAGGACAGGGCAGTTCTCCGGCCCCATCCTTCCTTTCTACCAAAGGTTATATCCAAATTTCACTTAAACCAGGATTTGGTACTTCCATCCTTCTTTCCAAAACCTACATCTAGAAAGGAGGGGTTGCTGCATACCTTGGATATTGTCCGGGCCATGAAGGCCTATCTTAAAGCTACAGAAAAGATCCGGAAAACAGATGTGTTATTCGTTCTACCAGATGGCCCCAAGAAGGGGCAGGCAGCTGCAAAATCCACCATCTCGAGGTGGATTAGACAATTAATCATTCAAGCCTACGGGTTGAAGAGGTTGCCTCCTCCGTTGTCGGTAAAGGCCCATTCTACCAGGGCCATGGGCGCCTCTTGGGCAGCACACCATCAGATCTCTATGGCTCAGATATGCAAGGCGGCAACGTGGTCATCAGTCCACACGTTTACAAGGTTTTATCAACTAGACGTGAGAAGAAATGCGGATGCTGCCTTTGGTCAGGCAGTACTACAGGCTGCAGTTTGAAATCCTCGGGATCAGAAACACCCTTGGTTATAAAAAAAAAAAAAAAAATAAAAAGTTTTTTCTTGACTAAGTTGGAATTATTATTATGATTTGAGTTTATCTCTAAATTGAATCCTTCTTTGGAAGATGTCTCCCTCCCCTCATTAAAGCATTGCTTTCGGACATCCCACATAGTAATGAATATGCCGCTCTGTGTCCCGTGATGTACGAGAAAGAAAAAGGGATTTTTAAATACAGCTTACCTGTAAAATCCTTTTCTTGGAGTACATCACGGGACACAGAGCTCCCACCCCTCTTTTGGGTGACCATTTTGGGAGGCATACTGCTTGCTACAAAACTGAGGGACTCCCTCTAGGGGAGGGGGTTATATAGGGAGGGGACTTCCTGTTTGAGATTGCCAGTGTCCACACCTGAAGTTACTCCATATAACCCACATAGTAATGAATATGCCGCTCTGTGTCCCGTGATGTACTCCAAGAAAAGGATTTTACAGGTAAGCTGTATTTAAAAATCCCTTTTTCCTACTGATCTGTTTGTACAGAAAGGAAATAATTGGCTACTATAGGTTACCACACTTGACATATTGTTGTTGCTCTTGCATGGTCTTAAGCCTGTATGTTTTGCCGTGACAGACAGCTTGTAGTTCTCAATGAGCTGTGAGGGCACTGGTGGAGCGCTCTCGTAGTTCTTTGATTTTATTTTTTTCCTGCTATTCAGTAAGGCCCCTTTCACATTGCGGCAGGAGCCGCGCTGGCGGTATAGCGACGCTAAAAATAGCGGGTTAATAACGCCCACAATTGCGGGCGGTATTGCCACGGTTTCCAATTGTTTTCAATGGGAAGGAGCAGTGAAGGAGCGGTATACTCACCGCTCCAAAGATGCTGCTGACAGGAGATTTTTTTCTCTCCCGCCAGCGCATCGCCTCAGTGTGAAAGCCCTCGGGGCTTTCACATTGAGGTTGCTTGGCAGGAGTTTTTCAGGCAGTATAGCAGTGCTATTTTTAGCACTGTACCGCCTGAAAAACTCCTCAATGTGAAAGGGGCCTTCTTGTATGAGGTGTACGGACAGACATCTGATTGAGCGTCTGAAGGATCCTGGCATGTGATCTGCTGATTACACACAAAGTTTAAAAAGATAACAAATGCACATTTTTTATTTGTAAAGATATTATTCTTTTTTGAAAGGTGGGCTCATTCTTTAAATCTATGCGCACCTTTATAAGTGATTTTTACAATGTGTGCCTGCTGGGTTTTTTTTTTCCTGATAGGCAACAAAGCTGGTTTCTGGAAGTCCAACTGATATTGCCACCTGCTTTCCTCAAAAGTCTGGCTGTGAGGATGCCCCTACTGCGTCTCATGGACTTCTCAAACTCTTTCTGAACGAACCAGCAGACAAAGAAGGGCCAAAATGGGTAAATGATATTTATGAATTAACCATTTCAAGATACAATTGTAAAACGTTTTTAGTTGCTGAGACTGTATCACATTAATGAAATTCTCTTGCGGGCACATTGACATTCTTTTTTTCTTTTCCTGTGTTAAATAATATTATGATTTCATTAGAAGTCAGTTTATGATTTCTAAAATTTAAAGTTGAACTATAGCCATTAATTAAATAATTAACATTGGTTCTCCAAACCCCTGCTGTTATAGTACTTGTTTTACTGGAGAATCTTAATTTAGTTATTTCGGAATTAAGACGTAATGGCCCTGCAATAGTCTGATTTCTATTCCTCTAAAACAGGGTTCTCCAAACTTTTCAAACAAAGGGCCACTTTATTGTCCTAAGACTTTAGAAAGGGCCGGATTGTGGCCAGTGGGTGCAGAAAATGTCCTGGGCCCAGCACCAGTAAGAATAAATGTGGCCTCAGGGTTGGTAGTCAGTAGGAGGAGGAGTAGGTCCCCTATGAGTAGGAGGAATAGTATCCCATCATTGGTATGAGAGGAAGAAATAGTGCCTCCTTGTTGGTGTCGGTGGAAGAATATATGCCTCATATCAGTTGGAGGAATAGTGCCCCAAGGGCCACATAAAGGCTATCAAAGGGCCACATCTGGCCCTCGGGCCGCAGTTTGGAGACCCCTGCTCTAAAACACTGAAATGTGGAACGCCACACTTGCGCCGTCATGTATAATGCAGAATCAGCAGTAGATTCAAGCCCTGCATTCTACATGGTGACACTGGCAACAGAAGTGGTGTCAAGATCAGTTGGAGACCAGCACAAAGAGAGGCTTACAACTGCAGTCAGTTTGGAGAAAGACTGTGGAACTATGGATTAAGGCAATTGATCTATTATAGTTTATGATCTCTGTGCTATGTGAGCACTATACAGATGGGCAAGAGGGCAGTGGTAATTATTTTATTTATGACCCCTTTAGTTTGGCTTACTTTATAATGAGAGCCTCATCTTAGACTGCTAATCATTCTTTTATATACAGTAAAACCTTTGGTTTGCAAGCATAATTGGTTCCAGAAACATGCTTGTAATCCAAAGCACTTGTATATCAAAGCATTTTTTTTACAGGGTATAAAAAAGAAGAGAGGCACCTCTAAGTGTAGCAATAAGTTGCTAAATGCTGTACCTTCATTAAATGTAACCATATTGCTACACTTAGAGGCTCCTCTCTTCTTTTTTTATACTCAGTTGTGTCATGACGCTACTCTTATATGATGACATCGCTTGAATATCCAGGCAAAATTTCCTAAAACATTTTGCTTGTCTTGCAAAACGCTCTCAAACCAAGTTACTCTCAAACCAAGGTTTTACTGTAATGATCAATACGATCCCAGGTCCATCATTCAGAATCAATTTGTGTAAGCTGATTGGCTCTAGTTTTAACCTATATCTGAAATGATCAACATATGGGCTACCTAGTAGGCAGATCTAAAACTGAATATCTGTAAAGTGTAAATCGGGGTTAGGCAAACTTAATGTGGTGGCAATCTACCTGGACAACCTGGTAGAAGTTAAAGCTCATTGGGCATAGTTTTGCCCAGTGTTGATTCCTCACGCCTTAATAAACCTCTAATTTCAGTATTACTGTGCTGCATTTGCGTGCAATGCACAGGAAATATAGCTTTAAATCAGACGGTGAGGATGCAACATATCGACTTCTCATCTGTCAACCAGGCTTGGATTTTTTTTTTGTTAGAGGAGAAGCAGTGCCTGCTGCACTTGTGAATGAGCCCTTAGTTGCATTCAGCAGCAGCAGCAATCTTAGGGCTCATTTCACACGTGAGGTTGGGAATGGTTAAACCGTGCAGTTGAGCTGCAGCTTTACCACCCCCAATCTTCACTCCTTTTAGCTGCAGAGGCAGCAGCCAAGTATATACAGATGCCACAGCAGGATTATACAACTCCTCGCATTCGGTGGGCACTACCACCCACCTATCGCAATCCAAGTAAATGGGGCCACTCTAAAAGTACCCCACAACTACATGCTTGTATTGGGTCCAGGGGAAAAAAAGCAAGTAGTGAGGAGGCGATAAAGCGCCTCTTCGCTGCCTGTTTTAACCCCTTGGATGCTGTACTGCACAAGGTTGTCAGGGTGCTTGCAGAGGGGCCTTATTCACTTGAGTGGGTCATACTTGGCGGGCTCCACACCCACCAATCGTGACAGCGTGTTATTTTGGTGCAGCCACAACATGTTGACGCCTCTGGTCACTGCAGGTAAAGAGGGTGGGATGGGAGGACCTAACTATGGGGATTTACTGCCCCCATACCACAAATGTAAACAAGCCCTTTCTGCCCTGAGCCCCCATATTTGCCCTGTTTTAGAACTTTTATGCCCAGTTCAGTATTGCTTTTTTAAGGCACACTAACCGTCCACTTTCAGTGCAATGCAGGGCTTTTCTTTTTTTCTGTCTTGCAGCTGCTGCTGGCACCACTCTGGATCCTACTAACAGGGATAAGAGTTCAGTTAATATCACTCTGCCTAGGACTGCAGCCGGCACTGCAGAGGAGCTATTGGCTCATGTGTCTGCTCTCTGCTCCCAATGCGGCTGGTGCCAGCTCAGTGGAAAAACCAACATAGCCCCACTGCTTATATTGCACTGATTGCACTGTGTTAGATGCTCTGCGGACAGCGGTTCGGCAAACCAAGGGAGAGATCTACCAGTCATCTGGCCACGATCGACTGGAAGATCACGATCAAAGGCTTGCCAACCCCTGGTGTAAACGCTTTCATCATTACCATATATGACCCTGTATATGAAAACTGTAAATGGGAAAATTGCACCTTTTTATAGCAGTTGTGTTTTTATAAATTATTGTTTTTTATTAGGCAAAAGAAAAAATGAAGGAGGAGTCTTGGAACATTCACTTCTTTGAGTATGGTCGAGGGATGTGTATGTACCGAACATCAAAGACTCGAGACCTAGTTTCAAGGGGCATTCCGGAGAGCTTGCGAGGAGAACTTTGGCTCTTATTTTCAGGTAAGCTCAATGCATTATATTATTGGATCTTTAGGATTGTGTCACCCTCTGTGCTCTTGTGTCCTCCTTCCCTCCCTTCCTGTCTGCCCCTGTGTCAGTGCCAGCCCCTCCCCTCCTGCTGCTCTCATAACTTTTAAAGCTTTATATAAGCCCCTCTGTGTCCTAATAACAAGTGCTCCTGTCTGTGTGCTTTATTTAAAAAAATGCCTCCTTTACCAGATTTCAAAGTGGTTCGCCTCAATCACGTGACTGGCTGGCTGACGTCAGCAGGAGAATCTTGGCCCCCGCCAAACTGCATTTGTCAGCCGGGCAGAGGAGAGAGCTGTCTGGTGACATGATTGCAAGGAGCCACTGTGATATCTGGTAAAGGAGACATTTTTGTAATGAAACAGACAGGAGAACTTGTTTTTGGAAACATAGGGGCTAATTAATATAAAGTTATATAAGTGGGTTAACAACCACCTTAATGTGTTAATGGGGTATTCAAGCAATTTTTCTTTCCTTCCACTCATAATGTAAAGAGAGAAAATTGTATAATCTATGGCCAGCCTAAAGCCTGGTACACACTAGTAGTTTTTTTTTTTTGTTCAACCCAGCGGGCTGGACAAAAAATAACTTAAGAGCTCGGGAGGTGCTGATGTACCAACAATCTGATGTTAGTACAGTGATCACCACTGCTGACCTATAGTGTTCTGACAGTGTCAAGGGCCCCCCGCCGGAACCCATTGGTAAGCCCTCTCAGCGCATTGAGCGAATGCCGACCAGCAGACCTTTTGGTTATGCCCCATCGACATCTGTCTGACTGGCTGCCGTGCAGAAGGGCCGAATGCCGCCTGATATTTCGCCAGTGTGTACAGCCCTTGAGTTAGGTGAACAGCTTCAATAAATCCATCACAAAATGCAGGTGCCAGTGGTTCTTTCAGGGATGTATTTGTTTCAGTGTTTTTAATTGCAGGCAAGTGAACAAATCCATACAGAGGTAGTTATAGGTTTTACATAAAGTATGAGTATATAATTTTAGGATTTTTGCTAGCATGTATTTGGTTAGTCAAAACCTGAATTACTCCAACCTGAATAATGAAAATAATAAAAAAATAAAATAATTTTTTGCTATTTTTTCTTTCAGGAGCAGCGAATGAAATGGCAACCCATCCTGGCTACTATGCTGATCTAGTGGAGAGGTCCACGGGGAAATGCAATCTTGCAACAGATGAGATTGAGCGTGACCTCCACCGCTCCATGCCTGAACACCCTGCATTCCAGAATGAGCTTGGAATAGCAGCTCTCCGCCGTGTGCTCACTGCATATGCCTTCCGCAACCCCAACATTGGGTACTGCCAGGTATTGCCATTCTTCCTACCCACATAAGTGTTTAGCAAGAATACCATTGCCTTCCCAGATCCGTAGCATTCCTGTGTAACTGTTTATGGTTTAGAAAAAGTAAATTAAAGAAAAAAGGTCAGTTTGCATTGTATGTATTCTGAGTGTATGATAAAAAAATAATTATAAATGGAGGTTTCTTATGATATAACAGTAAGTAGGTCCAGAGATCTAAGTATCTGAAAATGAAGGCTTGTTTTTTCTGTAAAAGTTGTGATTGATACAGGTCTCTCTCACCTAACTTAATGCCCCTTCGGACCCCTTTGCTTGCTTGTGGGTGGGGCCAAACAACTGTTACAGAAAACATTTGCATGTATTTTCAGATCCCTGTATCTGTTACTTACCTTTGCCCCCAACCGTCTATTATATCTCTGCTCTTTTGCATTTGCCTTTGTCCCCTGCAGCATGCTGTGGTTCCATCAGCCAAGCACTGTCACTTATGTGTCCTGTAATGACATGATCAGTTTAAAGGACAATTTCAACCTGGTGAAACTGTCTATATAAAAAAAATCCCCTTAATCACCTATGTTTAGCCAAGCCCCGTTCAGTGCTAAGTTGTATTTATTGCAGTCTCCAGCGGTCCCTTGGAGTATCGCTTACCCATAGAAATTAATGGGACCTCTGTGTGCATGTGCAGTATCAAGAGAAGCTGGCCAGGACCTTGTCAGAGGAAAGACAACTGCATCTGTGACGATGTAACTATTATCCCAGGTTGATTACATTCATAGGGTTGACGGTGTGTTGACAGACTTGGTATTATTAGCTGCATTCATAAAGTGGTATGCAAACTTGACAGATCCTAAAACTGAAACCCTAGGTAAAAAAAATCTAGTATGTGATGCTAACAAACTGGATTCCATGTAGAGTAGAGTTTTCATTGTGGGTGCATCAACCTTTAAGCCATCCCACCAACCGTACACACCTATGCGTCGGAGGGTGGAATTTGCACAGCAGCCGCAAATATGTGTCCATAGGAAATGCCTTTTCTGTGCTGAGAGCACACTCTCAACACTTTTGCGCTTTACCGCCACCGCACCTCCCATCCCAGTGTAAAAAGGGGCCTAAAAGAAGACTTCTACCTGGTACAGTAGAGGATGTCGAGTCATCTGTGCCCAGTTTTGCCACAAAGAGTTTATCCAGCTCTGAGCAGGCCTCTTGTCTTTTTTTTAGTAAGATAAAAAAGGACACACAAATAAGTTTGTGTAGCCACATGCCCCCACTGCTGTGACTGATATCTGATTTCTTTACCTCATTAATGAGCATGAGAGCAGAGTGTGTGTTATGATTCCAGGTTTACACCCCTCCTTTCTTCTCCAGCTCTCCCAGGATTGGCTGCTCCACACCTCAGCATGATTGGGCATGCTGAAGTCATGTGGCACCTTTCCTGAGTTTTGACTGGATGTTACTCATTATGGGAAGTGATCTGAGGAGGATATTCATGGTGCATTCATTTCCCAGAGCCAGCAGAAAGAGTAGGGGAGTGTAGAGGTGGGAGGGGAGTCTTGTGACATCTCGACTCCGCCCACCAAGCTCCAACAAAGAGTCGCACCCACTGAATCCAGAGTTTTGCAGGGATACAAGAGGCTTGCATGTATATATACATTAATACTGTGCAATTAGTTTATACTGGGTGAGTGGTAGGTTTTCATCCAATTGATTGATTCACACCTGACATGGTCAAACTGCGCTGGGCGATTATTTCAGAGCAGATGCCTTGTCTCCTGTGTGCCGGATTCACACCACTAAGTTGCGGTGGTGTGTGGACAGGGTGCACTGAAAAAGAGTATTGCGTGCACTGCTTTTTTTCAGCTCACTGAAGCGCAGTGCAGCCAATTGAACTTTTTTTTAAATGTCTGTGTGTCATTTCAATAAAGTTTATTTAAAAAAAAAAAAAGAACGTTGCAGTACAGAGCGGTGATTTTCGCTGGACATCGGACTTTGTCTTTTTTTTCAACCTGACTAACTGTGCAACACTGCACACTAGCCACTGTGGTATAAAAGAGCGGCTAGTGTGAATGGATCCTAAGCCCTGGTTCACACCAGTATGAATTTGAAATCACGCTATTTCAGCGCGATTTCAGAGCCACAGATCAGTCCGATTTGGACCTCCGATTTCACTGTGACTTGCAAGTCATATTGACATTGCAAAAATTAAGCATAGGAACCTTTTTATTAAAGTCGCTGCGACTTGACTTGCAACAATTTAATTGGTTCCACTGCCGGTAACTGGGTGTGATTTGTTATGCAATTACGAACTGTCAAATTGTATGACAAATCGCGTTTGTGTGAACCAGAGCTAAATGTGCATGCTTGGACATATGGAAGTTTGCTGCTTAGAACTGCTTGGCTTCTTTTTCTGCAACCTAGGCTAGGCTTATGGCCCGTACACACGATCCGAATATCAGACGAAAACGATCGTACGATGATGGATCGTGTGTACACTACTTTCGAGAGCCGATCATGACCGTTCATCCGATATTTTTCGATCGGACAAGCGCGAAAATTTTCCTCGTACGATGTCAGTTTTCGTTTAGTCAGTACAGTTGTCGTCCGACAATACAATACAAATACATTACAACACATGACATCACTTCCGATTTTTTTTTTTCTGTCGTACGAGAATTTTCGTGACTTTAATACCCTATTTAATTTTACTTGCGACTATTAAGCAAAAAAAAGTCGTACGATCCCTCGTACGATATTCGGATCGTGTGTACGGGCCATTAGAAACCCATTGAAAACAAACTGATTACGAAGGCCAGGCTAACCCAATTCTAATAAAAGACCAACTGGTCCAGAGCATTGTAGTACCCTCTGTTGCATTTAGACATCTGAATGCAACATGACCCTAGCTGGACAGGAAGAGTTGAAGGATGTAAAAGGGCTTTTCACCTTAACCTTTCAACTTTTTTAGAAATATCTACCCAAACTGTGCTGTAATAGTGGTAACTGATCTTTTATTAATATCTCATAGTCTATATAGTTCTATATAACAACAAAATACTTTTTTTTATTTGTAGGCCATGAATATAGTGACCTCAGTTCTGCTGCTGTACTGTAATGAGGAAGAAGCATTCTGGTTGTTGGTGTCACTGTGTGAGCGAATGCTGCCAGATTATTACAATACACGGGTTGTTGGTAAGTCATGATCAACAGTTGGCTCTCTTAAAGGGGTTGTAAAGGAAAAACATTTTTTTTTCATAATAAGCATCCTTTACCTGCAGACATTCCTCTTTCCACTTCCTCATTGTTCGTTTTTGTTTAGAAGTTGCTCTATTTCTTCTCTGTTCTGTTCACTTCCTGCTTGTCTGATTTTACTGACCACCGTGAAGGGAGGCTTTACTGCGGTGGTCAGTGACGTGCTCGCCCCCTCCTGGGAACTGCATCTGTGTGGCAGGACACTCTCTACGTGTTAGAGACTTCAAGGAGGTGTGAATTACTGGGTGTGCCGCAATGCATACTGGGAAATGTAGTTCTTACATGAACGAGCACCGCAAACCAGGAAATGAATGAGAGAACAGAAACTAGAACGCCGGAGGTGATATAGATGAAGGAATTTAATAGGTATTTACTTGTTTTTTAACAGAATCATTACACTATTCTTTCTGTCTGTCTACTTTGCAGACATTAATTTTAGGCAAAAAAATGTTTTCCTTTACAACTTCTTTTAAGGATTTATACTGTCCTTTTTATTAAACTTCCATAGAACATGATTTCTTAAGACCCTTTTCACACTGAGGTGCTTTGCAGGCGTTATAACGCTAAAAACAGCGCCGGCAAAGCACCCTGACAGAGTCACTCCTCACACTCCAGTGTAAAAGCCCAAGGGCTTTCACACTGGAGCGGTGCGCTGGCAGGACACTGAAAAAATTCTTGCTAGCCGCATCCTTAGAGCGGTAAAGGAGCAATGTGTATAGCGCTCTTTCACTGCTCCTGCCCATTGAAATGAATGGGCACCGTGGCTATATCGCCGGCTGCAGCAGTGTTTTGCAGATGGATTTAACCCTTTTTCGGGCACTAGCTGTGGTTAAAAGCGCTCCGCTAGTGGCTGAATAGTGCTGCAAAATTGACGGTAAAGCGCCGCAAAAAATAGGGGCACTTTACCGCCGCCCCCACCCCAGTGTGAAAGGGGCCGAATAATTGCATTAAACATGTATGTAATAGGGTCATGTTAAAGTGCCAAGTGTCCAGATTTTTTTGAATGGTTCATACAGTCAATGCAGGTCTTAGAAATAATGTGTGAGTGCTGATGTGTAACAATAAACTGTTTAACTGCTTATAGACCATATACTGTACATATACAGCAGCAAGGCGTCTCTCCTGCACAGGATTGCGTACCTACTACATGAGCCTGCACTTCCGAGTCTGGGGCGCATATGCCAGCAACCTGCTCCTGCTGTGATTGTACACAGCAGGAGCTGATCTGTGGGTATGGCGGACTCGATGTCTACCGATACCCAACGATTGTTAGGTAGATCGCCGCTCTGGCTCTCTACCTATGTAAACAAGGCAAATTTCCGTGCTGTCAGTAATTAAGGCTTTAATCCTGTGTCCCTGAAAAGCAGGAAAACAAATCTTTGCCTTCCTATAGTAAAAGCACCTCCCACACAGTGAGAAAGCACATGTTAGGATCACATTTAACCCTTTTTAATCGCCCCTGATGGTAACCCCTTCCCTACCAGTGTCATTAGTACAGTGACAGTTCATATTTTTAGCACTGGTCCCCAAAAAGTGTCAGTTAGTGTTCTAATTTGTCCACCGCAATATCGCAGTCTTGCTATAAGGTCGCTAATCATCACCATTACTTGTAAAAAATACATTTAAATTATATAAATATATCCCATAGTTTTGTAGATGCTGTAACTTTTGCTCAAACTAATCAATTTTCCCCTTTTGGGATTATTCTACTAAAAAATATGTAGCAGAATACATATTGGCCTAAATTTATAAAGAATCTATTTTTTTTTTTTTTTAGATTTTTTTTTATTGGCTATGTTTTATAACAGAAAGTAAAAAAATGTGTGTTTTTTTGTTTTGTTTATAGTGTAGAAAATTAAAACTGCAGAGGTGATGAAATATCGCCAAAATAAAGCTCTATTTGTGGGGGAAAAATACATACATTTTATTTGGGTACAGCGTAGCATGAACGCGCAATTGTCAGTTAAACTAACACAGCGCCCGTATTGCAAAAAAATGGCCTGGTCATGATGGTGGTGGGGGGGATCTTATGAAGTTCAAGTGGTTAGAGTGTAGTTTAATTTCCTGCAAGTCACATGATGAAGCAGCTCCAAAATTCAGATCATCTGGGGAAGTGTATTTCAATCAGAAATACTGGACTTGTGATGTCACTGCAGTATCCTGGACTGATTGTCCTAGCATCCTTTGCAGCTTAATAAACCATAAACGGCAGTATTGCCCACTGTCTGTCATTGTGAAGAGGTTTTAATGAGAGGAACAGGCAGTACACACAGTATTTGGATCTGACACACAAGCTGCAACGGGTATGTGGCCCAGCTAACATGAGAAGCCAATAGGGTCAGATTGGATTTGGCTTTGATGCAGCAAACCACAATACAGTATTTCTACTAACTGCATAAAGCAGGTTGTTTTTAGCATTCTTAAAGACTAATACAACAGTTTTGTGTCGGGTGACCACATCTATCAATATAATTATGAATTGCTGCACTTTTGATTGATGGGATTTTATTTCCAACAGGTCTTTAGTTTTAATGTGTCATAAATGCCTTAATACATGGTAATGCTGTCTCTCTTTTATATCCAGAATTAACGTTCACTGGGTTCTTTGTGACACAGGGGTTTATTTACTAAAGTTGGAGAGCGCAAAATGGGGCTCACTTCTGCATAGAAAATCAGCTTCTAACCTCAGCTTGTTCAATTAAGCTTTGTTAATAAAACCTGGAAGCTGATTGGTTTCTACGTAGAAGTGAGCCTGGTTTTTCACTCTCCAGCTTTAGTAAATAAACACCATAGAGACTCGAGCTAAGTGTTGTATTACCATTATTATACAGGATTTATATAGCCCCAACAGTTTGCTCAGTGCTTAACAAACGAAAGAGTGACAATACACAAACGGTGCAATTCAAAAGAAGCGGGTTAGAGGGGGCCCTCCTCCTGTTGGCTTACAATCCAAGATGACACTTGGCAGCCATGGAGGAAGCTTCAACCACACATATGTTGAGCCAGCAGGAGTGTGAAATGACTGCTCATACAAAATTTTGCTTTGTTGACTTACACCTCCTATCTGTTTGGTATATAGGGGCCTTGGTGGACCAGGGTGTGTTTGAAGAGCTGACACATGAGTGCCTACCTCAACTGTCTGAGAAGATGCAAGAGCTGGGAGTCATCTCCACCATTTCCCTCTCCTGGTTCCTCACCCTTTTCCTCAGTGTCATGCCATTTGAGAGCGCTGTAGTCGTAGTTGACTGCTTTTTCTACGAAGGCATCAAACTGATTCTGCAGCTGTCATTGGCTGTATTAGAGGCAAACATGGATGCCCTGTTAAACTCCAGTGATGAAGGGGAAGCCATGACTATACTCGGAAGGTAATAACATGTCAAATTTAAATGTAGGTTTAATAACATCAAAGGAAATGTAAATCACAATAATGTTAACAACATCTGTAGAATTTTACTGAAGTTTAATAGGCACAGTTAATTGTTTATGATAATGTAAATGATAATTACATTTTTTTTTTTTTTTGCGTTTAGCTTGTCGGCAAAATGCACTGTAACTGTTAAGAGTTGAGTAAGAAACAGGAAGGTATCTGAACTACATTTTTATTTCAGTTTCCTTGCTTTCAGGAGTCATAAAGTATTTATGTTGCGATGCACTTCTGTAATTGCTGGAGATCACAAACTGCTAGAAGCAGGAAGCCCCTGTTTAGCATATTTTCTACACTAATACTAATGTAATTTTCCTCATGACCTATTGTTCCACCGCTGGTACATAATCATTAAAAAATAATGGGGGAATGTGTTTGAACTTAATAGCATTACCTTTTATACCTGCAGTAATACAATTCTTGTTTTCCTCTAGGTATCTAGACAATGTGCTAAACAAGCAAAGTGTCTCACCTCCAATCCCCCACTTGCATGCTTTACTTACCAGTGGTGATGAACCACCAATTGAAGTTGAAATTTTTGATCTCATCAAAGCATCCTATGAGGTAAAAGCCCAATAAAGTGATGTATTATTAAAGATCACTTCAATAATTTTTGGGCAACCTACCTTTTTTTTTTGTATACAGTAATTAGATTGATTTACCTGAATTACTATCTTCTGCTTCTAGAAGTTCAGCAGTTTAAGAGCTGATGATATTGAGCAAATGCGATTTAAGCAGAGGTTGAAGGTCATACAATCTTTGGAGGATTCTGCAAAGAGAAGCGTGGTAAGAATTAATAGATTGTATATAATAATGTTGTAGGTCCAGTGTTTGAATTGTGGGCAGAAATAACAATTTATGTTGCATGTTTAACAGGATGTTATATATTACCCCCTGCTGTTTGCTAATGTTTAGGTGAGATCCATTTCTACTGACCTCGGCTTCTCCATGGAAGAGCTGGAAGATTTGTATGTCCTCTTTAAGGTTAGTGTTATTTTATTTTATACCATTTATCAGTTTGTAAGATAATAATGGATAACAGCTATTTCCAAAACCTGTGTTCCCTGTAAATTTCAAGTGGGGCTTTGGAGCTATAACATGCCAGCATTGCCCTCCTCTAAAGTGTAGCAGTGCTTTCTGTATATCCCCGGTGCCCAACATGCAGTCTGCCAACCCTCTGAGATTAGATCTGGAGCACTAAAGGCTGTGTGTTGAATGACAGAGGCTTCGATAGGACTTGGCACTGAGTCCACCGGCTGTCAGTGACAGCTGTTGTTCAGCAGTAATCAATTTAGCTCTTGGGTTTCTGCTCCTTCTACAAAACGCTCAGCAGAAGAGCTCTGTAAGCTGAGCACTGTAAAAACAATGTGGAATAGTGCTTCTGCATTGGGTTTACATAGGAAGGAATGAGGGATGTGTCAGGATCTCTGTGTGTGGACAAGCTGTGGTTTGATATGTGCAGATTTGGGGGAATCTATGAGCACTTTGAGACATTGCATTCTTCTCTGACATGAACGACTTCCTTGCTTGCTGAAGCAGTGCTAAGCACCCTACCGGTTTCTTCATTGTGGGATGTGCTCTGCATAATGAGGCCTCCTGGTTGGACAGTGCTATTGTCAATCATATGCCATCATTACGCAGAGCACAACACACCATGGAGTAGTTATTGAATAACATTACTCCAGATAGAGGAGCTCATGTCAGAAATGGAAAGTCCACAATCTAACAATGCTTGACCCTTTGTTGGCAGACAAAGTGGTCCCTAAATCCCACATGTGTTTTCTTCACTGGGGTGCCATTAATTTTGAAAGGCACCCCTACACACTGAAGCAATGCACCCCTGCACTGTAGAACACCAGAAACAATAATAGTGCAGCGCATTATGTTTGAAAAAGAAGGTCACTTGCAATTTGAAACACATGAGGGTGCATTAGCAGGGTGCATAAATGCACCATTTATAGAGTCCCTTCAGATCGGAGCGCTCCACTCCATTCAACAAGGGATCCATTAGCAGATCTCCTACTAAATAAGAGTTAAACGAGACAGATGTAAAAAATAAATAAAATTTGCACCTTTTCAGTAATGGCTTTATTGGTGGCCAAATGTAAACGGACATGTGTCCATTTCCATCAGGCTACCTCCAATCTGTCACATTTAAGTTTGGGGAAAAAAGGATCCAGAAGTCTGTTTACACCTGCCTGTCCATAGACCTGCATGGAGCCTTTGATCAGGTCTGAAAAACCGAGAGGCCTGAGATCAGCTAACTTACCATGCACATGGCAGAATTAGAAGTGACCATAAATGTACTCAACAGGAAAGGAAGATAAAAACATTTTTCATGACAAAATTAGCCATTGAAAGCTTTAATTTGTCATGAATAATTTTTTTTATCACCTAAGATGGTTCCATTGCCTACTGACTCTGAAATGTTACTTTTAGCCATGGTGTTCACCTATTCACAGGTTACTCTGTGGTGTGCAGTTTTCTTGCATTATTCGCAATAATAAAACAATAGGAACTTTGTATTATTTACATGAGGAATGTCTTGCAATGTAATATTGTATATTTTCTACTCTAGGCTCAACATGTAATGAGCTGCTACTGGGGTGCGAATCGTGCATCCAGTAATCGTCATGATCCCAGCTTGCCTTACCTGGAGCAGTACCGCATTGACCTGGATCAGTTTCAGGAGTTATTTGCTCAACTCACTCCATGGTCATTTGGCCCTCACATCACTGTATTGGCAACACGGATTTTCCGCTTGTTAGACAGCAACAAGGACTCATTAATAAACTTTAAAGAATTTGTCACTGGACTAGGTATGTAAACAAAAACATTTTATTCTATTCTATTGAAGAAGGTAAAACCTGGACGAAAGTTTATATGATATTGCAGTTGGTAGACGCTCCACTCTTCTCCAACTACTTATAGCCCTGTTCCTCCCTCTATGTTGTTGTGCTTAATGCAGGTCCTGTGGGAAGTCTTAGCCCTGGTTCACATCTATGCGGTTTACACAAGGCCACAGCAGCCCATTTGAAAGCCACTGAAACAGCAGGCAAAAGGTCCCTGCACCTTTTAGAAAAACTCAGCCGCATAGTGCAATTCGGGTCCCAGTGCAGGAAACTGCGTTGTGGCTTCCAGAGCATGGGATGACATTAGGATTAAGGGTACCTCCACCCATCCCCTAAACTTCATTGCATTTTTTCTGTGGGAAGCTGTGCGATCACACACCTTTCCACTTCCTGCACTACTGTGAACCTAGCCTCAATGTGCTTCCATAGAGTTAGAGGATGTTTCCAGTCTTTTTTACAGTGGGGAAATGTTCATCTGTCCATAGGCACTAGCTGACCAATGCAGATGTCCCCTGGCCAGTCATTCATGTCGATCAGCTGTGATGGATTTGGATTCCTCTCAGCTGATCCCTATTCCCCCTCCTGCGAAAGGTATATCCGCTAACTGCTCTAGATTTCTGCTCCTTAGGCACAACAATTTACTGTAATACAAATGTAATTTTTTTTTTGTATTGTGATCTTATAGATCATGTATGAATAGCCAGCTTAAAGTGATTCAATAATTAATGCTTAACCTAAAATAAAATAAAACCTTGAAAGACCTCAATTATCGTGACTTATGATTAGTTATTGATAATCGCAAGAATCACGCTAATTGATGTCTTGGACAATTTTATTTTAGGTTCGGCATACATAAATTAAGGGAGGTTTTTAGCATTTTAACATGATCTTTATGAAGGTAGTGCAGCATTAATTCAATGCGTACAGTAACCTATATAAAGCATAGTAAAATAAAGGGTTACATTTTCACATAGAAGTAGCGCGGGAATAAAAGGGTTGTAAAGGCAGGCGTGTTTTTTTTTTTTTAACTTAATGCATTCTGTGCATTAAGATTAAAAAAAAACTTTTGTGTGTAGCAGCCTCCCTCTCTATCCAGCGATGTCAACGATTGTCTCAGCCGTCTGAGATTCTCATTCCTGATTGGCTGCTTGTATCTCAACTCTGGTGCCCCCATTTCAAGCTTGCTGTGGGGGCACTGAAAAGGAGGGAGGGGCCAGGATCACAGAAGTATATTTCATTCCCTGGTCTTCATATTCACCTTTTTCTTTTTTATGACTTTTCCTCACCGTATATCCGATTGAAAGGTGTACAGACTGAGAACTGTCCCAAAGATCTCTCCAATACAAATGTTAAAATAGGTTGGACTTTTTTCAACCTCACCTACTATGTAACTCTGTTTATTATTTTTATAGGGGGAAAAAAAACAAGATTTTACAATCACTTTAACATGGTTATTTTTTTTATTAGCCTGCTTAAAGTGTTCTTCCACATTTTCAATTAAGTTGGGATAACACCTATTCTATATTTGCTACATGTCCACATTCACGTGCCATAACCTAACTGCAAAAGTGGAAACTCACTTTAAAGTTATTGTAAATGTGCTTTTAAAAAAAAAAAATATATATATATATATATATATATATATATATATATAATATATATATATATATATATATATATATATATATATATATATATATATATATATATATAAAGGAAAAGGAGGGGTAAGGGGGAATACTGGTGCCCAGATGGGTCAGTTTTTTTGTTCAACCAGCAGGTAGGACGAAAAACAACTGACCTGATTTCCCCCATCCACACATTCGAGGAGGATGGGGGAATCCTCCCTGCTGAGCTATTGTATTCTGACAGCGGGGCGACTTCCCTGCTGTCAAAATACACTGATCATTGTTGCAGTCTTATAGCCTTTGGAACTGATCAAGGGAAAAATCTCACAGGGTGGTTGTAGATCAGTAGATAGAGTTCTGAATAACCACAGGGGGGGGGGGGGGGGGGGGGGGGGGGGGGCCGTACATGGTTAGAAATTCAGTCGATCCCTACTGAACTGCCCAAATTTCGATCCATATATGACCGGATTAAAATTGTCCCAATATAATAGGGACAGTATGATTTATACCCACATTCCATACTTCTCTTAAGGTGACCTTACACTAAGCAGTCATTGGGTTGTACAGTCTCCTTTAGCCTCACCAAAACTTTGTAATATAAAGACAAACCTAAACAATCCTCTTAAAGGGTCACTAAAGGATTTTTTTTTTAGCTAAATAGCTTCCTTTACCTTACTGCAGTGCTGATTTCACGCCCTCATTGTTCGTTTTTGCTCTGATGTTGCTGTAATTCTTCTCTGTTCTGGACACTTCCTGGTTGTCTGTTTCCTGATGACCACAGTACTGGGAGCTTCTAGTTTCATTTTCCAAACCATCACTGCTCTATGGCTCTGTATAGCACAGAGGCAAGAAATAACATGCAAAGACGAAACTAGATGCAAAAACAAAACTGAAACTACAGGTACATTATTGATTTTTATCTATTTTTAATCTTTTTAAAAGGAATCAGTTAACTATTATGTCTCTATAACCTGTAAACAGTCATTTCAGCAAAACATTTTTTTTCCTTTACAACTCATTTAAATAGTACCAATTCGGGTCCTTGTTATGTCATTATATTACATAGTTCAGTGATGGCGAAAAGTGCGAATAGTCTCTCACCAAACTTCTACTAACACGACTGGTATTGAACTTCCCTGTAATTGTGCCGTTGTACGTGACTGCATTCTTGGCAATCGGAATTTCCAACAACATTTGTGCGATTGTTTGTATGCAAGACAAGTTTGAGCCAACATCTGTCGGAAAAAAATCCACAGTTTTGTTGTCGTAATGTCCGATCGTTTGTTTGCCGCATTAGACCTTAAAGTGATTCTAAAGGCAGACTTTTTTTTTTTTATCTTAATACATTCTATTCATTAAAATAAAAAAAAACTCCTGGGTGCAGCCCCCCTCAGTCTTCCTAATACTTACCTAAGCCCCCTCTCTATCCAGCAATGTTGCACGAGAGGCTGTTCGGGACTCTCCATCCTGATTGGCTGAGACACAGAAGTTGCGCCATTGCTCTCACTCAAAGTCAGTGAGCCAATAAGGTGAGAGAGGGGACGGGCCGAGTCACGGCTCAGTGTCTGAATAGATACACACAGCAGTGTGATCAGGTGCCCCCATAGCAAGCTGCTTGCTGTGGGGGCACTCGTCAGGAGAGAGGGGCAATAAGGGCCGGCGAGGGACTCGAGAAGAGGAGGATCTGGGCAAAAGTACTGCATAGGGAAGGCAAGTACAACGTTTGTTATTTTTAAACAAAAAGAAAAATGTGTTTACTTTACACATTATCTTGAGATGTCGTCCACTTATCTATTGAATTACAAGGAGATGGCCAACGGCAATAGTATGTGAGTTCAATTTTTATAGTGCTTTGTAATGTTTTGACAATTTGGGAACTGTTAAATTGGGGCCTTTTCTTTTACTATAGCAGGATCAATCGTTTACTACAATCAGTGAGTTCCTTTTCTCTTCCTTTGTTAGGTGGAATGTATCATGGTGACATGACAGATAAGCTGAAATTTCTATATAAATTACATCTACCCCCTGGTAAGTAATACAAGTTCATGTTCAGAAACATGCTTCACCCATAGAATGGAGCCATGGCATGAGTTGAGCCATTGTATGAAAATGACATGAATTTTAACAGTTAAAAATAGAAGTCACAATTAATTTGCATTCTCAGAATTGCATGGCTTTCTAGGCTACCTTTGTAGTTCTCACATCCCCTGCTGTATGTTAGTGCAACATATACTGGCTGTCAATCGTAGCTTTGGATGTATAGGGGTCCCACTGGACCCTGCAACAAAAACTGCAGCTTCCTCTCTTCCCTATAACAAGGACTGTCTGCAGCCCCCTTTGTTCCCTATAACAATGACTGCAGCCCCCTTTGTTCCCTGTAACAAGGACTGCAGCCCCCTTTGTTCCCTATAACAATGACTGCATCCCCCTTTGTTCCCTGTAACAAGGACTGCAGCCCCCTTTGTTCCCTATAACAATGACTGCAGCCCCCTTTGTTCCCTATAACAATGACTGCAGCCCCCTTTGTTCCCTATAACAAGGACTGCAGCCCCCTTTGTTCCCTATAACAATGACTGCAGCCCCCTTTGTTCCCTATAACAATGACTGCAGCCCCCTTTGTTCCCTATAACAATGACTGCAGCCCCCTTTGTTCCCTATAACAATGACTGCAGCCCCCTTTGTTCCCTATAACAATGACTGCAGCCCCCTTTGTTCCCTATAACAATGACTGCAGCCCCCTTTGTTCCCTATAACAATGACTGCAGCCCCCTTTGTTCCCTATATCAATGACTGCAGCCCCCTCTGTTCCCTATATCAATGACTGCAGCCCCCTCTGTTCCCTATATCAATGACTGCAGCCCCCTCTGTTCCCTATATCAATGACTGCAGCCCCTTCTGTTCCCTATATCAATGACTGCAGCCCCCTCTGTTCCCTATATCAATGACTGCAGCCCCTTCTGTTTCCTATAACAATGACTGCAGCCCCTTCTGTTCCCTATAACAATGACTGCAGCCCCTTCTGTTCCCTATAACAATGACTGCAGCCCCTTATGTTCCCTATATCAATGACTGCAGCCCCTTCTGTTCAACAATACCAATGACTATAGTCGCCTCTGTTACCCATAAGAATAATTGCACTTCATGCTTTTTTTTTGTTCCCTGAAGAAAAATGCATGAAGCTCAAAAAAGTACATGAGCTTCTTTTTTGCAGATTACAAGCGTTTTTGGCCCCATAGACTTCAATAGAAACTAACTTGAGCAGAAAAATGCTCGTTAAATGCTCAAATAGCAGCTCTCCATCCCTAAATTCCTCTCCCTAGTGCTTTCTATTGGCTAAACAAAAAGCCTGAAGCTGTAAAATTCTTGTAATACACTTCTAAGATGCTTTAAAAAACTTGGCAAAATACCCCCAAAAAAACTGCAGAAAATCGATATACTAAGATGTGAATGAAGCCTAAGACCAAGCCTTTTCTGACACTTCTCACATATATGTAAAAATGGGAATTTTTTGCTAGAAAATTACTTGGAACCACAGTAAATTATATATTCTTTAAGCAGGGGCTCTAGAGAATAAAATTGTGGGTGTTGCAAATTTTTACATCACACGGTATTTGCACAGCAGTTTTTCAAGCGCAGTTTTTTTTAGGGGGAAAACATTTACTTTAATGAATTTTAGTGTACTGCATTCCTCTGACATGAACACTCCTCCCTTGCTTGTCGGATCAGTGCTAGCAAAGCTGCCTGTTCCTTCATTGTGGAAAGCAGGTCCTGTGGGATATGCTCCATGGCCATATACCTGCATGGAGCCTCCAGTCAGGTCCAAATGAAAAACTGACAGGCCTAACCTGATCAGAAAACATGTGTTAAAGGGGCCAGAGTAAACCGGTCCTAAAAATTGGTCATGACATTTTTAACGCAACACACCGCAATGCATGGTATGTTTGTGGTGCTCTGCAGTGTGGCTTTGTTGACTGCTATGGTAACAGTACAGCGGGGTGCCATTCAAAATTAATAGTGGGTGTACGCATTTGGGTGTACGTGTTTGGTTATGCACAGCTTCAGTCCCTGGCTCCCCAGTGGGACATGAGAGCTAAGTAGCCGATAGGATCGCTTTAAAAAACAAACAAACATATGCCTGTATCTGCAGGTCATATCCCGGTATACCACTTCAACCCAGTGATGTACCAGTACGTCACTGGGGCTAAACTAGTTTAATATACAAATCTCCCATCACACAATAACTTTCTGTCATCCCCTAGTTTTTCCGACAAAATTTACTACAGCAAAGGTTGCCTGCTCAAATCTAAAAACTAAGCATTCACAGTGCTTGTAAGAATAGTTCCTTTAAAAAGTACTACTCGTGACTCATCTAGACACATCTAAGACACTGGACAGACCTGGGAACACTGGCTGGAGGAGAGAACTGAACACCCTTCAGGGACTGCTAGCTGATCAGAGTTTGGGATCATTACTGTGTACTTTTTCTCAGCCTTCTAAGCAGAGCAAAAAAATAGAAATGATAATGGAAAACGTATTTTGTTCAGTTCCACATTGTGTCTGAGAGAAAAAAATATTCATTTGTTATATTGCCAATAGGCTTTTTAGACTTTGTTTGGAAATTGATGATTTAAATTACTAATGTTATAATATACTGATAGCCATTATGGTTTTGCTTTCTGCATTAATTGATTTGATTATATTATTTATTTTCTGATCGGGTTGTCTCTCTCATTGGATGTAGCTCTGAGCTCAGAAGAAACAGAATCCGCTCTAGAAGCCACTAACTATTTCACAGAGGAGGTCACTCCCGAAAGTAAGTAGGGCAACATCTGCAATGGTTTTGGTAAGCTTGGAAATAATATTGCACAGTAAGATTGTACATGCTTAGCCTTGTTGGCTCTTAAAAAAGAGAACTAAACCCAGATGGGTTTTACTTCCTGTTTTGTCCCCTGTAAAATAAAAGCATAATAGTCTACTATGCATCGCATACTAGCCAATTATGTGACACTGGATGCCGCATCCATCTTTGCCCCTCTTCCTGCCGGGGCTACGGACTCTGCTCTGTGTCTGGCCGGAGCCGGGTTATGGCACTCGCTCAGGAAGAAACACAGAGAGCCTGACATCGGCGCACTAGAAGGTAAATATCTCCTAAATGCCACAGGAGATATTTACAGTACCTATAGGTAAGCCTTATTCCAGGCTTAACTATAGGTACAAGTGCTAAAAAGGGGTTTACAGCCACTTTAAGAGGTTTAAATAAAGTAAGTGCTTGAAGAAAACCAGTCAGGAATAAGTAACTGTAAAAATCACCATTTTTAGGTTGTTATACTGGTGCAGTTTCAGGGATAGGTATATGTCTTTGTTTGTTTTCTCTCCTTTCTGAGCAACCATCAACTCAGTGTCATGCTGCAACACCATTAGGAGTTGTAAAGGCAAAATCATTTTTATTTAAATGCATGCTATGTGTAGAAGCCTCCCATTACTTAAATTGGCCCCTTCTCTCTCCAGCGATGTCCATGAGTGTCTAAGCCTGATCCTCCTGATTGGCTAGAACACAGCAGCTGCGCCATTGGCTCCTGCGGCTGTCATTCAAGGTCAGTTAGCCAAGGAAGAAAGGGGCAGGGCCAGGCCACATCCCATTGTCTGAATAGATACACAGAGCTGTGTCTCGGCTACAGTGCCCCATAGCAAGCTACTTGCTAAGGGGGCACCAGAGCCGGGTGCCCACTGCACATGCACAAGCAGCGCTGTGGTCTGTGACTGGCCCCAAAGTTTTCATATGTCCCATAAGACGTCAAGAGGGACCAGAACGGAAGTGGAACAGGTACCTGTCAAATTTGGGTACCTGCTGACCCCCCCCCCCCCCCCAAAAGCTTGGTTTCATAAACAGGATTGGGGGAGGAGGCCTTTAAGGTGGAAGTTTCACTTTTGCGTTGAACTCCACTTTAATATGTACAGTCTGGAGGAAAGAAGGGAAAGGGGAGACAATATGAATCCAAAATCAAGAACACAGGGACATGACTGTAAACTAACTGGAGGAAAGTTTAAAATTAATTTTAGAAAGTATTATTTTACTGAAAGGTTAGCTGACACTTGGAATAGACTTTCAGCCGAGGTAGCGAGACAGTCAACAGTAAATGACATCAAACATGCTTGGGACAAACATGGCTCTATAATCAGACAAAAAAGTTAATGAAAAAACGAACTGGGCACACTCGATGAACCACTTGGTCTTTTTCTGCCCTCACTTTTCTATGTTTTTATACCTGTCTACTGGAGGAGATAAAACTGTCAATTGACAAATCTTTTCATTACCTTTTGTGTAATCTTAAAATTAGGGTTGTCCAGATACCGATACTAGTATCGGTATCGGGACCGATACCAAGTATTTGCGGGAGTACTTGTACTCACGCAAATACTCCCGATACCTAAATAGAATACTTTTTTTGTATTTATCAACATGTTCTGTGAAAATTCTTTGAGTTTTTTACTACTGCGTGACAAGAAAATAAAACATTTTTATTCATTTTTACTCATTTTTATTCTTTTATAATGTCTTGAGTTAGAGTTCTTCACAATTCTAAAGAAAATATCCTTAGTCTGTATTGTGGTTTGAAAACTGTCACATGACATTTAAAAAAAAGTATCGGTATTCGGTATCGGCGAGTACATGAAAAAAAGTATCGGTACTTGTACCCGGTCCTAAAAAAGTGGTATCGGGACAACCCTACTTAAAATAGACTTTGCAGAATAATTCATGGTCTGCATATACTGTGCAGGCCCCCTCCCCCTTTTAAAACGACTTGATGTCAGAAGGTGTAAAATATACCTGTAAAGAAAAAGTTTGCGTTCTACTACCTTAACCCTCTCTTCTGCATCACTGGGTGTGATATCACCATCTTTCTGGTAAGATTTTAGGCAAACTCAGAGCAGGACAAATCTCTCGAAAGGGCATTTCAGCCTATTGCAAGAGCATCTTCTCCTGAGATTTTGGCTGCTCTGTATTCCCCAACATCTCACTGGAAGTAGTATAACGCCACCCTCGCATAGGCAGTGTGGGTGAAAGATGGTGGTAAGGTAACCATAAATCGCACCTTTTATTTACATGCACATATGAGATATATGAAGACACACTGCTATTACACCCTTACAAATTTCTTGCAAAACTTTTGCATAAAAGAAGGGATTTTTGGTTCACATACATTGCAATACATGTTCAGGCTGACCAGCTGCGTCATACATGTTCAGGCTGACCAGCTGCGTCAAAGTAATCACTCTCTGGCCTTTATGCAAAAGTTTGCTAGAAATATATGTAAGGGTGTATAGCAATGTGTTAAGGCTTAATCCAGAATTTTTAGTGTTAACATGTGGTCACACCCCTTTTGCATCTGTTGTGTTATGTAAAATGTAAGCTGTTTGGATTTGAGCACAGGCCTATTGCCTTTATTTTTAATGAATAGTAGAGGTTTGTGACCAGACTTGAGTCTGTAGCTCTGCTCCAGCTGTGTCTGTCTGCCCCATATTTGGCACTATATGTCCGCTGAAGTATGCTATAAGCAAGTAAGTACTTGGCATTTTGCAAAGTAGAATAGGGACTGGCCAGAGAAGAATTACATTGGCACAGATGATATGCTTGAACATGTATTGCAATGCAGGTGAAGCATACATTTCCGTTTTATATGCAAAAATATAATGCAAATGTTAGTAGAAATATGTAAGAGAGAATAGGAGTGCCAAAGGCTTAATTCTGAGTTTTCAGCATTAACATGTGGTCACACTACTTTAGCATCTGATGCGTTTTTTTTTTCTTCATACATATATATATATATATATATATATATATATATATATATATATTTTTTATTTACTACTTGTTGTGTATTGTGAACACTATTAGATATAGCAGCCTTGAATGCCACTTTTCATTTAACATTGGTTTACTCACAGTAGAGCAGAAGATCACATCCACTTTTATTCCTAAAAGTCAGCATACTGGGTGTAAGCTAAAGGGGACACTGGCTATTGTCTTGAAGAAGCAAAGTCCACTAAATTCCTTCTGCTACAAATGGACTTGTTTAATTCTGTACAGCCTGCTGCATAGTGCAGTCTGCTACACAGTTCTATTAAGAATTTGTCCTCGCTGTGAATAGGTAATATGGAGAATCCTACTAATTCCCTTCTACTATCCAAGTTCTCCAAATAAAACATAAAAGCACATCCCCTAGACTGGTTATTGGAGATTAGTGTTGAGCTCCGGCGTGTTCGAGTGCACGTGCAGAGTCCGCCAGGAAGTCTGCCCCGCGTTGCGCTAATCACAGGCAGGGAGACATATTCCCGATGCTCGGCTGCAGAGATCAGGAAATGCCTCCCTGCCTGTGGTTAGCGCAGCGTCGTGCAGACTTCCTGGAGGGCTCTGAACATGCACTGTGCGAACAAGCCGGAGCTCATCACTATTGGAGATAACTAGTGGAAGAGCGTGTGCACCTGCCTGTGTGAAAATACCCTGTGACTGGCTGTGGATTAATCAGAGGGAGACCCAGGCACAAAAATTTGAGCAGGTCCCACAGGGGTAGCGCTACATTTGTTTACTTTCAGACCCAGTGACAATGGTGACCAGGGCAAACTGAGTGTAAATTTACCCAGTGGAGACAGAGACAGCACTGATAGGTGTTCTAACATCTCAATAATATTCAAAATGAAAAACATATGGCTTAATATACACCGTTTGATCCTGCAGTGAAATGCAACGTTTGCCTAGATTGTCGTGGCCCCTTTCCCCTTAACAATCACCCTACGTTAGCATATTTTAGAGGTGCATGGTTTTGGATAAAATGAGAATCACAATTTTTTTGCTTAGAAAAAAGATCACGATTCTCGTAACATCTTTCACATTATAGAAAAAAATGAGCTTACTTTACGTTTAGTTTTTTTATTAATTGAAGTGAATTTTTTCTCAAAAAATTGCTTTTGAAAGACTGTTTTGCAAATACAATGTGACATAAAATATTGCAACAACCGACATTTTATTTTCTAGGGTCTCTGCTAAGAAAATATATATAATATTTGGGGGTTCCAAGTAATTTTTCTAGCAAAACATACTGATTTTTCTTTGTAAGCAACAAGTCTCAGAAAAAGGCTTATGCCGCGTACACAGGGTCGGATTTTCCTTTTGGAAAAACGTTGGATGTTTTTTCCAACGGAATTCCGCTCAAGCATGGCTTGCATACACACAGTCACACAAAAGTTCTCTGAACTTTCGTCCGTCAAGAACGCGGTGACGTACAACACTACGACGAGCAGAGAAAATGTTCAATGCTTCCGAGCATGAGTCAGAGTTTTGCGCGTCGGAATTGCTACAGACGATCAGATCTTTCGATAGGAATTTTTTCCGTCAGAAAATTTGAGAATCAGCTCTCAATCTTTTGTTGGCGGAAATTCCGACAGCAAAAGTCTGATGGAGCATACACATGGTCGGAATTTCCGTTCAAAAGCTCACATCTGACTTTTTCTGTCGGAATTTCCAATCATGTGTACGGGACATTAGTCTTTAAATGGTTAAACTGACAGTTCTTTCCTTTTGAGCTGTGAGCAGAGAACGGCTCTGCACTTGTTACATGGATCGTGGAAATGCCGGATGAAGACCGTGAGGGGGGGTTATATCGAGATCTTTTAATAAGTAATCATGCAGCTCTAATATAAAGAGGTGATAAGCTCTCTGAACTGTAGTTAAAAAAACTACCGAGGTGAGTGTCAACACAAAATTCACAGAATGTATGAATAAACATATAATAACAGAAGTGAATAAATCGTCAATGGTGAATGGCTAAACCATAAATAATGAAAAAAGTTATTGAAAAGTGTAAATGTCCTTAAAGGCAGTGAGGTGAAATAATCAATCCGTGCTTGAATTTTCTTAAGCTTCTGAAGGAGCGCTAAATCAAATAATGGGAATCCTTAATCAGTCTCACTAAACTCTCACCTTAAGGTTGCTGAACCGTACGTGTTGCATGCGTATAAGCGTGTCCTAGGGGATGCTGCTATGCCTTTCACATATCCTCTCCTTTAGGATCTAATCCATTCACCTAGTAGGTTCCTGGTGTTCGTGGAGGATGTGTCCTAAGAATGCTCTTAGCTCCGTTGGAGAGTGGGAGAGAGAGGGAAAAGAAGCCTCCAATGGTGTAGTACGTTTGGGACCGAGATCACGCGAGACTGCTGTAAGCCGGAGGCTATCAGAGGGAGACGTAAGACGGCGCTGTGGACACCGCGTCTTGTTTTTTATATGCACCATTTGAATTTACATTTGTAAGAGTCCCATTTTTAGCCTTAATAAATGTTACATTACTTTACGTACTATACCTTTGGAGGCTTCTTTCCCCTCTCTCTCTCCCACTCCCCAACGGAGCTAAGAGCATTCTTAGGACACTTTTTTCATTATTTATGGTTTAGCCATTCACCATTGACGATTATTTATTCACTTCTGTTTCTATATGTTTATACATTCTGTGAATTTTGTGTTGACACTCACCTCGGTAGTTTTTTAACTACAGTTCAGAGCGCTTATCGCCTCTTTATTTTATATAGTGACTTTTAGGACCAAGAGGGGGATTTTAGCAACAAAAGTCTCTAAGATCCCTTTAGGGGGTCTGTACTCACAAGGCCCTGGCCGCAGGTCATCTTGCTCCATGATACCAGACAGGACCTGTGGACAGCCTCCCTCCATCAGCTGTCAAAAGAAGTTTTAGCGTCAGTGTTTCGACCACCTGAGGCTGCATGGCAGCCCCCTCCCCACCTAGACTTGACCCCGGACCAGGGGCTCTTCAGATATAAATACAGGTACCCAGCATGCCTTGGGGCACACCCCCTTATAATTGGCCAGAGCTGTACAGACATCCATGCCCTCATCTGCCAGGTTTTCTCTCACCATCCAATATACTCCATAGCTATTGGATACAGTGTGGAACATCAAGACCGCATCAGCAGCACCAGAGAACACTAAACAGACCTCACTAAACAATGACCTCTCTCTGTTGGGCAGACAGCACATATATTTGCCTAGCTGTCTCCCTGTTAAACAAAGAAACCAAACATTATATACACTCACTCTAGCACCTAATCTAGGAGGGCGCTACACAAAATGTTATCTGGTCACTGGAACAGGAATGATAAGGGCAGAAAATTGAGGAGAATCTTTTCAGTGGAGCACAGAAAGAAAAAAAAAAGCCCTGTACCGGGTTGTACCCTCCCCTAATACATGCACTGAGCTCAAGTAGATAATAGAGTAGTCATACAGCTTGACCAGGGCTGTCTTAATGATAGGGCACACCAGGGCACTGCCCAGGGGCCCCAGCTGCATGGGGGCCCCTGTACTATCCCCAAAGCAGCTGGTCCTTGAGCCCACGCTGCCCCAAAATTGGGGGCCCCATGATGGCACTGAGAGTGATAGATACATAGGGGAGGCAGTCTGCTTCCTACCTACTTGATGTCTGTTTACCTGCACTGTCATCATTGTAGGGGCCCCAGAGCATGAGTTTACCCAGGGGCCCATGATGCTATTAAGACGGCCCTGAGCTTGACACCTCTGTTCTGACAGGCAGAGCACATCTAACCATAAAATCAAGTAAGTCTGCTTTATTATGAGGCAGGAGTGGGCATACATATTAAAATAGATGTTTATTCTTTATGTATTTTCTTCAAATTAGTGTTTTCATGACCCTGGCATTGTTTTTCAGAGTTCATTTCTGCTCAATCCACAAGCCATTGACTGACAGGTTTTCCAGCTTGTCCTTTTGACAGAAGTTGATCTAACTATTGACTTCTGTCAAACGGGGACTGCCAATGCCACACAAGGATTTTGAACGGTCAATGCCCAGGTTTAGAGACGGTTCACAATCCAGTGGGACTCTAGAGGCGACCTGCAAAACGACTTCTTTATAGAAGTCAATGCAGGTTGCCCCGAGCTGCCCCCGAAGTTGTACAGGAACCTTTTTCTAAGTCGGAGCGACTTGCTTATTAGAACTGTTCCATTGACTTCAATGGGACGCGACTCGTTAGGCGGCTGAGCCGCCTGACGAGTCGCCCCAGTGTGAACCAGGTCTTAGATCTTTGTGTTACTAACGCAGTATTGGTTGTAAACGTGTTTGTTTTACTGAAATATGCACATTGCTATTGATGTTTGTACTGCCTTAATGACTAAGACTGTATCTGTTATGATTTGTGATTTATCAATGTATTTAGATGAGATTGATATTTTCGCCTTCCACAGTCAGATAAAGGATGCTCATTTAAATGTAGCTGACCTGACTTACTACCAAAATGTGCCTATGGTAATAGCAAGTCAGTAGTACAGGGCTTAATGATAACTTGGTGACAGGTTTGAGGGCCTGTGCACAGCCAAGGCCTTGGATGAACAGAGGGATGAGTTTGAAAGCAAAAACAGGTTCTTTTAGGTCCAGCATTGTTGTTGCTTTAGGCACCTACAAGGCCTCGTTAGGTCCACTTTAATAGAAGTTATCTTTATTTGACTTTCCCATCTTTTCTTCTCCTCACCTTTTTCTCTTGTCCTCCTGCCACCCTGAACTTTGTCCCCTCTCTTTCTGACTGCAGTATCTCCTTTTCTCTCCGAACTGGATCTTATTCTGCAGAGTGAGTTCCCAGGTTAGTTATTTTTATTGTGTGGGAACAGACCACCCAATGAGTGTGTAAAGCAGCCATTGTGCCATCATACAGGTTAAGGTGTTTTGATCATTTTTTTAAACATGTAGATCACTTTCCAACATTTAGATTAGACCATATTTTTAAGTGTATTTTATTCATTAACCAAAGTAGATTAAATAGTTTGGTAGCAGTAGTTGTTGCCCACACATGGGAAATGTTGCTATTTTGTATGCTTGGTAATCTCTATAAATTACAAAGGAGTAAAAAGTCTAACAAAAAAAAACAAAACAAAAGCAGTCTTCATGTGAACTGAATACAGAATTGTTTATGAAGATTTTTAGCATACAAAATATGCAATTTATTTTATTATGGGCCTTTGAACCTTAGTTCTGTTTTCCACCTCTGCCTTTTTTTTTACAGATTCAGATGGGGGCAGTGGGTCTACACCTGAAAATGGAGACTCTGAAGACAAAAAAGGTATTTCTGGGGTTGTTCTTGTCCATTTAGTCAAAATAGTTGCCATTTTGTGCGTGTGTCTATTGGGATTAAAGTAATGATGAACCCGTCAGCCATGAGGAACTCTGCATAACATTGATGCACATGGAAGGGTGCCAAAAAATAAGCCTTTACAGTAATAGAACCAAATCAAAGCATGCCAGAAGTCTACCATATTTATATTATTCTGTCGGGATGTGTAGAAAAAGGTGCTGAGGTCAGACGACACCAAGGAAGTTCTCCAATGTTCATAGTGATATGTGTGGAACACATCTACTATCAACACCTTTTATTAAAGTATAGTAGTGGTAGCATTATACTTTAAGGCTGCTTTTCAATTGGTCAATTGTTAAAAATAGAAGTATGTATGGGGGTAATTACTGGTGAATACTGCATTTAAAACCTTTTTCAATCTGCCCAAACGTAACTTTTTTTTTGGAAGAAGTTTATCTTTCACCCGGACTTTGATCCTACAGACCAGGCCAAAAAAACTGGAGCTGCAAGAACAAAAGGTGACTGTCCTGCAATGGATTTGTCAAAGCCTCAACTCAGTCCAACTGAGAATCCGTGGTATTATTTAAAAACCAACAGAGAAGTATCACCATGTTAGACTGACTAAAAGAATGGGCCAAAATAATTTTCTAATTCTTATACAAAAAATGTAATAAATTGAAGCAAATCTGTTGGCCATCTTGAACATTAAAAAGTATTACTCAAAATCATTTTACAGTTGATCGAATAAAAATTTCAATCTTTCAGAAGAAAAAACGAATAACACTACTGACTACAAGTATTACTTGCGGATGTGGGCTAGTGAGAAGGAGCAGAAGAAAGAAACTATAAAGGATATGCCTAAAATGAATCAGGTAAAAATAAAATCCCTACAGGGTTTTCCAAGGAAGTCTGTTATGTAAAAAACCTTTTTAATATTTTAGTTTCCTGGATATTTCTTGATTTATTATTTTCTAGAGCACTGACCTAAAAAACTATGAACATTATATTATTATTATTTGTGAGCAGTATTTAATTGTGAGCAGATTGTACAGTTAACAATTCAATTAAATAAAGGAGGAATAAGAGGTCCCTGCTCAGCAGTGGCAGCTCACATATTTCTCAGTTTTGTCTCCTTTTAATTTCTGGTTAGCAGAATTGATTTAATGAAAACAAGCATCTGAACACCACATTTTAGTGTGTTTTTTCTGCATTTTCTTACCAGTGTACAGTATGTGATTTTAATCTGCTTAGTTTAACCACATGCCCACCGCCCTATAGGGAAAGTACGTCCTATTTTCCAAGATGGATATCTCGGTAACGGCAGCAGCTGCTGCCACAACCGAGGTATCCATCTTTGCAGTGGGCAGTGCTGTACTCGATAACGGCGGTCATCGCGGCGGATTCGCCGCGAGATCGGCGTTATCGGTGGCGGGAGAAGGTGCCCCCCCCTCCCGCCGCTCTCCTGCGCCCTCCGCCGCTTACCGTAGCCGTCGGTAGCGGCGGAGGCGATCGGGTGCGCTCGTTGTCTGTCCGGGGATGTGACTGAGGGAAAAAATGTCCCTCAGCCGTCCCCATACCTCTGCTGGGCGGAAGTGACGTCAAAACGTCAGTCCCGCCCAGCGTCTTAAAGAGACATTTTTTTTTTCTGACATTTGAAAAAATGTCATTTTACATTTTTAATTATTTTTTTGCATTTAAGCCTAAATATGAGATCTGAGGTCTTTTTGACCCCAGATCTCATATTTAAGAGGACCTGTCATGCTTTTTTCTATTACAAGGGATGTTTACATTCCTTGTAATAGGAATAAAAGTGATCAATTATTATTATTTTATTTTTTTTCAGTGTAAAAAATGTTAAAATAAATACAAATAAATAGGAAAACAAACTAATTTTTTTTTAAAACGGTGTTCAAACCACACAAGTGAGGTATCGCCGCGACCGTTAGAGCGAGAGCAATAATTCTAGCCCTAGACCTCCTCTGTATCTAAAAAAAATGCAACCTGTAGAATTTTTTAAATGTCACCTATCAAGATTTTTAAGGGTAAAAGTTTGACGCCATGCCACGAGCGGGCGCAATTTTTAAGCGTGACATGTTGGGTGTCATTTTACTCGGCGTAACATTATCTTTCACAATATATAAAAAAATTGGGCCAAATTTATTGTTGTCTTATTTTTTTAATTCAAAAAAGTGATTTTTTTCCAAAAAAAGTGCGCTTGTAAGACCGCTGCGCAAATACGGTGTGACAAAAAGTATTGCAATGACTGCCATTTTATTCTCTAGGGTGTTAGGAAAAAAAATATATAATGTTTGGGGGTTTTAAGTAATTTTCTAGCAAAAAAAACTGTTTTAGTCTCGTAAACACCGAATCTGAAAAACAGGCTCGGTGGTCAAGTGGTTAAAGTGGATGTAAATACTCCATACACCCAGTGAAGTGAACAGCCTCAGATGATACACAGGGATGAAAGAAAACTCTCTACATAAGTTTTATATGTATATATGCTGTCTTCACATTTATATACTGTTTAGAAAGTTCAGATTGTGTTAGGAGATTTTCTCTTCCTGGTTAACACAGAGTGTGATGTCTCGGCATACAGCCTAAAATTGCTGATTGGAGGAAAGGAACACACCCCCTCTCATCATAGGCAGAGACTCTCAGAGGTGTATTGTAACAGGGCCAGCTCCCTGCTAATCTATTTTAGCAACATCCCCTGACAGAAATTTTAGGCTGCTTTTATCTGATGTGTTAGAGAATTTGTCAGGAGTTATCAGGCTGATAACAGAGGAAGGTTCAGGGGAGAGCTATGGGACTTTGAAGACCAATAGCAAAACACTGCAGACAGTTGCTATTTTTTTTTTGCATAGTTGAGTCACTTAGCCTTGTTTTCAAGTTGACATATGGCTTATTGGCCGCAATTCTTCCATGAAAACCACTTGTCAAAACTTTGCAAGACGGTAGATGGGTGTACCTGGGTCCCACTGGTTTCTGCCATTTCTGTGCTGATGGCACTACTGGAAATTTTCTGATGTTGAAGCAAAGTAAGCATGATTTCTTTCTACTGCTGCCTTGTTTTCATGGCCGACCACCATGTCTATGGTCCTCAACGTTCCTGTTTTCTTTGTACTTCTTTAAAAGAGCTTGAACAGCACATCTTGAAACCCCAGTCTCAGTTGATATTTTTGCCTGGGAGAGACATTGCTCATGCACCTTGTGTGCTCAGTCTTGCCATTGTGTATTACATGTGACATGAAACTGAAACTGAAACTTCCACAATCTCACCTTTGTAGCAGAGTTTTAAAGTGGTTATAAAGGGTTTTTACTTTCATAATTCTCTGCATGAAGGTAAAAAACCTTCAGAGCTCACCTCCCCTCAGCCCAATCTTGATTCATGTGATGTGCACAAGAGCAGAAGCTCTCCCGGGTCTCTCCCTCCTCATTGGCTGAGACACAGCAGCCAATGGCTTCCACTGCTGTCAGTCACAGCCAGTAAGGCGGGAGTGGGGGGTGGGGCCGAGTCATGCTCTGTCTCTCATAGACACACAAGCAGAGAGTGGGTTTACATCCACTTTGAGATGCAAATCTAAGAGTCTCTTAAATACTCATTGCAGTCACCATCAGTTGTAGAAGAGAGTACCACATCCTTATTCCCTGACAGTGAAAAAAAACCTGCGCCATTTAAGGCATGCTAATATTCTACCAGCTTTGGTAGCTACAGCTTGACATTGCATGCTGTTGCTCAATCTGTCATCTATTAGGACTCTCAAATGTTTCTCCATCCTTGATTCCCTCATCGGTTCTTCCCCTAGTGAGTTTTTTTGCCTCCAAGTGCATTACCTTACATTTTTCCACATTTAAACTCATTTGCCATGTAGTTGCCCACTCCATTATTTTGTTCAGGTCTTGCTGTAAAATTTCTATATCTTGATGTGAAGTTATTGCCCTGCTTAATTTTGTGTCATCTGAAAAAACTGAGATTGAGCTATTTATCCCTTTTTCTATATAATTTATGAATACATTGAATAGAATTGGTCACAAGACAGAACCCTGGGACAACCCACTTACCACTCCAGACCACATGTTTTTTTATTACTACCCTTTGGACACACCCCTGTAAGCAGTTTTTAACCCAAGAGCCTTGCTAAAGAAGCTGAGGACTCCAGTGGCAACCTGTGAAGCTCTGGTGAACTTCATGCCCATGAGGGTTAAGGCAGTGCTGGAAAATAATGTTGGCCACACAAAACATTGACACTTTGGGCTCAATTTGGACATTTTCACTTAGGGATGTACTCACTTTTGTTGCCAGCGGTTTGGACTTTAATAACTGTGTGAGTTAATTTGAGGGGAAAGGAAATTTTACACTGTTATACAAGCTGTACACTCACTACTTTACATTGTAGCAAAGTGTAATTTCTTTAGTATTGTCGCATGAAAAAATATAATATATTTACAAAAATATGTGGTTTATGCTCACTTTTGTGAGATACTGTGTGTATATGTATGTGTACATATAATATGTATGTATGTGTGTGTGTGTGTGTATATATATATATATATATATATATATATATATTACTCGAGTATAAGCCTAAGGTGTCCATCTGCATGCCTTACTGTGCCCATGACTAGACTGACGTTTAACATGGGAGTCTATGAAAGGGATGCCCGACTTTGAAAAATCGGTGCTCCCCAGCTGTAGATCCCCCCAGACAACAAACTTGCACACTTGTAGAGGAGAAATGGGTCCCCCGGACAACAAACTTTGCACAAGAGAAATGGGGCTACATGTGTGCCAAGTTTGGGGTCCACGGGACCTTCGGCCGGCCGGTACCGGGTCCCCAAAGTCCGAGATATACTAAGAAAATGCAGAGACAGGTTATGCTGGGAGGTGTTAAGCTTTGCCATTTCCCAGTCCAATCACCTGGAGGTGGAGCATGACCTAATTGTCTAAAACAGGGGTGTCCAAACTTTTTTCAAAGAGGGCCAGATTTGATGAAGTGAACATGCGTAAGGGACGACCATTTTGACATTCTTTGAACCATTAAAATTTGGTCTAAGTTTGTTTGTTCGAGCAACTAATACACTGCCTAACACAAATTTTCTTGCCTTTGTGGCTGTGTGTGGTGAAGAGATGAGCGATATTTGGATATACCGTATTTATCGGCGTATAACACACACCTTCACTTTAGGAGGGAAGTTTCAGGAAAAAAATGTTAATAAAAAACTGAAGCAAAATAAGGGTCATTGCCCATGAATGCAGCCTAATCAGTGCCCATCTGCAGCCTCACCATTGCCATGAATGCAGCCTCGCCATTGCCTGAATGCAGCCTCGCCATTGCCATGAATGCAGCCTGTCTATCTGCAGCCTCGGAGGGAGCACCAACAGATTACATACAGGAGAATCTCCTGTTTACACAGCAGCCTCTTTAATACAATTTCTCCCACCTCCTATGATAGACAGAGGAGTCGTCCAATGGCAGACCAGGAGACGGGACTTCCTATTACAGATTTCGCTGAGTAAACAGGAGACTCTCCTGTATGTAATTTGACAGCACTCGTTCCCCCTGTCCCCTCCGAGGCAGCACCGATAAATACGGTATATATCCAAATTACCAGGGGGGCCACATTAAACTGGAACGGGGGCCGCAATTGGCCACAGGGCCGGACTTTGGACATGCCTGGTCTAAAAGTTACCTTTCCTGTGTCCTGTAATGTACTTAAAGAAAAGGTTTTTACAGCAAAGTCAACATTTTTGTTAAGTAACACATACGGGTTGGATTTGGGAGTCAACCCATAAGTGGGCTTAATGTCATTGCATTGGGGTCATGTGACATAATGTTCAGACTTCACTAGTTTTTAGCATTTAAATGTAAATCTTTCTGATATTTTCTGTTGGTACTAACCTCAAATGTTATCTTTCACAAAGGAACAATTTATCGAACTATGCAAGACTTTCTACAACATGTTTAGTGAAGATCCAGTTGAACAGGAACTCTACCATGCAATAGCAACGGTTGCCAGTCTCCTTTTACGCATTGGCGAGGTGGGGAAAAGGTTCACCAATCCTCCTCTGAGAAATTCAGGAGACACACAGGCAAATGTCACCATGGAGCCCTCAAGCGAAGAAGAGGAGCATAATTCCAGCCCGGAGTACAGGCAGCAAATGGCTACTGAAAATAATCTATCCAGTTATGCCATCTCAGTTCCATGCAACTCCCAAACAGGACATATGGAAGAAGACTTTCAGAAACTGAGAATGGAAAGTGGAAATCCAGAAAGAAATAGCCCACCCACTCAGCCCACCTCAGATGATGAAACCAAGGATGACACTTCGGTCTCCTCCTACTCCATGGTCAGCGCCAGTTCCCTTCAGTGTGAGGATATTGCAGACGACACAGTATTAGTTGGGTGTGAAGCTGGCAGTGCAACCCCCAAATACGGCAGCACCATTGATGCCGAATGGTCTATCTCTTTTGAACAGATTCTGGCTTCCGTGCTGACTGAGCCAGCCTTGGTCAGCTACTTTGAGAAGAAAGTGGACATTGTTCAGAAAATGAAGCAGAAGAAAGTTGAAAGACAAATCAGTTCGTCCAGCGAGCATGAACTCTCTTCTGTCTCAGGATGAAATCTGTTTCTAAGTTATTCAGAAGCTGATGACTAATTCATGGGATTGTTCCATTCAAAACAGAGTTCAATTTTGTGTAGATGTTGAGAAGTTAAATTGCACAGCACTTTGAGACTTCAGAAGCAAACTGTCCACATCTCCATCTTCATTCTAGTGGCAGGTATCAAAAGCTCTCACTTTTTCTAGGGGTGGTTCATATTGTGAGGTATGCAGGAGGAATGAGGGCATATGATTGGAAGACGCAGGCCCGGGAATTCCAGCAAGAAAGAGAAGAGCCTCCAAGAGATAAATGGTGATTTAACTCATCAGCATCTACTCAAAACTGACAACATTGTTGCATGGAATGACCCTTATATCAACATACAGCAATTGTTTTTAATCACCTGTTTCCATTTCAGCTACTCCTAGCTCCAGATTTTGTGCATCTCCCACCAGTAGCCCCTGCAAGCTTCAGGAAAGCACTGCTAGTTGAAATAATCCTGCACTGCAGAATAACTTAACTGCAGCCTACACCTCTGCATGCTTATCTTCTATTTTAATGAATGGGTTTTTTACTCCCCCCTATATGCGACAACATATCACTGTGTTCTTGGCTGCTCCTAGCAAGAGTTCTCCTGGTATGTCGAACATACAGCACCAACACATGGCACTGGTGTTCCAATGTGTGATAAAATAGTAACAGTTGCCTTTTCCTCTGGTGACTCTTTGCTTGTCTGTCTTGTGCCTAAATTATGTACTGTTGGATCCTGTTTCTACTACCAAAGTGTAGCCAGTCAGTACTGTGTCATAGGCATGTAGCTAAAGTGCAATATATTGGTATACAGAATAGTATCCCACTATTTTTTTTTCCCCCTGAAAACTCCAAATCCATTGTATGTTGAGTTACATGCTTATTTCCTTTTCAGGTTTTTTTTCTCCGCATTTACATATATTTTTGTTTTTCAAGATTTGTGCCTGTATAGTCGTGACTTTTCCATGAATGTTTTTTCTTTTTTCCTAGTTTAGTTACTACTTATTTACACTAGATGCAGCCATCATGTTGGCATAATGCACTATTCTGCTGCTAAATCACTGTGTTTTGTAACATTTCAGGTATCTCTCCTATGTTTCCTTTGTCGTCTTGTTTAAATTATGTTGTCTTCACATTCCATTTCTACAACATAAATACTCACATGCTGGTATTGTAATACGTAGCTTGACCTGTGACTTGCAAGTAGCAAATACATATAGAACAGGGGTAGGTAGGAACTGCTTACACTGAGAGAAGGGGTTGAAAATCAATTTGCAAAAAAAGACACACATCCCTGGACTTCAACCAATAAAAGCAGTTTTCTCTTTAACGGCTTATTTAGTTAAAGGAACACTAAAGGTTCATTTTTTGTTAGATCAATTGATTGCTGTAAGCTAGAGCATTTAAATATCACTTACCTCGTTTTTATTTTTGACCTCCAAAATACAGTAATCCAGGTTTGAAAATGCCATTTCCTGTCTCTCCTCTTGCTTTCCACCAGCACCTGAGCTGTTTGGCAATAGTGGAAAGTAGAATGTTCTCACCCCCTCCCTATGACTACAGCCCTGCGTGAAGATGCTATTTTATCCCTCACAGGCATGGAGGCTAAGCCTAATGGCAACTATAGTTCCCCTTAAGCCGTGATGTAGTAAGAATTAACACGCATCGCAAACCAGGAAGTCAGTGAGAATAATGATTCAGGAGTGATGGAGGTGAATAAAACAGCTCGATTTCAACAGGTATCGAACTAGTTATAATGCTAAACATTAATTTTTACTTTATCAGCTACTGTCAGACTTTAATTTAAGAGGAAAATATTTTTGTCTTTACAACTCCTTAAAGAATGCAGTCACCTCTATCAATCAGTTGGACTCCTCTTCATTTGGCGGCAGTACACTGAAATGAGGTTGCTAATGCCTACTGCAATTTCACATTGTCTATGCATTGCGCCTATTAAATAGCCATGTTAAACTAACACTCTCACAAGAGAAATATAAAGGCTGCTGTTGCTGACCACCTACTAAAACTGCTAATGCTTATCTTCTGCCCTCTGTTCTGAGTCACTGACCTGGAGCAAATATGCAAGTCAGGAAATGCTGAGAAAGGTATGTACTGCAACAAGAGGGACAGGTAACTGGCATTTTTACAAGCAGATTTTGGCAATGGCAGCCTCAATGTTTCTCTAAAGACCAGTTTCCCTAAATTACTACACTGTTGATTTGGAAGTTTTTTTTTTAACAGGTGAACGAAGCAAACTAAGGTGATGAAATAAAGTTTACAGTAGTATAAACTACACTGACTTACAAGAGAATACATTGCTTTGTGAAATTTCATACCTCCCCTTATATATGGTGGTACGGCACTTTGCCCCAAAGGGCTTTTTGCAGAGTTATAGTTCAATGCTGGATTCCCTGTGAGAGTCTTGCTTATTTCCACATAGAATGCATGTGCTCAGATGTTGTGAAAGCTAACGTAATTAGCAGTGTAAACAGTGTAATAAAGCTTCAAGAGGACTCTGGGGAGTTGGCATAAAACAGTGGAGGTTTGTACTGGCACCTTATAGAGCCTGATTCGGTAGGCAAGGGTTATCATTGTGGTTTTTTTTTTAGCCATGTAAACACTGGCGGCTGCAGATTCTTTTTAAAGTATTCTCAAATTTTGACAGAGATTCTCACCGCATATGCAATAGAAAATCTGGATAAATTTACTATTTCAGCAAACCTGTATGTCATACTAATGTTATGTGTTGCTAATCTAGTACATGGTGAGCACATATACTTCCTTCTAGATGCCTCTGCTACAGCCCAGAACCTTAGTTTTACCATCTTGTAGGTTTGCATTAGACCCCACATTCCACAATGCAAAGATGGCTTCTTGGTGACAATCCAGATGTGCTTGCTTTGCATTGTGTCATATAATAAGTCTGGCTATCAGAAGAATCAAACGTTTGAAAGAAATTGAAGGATATTGCTCACAACCAATGAGGTTAGTTTTAACCAGTGTATCCAAAGTACAGGTTTACGATAAATAAAAAGCATGCATAACCGCATAAGCTGAAATTACTGTAAAAATCAGTGTCTTCTTTGCTTCCTTCACTTCAGAAAGCTCTCCAAACATTGCACATTGTAATTAAATATAATTAAGTCTGCACTTTAAAGGCCTCATGCACACTGGACGTTTTTACAGCTGCTGTTTTGGTTTCAGATGTTTTTTGCTGCCAATAAACTCCCCAGCGCACATAGGGCCAGATCCACAAACAATTACCGCGGCGTATCTCCAGATACGCCACCGTAATTTCAAATTTGCACCGGCGTATCTTTGTTTTGTATCCACAAAACAAGATATGCCGTTTTTTTGCGTAGATACGCCGTCCTATTTAAGTGTAATATTTACGCTGGACGCTAGGGGCGCTTCCGTATGTTTTCCGTGTCAAATATGCAAATGAGGTAGATACGCCAATCCACGAACGTACGTACGGCAGGCGCAGTGTTTTTATGTCGTTTGCGTAAGCGTAGGTCCGGCGTAAAGTTACCCCTGCTGTATAGAGGCGTGCGTAATGTTAAGTTATGTACACAACGTTTTCATTGATGTTTTGCGTCGTGATTTTGCGCATGTGCACTGGGATATCTCCACGGATGGCACATGCGCCGTTAAAAAACGTCATTTACGTGGGGTCATGTTGATTTACATCCATCTTATCTTCTTTGAATTGCACGGCCTTATGCCGCAACAATTACACTACGCCGCCGTAAGTTACAGCAGAGATTCTTTGAGGATATGGATACGCCGCTGTAACTTACAGCGGCATAGTGTAACTCAGTTAGGCTACTCCAGCGGGACATGTTTGTGGATCTTGCCCATAGGCTGTTATCAGCAGTTTTTGGCCAAGGGCGTTTTCTTGCTGGAAAAAAAGGCAGAACTAGTGGGTTTTGAGAGGATTTTTCCATCTGTAAAAATGCTCTGACTCTAAAAAAAAAAAAAAAAATGAAAACAACTTAAAGTGGATGTAAACCCACTACTGCCATAGTGCTGATCTATAAGGATATACGTGCCTCATGCATGTATCCTCACCTGTCAAATGTCTCCCCTGTCTGTTATGAGAAAACTGAAAGATTCTGTGGGTGGATCTGTTGTCTGGAGCTCGGTGGGTGGAGTTTGTATTGTTAGTAGACTCCCCGCCCACCTCTACACTCCCCTTGTCAACATGCATTTTTTCCTATGTATTTCTTACACTGAATTCTGCTATGATCACTAACATCCTGTCAAAATCTAGAAAAGTAACCACATGGCTTCAGAAAAGGAGTGGGGGTGGGAATTAAAACATAATGCCTGTCTGAAACTAATGCATGAGATATGTAAATAACTTGTCATTCACAGCAAGGGGGCGGAACGGACTAAGGTTTTTCTCTGTAAGTCCTTTTTATTTCACTGAACAATAAAAGAGGATTGCTTAGAGCTGGATTAACTCTGTGTGGCAAGACTGGGCACAGATGATAGGAAATTGTATACTCTACATTGTGACATCAAAAAATAAAAATTTGGGTTTACATCCACTTTGACGCCAAAAAACATGGCTATTTGGCATTTATCAGCGTTTTTGAGCCATAAGCTTTTATGGGAGTATAGGTTTGCTTAAAAAAAAAAAAAAAATGCTGAAAAACGCTAGTGCAAAAATATTGAAAAACTTTTTTCATAACATCCATTGTGCATGAGGCCTCAGCTGTAGCTGTAGAGAGTTTTTCAGTGCATTTTTTTTTTAGCAAAACTATAGTCCCATAAAAGCTTATGGCTCAAAAACGCAGATAAACGCCCAATAGCCAAGTGTGCATTAGGCCAAACAAAAAAATAGCATTATTTAACAGTGTTCATGTAAAATTTCCCACCAGATCTGCCAATTAGGGGTTCATTTATGAAACTGTGAATGGAATGTGTAATTACATGTATCAAACACCTAGTGACTTGTCTGATAGAAATAGTTAAGCTGTCCAGTTTGTTTATGCTACAGTATGTTTTTTGTGCCATGTTAATGTCCCCTGCATTTGTTTAGCACTAGAGAGCTATTAAAGAGACACTGGCACTCGCCCATTCAGGACAAAGTGACAGTGCTTCCTGATAATCAGCCCTGCCAGCAAAATATAGTCACCCTTTTCTGCTCCATCAGAGCATTCGTTCCAGTACTGTAACGTAGCAAAGCCTAAAGATTATTGGGAGAATATGTCTACCCCCCTCCTTCTCTGGAGTTTTTTTAGGATGGGCTTCTGCAGTGAGGATCCAGCAAGGGACTGTGGATCAATTGATTTATTAAATATCATAGTTTGCCTTTTATAAAGTAATATGTATCTCCATTCAAAATGTTTTCTGTTAATTTTGGAATGAGTGTATAAGGGTTTAAAAATCATCAGGTTTTTTACACTTTTGTGCTTCACCCTATTAAGGATGTTTTTCTTGCTAGTGACACCCATCATCTAGACAGGAAATCTCCCCACTGAAGACGCAACGGTAAAAACCCAAAATTAGGTTCTAACCCTTTTTCAGTCGATCCAATCCTAAAAATAAAATAAAATGGTTGAAGTTCCACTTTAAGTGCGTGTTCGTGGAAATCATCCAGTGATAATTTAGTAGGCATATTTTTTTTTTGTATTGTGCGTACATGTAGACCCTTCCCATACAGTAATCACTGCCTTTCGTTAACCTTGCAGTATGATTTACAGAACATATTCATGTGTTAAAATATTAACCACGACTCGCTTGTTATGCCAAGAGGACCGCTTTCACGTTGTAGGGAAACTTTTACCTAGATAAATCTGTTGGCCTTGGCTTCTGCTTTTGGTAGATAGTATCTAGGATAAAGCGAGCTTTGATAAACCATCTTCTCAATTCACTGTGTATTGTAATATCATGATACTTTTTATATAGTTGATTTTCATGGATTTAAATGCTATATGTTGCTTCACCAGACATGATACTGAGATTACACGTCGTTCAGATAATACAAACCGGTCTAGATTCAGTTTTCCTGTTAAACGCTATATGGTGTATGCACTCTTGTGTTTACCTTTATTGTAGATGGTATCAATGGCCAACATTGATCACAACATAATTTATTATTATTTTTTAATCTACTGAGTTGATAATATGTATGTTTTTAATCACCCAATGGTCTTGTATTCAATATAAAGATCTAAATAAACTTTGAATGGCTGTCTTTTCTTTCTTTTTTTCCCCACAACTTGTAAACCAACTTACTGCGAACAAGATAAAAGCATTCTGTCCACAGATGTTCGTTACTCTTAATAGAGCTGGACAACATATTTCCTCATTGATCTATAATACGATGGACCTGCACTAGGCATGATCTAAGCTTTCCTAAATTAGCGATTAGCAGATATGGAATCAATGATGGTATCAAATAATAAAGAATTCCCTTAGCATCTAATGCAATTGCTCGCACTCACTCAAGATCACATGCATTTGATGAGGAAATTTGGATTTTAGCCTTAAAACCCTTATTCTCAATCTACCCCTTATACGTGCCTTAGGTGAAATATAGAACTTCCCCAAAAAGCAGCAAATATAGGCAATCCAAATGTGCATAGTTTATAAATGTGCCCTTTCAATATCATGGAGGGTTCTGAAAACAGATGACAGCTTAACACACTAGGGAGGTGTTCTTAAAGTGTTTGTAAAGGTAAAACGTTTTTTCCCTAAATAGCTTCCTTTTACCTTAGTGCAGTCCTCCTTCACTTACCTCATCCTTCGATTTTGCTTTTAAATGCTCCCAACTGTCCCTGATTTGGAGCAATGTCCCTCTGTCATCCTAATTTTTCCCTCATTTTAATCTGATGTATATAATTGTATATAAAATTAATGTTTTATCGTTCAGAAAGTGTTTCCCAGTGCTAAACCTTTCATCCAATTTCTAAATTGCTGCATTTGTACATTTAAAAAGTCATGGGATTGTAGGCCTTCCTTATTTACCCCGGACCCTTACTCCAGGTACAAATAAATTAATACACTGACCCCAATGTTTGGAAAATTAAAGGCCGCGGCATCGTTATTGGTTTAAACACAAATAAATTAAATCAACCATATAAATTTCATTTTATTACTCAACATCAAAACGTAAATTTTTTAAAGAAAACCAACCAAACATGTGCAACTGCTTAGTTTTTGTAACTCAAGCAGCATTAACTTATTCCATTCTGAAATATCACGTCCCCCCTGTACCACCAGGGTGACGCCTACAAGATAAAAATGACCGCGACTGGGGAGGGAGGGAGTTCAATCCTTGCTGCTGCTGACAGGAAAAGAGGGAGATTCCCAGCCCAGCCAGTCCTTATAAAGCCTCTCCTGGCCACCAGAAACTTCCGCTGCCTCTCATTGGCTGGCTGATGATCCCAAAATTTAAAGGTACAGTACAAATTAAATCACACATCAAACACATATGCTGAAACCATACTAGAATAGCTATTAACCCTTAACCAACCGTACCATGTGATGGCCACAATCCCACTCAAGTGAGCTCCTATTGTGCCCCCTTTCTTATGGGATTGTAGGCCATACTTATTTACCCCGCAACCTTACTCCAGGTACAAATAAATGAATACACTGACCCCAATGTTTGGAAAATTAAAGGCTGCGGCATCTTTATTGGTTTAAGCACAAATAAATTAAATCAACCATATAAATTTCATTTTATTACTCAACATCAAAATGTACATTTTTTAAAGAAAACCAACCAAACATGTGCAACTGCTTAGTTTTTGTAACTCAAGCAGCATTATCTTATTCCATTCTGAAATATCACGCCCCACAAGCTGGGCCTGAGTATCATGCCCGGCCCGACCCCAACACCGCGGCCTGTTCGATTCCGTACTGAAGACCCAAGTTAAAGATGTCAAGACCCACATCCGATAGATGGACACCATCCTGTCTGTATAGCCCAGGGAAGCCACCTTCTAAATCCACGTGTCTATAAGACATCCCCCCAATTTTGAGCATAAACTTCTCCATGGCCCGATTTATGCGCTTCCTCATCTTCTCCATGGCCTTCCTCTGACAAGAGGAAAGCCACGAGAGGCGCGGAATGATCTCAGAAAATATATAAATTGTACCTGGAGAGGCTAAAGAAAAACGCTGAAGATCCCTTTGAATCAGGAACAGTAAATCCAAAGTTCTTACATTCCCCAAGTCATTCCCACCAACGTGTACCACTAACATATCCGGCTTAGGCCAACGCTGACTTAGATGAGCCTAGATGAAAATAAAATTGGTGCCATTGTAGACCCCCGCACACCTTTCCAATAAACCTGGAAGGATTCCGGACTGAGAGATAAATTAGTAGAATACCTACGCAGGGCCGCTCTTTTATGCGCCCAATGAATGAAAGAGTGTCCCAGAATCCAAATCGTGCCGGGGCTGACCTGGAAAATGTAAACAAACAAATTAGGACGAACATAAATTTTAAAGCAATTTGATTTCCACCTCCCCATGTCTTTTATAGCCGACTCACACACCCCCTCCGGGCCGCCTCTGATGCTGCTCCTATCCTAAAAGAGTGGGAGGATATTCGGAGGTTATGTAAACCCAAACTTTGTAAGCATTTATGGAGTACAGAATCAAACTGATATTTTGTAAGTGGCCCCCCATTTTGGTGAACTAACAACAATCCCAGAACTGGGGGCCTTACCTTTAAAAAACTGGTCAATGCGTCCACAGGACAGACCAACTTGTTGTCCTGGGGCACTAGCTGCATCCCAATGCCTTTACCTAAGGTGTCCGTTTTAGAGTGCCTAATCCACAAATGTACCCCAGCAGGGATTATTTTTACGTGATCGACTAGGATACCCAAACCACCCAACTTAGGCAGTAACTCTGAGATTCGCAAAGCCCCACGAAAACGCAAGAACGAACGCCTTTCTAAAAAGTAAAGCTTCGAAAACCGAAAAAACACACGGACGCCGCCAGGCACAGCTTACCTAAAAGATCGAGTGAAATCGGCCTCCTATCATCCGGCAAAAAATTAGCCCTCCTATACCCTTTCAAGGCCTGTTTCACTGAGAAGTAAGCCGTGCATGGCGGAAACCCCCGTAGACGGCAAAAAAACGAGATTCCTGCTAATGTTTTTGAAATATGGCTAAAAGAAAAAGACTGCTGCATCATGGAAGCCACAAAGGCCAATAATGACCTCTCAGATGGGCAGCCATTACTAACTACTAACGCCTCTGCAAAGGATAGGCAGCTATTCCAGGCTGCTGCATAACACAACCAAGTCTTAGGCCGCGTACACACGATCAAATTTGTCCGCTGAAAACGGTCCGATGGACCGTTTCAGCAGACAAATCCGATCGTGTGTACGGGCTAGCGGACAGGTTTGTCAATCGGACAAATTTCAAAGCATGCTTTGAAATTTGTCCGCTACAAACCTGTCCGTCGGATAGGTCTGCTGGTTAGTACGGCAAACCAGCGGACATATCTTCCCGCACATGCGTCGTATCCTGTGAATGGATCCGACGCATACGCGCGGAAGTGTTTACTTCCTGGTGCGGTGACGTAGCGGTGACGTGGCGGCGTCAACGTCACCGCCGCATCACCACGCTGTCTGCCGGCGGGGATTTTGATCCGATGGTGTGTACACGCCATCGGACCGAAATTCGATGAGACATGTCCGCTCTAAACTGTCCGTCGGACAAGTTAGAGCGGACATATCTCATCGTGTGTACTAGGCCTTAGGCGCAACCGAACCCTGTATACTGTAGCTCTTGACACTATGTCCAAATTAGATCACACAGAGACTCTGGGCAACGAATCCCCTCTGAATCCGCCTCCGGAAGTAGCTGGCGAAAACGGTCCATCTGAAACCAAGATAACGCATCGGCAAGATTATTCTGAATTCCCGGTGTATGTTTGGCTTTCAACCATACATTGAAACGTAGACAAAGAAAAACGATCTGCCGTAATACCTTGACCACAAACAATGACTTGGAAGAAAGGCAGTTGATTGCAAAGAGGACCCCTTTATTGTCCGTTTCCACCAGAATCCTCCTTTTCGCAAATTGAGCACCCCACACTGTCATGGCTACCAATATCGGAAACAATTCCAGCAGGACTATGTTTTTTGTGACTTCCTGAGCCACCCACGATTCTGGCCAGGCTTTACAGCACCAATGCGTTCCCCATATTGCGGAAAAGCCCTTTGACCCTACCGCATCTGTGAACAGTTTGAAATCTGGCGCCGCAATGAAATCCTCCTGAAAAAATGACCTCCCATTATATAATTCTAGAAAACATGACCAGACCGACAGATCCGCCTTAAGTGAACTAGACAACCTGATGTGGGCAAACGGTGACTTCACGCCTGCTATCGCTAGATACAAGCGCCGAGAAAAGACACGCCCCGCAGGCATGATCCTACATGCAAATGCCAGGACGCCCAATAGGGATTGCATATCCTTTAACAGCACTTTTTTCTTCATCAAAAAGGATTCCAGCAAGGATCTCAATTTCACCACTTTTGCCTCAGGCAAACGAAATTCCAGTCGACATGTGTCAATGCAAATACCTAAAAACTCTAGAGATGTCACTGGGAGACACGTTTTCTCCTCCGCCAAAGGAACACCGAATTGATTCGCCATAGCCTGAAACTCCTGCAATAGAGCCTGACAACACAAAGAACCTTGTGGTCCTACAAAAAGAAAATCATCCAGGTAGTGGACTATTGTATCATAACCTGACTTACAACCAATCACCCAGTGTAAAAAAGAAGAAAATGCTTCAAAATATGAGCAGGACACGGAACACCCCATGGGCAGACACCTGTCAAAAAAGTAGGCTCCATCAAAATAAAATCCTAACTAATTAAATGCCTCGGGAGCTATGGGCAACAGCCGAAAAGCCGACTTGATATCGGCCTTCGCTAGAAGCGCACCAGGGCCACACTGTCGAATCTTGGCGATCGCCTCTTCAAAAGTCGCGTAAGTGACCGAGCATAGCTCCGTATCAATCTCATCATTAAGCGAATTCCCTTTAGGGAAGGATAAATGATGGATAATTCAATACGCATCTTGTTCCTTTTTGGGCACCACTCCCAAAGGAGAAATGTGGAAATTAGCAAAGGGAGGGTGCTCGAAAGGGCCAGCGATGCAACCTTCTGCGATTTCTTTAAAAACCTTCTCCCTGACGACATGTGGGAACTGACTGACCAATTTCAAATTTTTTATTACTGTACATCCCACCCCGGTGAATGAAGGGAGGGGGAAACCAAATTCAAAACCTTTACTGAGAAATTGCGCCGTCGCCTGATTTGGGTAGCTGTCCAGCCAAGGGCGCATACTTTCCAGCCTCACTGGCATGCAGGCTCTTTGAAAAAATATCCCTATTACTCTGACCAGCCCCAGCATTCGCTGGCGTCTTTAGACACCTGGCTGCGGGGTGAGCCCCTGCACAATAGAAACATTTGTGCCTGTATTTGCAAGCTGCGTTCCAGCGGCACTGGCTGTCGTTAAAAGTGAAACAGTTCCCTTTCCTATAAGCTGCACCAGAAGTAGTAACCGCAGCCGGCTTCGACATGAGACCTCTGTGCAGCAAGCAAATTCAGCCACAAACCCACGTCCTTCATCCCCCAACGCAGCGAGGGGTGTACTGACAATTTTTGACGAAATGACTCGTCATAAAAGAACCAGCCAAGCCCCCCAAAACTCTTGTACTTCTATAAAATGTGGTCCACATGCTGGAACAAACCACTACTGCGCTCTGGATACTTGTCCGACATGACCCCAGCAAAAATGCAAAATGCTTGCAACCAATTATTGAACGACCTAGTTACAGGCCTGCGTCTGTCTTCCTCATGCCTATCATTCCTTTCCGTTTTAACCGTGAAATCCTTCTGTGAGGGCAACAGTGATAAGAGGTCAATAAATTCCCCTTTCCAGATTTTTTCTTTTACCGACATGCTCAGGTGATAACCCAGTGGGGACATTTCACAAGGCATCACTTCTTTCATGCATGCTTCTGGCACACTAGCTCTAACCATATGAGTGCTAACATCCCCAGACATACCCCCCGCAGCCATAACAACCGGGGAGGGCTGACAGACATTTAAGCTGGGGGAAGGAGCCAAGCTGGGTAAAGAGCTGTGCATAACATTAGACACATGAGGAGTAGCAGGGTTAGAAACAGGGGACAGCGTTTTCACTAGGGAAGACAAAGAGTTAACTAACACATTCAAAGCCTGCATTTGAGCACACTCATCTGCTGCTGGAGGTTGTGTTGTTACTGACATCCCAGCCTCTCCCAGCGGATCTGGTGAAAAATCTTGCCTGTTAGGCAGAGTCTGCGGCACTCGGCTGCTGCTTGTGTCCTGAGCAGGAGACCGTGGGGGGAGCTGGCGCCCCCTCCCCACGCTAGCCACGGTCTACGCAGCCTTGCCTCGCCTGGTGTTTCCCCTAGCAGGGGACAGTGAACCTTTCCTCTTCTGCCGTGTAGAACGGCGCACAGCTGCGGGACTGCCCCCGCCATTCCGACTGGCTCCATTCTTCCGCCCTAGCTCCTCCTCAGCAGCTGACTCTTCTGCCATACTGCGCTCCGGAGGCTGGCTCCTCCGCGCTCTGACAGGCTGCCCAGCTTCTGTCCCTCTCTCCTGTCCGCTCTGAGAGTCCATGGGCACCAAAGCCCCAGAGTCCTGAGTGTTCCCTAACAGCTGCTCTTCAGGGACAAGGTCCCCTAGTGACAGACACCGCTTCAGCCACTCTTCACCCCCTTCACTGCCTGCCTTTTCCAGTAATTTTTTAAAGAGGGACTCCATACCTGCAGAGGGGGAGTTCAATCCTTGCTGCTGCTGACAGGAAAAGAGGGAGATTCCCAGCCCAGCCAGTCCTTTATAAAGCCTCTCCTGGCCACCAGAAACTTCTGCTGCCTCTCATTGGCTGGCTGATGATCCCAAAATTTGAAGGTACAGTACAAATTAAATCACACATCAAACACATATGCTGAAACCATACTAGAATAGCTATTAACCCTTAACCAACTGTACCATGTGATGGCCACAATCCCACTCAAGTGGGCTCCTATTGTGCCCCCTTTCTTAATATAAAGGAATAGTAGTGGTACAAAAAAAAAACGTGTGGCTTTCACTAATCCTTTTCTTTTATTGTTCTCATTTAAGAGGCGTGACAGGGGGTGTGTCCTATGCCTACACACTTTTGCTAATAGGTGTCCCTCATTCATATCACCAAAAATTGGGAGGTATGCCTACCTACCCTACTGACAGAACAGCGATCTGCCTTGAATACATAGGCAGACTGTCGTTCTGCTTCTCTCCAGAACGATTGGTGGGCCTGGCGGACATTGAGTTCGCCAGACTCGCTGATTTGCTCCCGCTATGTTTAATCACAATGGGAGCAAGTTGCCAGGGGAGTGCATGTCTGGCCCCCAGACCCGGAAATGCAGAATCGCATACAGGTACGCGATTCTGTCTTGCCACCATTTATGTACAATATACGTCAGCAAGCAGTTAACTAAAACCAATTCCCAGATACTATCTTACATATTAGCTAAGATCAGTAGTATATTTATTCTCTACAACATACTGTACAATGTGCAATGCATATTATAATATCAGAACACGGTATGATTTAACCACTTCAATACAGGGCTTTTATACACTCTTTCTTCCCAGACCAATTTTTAGCTTTCAGAACTCTCACACTTTGAATGACAATTACTCAGTCATGCTACACTGTACCCAAACCAAATTTTTATCATTTTTTTTCTCACAAACGCAGTTCACCATATAAGTGAAAAAAGAGAAATTTTTGGAAAAAAAAAACATATTTTTTTTAGTTTCTATTCTAAAATTTTGCAAATAAGTAATTTTTCTTCATAAATTTGGGCCAAAATGTATACTGCTACATATCTTTAGTAAAAATAATTAAAAAAGTGTATATTATTTGGTCTCTGTGAAAGTTATAGAGTCTACAAGCTATGGTGAAACCCTAACAAGCCAGGAAAGTACAAATACCCCCCAAATTACCCCTTTTTGGAAAGCAGACATCCCAAGGTATTTAGTAAGAGGCATGGTGAATTTTTTGAAGGTGTAATTTTTTCCCACAGTTCTTGGGGAACACTTTTTTTTTCCCCCAAAATTGTCATAACAACAAGTTATTTCTCTTACACAGCACATGCATACTTGCAATAACACCCCAAACTACATTCCGCTACTCCTTCTGAGTATAGTGATACCTCATGTGTGAGACTTTTACACAGCCAGCCCACATACAGAGGTCTAACATCCAAGTAGCACCGTCAGGCGTTCTACTAGCATAAATTGCACATTTCATTTGATGACAACCTATTACACTTTTGAAGGCCCTGGAGCACCAGGTCAATGGAAACGCCCACAAAATGGCCCCATTTTGGAAAGCTAACACCCTAACGTATAATCTATGAGGCATAATGAGTCTTTTGACTGGTTCATTTTTTTCCAGACGTTTTTGGAATATGTGGGAAAAAAATGGAAATGCATTTTTTTTATATACAAAGTTGTCCATTTATAAGATATTTCATAAACATAGCATGTACATATCAAAACTGACGCCCCAAAACTCATTCTGCTACTACTCCTGAGTATGGCAATACTACATGTGTGAGACTTTTACACAGCCTGGCCACATACAGAGGACCAACATCGAAGTAGCACAGTCAGGCGTTCTACAAGCATAAATTACACATCTCATTTCTCAACCAGGTACTGGTTTCTGGCTGGTACTCTGGTGGCATGTGGTGAGGTGGCAGGTACTCTGGTGAGGTGGCGGGTACTCTGGTGGTGGGTTCTCTGGTGGCAGGTACTCTGGCGCCAGGTGGAGAGGTGGCGGGTACTCTGGTGGCAGGTGGTGAGGTGGCAAGTACACAGGTAAGGTGGCAGATACACTGGTGGAAGGTACTCTGGTGAGGTGGCGGGTACTCTGGTGAGGTGGCGGGTAATCTGGTGGCGGGAAATCTGATGAGGTGGCAAGTACTCTGGTGGCGGGCACTCTGGTGAGGTGGCGGGTACTCTGGTGGCAGGCAATCTGGTGAGGTGGCGGTTACTCTGGTGGCAGGTACTCTGGTGGTGGGTACTCTAGTGAGGTGGCGGGTACTCTGGTGGCGGGTACTCTGGTGAGGTGGTGGGTACTCTGGTGGCGGGTACTCTGGTGAGGTGGCGTGTACTCTGGTGAGGTGGTCGATACTCTGGTGGCAGGTACTCTGGTGAGGTGGCGGGTACTCTGGTGGCAGGTGGTGAGGTGGCGAGTACACTGGTGAGGTGGCGGATACACTGGTGGCAGGTACTCTGGTGAGGTAGCGGGTACTCTGGTGAGGTGGCGGGTAATCTGGTGGCAGGCAATCTAGTGGCGGGCAATCTGGTGAAGTGGCGGGCAATCTAGTGAGGTGGTGGGTACTCTGGTGGTGGGTACTCTAGTGAGGTGGCGGGTACTCTGGTGGCAGGTACTCTGTTGGTGGGTTCTCTGGTGAGGTGGCAGGTACTCTGGTGGGTGGTACTTTGGTGAGGTGGCGGGTACTCTGGTGGTGGGTACTCTGGTGAGGTGGTCGATACTCTGGTGGCAGGTACTCTGGTGAGGTGGCGGGTACTCTGATGGCAGGTGGTGAGGTGGCGAGTACACTGGTGAGGTGGCGGATACACTGGTGGCAGGTACTCTGGTGAGGGGGCGGGTACTCTGGTGAGGTGGCGGGTAATCTGGTGGCAGGCAATCTGGTGAGGTGGTGGGTACTCTGGTGGCGGGCAATCTAGTGAGGTGGTGGGTACTCTGGTGGGTACTCTGGTGGGTACTCTGGTGGTGGGTACTCTAGTGAGGTGGTGAGTACTCTGGTGGTGGGTACTCTAGTGAGGTGGCGGGTACTCTGGTGGTGGGTACTCTAGTGAGGTGGCGGGTACTCTGGTGCCACTTACTTTGTTGGTGGGTTCTCTGGTGAGGTGGCAGGTACTCTGGTCGGTGGTACTGTGGTGGAATTATTTTAAAATACTATATTTAATAAGTTGAAGCTAATTTTTTATTAGAACCACTAATGTGTTTCCCCATTATACTCTAAGGGCCAGATTCAGGTAGATGGGCGAATCTTTAATTTGGAGTAACTTTTCTCATTTACGTTACTCCGCCGAAACTTTAGGAGCAAGTACTGTATTCACAAAGCACTTGCTCCTAAAGTTGCGGCGGCGTAGCGAAAATGAGCCGGCAGAATTCAAATTGGGCGGGTAGGGGGCGTGTATTATTATAACTAGGCGCGATCCCGCGGCGAACGTACTGCGCATGCGTCGACTGTCAGTGCGCATGCTCTAAATTCTGTCAGTGAATGTCAATGACGTCAATCCCCATTCACGGACGTTTTACGCAAACGACTCGAATTTTATTTTTTCGACGCGATGACGACGGCCATACTTAACATAGGATACTCCACTAGGGGGCTGCTTTATCTTTACGCTGCGTATCTCTTACGGAAATGTCGGAAAGTCACTGCGTCGGGCCCGAATACGATCGTGATTTGCCGATTCTCGCTGTTTAACATATTCTCGGCGTTAATCAGCGGGAACGCCCCGCGCGCCATTTTTAAAATTGCAGTTCCGATACGATGGCGAAATACAATTACGCCGCTCGTATAGGAACTCCAACCCGGCGTTTCTTGTTTTCTGCTTACTGAAAACAGAAACGCCGGCTCAAAGTGAGAGTTAGGCTGGAGTATCACTGATACTCCAGAGTAACTCTACCTGAATCTGGCCCTAAGTTTTTATATAATCTTTTTTATACCTTTTTTTATATACCGTATTTATCGTGGTATAACGCGCTCCCGCGTATACCGCGCACCCCTAAAGTGACCCCCAATCCTGTGGAAAAAAAGTTATTTGTGTACTTACAGTTTTGGTGTCTTGCGCGGCGTCCATCGGCGGCCTCGTCGGGTCTGGCGTCCTTCTACGGCTTCGGGTGTCCTCTTCGGCGGGTCCGGCGTCCTTCTGCTGCATCGGGTGTCCTTCTGCGGCTTCGGGTGTCCTTCTGCGGTGGGTTTTTGCCCTGATTTTCAGGGCAAAAAAGTGCGCGATATACGCCGATAAATACAGTATACATGTATGCATGTGTGAGATTATGAACCACAATACTTCTCTATTTTTTCCTTGATGATGTTATATAAAAGATGTGTTACTCGTTGGAATTTGAGTATAAAGAGCTGTGTTTTAAAGTGCCTTCATTCCATTTCACCTCCTATGCCCCCCACTGTGAAGAACTTTGAAAGTTTACGCTGACCTGGATTTTCCAAGAGAAAAGCAAAGGAGAAGCTAAAAAACCAACCCCCACATCCTGTGTTGATGTAGAAAAAATAAATTTGTGGCGCACAATCAGTTTGAGCAAGCAACCTAGTCTAAAAATAAAAGTTGAAATAAACATCAATCAGTATAAGTCCATATGGTAACAAAATACTCCGGACAGTCCAGTTTCAGCAGTTAGATAGATGTGGGAACTTAGCGGCAGCACCTGAAGCAGAAGCAAGCCTCTAGAAGAGCCAAAAAAATACAAGAGAGAGATGCGCCAAACTAAGTGCAGTATGTTGTTTTTAATCAGTAGTAAATTGGTACAATAAAGTAACTACTCACAAACATGGAGTAATATAGGCATTGGTGTGGCTATGAGGCCGGGGTCATCATAAGAGGTTCCTCCGGAAAAGGTTTCTTCGTCCCAGGCTTGTGAGCCGCAAGTGTGGTATAGTGGACACAGGAAACCAGGAAGAGCCGTCTGATGTGGCGTGCGTTCCACCGTGGAGCGCGGCGTATCGTCGTCGCCCCGGAAGTGACGCGAGGGACCCGGCCAGCCAATCGGATTACGCGTTTCACAGCGTCAGCTGTTTCGTCAGATCCATGGCGTCCGTATGGAACGGACGTGAGTTATACGAGCAGGATAAACGTGATTGGTTGGAAATGGCACAAGACACACTAAGAAGCGGCGCTGGGACGAAGAAACCTTTTCCGGAGGAACCTCTTATGATGACCCCGGCCTCATAGCCACACCAATGCCTATATTACTCCATGTTTGTGAGTAGTTACTTTATTGTACCAATTTACTACTGATTAAAAACAACATACTGCACTTAGTTTGGCGCATCTCTCTCTTGTATCCTGTGTTGATGGAATGTTGATCATGTGGCCAAGGGAAGCCAGGCTGGACTGTTCTACCTTTATATGGAAAAAATTGAAGGACTGATTAACTTCTCCCCTTGCCTCTTGGACTGTTCCATGTCTTATACGTCAGACCCTTGGAAAACTGGATAAGGATTTGTGTGGGAAACCCCTTAGAAGAACTTTAAACAAAGGGACTAGATATGTGCTTTTAGTAGGCGTAGATAAGGGGCGAGGATGAGGGAGTATGTGGGGTGTGTCAATGGTTGTATAGGAGGGAACTGGGTGTGTTTTTATCATGTGAGGGTGTGTATCTGTATCATGTCAACCAATGAGAAGATTTTGTATTGTTTAATAAAGCAGGGACTGGCTGGGCTCCAGCCATTCATTCCTTCCCTTTCTCTACCGGCAATCATTCTCTTCATTTTCCTTTGCTGCAGTAACACCACTAGCCATCCTGAAATTGTGTCAGGAAATTCTCTTTCAATTTTGGTGCCCAACGTGGGGCTTTTTAGATTTAAGGCGGGGAAGTGCGGACCCACAAGACGTTGCCTGAGGGTTGAGAAATTGTCTTCCAAGACTGGGAATTCATGAACCGCAAAACAAGGTGAGTGAAGATTGTTTTTTTTAACTCCTTGCCTTGTTGCTGTCCATGTGGACTTCTCAACCCTCATCCAGCCTGTCTGCGCATTCTTAGCCTCTGCAAGGACGGAGTATATTCTTGTCTAAAAATTACGAACCGTCAGGCTGGTGCCGTTACTGTTGTCCTGTTTTATTGTTGTGTTCTGTGTCCACTGAATATGGTCATTTCTCCGGTTGTCTGTGGGAGGCTTGTGAATTAATCAGCCGGCTAAGGTAAGTTGGTTGCTGGTCAGCTAAGTGAGCTGTTGGAGATGGCTCGGATAGTCACGTTGCATCTTGGCTTGGGTAGTCAGGACGGAAATACCCAATTTCTAAGAGAGTTGGTTGCGGTATCATAAAAATAAAAACTGTATGAGATTTGTTATGTTTATACTCGTGGTAAATATACCAAATCTTCGGTTTGTTAGCTTAACTTGGGGTTAGGGTTTTCATATTACCGTATTGCAGACAAACCTAGTGAGATGGCTATATTCTGAATTGTGTGTTGCTTTTTGTTCTGTTGATTGTGTGCTATGCTTTAACTTCTGCCTGAACTTTTTTTGCTTCTTATAACTCTTCTGTCTCTGCCTGCATTCCCTGGCACTCGCCCCCCCCGTTTAACCCTTTGCTTGCTGAGAGATTAGCTTGCCTTTTCAGGCTAGCAGCAATACGTCCTGCTGTGTTATAAGTAATTAGACTATGCATATATAACCTATTGTGACAATAGCTGCGGTTACCCTCTGCTCTGATTGATAGTGCTAGTGCATAAACCTCCTTTTATTGAGCTCTGCATTGCTATTATTGCAAGTAAACCTTTTTCTTTATTTCCCTCTTTCTCTCTCTTCTCCTGTCTGTTTTTGTTAACCCTTTTCTTTTCATACGCTCAAGTTTAATCCCTACCTTTGCTCCAGTCTATGCCATCTGTGCTTGATAAACTTTTTTTTTCTCTCTCCTCCCTCCTAAACCTCATTGATCATTTTTCCGAATTCCTTGCTTAAAAAAAAAAAAAAAAGGAAAATGGTTGCCTGACTCTCCTTCCATTTTCCATTTCGTTTTTGCCTCCTCTTCTTGGCTCCTCCCCTTCTTCTTCATCTCCCATTCCTGCCTCTTCTTGGCTCCTCCTACCTTCCTTCTTCGCCCACCATTATGCGTCTGTACAAGTAAGTAACTCTCTTTCACTCATTCATCACCCCTGTGTGTTGCATGAGGTTATACTAACTGTGCTGCAAGTAACTTGATTGTGGATATATAACTTATTGTGTCGATAGCTGCTGTGACCTTCCTGCTCTATTAGTCGGGTGTCAGTGCATAAAGTTGCGTGTGTGTTCCCCCTTGTGTTTTCTTTTCTTGAGCTCTGCATTGCTATTATTGGAAATAAACCTTTTTCCTTTATTTCCTCCTTTCTCACTCTTTTCCTGTCTGTCCTTGGTAACTCTTTTCTCTCCTTGCCCTTACACTTAATTAATCCTTTTTACCCGAATCTTTGCTTGAAAAGAGGTTACCTAACTTTCTTTACATTCTCCATCTTGTGTTCTTCAACACTTTCTTGGTGGTTCCTCCACCCTTCTTTTTGCCCTCCATTGCTGAAAATAAACTTTTTCTTCCATTTTTTATTTTTTGCCGCCTCTTCTTGGCTCCTCCCTTCTTTTTCTCCTTCTTCTTCATCTTCCATTCCCGCCTCTTCTTGGCTCCTCCCCCCCTTTTCCTCCACCCACCATTACACAAAATAACCCTTTCCTCAGCTTTCACTCAATTTTAACTACTACCTTTTCTCCAGTAACCATTTTCCTCTTCTTCCCTTACCCCCCCCCTTTTTTCTTTTTTTCCTTGGGTTTACCCCTTTTTGCTTGCTGAGAATTACGCTTCCCTTCTCATGCTGGTGGGCAATACGTCCTGCTGAAACACAAGTAATTAACTCGCTCTTTCACTCATTCTTCCCCCCATGTCTTGCATGATGTTATACTTCCTGTGCAGGAAGTAATTTGTCTGTGTTTATGGTCAGTTGTGTTACATATTGTGTTTATTTTCTTGCACTTTACATTTTCTTTGCCGAAAGTATTATTAACCCTTTTTTTTCTCTTTCCACTTTAGCTTACTTGTCCCTTCTTCCCATTTTCTTTGCAGTCTATTAGATTAACCCTTTCTTCTTATTCCGCTCCTCGCCCCCCCCTCCTCTTTGCTTGCTCCTCCCTTTCTTCTCCATACTCCATTTTCTTTTTCTTTTTTCTCTCTTCCCCCTCCTTTTTGATCGCCGCTCCCTTTCTTCTTCGTACGCCATTTTGTCCCCTGCCCCGCCTACTCTTTGCTCGCCCCTCCCTTTCTTCTTCGTACGCCATTTTGTCCCCTGCCTCGCCTACTCTTTGCTCGCCCCTCCCTTTCTTCTTCGTACGCCATTTTGTTTCCTGCCCCGCCTCCTCTTTGATCGCCCCTCCCTTTCTTCTTCATACGCCATTTTGTTCCCTGCCCTGCCTACTCTTTGCTCACCCCTCCCTTTCTTCTTCGTACGCCATTTTGTTCCCTGCCCCACCTCCTCTTTGATCGCCCCTCCCTTTCTTCTTCGTACGCCATTTTGTTCCCCGCCCCTCTTTCCTGATTTCTTCTTCACTTCTTCTTCTTCCACTTCTGTTTTGAACCACATCTTCCATCTTGTTTTTCACCTACTTTTTCCTTGGTTCTCTCTCTCTCTCTCTCTCTGAGGCGCCGTACACACGGCCGAGGTTCTCGCTGAAAATCAGCGAGAACCTCGCTGGAATGCACATTCCAGCGAGGACCTCGGCCGTGTGTACGGTCTCAGCGAGCTTCCCGTCGGGAAGCCCGTCGAGCCGAAATAGAGAGCACGCTCTCTATTTCCTCGACGGCCCGCCTGGAAGAATGGCTGGTTGCCATTCCCGACGGGCGGGTCGCCGAATTCGACGGCCGGGAGAGAACCTCGACGGGCGGAACGATGTGTTCTGCCCGTCAAGGTTCTCTGCCGTGTGTACGGCGCCTCAGGCACCCCCCCCTATCCCTACCTTCCTTTTCCTTGCCTTAGTTATTACCCTCTCTTCCTCTCTCGCATTCTCTCCTGCTTTTGCATAACTTCTGTTTCTGCTGGGGTGCGTGCATTTTTGGCCCAGTGCTAGTGCATTTACTGCAAAAGGGTTGGCATGGGTCCCCGGCTCACTAGGCCCACCGAGGGTACATTAGCCTATGACCTTGTGCTCCAACGAGAGGGCCAACAGGGTGTGAAGGGCTGGAGAAAGTTGATGAAGCTTGCCAATTTCTCCGGTTGTGGCGGTCGCCTTCAACCGGAGCAATGGAGGGTTTTATTGATTGAGAAGAAGGGTTTGTTGGCTGGTAGTAATTTATTTTTAGTTTCGTGTTTCTAAGGCTTTGATGAATGAGGGATGGGTGGAGCAGGAACTGCAGAACAAGGAGGGGCCGATGTATGTATATCTCAAGGATGGAATTCAGCCTCCTCCTTATGATCATGGTACAGACTAGACGTGTGGGGAATGTGGGAAGTCTGGACTCTCACATCCTGACCGCCCTGAGCTCTGCCACGATTGCGGTTGTAAGTCAAGAGACCTCCCCCAGAAGTCCCCTCTCTTGCAACCAGACTCCTGTCTCACAACCCCTCCCACCCACGCCTCTCTATCCCCTCTGTCCAGTTTGGAACGTGGATGGCAGCTTTTACTGCCCTCCGGCCGTTGCTACTGTGATGTCTTCGGTTCCATCCTCATTTCCCCAGCCATCTGCCGCTTCTGCTTAATATGCTCCAGCATCGGGACTCCTTCAGTCCACCTCTGCTAGGCCTTTAGTCCCTCCTCCAGCACTACCGCCCCCGCCCCCCAGCCAAACCTCTAGCCTACCCTCCTATGATCAAGCAGGTTCTAGTTGGGATGGTCCTGATGAGAGGGGTAGATTCCAGGACCTACAGGACATGACAACCTGGAATCCGTGGCCCTGCCGTATGTTGCCGGAAGCCCCACTCAGGTATGCTTCCTTTACCCCCTCGCAAGCATCCACCCTGGTAGCTTCCCTCCCTGACCCTGAGCTGCAGCCTATGCCGTTCTATCGCCGGATTGCTCAGATCCAAAAGATGTACTCGTCGGCATGGAAGGACTTGGCCAGCTTATGTGAGATTAAGGCAGGGGATGCATATTGGCCCATAATGGAGAAACATTTTAATAATGCCCGGCTGGACAGTGAGGTCACATATCATTCGGGGGTTGTGTTTTGTGAACAGCTTCAGGAATGGGCTAGGGGTAAATTAGCTGATCAGGCAACTAGCATCCAGGATGTGACGCAAGCCCCGACGGAGTCTGTGGAAAAGTTTTACATGAGACTCACTCAGGTCTTTACTGATTTAGGATTCTCTTTACATACCAAAGCCCATTATCAAATGCTGTCGAGTGCTTTTGTGGCAGGTTTGAAAGAACCAATACGGAAGGGCTTGATAGTGGCCCGTCCAGAGTATAGGACACTACCCTTGGATGCTTTATTGCCTTTTGCGAAAGGTTTAGAAACCCAACAGCCACTCCCAGAGGTGACGCCCTTGATGACTGTGAGTTCCTACCCGACAATGCCTGTGGCCCCCACCCAGCCCATAGCTGCGTCTCCCGCACAACCAGTTGCGGTGATGACCGACCCACCACTGCCTGTGGTTCCCAGCCTGTCCAGGAGACCCCAGATTACTTGCTTTAATTGTGGGGTTCAGGGTCACTATCAGAGGGACTGTAGGGCCCCCAGACGGTTTAGCCGTGACCCCCCCCAGTATGACCGTGGGTATAATAGGAATCAGGACTTCAGGTATGGCCAGTACCAGGACTTTGGGTATGATCATAACGGGAACTTCAGAAATGATCAATACCCTGACTACAGGTATAATCAACGCCAGAATGTCAGGGCTTTACCACCTCCTCCTCCCCGTGGGGAGCGCCCTCAACCCATCGAATAGGAAAACGGCAACCCTGTATCCTCTGCCTCACCCCCTTCCCTTCCGATTATGGCCGCCACATCCCGGTCAGGGGTGGGTCCTCTAGCGAACATTTCAATTCCTATTGAGGGCCGCCCAACCACCTTTCTAATTGACACAGGGGCCAGTCGCAGTCTGATACGGGAGGCAGATATCCCTGACCCCTCTTGCCTATCCTCTATAGATGTGTCTTGTGTGGGAGTGGATGGTCAGTCCCGCTCCAGCCCCCTCACAAGACCTCTACTGGTGGGTACTAACCCCGCGTTGTTGGCAAGATTTGTGGTTTCGAACACCTGTCCCCTCAATCTCTTGGGGGCAGATGTTCTTTCCAGGCTTCAGGCCTCCATCTCATATAATGCTGATGGGTCCATCTCTGTGTCCACTGCCTGTCCAGACTCATGCGATTACTGAGCAAATTTAAGTTTTGTTGGGGAATGGTGCCCTGATACCTTGTACTTCCCCTTGCAATACCCCTTTGTTCCCTATTAAAAAGAAGACCCCAAAAGGTCACCCGGATAAAGATCTTAGAGCAGTGAACGAGGCCACAATTTTGGAGACACCTCTCATCCCCAATCTACACACTCTCCTGTCAGGGGTCCCCCCACCTACAAAGATTTACACTGTGATTTATTTGGCAAACGCGTTTTTCAGTGTGCCTCTGGACCCCTCCTGCCAGTACCTGTTTGCATTCACTCATGCTCAAAAACAGTATACCTGGGCTGTTCTCCCTCAGGGCGCACATAACTCGCCCAACCAGTTTACCAAGGCCATGTCCCTGATCCTCTCCAACTGGGATAATCCCCACCCGGACCTGGTTGTGGTTCTCCAATATGTGGATGACCAGCTCGTCTGTGCCCTCTCTCAAGAAACGGCAGAACAATCATCTGTGAGCCTGCTGGTGTACTTGGCTCTCCAAGGCTGCAAGGCCTCGAAAGAGAAATTACAGTGGTGCTCTCCCCGTGTTGTCTTCCTGGGACATTGCATTTCACATTACGCAACAACGCGCTGAAGCCATTCCGCCCCCCAATAGTGCCAAGGCCCTACATGCATTTTTGGGACTTATCTCTTATTGCAGAGCCTGGATACCTGTGGCTTCCCTTCTCATGCAGCCACTATATGACAACCTGCCATGCGTCCCCTTTGCGCTGTCCGAAGAAGCGCTTACAAACTTTTACCTTTTGAAAAAGGCAATCAGTTCCGCTCCGGCTCTTGGAATACCTGATTATGGAAAAATCTTTTGCTTGTTTATTTCTGAGACCCAGGGCCACGCCTCTGGGGGTGTTGACGCAAAGCTATGGACTCCGTAACCGCCCCATCGGCTACTATTCTGCCCGCCTGGACTCTGTTGCCAGAGGTGGCCCCTCCTGTCTCCGAGCTGTTTTTGCTGCCCAGGCCCTGTTGGACAAGACTTCCAGCTGCTTGCCCCTCACGATATTTCTGCCATCTTGAATCAAGTGCAGCCCAAGCATGTTTCTTCTGCCCGTCACCTCCGGTTGCAATGCTCTCTACTTTTGCAGGACAATTTCACTCTGCTTCGCTGCCAGCAGCTGAACCCTGCTACTCTTCTTCCTATTGTCCAAGGGGGGAATCGTGATATGTCTGTGGCCGAACCGGAAGAAGAGAATACAGACTCACCTGCTCCTACCTTAGATGAATATGAACATGATTGCTTTGAACTCATGAAGGCGGAAACCACCCATTCACCTTCTGTTCTTGATGCCCCGATCCTAGATCCTCAACTCACTTTGTATGTTGATGGCTCCAGATTTGCAGATTCATTCGGCAACTACCATACAGGATATGCGGTTACCACAGAGACTACAGTTATGAAAGCCGCCTCGCTCCCAGCATCCATGTCTGCTCAAGAGGCTGAGCTTTATGCCCTTACAGTAGCCTGCCAGCTTGCAGAAGCACAAACAGCAAACATCTATACCGATTCACGGTACGCAATGGGCGTGGCGCACAACTTTGGACTTATATGGAAGACTCGCGGCTTCTTGACTACAGCCGGCACCCCAGTGAAGCATGGCAGGGCAATAGATGCACTTCTGACAGCACTCCAACTCCCAGAACAAGTAGCAATACTCAAGGTTAAAGCCCATGGAAAGAGAACCACACCAGAAGCCAGAGGAAACTACCTTGCCGATGAAACAGCAAAACAAGCAGCCATGACCCCCCTACAGGCCCAAACCACAGACTTTGTAGGGATATACCATCCACAACCAGAAGCGGTGCACAAAGACCTACTTAAAAAGACTCAAGCAGATGCTGCAGACCAAGAGAAAACTACATGGAATAAGATGGGAGCAGTACAGATGAATGAACTTTGGACTGTAGGAACCCGCCCATGTCTCCCCAGAGCTCTGTACCCAGCTGTGGTACAGTGGGCCCATGGGCCAACCCATCTCTCAAAGACTTTGATGAACTCACTCATAAACAAACACTATGTAGCTCCAGGAATCACTACTTTGACTAATCAGTACTGCAGGTCCTGCCACACCTGCCTAGCATGCAATCGTGGAAGGTTGGAGAAACCACCCCTGAAACATTCAGCCAGACCACTCTCTACCCCTTCCAGAGGATACAGATCGACCACATTCAAATGCCAAAGAGTGGTAGATTCAAGTATGCCCTGGTAGTGGTAGACATGTTCTCAGGATGGCCCGAGGCTTATCCAGTTGCAAATCAGACAGCGAAAACCACAGCTAAAAAGTTACTTTTGGAGGTGGTTTGCAGATATGGGGTACCTGAGGTGATAGAGAGTGATCAAGGTCCTGCGTTCACTGCTACAGTTACAAAATAAATATGGAAGGCCCTAGGTACCACATTAGCGTTTCACACACCTTACCATCCTCAGACTAGTGGGAAGGTGGAAAGAATGAACCAGACACTTAAAACCCGAATGTTGAAAATGGCCAAGGACACAGGTCTGTCCTGGCCGGAAAGTTTGCCAATAGCCTTGTTTAGTGTAAGGTACTCCCCGAGAGGGAAACATTCTTTATCCCCTTTTGAAATCTTGTTTGGAACAGCTCCTAGGTTAGGTTGTTATTACCCACAACAATTGCAATTACAGTCTGATACGTTGGTTGATTATGTGACGTCTCTTGCCAAAGAATTAACTAATATCCATGCACGAGTGTTTTCTTCCATTCCAGACCCTGACTTAGACACTGGTACACACAGTATACTTCCTGGTGATTGGGTGATGGTTAAAAAGTTCCTCCGAAAACATTCTCTGGAGCCAAGATATGATGGTCCATTCCAAGTGTTGCTGACAACAGCTACTTCAGTAAAGTTGTCCGGAAAGAGCACTTGGATACACGCATCCCATTGCAAAAAGGCCCCAGCCCCTGAGGACGGTGTACCACCTGCATCAGAATGAAGTTATATATCCTTCTTTTTACAGCGACAATTGTGTATACACAGGAAGTGGTTATTAGAAGAGCAGAACGTATGATGCAATTTTGGTATAATTCATCAAACACACATGTGGCTACCTTTATATTTGACTTTTGTGATCTAACTCTTGCTAGTCCCCCAGGTCAGGAGACGTGGTGTAAGGTGTACCGACGGCAGTTTATCGCCCGTGGGAACATATATCTATGTGATGCAACTGAGGATTGTGATAAGTGGGAATCTGTGGGTTGGAATAAAGGTGAAGACTGGGGAAATAGACCACAGAGTGCCCTGGAAAAAAGAGACAAATATGGAGAGGCATTAATTGATAGACTGACCTTCAAAAAGATAGGCTCATGGTCAGGAAGCGAGGCGGAACATAGCTCAAAACTTACCCTAACTATAAGAAATCCTAGTCCTGCGGATGCAGGCATATATATTGCGGGGTTACGGTATAACGAAGGGGATAGGCCACCAAATATGGGAGAAAAGGGACCAAACATAAAATTCCAACTCAAAGACATGTATAATTCATCCGAATGGCAGGCCCTTCAAGGGAATATGCGTACCCTAGATGAGATAGTGGCCATAGCAGATCCCACATTCGAGGATACGATGGCAGCAGAGACTGGTTTCTCAGAGGTCAACCTATGGCTCGAATGGATGAGGTATAGTGCAGGGAAACATAACAGGTCCAATTGCTATGTGTGTAGTGGGGCTAAACCCCATTTGGGAACAGTGCCATTGAACATACCTCCCACTCGAGGAGTGTTTTCTGAGCCTGTTTACTAATACCACTACTGATTACTCCTAGTGTGAAACCTGGAAAAAGGAATACCCAATAATAACTAAGACTGCAAGGCCCGGGGAGAGTATCACTATATATCCTGGTAATTACACATGTTATGGGAAATATCAGGGAGAAGGGAGGTTCTTGAGTAACTTCTCGGAGGGATACTGTGCCTCATATACAGTGCAGAAAATAAGTATTTGAACACCCTGCTATTTTGCAAGTTCTCCCACTTGGAAATCATGGAGGGGTCTGAAATTGTCATCGTAGGTGCATGTCCACTGTGAGAGACATAATCAAAAAAAAAAATCCAGAAATCACAATGTATGATTTTTTTAACTATTTATTTGTATGATACAGCTGCAAATAAGTATTTTAACACCTGAGAAAATCAATGTTAATATTTGGTACAGTAGCCTTTGTTTGCAATTACAGAGGTCAAACGTTTCTTGTAGTTTTTCACCAGGTTTGCACACACTGGAGGAGGGATTTTGGCCCACTCCTCCACACAGATCTTCTCTAGATCAGTCAGGTTTCTGGGCTGTTGCTGAGAAACACGGAGTTTGAGCTCCCTCCAAAGATTCTCTATTGGGTTTAGGTCTGGAGACTGGCTGGGCCACGCCAGAACCTTGATATGCTTCTTACAGAGCCACTCCTTGGTTATCCTGGCTGTGTGCTACGGGTCATTGTCATGTTGGAAGACCCAGCCTCGACCCATCTTCAAAGCTCTAACTGAGGGAAGGAGGTTGTTGCCCAAAATCTCGCAATACATGGCCCCGGTCATCCTCTCCTTAATACAGTGCAGTCGCCCTGTCCCATGTGCAGAAAAACACCCCCAAAGCATGATGCTATCACCCCCATGCTTCACAGTAGGGATGGTGTTCTTGGGATGGTACTCATCATTCTTCTTCCTCCAAACACGGTTAGTGGAATTATGACCAAAAAGTTCTATTTTGGTCTCATCTGACCACATGACTTTCTCCCATGACTCCTCTGGACCACCAAAATGGTCATTGGCAAACTTAAGACGGGCCTTGACATGTGCTGGTTTAAGCAGGGGAACCTTCCGTGCCATGCATGATTTCAAACCATGACGTCTTAGTGTATTACCAACAGTAACCTTGGAAACGGTGGTCCCAGCTCTTTTCAGGTCATTGACCAGCTCCTCCCGTGTAGTCCTGGGCTGATTTCTCACCTTTCTTAGGATCATTGAGACCCCACGAGGTGAGATTTTGCATGGAGCCCCAGTCCGAGGGAGATTGACAGTCATGTTTAGCTTCTTCCATTTTCTAATGATTGCTCCAACAGTGGACCTTTTTTCACCAAGCTGCTTGGCAATTTCCCCGTAGCCCTTTCCAGCCTTGTGGAGGTGTACAATTTTGTCTCTAGTGTCTTTGGACAGCTCTTTGGTCTTGGCCATGTTAGTAGTTGGATTCTTACTGATTGTATGGGGTGGACAGGTGTCTTTATGCAGCTAATGACCTCAAACAGGTGCATCTAATTTAGGATAATAAATGGAGTGGAGGTGGACATTTTAAAGACAGACTAACAGGTCTTTGAGGGTCAGAATTCTAGCTAATAGACAGGTGTTCAAATACTTCTTTGCAGCTGTATCATACAAATAAATAGTTAAAAAAATCATACATTGTGATTTCTGGATTTTTTTTTTTGATTATGTCTCTCACAGTGGACATGCACCTACGATAACAATTTCAGACCCCTCCATGATTTCCAAGTGGGAGAACTTGCAAAATAGCAGGGTGTTCAAATACTTATTTTCTGCACTGTAGTAGTGTATCCACAGATCTAGTCCAAAATCATGTTCAATCATTGGGAGATGTGTATTGGATCTGTGGCGACATGAAGATTAGAACTAAATTACCTGGAAGGTGGACAGGGGAATGTGCACTTGCTAAAGTCATAATGCCCCTGCACATCTTTTCCGTAGAAGACCTAGTAATAAAAGGGAATCATTCTAACAGAACGCGTAGAGGTGCCCCAGCTGGTAGTTTTGACCCCCATGTTTATATAGATGCCATAGGAGTTCCTAGGGGGGTCCCTGATGAGTTTAAGGCCAGAGACCAAGTGGCTGCAGGTTTTGAGTCCCTGATTCCTATAATCACTATAAATAAGAATGTAGATTGGATTAATTATATTTACTATAATCAACAGAGGTTTGTTAACTATACCAGGGATGCACTCCAGGGAATAGCTGAACAACTAGAGGCCACCTCACAGATGACTTTCTAAAACCGCATGGCCCTAGACATGATTTTAGCTGAAAAAGGGGGTGTATGTAAAATATTACCTGGAACAAGTACATGCTGTACGTACATTCCGGACAATACAGGTCCGAATGGCAAGGTAACATTGGCCATTAAGAAATTAGAGGAACTCTCCAAAGAGTTAAAAACAAATTCAGGGCTCACAGATCCCTGGGATCAGTATTTTGGGTGGATGAAAGGGTGGCAACGCATTTGCACTCAAATAGGTATAGCAATTTTGTTTTTGGTTATATTGTTTGTGGTGATGTTTTACTGTATCCTGCCCTGTATAAAGAAGCTGTTAGGAAAGGCAGCTGAAGAGGTAGCTCCTACTTTTTTGAATTTAAATGATATAGGAGATTCAATGAAGGAAGTAGAAGAGGGACCGTATCCTCTGCTACAGTCCTTGCCCGTTAAGACCACTTACAGTGGTTGACCGCGATATTGTGTCAATCTCGCTCCCTTTCTCGGCGAGATTGAGCACTTGCGAGCCCCATCGCGGGAGCCAGCGCCGAGCTGGCTTCCCGCGATGGAGACAAAGCCGTCATAGAAGCGACGGGGATCCGACGCGGATTCCCGCCAATTCTACACGTGGGCGGAGTTTGTTATGAATCCTGAGAAGGAAGTCCCCGCCGGATTTTAAATAAAAATGGTTCCCCCCTCAGGAGCATAACGGGCCCTTAGGTCTGGTATGGGTTGTAAGGAGACCCCCCTACGCCGAAAAAACGGCGTGGGGGTCCCCCCACAATCCATACCAGACCCGTATCCAAAGCACGCCGGCCGGCCGCCCCCCCCCCTCCTGAGCCGTACCGGGCAGCATGCCCTTAACATGGGGGGGTCAAGTGCTCTGGGGCAGGGGGCGCACTGCGGCCCCCCACCCCAGAGCACCCTGTCCCCATGTTGATGAGGACAGGGCCCCTTCCCGACAACCCTGGCCGTTGGTTGTCGGGGTATGTGGGCGGGAGGCTTATCGGAATCTGGAAGCCCCCTTTAATAACACAAACACAAATAAACCACACAGGGTATTGAAATATTTTATTAGTTGGCTGCCGGGGGGGGGGGGTGTGTATGATCGCTTTTATAAAAGCGCCCCCCTCCGGCGGGCTTCTGTGGGGGGGTGGGTGCCGCTGTTCTTCACCGCCGTCTGGTTCTCTTCCGCCGCCGGGGGGGTGCTTTGATAAAAGCGCCCACCACCCGGCGGGCTTCCTTTGACATCTTCGGCGGCGGGGGGGGTCTTCTCCCACTCTCCGGGGTCTTCTCCCACTCTCCGGGGGTCTTCTTCGGCTCTCCAGGGGGTCTTCTCCGCTCTCCGGGGGTCTTCTTCTTCTTCAGGACTGGCTGCCGCTATCTTCGTGTGTTAGCTCAATTACTAGCGGCGGCCAGTCCCCTCTTCTGTGACGTCGTCTTCTTCTTCTCTTCTCCAGATGTTGACGCAACGCTTCCTTCCGCTGCTATGGCTGGCGCGCGGCTCGCAGTGAGTTATATAGGCCTGTCTTGTGACGTCGCAGTCCCATCATGCTCCGGTAGGTACCACGTGCTACCTACCCACCCCCCCAGCGGCACCCACCCCCCCGAAGAAGCCCGCCGGAGGGGGGCGCTTTTATAAAAGCGATCATACACACCCCCCCCCCGGCGGCCAACTAATAAAATATTTCAATACCCTGTGTGGTTTATTTGTGTTTGCACTTTTTATTGCAGGTGAATGGGTAGGGGTACGATACCCCATACTCATTCACTTAGGGTGGGGGGCCGGTATCTGGGAGCCCCCTTATTAAAGGGGGCTTCCAGATTCCGATAAGCCTCCCACCCGCATACCCCGACAACCAACGGCCAGGGTTGTCGGGAAGGGGCCCTGTCCTCATCAACATGGGGACAGGGTGCTCTGGGGTGGGGGGCCGCAGTGCGCCCCCTGCCCCAGAGCACCTGACCCCCCCATGTTGAGGGCATGCTGCCCGGGAAGGCTCAGGAGGGGGGGGGCGCTCGCTCGCCCCCACTCCCTTCCTGACCGGCCGGCCGGCGTGCTTTGGATACGGGTCTGGTATGGATTGTGGGGGGACCCCCACGCCGTTTTTTCGGCGTAGGGGGGTCTCCTTACAACCCATACCAGACCTAAGGGCCCGTTATGCTCCTGAGGGGGGAACCCATGCCGGATTTTTATTTAAAATCCGGCGGGGACTTCCTTCTCAGGATTCATAACAAACTCCGCCCACGTGTAGAATTGGCGGGAATCCGCGTCGGATCTCCGTCGCTTCTATGACGCACTCGCTGGAATGTGCTTTTACTATTCCAGCAAGTGCGAGATGTCGGCAGGCTGTCGCCGAGAATCAGCGCGATGCTGTCCTGCTAAAAACACATTCTCGGCGGCAGGCACTGTACAACATTCTCAAGTGAGAGAAAGAATAAAAGAGTGTAGGGCCGTTACTTTTCAAATATACATTTTAGGGGGGATTGTGGTGGAATTATTTTAAAATACTATATTTGATAAGTTGAAGCTAGTTTTTTATTAGAACCACTAATGTGTTTCCCCATTATACTCTAAGGGCCAGATTCAGGTAGGAGAGCGGATCTTTATGTTGGAGTAACGTTTTTCATTTATGTTACTCCGCCGAAATTTTAGGAGAAAGTACTGTTATTCACATAGCACTTGCTTCTAAAGTTGCGGCGGCGTAGCGAAAATGAGCCAGCGGAATTCAAATTGGGCGGGTAGGGGGCGTGTATTATTTAAACGAGGCGCGATCCCGCGGCGAACGTATTGCGCATGCGTCGACTGTCAGTGCACATGCTCCAAATTCTGTCAGTGAACGTCAATGACGTCAATCCCCATTCACGGATGTTTTACGCAAACAACGCGAAATTCGACGTGATAACGACGGCCATACTTAACATAGGATACTCCACCTAGGGGGCATGTTTTTCTTTACGCCGCGTATCGCTTACGAAAACGTCGGAAAATCACTGCGTCGGGCCAGCGTACGATCGTGAATTTCCGTCGCTCGCTGATTTACATAATCTTGGCGTAAATCAGCGGGAACCCCCCGAGCGCCCATTTTCAAATTGCAGTTCCGATACGATGGTGAAATTCCATTACGCCGCTCGTATCTGAACTCAATCCCGGCGTATCTTGTTTTCTGACTACAGAAAACAGATAAGCCGGCTCAAAGTGTGAGTTATGCTGGCGAATCACTGATACTCCAGCGTAACTCTACCTGAATCTGGCCCTAAGTTTTTAAATATTCTTTTATATAATCTTTTTTATACCTTTTTTTTATATATACATGTATGCACGTGTGAGATTATGAACCACAATACGTCTCTATTTTTTCCTTGATGATGTTATATAAAAGATGTGTTACTCGTTGGAATTTGAGTATAAAGAGCTGTGTTTTAAAGTGCCTTCACTCCATTTCACCTCCTATGCCCCCCACTGTGAAGAACTTTGAAAGTTTACGCTGACCTGGATTTTGCAAGAGAAAAGCAAAGGAGAAGCTAAAAAACCAACCCCCACATCCTGTGTTGATGGAATGTTGATCATGTTGGCAAGGGAAGCCAGGCTGGACTGTTCTACCTTTATATGGAAAAAATTGAAGGACTAATTAACTTCTCCTCTTGGACTGTTCCGTGTCTTATACGTCAGACCCTTGAAAAACTGGATAAGGATTTGTGTGGGAAACCCCTTAAAAGAACTTTAAACAAAGGGACTAGACATGTGCTTTTAGTAGGCGTAGATAAGGGGCGTGGATGAGGGAGTATGTGGGGTGTGTCAATGGTTGGATGGGAGGGAACTGGGTGTGTTTTTATCACGTGAGGGTGTGTATCTGTATCATGTCAACCAATGAGAAGATTTTGTATTGTTTAATAAAACAGGGACTGACTGGGCTCCAGCCATTCATTCCTTCCCTTTCTCTACCGGCAATCATTCTCTTCATTTTCCTTTGCTGCAGTAACACCACTAGCCATCCTGAAATTGTGTCAGGAAATTCTCTTTCAGTACTTTGGTGAGGTGGCGGGTACTCTGGTGAGGTGGTAGGTGGTAGGCTGGCGTCGCCTGCTGTGTCAGCTTTAATTTGAATCGTGGGGCACCGCCTTGATGGGCTCTAACCTACTGTATAACAGACATCACATTTCCTGGCATTGGACAAGTGTGCTGTCTGTCAAAGGAGAAAACCAGGAGGTGGGACTTATGTAATGGCGATTCGAATAAAATCTGACATGAAGGGTGACGCTGGCCATACACACCCTCCAGTGTGTGGCCACCAAGCGGTCTGTCCCCTCTACCTCAGCACCGACCCAAGATCGGCCTGCACATTGCACCACCCCTGCCATCCAGGTAAAAAAAAAATCCCAATAACCGTATATTGATTGGTTTGCGCAAAAGTTATAGCGTCTACATACTATGAGATATTTTTATGGAATCTTTTTGATACTAGTAATGGCGGTGATCAGCGACTTATAGCGGAACTGCAACTTTGTGTCACTCAAATCAGACACTAATATTTATAATCAAGAAAAAACAGCAAGAGGACATAACCTGAGCAAATGATTAAACTGATAGACAGGAATCATTTAACATACTGAAAGTCATATAAATATATCTTCACAGCACATATTTGCCATAACATTATGACCACAGAGAGGTATAGTGAATAAAATAGATTTTATATATATATATATATATATATATGTATATATATACACACACAGTATACAGGTAGGTATAAGACCCCTTTCACACCGAGGGCGTATTGCAGGAGCCATAGCGTTAAAAATAGCACCTGCAATCCGCCCTCAAACAGCTGCTCCATCGTCTCCAGTGTGAAATTCAAGGGCTTTCACACTGGAGCGTTGCGCTAGCAGAACGGTAAAACAGTCCTGCTAGCCCCATCTTTGGAGCGGTGAAGGAGTGGTGTGTTTACTGCTCCTCCACCGCTGCTGCCCATTGAAATCAATGGGACAGCACGGCTATACCGCCCGCAATGCTCTGCTTCAGCAGCGCATTACGGGTGGTTTGAACCCTTTCTCGGCCGCTACCAGGGGTAAAACTGTCCCGCTAGCGGCTGAAATGCTACGCCCATAGCGTCGGCGGTAAAAAAAGCATAGTTTTACCACTGACGCTATGGACGGCTCATTGTGAAAGGGGTCTAAAGGAGTAATTTTTATAATACACAGTGTTCAGGAAGGTAGACACGTGGGGGCTCTATACACACAGTATGAATGTTTTAGAGCAGTGATGGCAAAGTTTGGCAACCCAGATGTTTTGGAATGACATTTCCCATGATGCTCATGCACTCTTTTTCAGTGTAGCTGAGCATCATGGGAAATGTATTTCCAAAACATCGGGGGTGCCAAGGTTTGCCATCACTGTTTTAGGGGCTCTATACACACAGTATACAGGTAGGTATATATGTTTTAGGGGGCTCTATACACACAGGGTTATGTAGTACACAGAGGGACAGGGCCGCTGATAGGCCAGTACAACTGGCCCTGTTGTACCGGGCCTGGGCAAGCAGGGGGGCCCGGGCATCCTCGACAGTTTGTTATTTAAAAAAAAAAAAAACCTCCACGGACCACAGCCCTGACCGCTAGTCATCCGTCCAGAGCCACCACCACCCAAAAAGCAGTTGCAGAAGAAGGAAAAAAGCAATGGCAGAAGAAAAAAAATATTTTTTTTGGTGACACTCCAGCAAGTCCAGGCAGACAGCAGCACAGTCAGCACTACAGTCAGGAGGATCAAGGAGGAAGGGACTCCTGGGGCCAGGATAAGGTATGTACTTGTTTGGGGGGGGATTCTGTCGAATGTAATGTAAACATTATGGCATTGGCAGCATGGGTGGCACTGTCTGCAGGTAGCACATTCGTTGTGGCACGTGCTACTTGCAGACAGTGCCACCCATGCGGCCAATGCCATATTGTGCTACAGACAGTGCCACCCATGACGCTAATGCCATAAAGCATGTGCTACCTGCTGACAGTGCCACCCATGTGGCCATTACCATATTGCGTTATGTCATTAGCATTATGGGTGGCACTTTTGGGCGGCATGGCAAGGGTGGCACTGTTTGCAGTATGTTATGGCATTGGCCGCATGGGTGGCACTGTCTGCAGGGAGCACATGCGTTATGGCCCATAACACATGTGCTACTTGCAGACAGTGCTACCCATGCCGCCAATGCCATATTGTGCTGCAGACAGTGCTACCCATGACGCTAATGCCATAACGCATATGCTACCTTCTGACAGTGCCACCCATGTGGCCAATGTCATATTGCGTTATGGCATTAGCATCATGGGTGGCACTTTCTGCAGCACAATATGGCATTGGCCGCATGGGTGGCACTGTCTGCAGGTAGCACATGCGTTATGGCCATAACGCATTTGCTGCCTGCAGGGACAGTGCCACCCACTGTCTGCAGCACAATATGCCACTGGTGGCATGGCAAGGGTGGCACTGTCTGCAGTACATTATGGCATTGGTGGCATGGGTAGCACTGTCTCTGCAGTACATTATGGCATTAGCATGTCCCGCTGCCAAGTTGCTGATCGGATAATTGATTGGATAATAAAACTTATAACTGGCTGGAGAAAAAATAAATATCACTTGTAGACAAATCTACACTTTGTTTCAGGGCGGGGTCTGGGGAGGGGCCAGGGGCGGGGCCATGGGTGTTGCTGAAGGAGGGACCAGGGGCGGGATCAGGGTTGGAGATGAAGGGGGCCCCGTCGGGTATGCTGTATGGGGCCCCATGATTTCTATCAGCGGCACTGCACAGGGATAAGGTGTAAACCCTGTTGCTATGGTTACCTTTGACACTCAGCCCTCTCTCAGACATAGAATGGCTCAATCACCACACAATATGAAAGCCAAGCCTGCCTGCGGACAGTAGTGACTCGGGTCCCCTCCATACACAGTACTACACACACAAAACACAGATATGTACTGACTGGGTCAACATTCAGCCCAACTATATTCACAATCCACTTCCTGGTTCCTCTACAGCCCTCAGGACCGCGCAGAGTCTGTCCTTCTCACTGCCTGATTCCAGAGCAGCTGTAATTATAAAATTATCAAACCCCAGTGTTTATTAAATTCCATAATAAAGCTTTATTTGTTTAATAACAATGGTATAAGCTCAATGGTACTGTGTTGTGTGAGCCGGTATATTTCAGGCAAAGGATCGGGGCAGCTAGTGTGAGATGGTTAGCAGTTGGTCTCTTTGGGGTCCTGACAGGCAGACAGAGAAGAGGATCTCCACTGAGACGCATCTCTGAACCCAGACTCCAGCGATTACACCTGCAATACCATCTAGTACCATCAAGATGCCGCGACGTCCACGATACAACAACCGTGAAATACCACCATGGGACCCACCAGGTATGACAATTGTACCATATTAACCCCTTCATGAATGCATAACACATATGAGGCACCCAGGAAGTTGGCTTTAAACCTGGGTGCCCATATATGTGTTCTTACAATACATACTATTGTTTCTTGGCTCTATTATGGACACAAAGAACAAATCACACACATATGTGGTATCGCTGCGATCGTCAGGCACAGGAAAATTTGTTGTGCAGGTTATTTTGGTGGTGATACATTGTAATGTCCTAAAATATACAGCTAAATGTAACCAATTCCTGCCTGTAGGACATCCATGGAAGTCCTCGGGTTGAAGTAGTTATACCCGGATGATGTCTACACCTACAGGCCCAGTGTGCGTTTTTTTCAGCCGGCGATTCTGTTTATGGCAGAAGTGATTTTAGTGACTAAATAGGCACTCAATCACTTCTGTGGGTGGAGGAAGGGGATCCGTTCACCACCTTTCCTGCGCTCTAAGTCAAAAAAGAAAGTTTATATAAAAAAATAATAATAAAAAAAACACCCCTATCTCACGTGCTTACGCGCAAATGTGAATGCATATGTTACTCCCATACGCACATGTGAGGTATTGTTGTGGACATCAGACTGAGAGCAATAATTCAATCACCAGACCTCCTATGTAACTGTAAACTGGTAACCTGTAAAGCTCAAAAAAGAATGTGACCCGACACAACCAGAATACACAATGGCATGCTTCCATCGCTAAAAATATTGGGCCAGATTCACAGAGCCCTTACGCCTGTCTAACTGGTGTTAGACTGGAGTAATTTCAAATTACGCACATTTTCTAGCTAGTCGGAAACCTCAAGCCATGAATAGACGGCTGCGGGCTTCAATTCGACTGGATTACGTGTTCGTACGCCTTCGGATCTACGCTGCAATAAAATTGCGACCGCTGGGTGGACTTCCCGTCGTTTTCCGCGTCGGGGTATGCTAATGAGCTTTTGCCGGCAATCCCAGAAATTACGATCTTCAATCGCAATCTCTTACGGCACCTTTAGTCATATTTTCGCTGCGTAAAACTATTCCAGCTTTTTGCTGGTCTAATATTAGACAGCCCATGTTAAGTATGGCTGTCGTTCCCGTGTCGAATATCAACGTTTTCCGACGTCTTTTATTATTTTTTACGTAAGTCGTCCGGGAATAGGAATGTTCGTAAACGACGCTACTCAAACAACGAATGACGTAACGACGTGATTTCACGCAATGCACGGCGGGAAATTTCTGAACGGAGCATGCGCAGTTCGATCGCCGCGGGGACGCGCTTAATTTAAATGCTTCACGCCCCCCAATCGCGTTCGATTACGCGGCGAGAAATAGACTACGCCGCCGTAGCGTACAGGCAGAAATCTACCAGAATTCGGTGTAGAGCCTGGTAAAATACGGCAGCGTAGAGTATTTCGATTACGCAGCGCAATATTAAGTGTATCTGAATCTGGCCCATTGTATGCAAAGTAGGAAAGGACTTGGGACTTTGAATGAAGCATGTCATTGTGAATGAATAACTAAGGAAACATTTAATAATACAAAGTCATTTAATTGATTATCATTTACTCCTAAGGGTTGTCTATGATATGAAAAGGCAAAAACATTTGGTTAACTACTTGCCGACCGCCCACCGCAGTTATACGGCGGGACGGTGGCACTGCTGGGCGAGAGCACGTAGCTCTACGTCCTACTTTTAGCGGCCGCTAGGGGGTGTGTGCACGTCGCCGGCCCCCCGCTCGTCCCCTGAGTCCCCCGCGCGCGCCCGGCGGGCGCGATCGCCGCCGGGCACGTGCGCTCGTTCGTTACAGAGCGGGGAACGGGAGCTATGTGTGTAAACACATAGCTCTCGTTCCTGTCAGCGGGGGAAACGCTGATCTTCTGTTCATACAATGTATGAACAGAAGATCAGTGATTTCCCCTAGTGAGTCCACCCCCCCATACAGTTAGAAAACAAGCAGGAACACACTTAACCCCTTCCCTGCCCCCTAGTGTTAACCCCTTCACTGTCAATGGCATTTTTATAGTAATCCAATGCATTTTTATAGCATTGATCGCTATAAAAATGCCAATGGTCCCAAAAATTTGTCAAAAGTGTCCGATGTGTCCGCCATAATATCGCAGTACCGAAAAAAAACGCTGATCGCCGCCATTACTAGTAAAAAAAAAATATTAATAAAAATGCCATAAAACTACCCCCTTTTTTGTAAACGCTATACATTTTGCGCAAACCAATCAATAAACGCTAATTGCGATTTTTTTTAACGAAAAATATGTAGAAGAATACGTATCGGCCTAAACTGAGAAAAAAATAACATTTTATACCTTTTTTGGGGATATTTATTATAGCAAAATGTAAAAAATATTGAATTTTTTCCAAAATAGTCGCTCTATTTTTGTTTATAGCGCAAAAAATAAAAACCGCAGAGACGAGCAAATACCACCAAAAGAAAGCTCTATTTGTGAGAAAAAAAGGACGCCAATTTTGATTGGGAGCCACATCGCACGACCGCGCAATTGTCAGTTAAAGCAACGCAGTGCCGAATCACAAAAAGTGCTCTGGTCTTTGACCAGCAATATGGTCCGGGGGTTAAGTGGTTAAATACCATAATATATTTAATTGTAATCATACAAAATGTATATAATAGTCATAATAATACATTTGATGCAAAACAATCAATGGACATAATTTATACAATTAATAAATACATATAAACACAAAAAAAAACAAGAAAACACATGATCAGAGCGGTAACCTGTAAAGGTGATCAAAGCATTGCCTAACAAGAATTGTAAGCATCGTAGTTTCCCGCCATTCCACGGTCAGGTGCAATTTTAAAGCGTGACATATTCGGTAACTTTTTACTCGGGCAACATCATCTTTCACATGATACAAACAAATTGGAGTAATGTTGTGTATTTATTTATTTATTAAAGTGTATTTTTTCCCCCCAAAAAATTTGTTTTGAAAAACAACTGCGCAAATTTTATGTGACATAAAAAATTGTAACACCCATCACGTTATTCTATAGGGCCTCTGCTAAATATATATATATATATATATATATATATATATATATATATATATATAATGTTTGGGGGTTCAAAGCAATTTTCAAGCAAATAAAAGTAGATTTTTATCTAGGAGTGAAGTATCAGAATTGGCCCGGGTACGAAAATGGAAAATTGTATCAAATACTTACCGTAATTTTCCTTTCCTGACGCCAAACCATGGCAGCATACTAGTGATAGAGCTCCGCCTCTTGACCACTCCCTCAGGACCAGTGAATACCATAAATTAAGGCATGGTTAGCTGCCACCCCATTCTTTGTAACAAGCCACATACCGAACGCACATGGGTGGGCTCATATGCTGCCATGGTTTGGCGTCAGGAAAGGAAAATTACGGTAAGTATTTGATACAATTTTCCATTTTCCTGACTCCAACATGGCAGCATACTAGTGATAAATAACTAGCTGACAGGGTGGGATCTACTTGTCCAACCAATCCTCTAATTAGGATGAGACAGAGGACTGAATAGTTCTTCCTACAAAGTTCCCTGATGACAGGACCCCCGGGTCTATTCTGTCAAGTTTGAGTAGGAATGTTGGGAAGACCACGATACCCCTCTACAGATGGGCACCATAGATTCTTTTGAATGTGTTGCCTATGAGACTTCAACTGCTCTGGTAGAGTGCTCTGTCACCGCTGACGGAGGATCAAAATATATGTACAACCAAGCCTGCTAGGGTCCAGGCAGTAACTTCTTTCCCTTGATTCCCAGCTGGAATGACCAAAGGTTTAGATGACCTGAAAGGGACAATTGTGGACCGATACTACTTTAAAGATATGAAAATTATCAGTTCGTGAGACTTTCCTGTGTGATGTTCTGGAAAGTTAGGCCATGTGTAGCTGTCTGTTAAATAGCAGTCTGTTGCCATGTTTGTGGCAAGATGATCTACAAGACCAACTCTACTTCTTTTGGAAAGAAAAGAATATACACACACATACACATATATATATATATATATATATATATTTTTTTTTACTCTGAAGCTCCAAGAGCTTGAATATCCGATAACCTCCTGCCTAAAGTTCTTGCAATTGATACTGCCTTATAAGTGATGGCCTGAACCGGACACTTCTCTGTTGGAACGAACGGTTGAACCGATAGGAGAACCAGCAACTCCAATATATCTTTTCCTTGGAGACCTACTCTCCAAAAACTCAAAAGTTGTACAAACTGAAGGATTCATGGCCCATTTAAATGTGTTTTTGCCAATATAGCCGATGCTCGTGAGCTATGTAAGGATAGGTTAAGGCGTGGAGGAAGTATAGAACAGCTGGCACTGAAAGGGCAGTAGGATGAATGTCTCGCTCTACCAAGAAAAAGCAAACTTGTTCCAGAATTAGGTCTAGTTGTTGTAAGTAGAATGTCTTCTCGCACACAACAAAGTAGAGATCACTCTGTAGTGAAACTGGAGCAACCGAGTTGCCCACCCTCCCCTTTAGTACCCCTGCTTGCAGCCCCAGTCTGCATAGGTTATGGAGGAGCAATGTCTTCTGTATTCTGAAATGAATGGCCAGGGAAAACCGAGGGCTTCCTGGTCAATATGGAGGACTGGCTATGACAACTATGTCCAAGGACCACGGCTATGGAACGCTCTGCTAACGAACATCCGCATGGGAGAAAACCATCGGGCCTTCAGGAAGAAACTTAAGACCCACCTCTTCTGAGGGATAAGGAAGACAATGGATACAAAAAGCGCCTTGAGGTGATTTAGTTCGCAGGTGTAGCGCTATACAAGTTTTTCACTCACTCCCTCACTCATTGCAGTCCCATAGAGAGATCAGAGCATCTGCCCCCTGCGCTTTGTGGTGCGGAAACAAAGTCAGACATACCCAAAGTTTGCGATTACTCTGGGAAACGAGGAGGTCTGTCTGTGGTAGGCCCCACTTGTGGACCAGGTCAGAGAAGACCTGGGACATAGACCCTCATTGTGCTCTGGGAAGCTTGTACTTGTTCAAAAAATCCGCTGGGAGGTAAACTGCATCTGGAATTTTGCTGGGGATCTTCCATCCCAGGCGTTATGGGTTTTACCTCTCTCACTAGCATATTGCCGTGAGTTTCACCCAGGAGCTGAATATAGGCAAATACTGCCCTGTTGCTCAACTGCAAGGAGACTGGTCTTCCTTGACTCTGTAGTAAGGCCAAAGTGATAAAAGGGGCTGTTTGAACCCCAGCGCGTTCAAGATTACCCTCCTTGGCTGGGATCTCCGCCTGCCTTGACCTAAAGTCCCTCACAGTGCATCTTCCCGAGTGTTTTGTAGACATGATTCGTAGCAACTCTCCAGTGTAAAGGTCCTAACGGACCGAGACTTGCTGAAGGTCTTTCCATCGTGGCGGACCGCTACTCATACTGAGTAACACGGTTATTAACAGTGTTTGATCCTGTTTCCTCCCTTGTAGAATTCTTGAAATTTAAATTTGCGCAGGTGCCCATGCACTCCAGGAATCATCTGTATGCATGATGACGTTGTACCCAGATAACTGAGGCACTGAGAAACCATCAAACAAGCGGAAGTATACTTCCCCAGAATCCTGTTCCCGACTGTCACCATTTCCTCTGCTAGAAATAAGGGGAACTAGAGCACCCCCAGGGTACACTAACCATTAGGATGGAGACCATTGGTTTTGCTTTCCCTCTAAGGTGTGAGGATAGGATAGGCATCCTGACAATCCAGCAACAGCATCCAGCCATGTGGTTGTACTGTTTAAAGGACTTCAGCTTAAAAGATCTCAAAGAGGACCCAGAAGGGTTCGACCTCTTCCAATCTGCTACTGGACACCAGACAACATCCCCTGCAAACTCCAAACAGGATTGTATAGAAAACCTGCAATCCCTTGAGTCTGAAGTGTATTGTAGTATTGTAGCAGCACACCTGTTGTGGTGGACTTGGCATATGCATGGGAGAGAAATGGTCTGGAGGAGGAGCAGTGAGGAATTTCCTGAAGTGACCATGAGTGCCTGATACCTTCATCCAAGGACCTGTACCACATGCTGTCCAGAAACACATAAAGTGTGTTCTCTAGGTCTTACCTCAAGGCTTCACTATTGCAACCCCAAAAGTCGTGTGATCTTGCGGCGATTTTTGCATTTTTTTTTTTTGCTGCAATTTTGATGTGACTGGAAACAATGCCTGTATAAGTTGCATCAAAGTGGAACCAAAGTAGTTCAGGGACTATTTTGAAGTCGATGCCACTTGAAGTCGCACAGATATAAACGATACTCATTGGAAATTATGGGGAATGGCCTGTCATGTGACTTTCCAGTCTCAAGTCGCACTAAAGGAAACTGAGCATGCACTTGTGTGATTGATTTTTCCCAGAAGTCGGTCATGCGACCTTCCAGTCTCATGTTGCACTAAAGGAAACTGAGCCCTAAAGTTTGGGCATGCACTTGTGTGACTGATTTTTTCCCAGAAGTCTGCACTTAGGTACAAGTCAGACTTTTTTTTTTTTGTTTGTTTGTTTGTTTTTTTGCACCCACTGCTACAAAAATGTCATTTTTGACAAGATACTCCCAAAAGGAAATCATGCCTAAAGGGATGCAGATCCTGCCACTCTCCTCAGAGTCCTGCAGGTGCAGCAGCTGGTTGATAATTATTAAACCATCCCCATTAGACTCGCCCAACACATGGGCTGGTTATTGCTGGTCTGCTGGCACCTGCAGATGCTACAGTATGTAGGAGCAGGTTGACCCTTAGCTTGTTCAGGGTATACATGTAGCGCTGATGTATATATATAGTACATAAATGTGTATATTGCATTCCCTAGATGGCATTCATGGACATTGAGATTGTTGAGTGCTTGGAGCCATCTAGTGGCCAATTGTTGTTAATGCAAGAAGCATTCCACTATCTGAGGAATAAAGAAGAAAGACTATTGGTTCTCAGAGTTGACCTTTGTAAATAGGAAGTTGATCAAAGACCCAGGAACAATTTCTTGCGCAGTGCATGCTGGGATTTGCTATATAAGGAGTGGGAGCAGCCATCTTGGGTCCTTTTGGAACCGCATGGGCAGCCGGAGAGAATCTGTGAGGAGACGGGACCGAACAACAAGGCCCACGGACATTTCCATTGAGCATCGGAGGACGGGAGTCCCCCAGCAGAGTTGGCCTGGTGTTTGATCCAGCTGACGGAGCAACGGGAGGAGGTCGCCGGACTGTACGGAGCCTGTGTCCAGTTAGGTGAGTGGGTTACGGCCCACAGTTTGTTATGCCTCACACGCCATTAGACTAACACACAGGCCTCACTACATACTTCCAAGAAGAAGCGGAGGGGTTGCCTTTAGGAAGGTTGAAGGCCTAGTTGTTCGGGACGCTCTCCAGAAGGCCAAGGCAGTTAACCCACTCATTGCGGAGACATTTTTTTCAGGAAGTTTATTCGTTTTGTTTGGATTACAAATTACTTGGGAAACATTATTAGCTAGCGAAGAAAGAAGATCAAGAACTATCTTATTGACTCATTAAGCGTACGCTTAGCTGGGTCTATACTCTCTGGTAAGCCTTCCCAATAATTCTTGGTGGTGGATCGACTATCAACACTTTTTTCCATTGTTGTCACTTTATTTGGACACTTATATTGGACACTTTTTTTCAATGAATTAATTTTGGTCTTCAATGTCATATTTATAAGCACAAATTAATTTGTCACTCTTCACCATTTATATGATACTTTACTGTATGATATATTTTTACATAATTTTAGCGCTACACTTTTTTTGTTTATATCACTTGTTTTTGTGCAGAATTGGTCCTATTCTGTAGTGTTTGGCAGCTTTCTTTATTTCTTTATTTGGGTAGCGCGGTGTTATATGTACTATTGTGTATATATATATTTTCTATCTATTAGAAGATCAAGAACTGACTGTTTGTTTTTTTTGTGAGATCTCACGGTTACCTTACAAAGTAGGGGGAGCTCCTAGGCTTAGTTTTATTTTCTTATTCATATACCTGCAGGTATACTGTTTGTTATTTGATTGCTGTATAGATTTAATTTTTTGTGCTCTCATCCCATGTTAGGAGGATAGCACAGTTTATGTACTGGTGTTTCTTTACTTGCCAATTATCAACAGTAAAAGAATACTACTGTTTAAGCATATCAGGGTTGTGGCGTATTGCTTTATTCACTCTAGGTGCCGCTCGTGGATCCTGAAGTTACAAACAGGTATCTGGTATCACATTGTACAGTATTGTATTGTATTGCACCACAGCTGTGTAAAGGGGATTGAGCCTTATCATTGGGGTTGTAGTTAGAGTGCAGGCCCAAAATTTAATCAGCAGCTCCTGCGGGGGTCAGTGCTACACGTGGGGGCTCGTCCGGGATCCTGTCACTCTACAAGAAACCCACCCCCCCCCTTGAGGTCACCATGGACCCCATCACAGTAGTCCGTTGGTGCGAAGCAGAAGGGACACGCTCAGAAGCGAGCGTGGCCATTGAACTCCCAGGGAGCTACTGGGAGAAGAAGCAAATCAAAGAGGTGGTACAGACATTGTCTCCAGACAGAAAGGCCTACGTGGTTGCAGTGAAACCAGACTTTGGGACTGATTGCACCTATGCCCTGATAGAGTGGGGACGGGGTGTCCCTGAAAATTTCCACGGGGCTACCATAAAATTGTCCGAGAAGACAGTGTTCCACCTGACACACCCCTGCAAAAAGCAGTTAGAACCCCTAGACAGGAACGCAGGAGCCGCCGCCCAGCGGCAGGCAGAACAACAACTGGCTGAGTTACAGCGACAATACCGTGAAATACAGGAAAAGTTTCAGGAGACATCCAGCATCATAGCAGATCGCATGGATGGACTGCGCGTCGGCTCAGAAGACCAGAGAGCTGGCCAGATGACACCAAACCCAAGGAGGGAGCCAAGAAGACGCAGCAGGGGCTATCTGCAAGAAGTAACTATTAGGAAGGATTTCCGCATTGATGGCCAGATAGGAGAAAAGGGACAGAAGGGCAAACTGTCTTACACCAGCCTCCTACACCAAATAGAGCTGGGGCTACAAAAAGGATATCTGGAATCGGAAATCAGAGAGGCTGTGATCCACGCCATCAGCCCAGGCTCAAGTGTTAGGGGCATGTTAGAGAGAAAGAGTGATTTGACTTTGAACCAGCTTAAGAGGATTCTAAAAAGTTACTATGAGGAGGAAGATGCCACAGAGCTATTCCACCAACTGATAAATATTGCACAGGACAGTAAAGAGACTCCTCAGAACTTTCTGTTTCGGGCCATTGAACTCAAGGACCGCCTGCTGTTTACCTCAGGAGAGAGAGGGAGCGGGGAACAATTTGGAGCTGGTACAGAAGAAATTCCGGAGATCCGTGACCACGGGGCTGAGGAGCGACTATGTCAAGCTCCACTTGAAGCAGTACTTGGAAGATCCCTTAACTCCAGACGAGGTTCTTCTTGAAAAAGTGAACGAAGCGGATAAGATGGAGATTGAGAGAGACCAGAAACAGAGAAAGCTTCAAGCTTCAAACACCACAAGTGCTAAAATACAGCAGGTAGGTGTCCCCTTAGACACCCAGGAGTTGAATGTGCTGGCGGCAACCATTGACCAGGGATCATGGCTTTCATCTGTACACCACCCACCCGCGAGTCAGACGGAGCTGGAGAGGCTTATGCAGACCCAGAAAGAGATACTGGAGATGATGGCCATGATGATGACTCAGCTGGTGAAACTAAAGGCAGAAGGAGTTATGCCAAGGAAGGTCCCAAAAGCTACCACCATTACCAGCCCTACGAAACAAACACAAAGAGTCTGTTTCAAATGCGGAGGGATGGGACATTTCAGGCGAGTGTGCCCCAGCCCACTACCCGAGGAAAACCCACATCAGTCGGAGGGAAACTTCAGAGGGCCCCAGTGAAGGAGTCAACTGGGCGCCCGGGTGCAGTAGCGAACTCCACACCGACTCACGTGCCACGGCCCACTGGAGCCACCAACAAGGCGGGGCAGAAGAAAAAGAGGCCCTCAAAGGCCAAAGTCCGAGCCACAAAGCAGGCTAAGGGTACAGCTACCAGTGGATTTCCTCCCAAGCTAGTGGGACCTTCCCCAATTGTCCCCATCCAAGTGGAAGGGATCTACACAAAAGCCCTGCTGGATACTGGAGCCCAAGTAACCTTATTATACAGGGACTTCTATGACAAGCATCTCAAGCACCTGCCACTACGGAAATTGGAGGAATTGGAGATATGGGGTTTGGGCACTCAGAACTTTCCATATGATGGTTACCTGCCAGTCAGACTCACCTTCGACCCAAGTACAGTAGGAGAGACGGAGACCTTTGACACATTGGCCATAGTGTGCCCTCGTCCTCCAGGAGCTGACAAGAGCTCTCTTATCATTGGGACAAACACTGACTTAGTGAGGAGACTACTTGCACCGCTGGTAATTAAGAAGGATACCCGCCCCACTGAAATACATCCCATGTTGGCCCAGACATACCGAGACCTTATCCAGGAGGAGAAGGCTCCTGAAGAGGGAGTGGGAAAAATCTGGCTGCTGAACAGAGGAGAGAAAATAGTCCAGCCGGGTGAAGTAATCTGCCTAAAAGCCTCGGTCAAATTGAGCTGGAAGAAACCAGGCCCTTTCATTGTCCTGGAAAACCGCAAAGAGGGGAGAAACGGACTAGAACTCATCACTGAAGTGTTGCCCACCAGAGTATTGGAGAGAACTCACGGCAAAGTTCCAGTCAGTGTCCGCAACACAGCGACAGTGCCAGTGAGAGTGCCAGCCAGGCTACTGTTGGGACGGGTCAGTCCGGCTGTTCCAGTCGAACCAGGAGGTTTGAAAGGAGGGTCAGCCCCAGAAATCCCTGAAGAAGAGTTCAGCCCAAAAAATACGCCTCTTACTCCTGCATGGAGGGAAAGGGCCAAAGCCCAACTGCTGAGATGGAGAGCAGCCTTCTCGAAAAGTGAATTTGACGTAGGATTGGCAAAGAGTGCCACCCATCGAATTCGTCTGGAGGAAGACAAGCCATTTCGGGAAAGGGTCCGGCGGATCCCCCTAGGAGATCTGGAAGACTTGAGGGAACAATTGGCTGAACTTAAGAGGACGGGCATTATCCGAGAGTCCAGGAGTCCCTACGCCTCCCCTATAGTGGTGGTCAGGAAGAAGAATGGGTCCCTACGCCTGTGCATTGACTACAGGACCCTGAATCGGAGGACCATCCCAGACCAGTACACCACACCCCGAATTGAGGATGCCTTACAGAGTCTGTCAGGAGCAAAGTGGTTCAGCGTACTGGACCTGAAGAGTGGGTATTACCAGATTCCTATGTGCCCTGAAGACAAGGAGAAAACCGCTTTCATCACCCCAGTTGGGTTCTTTGAGTTCAACCGGATGCCGCAAGGCCTGACTGGGGCCCCAGCAACTTTCCAGAGGTTGATGGAGAAGACAGTGGGTGACATGAATCTCCTTGAAGTCCTGGTATACCTGGATGATGTCATAGTCTTTGGGAGGACGTTGGAAGAACATGAAGAACGCCTTGAGAAGGTCTTGAAGAGACTTCATGATGAAGGCCTGAAACTCTCTATGGAGAAGTGCCAGTTCTACCAACCCTCGGTGAGTTACCTGGGACACATTGTGTCTGAAGAAGGAGTGGCAACTGATCCCAAGAAACTAGAAGCTGTCACTTTCTGGCCCAGGCCCACCAACGTAACTGAGCTCAGGTCATTCTTGGGTTTCTGCTCATACTACCGAAGATTCGTAGAGGGATTCGCAAAAATAGCCCACCCACTCACTGAACTCTTAAAGAAGCAGGAAGAAGCTGGTGAAAGCGCGGGTCAGCCGAAGAAGCCTAAAGAGGGGTCTAGAAGGAAGAAAGAGTCCATCCAGGATCAGTGGACTCCAGAATGTGAAGAGGCCTGCAGGAGGCTGAAGTGGAGTCTTACTACTGCCCCAGTGTTGGCCTATGCAGACCCTGCCAAACCATATGAGTTACATGTGGATGCCAGCCGCGACGGGCTGGGGGGAGTGCTTTACCAGGAGCATGAAGAGCACTTACGGCCAGTTGCCTATGTGAGTAGAAGTCTGACCCCTGCTGAAAGAAACTATCCAACTCACAAGCTTGAATTTCTGGCTTTAAAATGGGCAGTGGTGGACAAGTTGAAGGACTACCTTTACGGGGCTGAATTTGTGGTCAAGACGGACAACAACCCCCTCACATATCTACTCACCACTGCAAAGCTGGATGCCACCGGTCACAGGTGGTTAGCTGCCCTCTCAGCCTTTACCTTCAGCCTGAAGTACAGACCAGGAGTTGGTAACCGAGATGCGGATGCCCTGTCAAGAAGACCCCATGACCCCTTGGAAGAATGGACCCAGCTTACCCCAGAAGGAGTGAGGGCCCTATGGGAGGGCACAAGTCAGTACCAGAAAGGTGGAGCCAGAGCTGAAGAAGTAGGAGTATCCTCAGCGGCAGTACCCAGGTGCTACTGTAACGTCTCCCAGGTCACACAGGAGGGCCTACCCAAGTTATCCAGGAAGGATCTCAGGAGAGATCAGCAGGGAGATCCACTGTGTGGGCTGGTGCTGGAAGCATTGGAATGTCAACAGCCTGATGTACTGCGGAAGAGTCCTGAGAGGGAAGCCCAGGTGTTATTGAGAGAATGGGATCATTTGCAGCTGCAGCAAGGGGTGGTCTACCGAAGGGGCCCCTCTGATGATCCAGAAGCAAAGTGGCAGTTACTCTTGCCTGAAAAGCACAGAGAGACGGTACTGATTGCTTTACATGATCACCATGGACACTTGGGAGCCGAGAGAACTCTCCAACTAGTAAGGGATAGGTTCTACTGGCCTCACATGAGAAAAGAAGTGGAGAGCTACTGTCACTCCTGCCTCAGATGCATCCAACGGAAGACATTGCCCCAGAGGGCTGCCCCAATGGGCCATTTAGAGAGTCAGGGCCCAATGGACCTGGTTTGCATAGACTTTCTTTGTCTGGAATCCGATCTGAGTGGGCAAGGTGACATCTTAGTGGTGACAGATCACTTCACCCGTTATGCTCAAGCTTTCCCTACTAGGGATCAGCAAGCAACCACAGTAGCAAAGACTCTCGTGGAAAAGTTCTTCGTACACTATGGCCTGCCTCAACGCATACATTCAGACCAAGGAAGGGACTTTGAGAGCAGACTAATCAAAAGGCTGTTGGATCTGTTAGGCATACAAAAGTCCAGGACTACTCCTTACCACCCACAAGGGGACCCCCAACCGGAAAGGTTCAACAGGACTCTCTTGAACATGTTGGGGACCTTGACTGCCGAGCAAAAACCTCACTGGAGTAAACACATTGCTGCATTAGTCCATGCCTATAATAGTACCAAAAGTGATGCCACTGGATATTCCCCATACCGACTGATGTTCGGCCGTGAAGCAAGATTGCCAGTGGACCTGGCGTTTGGTTCCTCCTTGGACCACACCTCCGAGGCCTCCCATAAAGGGTATGTGGACAGACTACGGCGGAGCCTGAAGACAGCTTACGAGCAGGCTCACGCCACCTCGGATTCCAGGGGGGAGAGGAACAAGAGGAACTTTGACCTGAAAGTGAGAGTCCAGGATCTTCAGCCAGGTGACCGGGTCTTGTTGAGGAACTTAGGCATTCCAGGCAAACACAAGTTGGCTGATCGCTGGAAATCACAGCCATTTGTTGTGTGCAGGAAACTTCCAGGGCTCCCAGTGTATGAGATCAAGCCAGAAGGAAAAACTGGGCCAGTAAAAACATGGCACCGAAATCACCTCTTACCTCTCACTGAGGCAGTCAGGACAAGCACAGAGAAGGAATCCACACCCACTGATGTGTGTAGACCAGTAACCAGGTCCCAACCTGCACCTTCTATAGATGAGGGAGTGGAGATGAGCTGGCTGTGGCTTCCTGAAGATTCAGAAACAGATGCTGATGTCCTTTCGGAGGTAGAGGAGGATGATAATGGAACTCTTAGGGCAGAGGCCCCGGAATTTGTGCCGACCACTCACTCTGTAGGAGAGCCCAGTGCTTCCATTCATTCCCCACCCTTAAGCATTGAACGGAATGATGACCTTGGCCCAGAAGGAATGGACACTCCAAAAGTGCCCAGAGCAAAGAGAGACATTCGCCCACCACGCAGACTGACTTATGACACATTGGGTGAATGCTCTGAAGCCTCACAGTTTGTGAGCAGAAGAAACTTTGAACTGCCTGGTCCCTCTACTCTTGATTTAGTAAGGGACAGCCCCAGCTCACCCCTTGACACATCTGTACCAGACATGGTAGTATCCGCTGTGGGTGCACAGGATAGCTTCCCACTGTATGACGATTGGTGGAAAGCTCCTCTGTCCGTTTTGTGTGAACGTATAGAAACTAGAATGCAAGATAGGATTAGCAATTTGGACCTCTTTGGGGGACCAAAGAGACAAAGTAGGGGGAGTGTGTAGCGCTGATGTATATATATAGTACATAAATGTGTATATTGCATTCCCTAGATGGCATTCATGGACATTGAGATTGTTGAGTGCTTGGAGCCATCTAGTGGCCAATTGTTGTTAATGCAAGAAGCATTCCACTATCTGAGGAATAAAGAAGAAAGACTATTGGTTCTCAGAGTTGACCTTTGTAAATAGGAAGTTGATCAAAGACCCAGGAACAATTTCTTGCGCAGTGCATGCTGGGATTTGCTATATAAGGAGTGGGAGCAGCCATCTTGGGTCCTTTTGGAACCGCATGGGCAGCCGGAGAGGATCTGTGAGGAGACGGGACCGAACAACAAGGCCCACGGACATTTCCATTGAGCATCGGAGGACGGGAGTCCCCCAGCAGAGTTGGCCTGGTGTTTGATCCAGCTGACGGAGCAACGGGAGGAGGTCGCCGGACTGTACGGAGCCTGTGTCCAGTTAGGTGAGTGGGTTACGGCCCACAGTTTGTTATGCCTCACACGCCATTAGACTAACACACAGGCCTCACTACATACTTCCAAGAAGAAGCGGAGGGGTTGCCTTTAGGAAGGTTGAAGGCCTAGTTGTTCGGGACGCTCTCCAGAAGGCCAAGGCAGTTAACCCACTCATTGCGGAGACATTTTTTTCAGGAAGTTTATTCGTTTTGTTTGGATTACAAATTACTTGGGAAACATTATTAGCTAGCGAAGAAAGAAGATCAAGAACTGACTGTTTTTTTTTTTTGTGAGATCTCACGGTTACCTTACAAAGTAGGGGGAGCTCCTAGGCTTAGTTTTATTTTCTTATTCATATACCTGCAGGTATACTGTTTGTTATTTGATTGCTGTATAGATTTAATTTTTTGTGCTCTCATCCCATGTTAGGAGGATAGCACAGTTTATGTACTGGTGTTTCTTTACTTGCCAATTATCAACAGTAAAAGAATACTACTGTTTAAGCATATCAGGGTTGTGGCGTATTGCTTTATTCACTCTAGGTGCCGCTCGTGGATCCTGAAGTTACAAACAGGTATCTGGTATCACATTGTACAGTATTGTATTGTATTGCACCACAGCTGTGTAAAGGGGATTGAGCCTTATCATTGGGGTTGTAGTTAGAGTGCAGGCCCAAAATTTAATCAGCAGCTCCTGCGGGGGTCAGTGCTACATACAGTTTTGACAGCCCGTTTATATGGGCATTTTTCTCCAACATCTTTTCATTCTTTCCCACTTTTGTTTCTAGGAAGCAATACTCAGCCCAGGGTCTCAACCGTATGGCCTCCCTAGCCACCAAGGTGCCAGGATGCTTTTCCAGTGGTTTAAAAAGCAACTATGGGGACTTCCTGTGAAGCCTCCATATCCTGAGTAGCAGACTGCTGTATCTGTAATATATGTAGCAAGGACCCAGGCCACCTTCAGTCTAACGAGAACCACGAGTCGCTGACATCCCTTCACATAGAGTGGGTCGTAAGATATAATGGGTGTGGTGCAAAGTAGTTTTATGGGCGTCAGACACCTAGGGTGTGCCACCTGTCCAGGATTCACCAGGACAATTTGGGCTTTGAATCATATGTCAGGGCCTCAGTCTGCAAAGCGATTCCATCTCTCCTCAACAGAACTCTGGTAGAGAGGATTAGGGCCAGGACACCCTTAGGAAGCCACAACACCAACCCGGCAGACTCTAAGACTTCTACAGAATGACAGCCACGCAGTAAAAACATCCAGCAAGATGCCACATCTGCACTGATAGGAACGCTGTCTCCTATGGCAACAGTCTACAACAGTTTACAATACAAGTGTAAAAGTAGCTTCAGGTAATTAAGGTGAGTTCAAAACAGAATCTTGTGCCACTCTTATCAATAATAAAGACATTTGGCATTACCTGTTAGCTGCATACTCCTCCAGGCAGTGTCTACTCACCAGCTTCCTGGGCATAGGTACTGTGCCATAGGCCCTGCAGGACTCTTGCTGGGGCACCGGCTCTGGGGAAGAGGAGCAAAGACGTTTTCCTTGGAAATTTCTCCTGAGTGGGGGCGCCATCCAGGCTATGCTCCCCTGAAGAACGTCTGCGTTTCCTTGGCCTGGCTCTTTTGAGAGCGTGGGCATGCGGGGCTGAAGAAAATCAAAGCAATCCGCACAAGAGGGCACTCTTTTCTGAAAACTTACCTATATGGTGGTCCCTATCCTAGTTGTTGAGGGTCTTTGTATTATGAGCAGTAACTGGCTCTTGATCTGTGGAGAAATGGGACGGCCAGCTGAGGTAAGGATAGCTGAAAAGCGATAGAAGTAGCAGGAGTAGACATAGGAGAAAGGATTCCACTTTCTTTCCTGATTTATCTACATACACCTATACACACACACATACATACATATATATATACATATATACACATACATACACATATACATATATATATATATATATATATATATATACACACATACATACATATCTACCTGCACAGGGTGAGTCTGGGCGTGTTAAGAAGGGGTTAACTGAATAGGGTAAGAATTTCCCTTTCAGACCTGATTGTCAGCTAAGCTGAACATGTTAGAGATGAGTTGTGTGTATGGAGAGAGAGAGACAGACACAGACAGCAGCATGATGTGTGAGAGGATCCATTGTTGGATTGTGTACCTACTGGGGTAAGCAAAACCATATTGGATACTATAGCTCTCGCTATAGCCATGTACTTTGTCTATATATCAATCTGTTGGCTAAAGAGACTGAACCGTTCCTATCTCTGTACCTGTGTTAGAAGACAAGCCTGTAGTTTCTTCTGTTTGTTTTGCTGAAGCAGTGAATAAAAAAGGTAATGAAAGACAAAAAAGGGTGATATAGGTAAAAGGTACAGGTGACCCTGTATGGCACAAGGGGCCAAGAGAGATAAAGCATAGCTGGCCCCTCCATATTCCACAAGCGCTGCAGTTATCAATTTTAAAAGCAGATTTCGTTCCTAAAGAGGAAACACTGCAGAGGCCCCAATAAGACCCACAGAAGGGGCCCCAGACTATAGCGCATTTAGCAGCCTGAGCGCTGGGACTTCGCACTGGGAGAGGCTTAACCCAGACGGCTACTGCACTGAGGCAGAGGGGGGACATGGTACTGCTTACTCTTCACTGGTGCGTGAGGTATGAGGAAAAAAAGAAGAATGGGGTGGCGGCTAACCATGCCTTAATTTATGCTATTCACTGGTCCTGAGGGAGTGGTCAAGAGGCGGAGCTCTATCACTAGTATGCTGCCATGTTGGCGTCAGGAAATGTTTTTTTTGTTTACTATTTTGGGCCAGTTTTCCCTTTGATAACAATAAAAATCAGGAGATTTGTATTAACATTTCCCACCGAATGAAAGCTGTCCTGAAAAAACACAAGGTACAGTATAATCCACCTGATACACTAAATAGCTGTGATGATATGCACACTTTTTAGGAACACATGCCAAAGTTGCAAAATTGGGATTGGGTGTTAAAGTGGAGTTCCGCCAAAAAAAAAAAAGTTTCAAATTGTTTATTTAGAGTTTATGGGCTAGATTCAGGTAGGAGCGGCGTAATTCTGAACGTGCGTAGCATATGGTATTTACACTACGCCGCCGCAACTTTTTCAGGCAAGTGCTTTATTCACAAAGCACTTGCCTGTAAAGTTAAGGCGGCGTAGCGTAAATGGCCCGTCTTAAGTCAAATTGGGCGGGTAGGGGGAGTGTATTATTTAAATAACGCGCAATCCCACGCCGAATGTACTGCGCATGCACCAGCCGTGAATTGATCCCAGTGCGCATGCTCCAAATCACGACGTCAATACGCAATGTAAACGACGTGAACGTCACTTACGCAAAGCCCTATTTGCGAACGTTTACGTAAACGAAGGGAAAAAAAACGTTGGCACGCTGTCCATACTTAACATTGCCTGCGCCTCATACAGCAGGGGTAACATTATGACGGACCCTACGCTAACGTCCCCTGTGCACACACCAAAATGCGCATGTTGATCTTGCACACATATGTAAACAGTGATTGCATCACTCAATGAGGTACCGCCGTGAACATCAGAGTAAAAATGATCATTTTAATGCCAGCGCTCACCTATAACTCTAAACTGATAACCTGTAGGCTTTTAAAGCATTGCCTATGGACAATTTTAGGTAGCGTAGTTTGTGTCGCTATTTCACAAGCATGCACAATTTAACATTTTGAATTGTTTGGCATATATTTACCTGATGCATCAATATCTTTTATATTTTAGCAAAAATATTGTGTATTATATTGTGTTTGTGTGCAGTAAATCTCAGACCTCTGTCTGATCAGCTGTCTTGTAGGGCAGAGGAGGGATCAAGGATCTAACAGACCCCTGATTTCTCCATGAAGAGTACCTGTCACTGCCCAAAGTTTTAATAGCAATAAAGATAAATGAAATTTTTTTTTTTTTTAAAGTTTAAAACAAGTAATAATAAAATTATTAAATAAACAATTTAACCACTTAAGCCCCAGAGGACTTTTTACAATTTGGCACTGCACTGCTTTAACCACTTCAGGCCCGCGCTACCGTCGGATGACGGCAACAGCGCGGGCCTGAATATCATTCTGGCGTTCCCAGCGCGCGCTGTAGAGCGCGCTGCGGGGAAGCCCTGTGTTGTCCGTGTCCCTTGGACACGGCCAATCACAGATCGCGGCGAACGGCCAATCAGAGTGGCCGTTTGCGATGCGATCTGTGGGCCAATGAGAGATGATCTCTCATAGATCATCTCTCATTGCCGTGTTACACAGAGACAGCGTCCTGTCTCTGGAGAGGAGGAGCCCGATCTGTGTTCCTTCCTACATAGGGACACAGATCGATCACCCCCCCAGTCACCCCCCCCCTCCCCCCACAGTTAGAACACACCTAGCATACACATTTAACCCCTTCCTCACCCCCTAGTGTTAACCCCTTCAATGCCAGTCACATTTATACTGTAATTAGTGCATATTTATAGCACTGATCGCAGTAAAAATGTGAATGGCGCCAAAAATGTGTCAAAAGTGTCCGATGTGTCCGCCATAACGTCGCAGTACCAATAAAAATCGCAGATCCCCGCCATTTCTAGTAAAAAAAAAATAATAAAAAATAATAATTCTCTCCCCTATTTTGTAAGCGCTATAACTTTTGCGCAAACCAGTCGCTTATTGCGATTTCTTTTTTTTTTTTTTTACCAAAAATATGTAGAAGAATACGTATCGCCCTAAACTGAGAAAAAAAATGTGTTTTTTTTTTTAATTGGGATATTTATTATAGCAACAAGTAAAAAATATTGTATTTTTCTTCAAAATTGTCGCACTTTTTTGTTTATAGCGCAAAAAATAAAAATCGCACAGGCGATCAAATACCACCAAAAGAAAGCTCTACTTGTGGGGAAAAAAGGACGTAAATTTTGTTTGGGAGCCACGTCGCACGGCCGCGCAATTGTCAGTTAAAGCGACGCAGTGCCGCAAGCTGAAATTTTACCTGGGCAGGAGGGGGGTGTAAGTGCCCAGTATGCAAGTGGTTAACTGGTAACTCTGCGGTCATGCAATGTTGTACCCAAACAAAATTTGTGTCCTTTCTCTTGATGGGGATGCTAGTATAGATCTGATCTGGTCAGATATGGATCCGTTCAGATACTATACCAGTAAGGGAGGTGTATGCTGCGTGCGTGGGTGTCAGCGCTACTAGCACTAATCTGACGCTGCCTGGGGCGACGCAGACCCTATCTGATGCTAAAACCTAACTGATATCACCTGCCAGGCGATCAGTGGGTCAAACCCTTACTGGGTAATAAATGGCGGGTGCCCTGACGCTATACAAAGCAAACTAACTAACCAGCGTCACCCGTAACACTTATACGGTGATCACTGATAACAGGGTCAACTAGGGGGCAATTAGGGGGTTATTTATTAGGTAGTATATGGGGGTACCTGACACTATAAAAACCTGACGGTGAACCTAAATTACTAACTGGCTACCTAGCGTCACCCGCGGCACTTATACTGTGATCAGAAAAAAGATTGCTTAGTGACACTGGTGACAGGGGGTGAAAGGGTTACCTGGGGGGCGATCAAGGGGTTAAACCTTTATTAGGGGGGGTTAGGGGGTACCCTACACCTAAAGTGTATTTTATTTTTCATGAAAACGCGCAGTATGATGTATTGTAAATGGCTCTGTTCTCTGTGAATAGAAGATTAGGAAGGTTAATTTCAATTCAACTAGTCATCATTGGACTTATGCATGAATCTGACTATTAAAATGATTCTAAACCTACATTTTTTATCTTTGAAATAACAAATATGTCACTTACCTGCTCTGTGCAATGGTTTTGCACAGAGCAACCCCAATACTCCTCTTCTCAGGTCCCCCTGCCGGCTCTCCTGGGTACTCCTGTCTGCAGAGTGCCCCCACAGCAATACACTTCCTATGAGGGCACTCGTGTGGGCTCACTTCTGAGCTGGCTCGGTTTGTCCATACGGCCCTGCCCCCCTGCTCCCTTTTCACTGGCTGGGATTGACAGCAGCCAAGAACCAATGGCTCCCACTACTGTCTCTGAGCCAATGAAGAGGGAGAGAGAAGAGAGAGCCTCTGCTCTCGTACATAGCACTGGATCAAGATCAGGCTCAGCTAAGTGTAAGGGGGAGAGCTTCATGCAGAAGGTTTTTAACACTAATGCAGAACATGCCTTAACCCCCCTGGCGGTATTGGCGAGTTTGACTCGGGGTTAAATTTTTATGCTGCGATCGGTAACCCCCGAGTCAGACTCGGGATCGCCTCGCTGAATCCACAGGCAGTGTTTACTTACCTTGTTCGTGGAACCAGCAATGCACCCGCGCTGTGTGAGCGAGCGAGTGCTCGCTCGATTCACACAGTGTCCCTGTGTGCCGCCGAGCTCCGTTCCCTGCGACGTTACGACGCACGGGGGCAGAGAATGGCGCCATATTCAAAAATGTAAACAAACACATTACATACAGTACACTGTAATCTTATAGATTACAGTACTGTATGTAAAAAATACACACCCTCTTGTCCCTAGTGGTCTGCCCAGTGCCCTACATGTACTTTTACATAATCCCTGCAAACAACCAAAAGTGTCCCTTTATGTCAAAAATGGTTTTAGAGCAGCTAAAAAAACAGCGATAATAGATCAGAATCACTTGCAGAATTGAGCAAATAGCGATTTGTGGGGAAATTCGTCATAAAAATAAATAAATAATGACAGCGACAATTCTGCAACTGAGCAAATGTCAGTGTTCTTGATTTGATTACATTATTGAATAATTTATATTATAATTATATTATTATTTGTTATAATTATTTATAATTATTTATTATATTATAGATTTGTTTTAAAAAAAATGTCATACCCGGGATGCCTATTAGGCCGCGTACACACCACTAAATAAATCCGATCAAATCGGTCTGACAAACCGTTTTGATCGGATTTGTCTGCTGGGATATATTGGTTTGATCGTGTACACACGATCAAACCAAAATCCCCGCCGGCAGACAGCGCGGTGACGTGGCAGTGACGTTGACGCCGCCACGTCACCGAACCAGGAAGTGAAAAACTTCCACGCATGCGTCGAATTTATTCAACGCATGTGCGGGCAGATATGTCCGCTGGTAAGTGTACTAACCAGCAGACATGTCGCACGCTCTCTATTTCCTCGACGGCCCGCCCGGAAGAATGGCTGGTTGCCATTCCCGACGGGCGGGTCGCCGATTTCGCCGGCCGGCAGGGAACCTCGACGGGCGGAACGATGTGTTCTGCCCGTCGAGATTCCCTGCCGTGTGTACGCGGCCTTAGACTCTTGTTTGGTCAGATTTAAGTGAGTTATTCCTAAGAATTACAAGCCTACAGTATAAAACGCCAAATTTCCTTGCAAATAATGGTACCTCTTTCAGCACCTAAAATCTGAAAGAATCATACCGCCAGGGAGGTTAAGGTAAAAAACCTTCTGCCTTTATGTTTAGTCAGTTTTTTTGTGTTTTTTAATTTTACACAAGAAAACCAAATAGAGAAACTGCTTTGAAACATAAATAGTGTGCTGTCTAACAGTGACATTCAAAAAACAGTGGGCCAGATTCAGAGAGCCGTAACTCCTGTCTAACTGATGTTAGACTGGAGTACTTTCAAATTACACGCGTTTTTTAGCTAGTCTGAAACCTCAAACCATGAAAATACGGCTGCGGGCTTCAATTCGACTGGCTTACGTGTTCGTACGCCTTCGGATCTACGCTGCAATAAAATTGCGGCCACTGGGTGGACTACCTGTTGTTTTCCGCGTCGGGGTATGCTAATGAGCTTTTGCCGGCGATCACCGAAATTACGATCTTCAATCGCAATCTCTTACGGCATCATTAGTCATCTTTTCGCTGCGTTATGTTATACCAGCTTTTAGCTGGTCTAATATTAGACAGCCCATGTTAAGTATGGCCGTCGTTCCCGCGTCGAATTTCAACGTTTTCCGACGTCTTTTATTATTTTTTACGTAAGTCGTCCGGGAATAGGAATGTTCGTAAACGACGCTACTCAAAAAAAAAAAATTACGTAACAACGTGATTTCGCGCAATGCGCGGCGGGAAATTTCTGAACGGAGCATGCGCAGTTCGATCGCCGTGGGGACGCGCCTAATTTAAATGCTTCACCCCCCCTAAACGCGTATTTCGATTACGCGGCGAGAAATAGACTACGCCGCCGTATCGTACGGACAAAAATCTACCAGAATTCGATTTAGAGCCTGGTAAAATACAGCAGCATAGAGTATTTCGAATACGCTGCGCAAATTTACGTGTACCTGAATCTGGCCCAGTATGTCATATGTGCAGCAAAGTATAAATAAAATGTCAAAGTAATCAACCTTGTAATTATATAAATCTGTATTGAATGCAACACCAAAACCTTAGTGAGTTAATAACCAAATGTACTTAAAAAGTAGTTCATAAATACACAAGCACATTCGGTGTGGAGTGACGATTACACTCAGATCCCCTATTAAACTAATTATGTGACAATAAATGTAAAAATAAAGATTATAGTGAAATCAGAAATGTAAATTGGGATCCCTTCTATCAGTACACCTGAAAGGCGCATAGAATCCCTTGTGGATCTAAACTTGTGGTAAGTGGCCATTGAGTTTGCTTAGAACACGGTGGTGGAGCGCTGACACTTTGTTGTGCATGAGGACACTGCAATACCATGGATATGGATGGACACCTTTAGGGGACTTTTACTCACCTGTTTATGAACATATTTGATTTAACTAAAATCTTTGATTTATTTGTACATTTTTGCCACATAATCCCTTTAAATAGGGGATCTGAGTGTAATAGTCACTTCACACCGAATGTGCTTGTGTATTTATGAACTACTTGTTAAAGCGGAGTTCCACCCAAAAATGGAACTTCCGCTTTTCGGAACCCTCCCCCCTCCAGTGTCACATTTGTCACCATTCAGGGGGAGGGGGGTGCAGATACCTGTATATGATCTCAGATGAAGTCATGTGACAGTGACGATACGCGTCAGACACTAGGACAACGGAAGTGACGTTTGCACAGTGTGAGCTCGCTGCTCGTTTCTGATATACACTACATTACTGTACTAAATGTGAGTACCCTCACACTGGTCACACCTCACACTGGTCCCAGGAGACAGCAGGGACCACTGGGAAAGCGTTGAGCTACTTGCGCATGCTCAGTAGGGAACCAGGCAGTAAAGCTGCAAGGCTTCTCTTCCTGATTCCCTCACCGAGGATGGCGGGGGCAGCAGAGAGACTAGCGATTGTCCATTTATTGAAAGTCAGCAGCTGCAGTATCTGTAGCCACTGGCTTTTAATATAATTTTTTTTTCACAGGACCTCTGCTTTAAGTACATTCAGTTATTAAGTCACTAAGGTTTTAGTGTTGAATGTAATCAATTCAACACTGATTTATATATTTACAAGGTTGATTACTTTGGATTTTTATTTTTATTTTTTATGCTGCACATATGACATACTGTTTTTTGAATGTCACTGTTAGGCCGCGTACACACGATCGGTCGATCTGATGAAAACGTTCCGATGGAGCTGACTGATGGACTGATGTGCCTACACACCACCAGTTAAAAAAACGATCGTATCAGTACGCGGTAACGTTTACTTGTTTTAACACAACGACGTGCTGAAAAAAATTAAGTTTAATGCTTCCAAGCATGCGTCGACTTGATTCTGAGCATGCGCGGCCTTTTAACCGATGCTTTTGCATACTAACGATCGGTTTTGACCTATCGGTTAGCCGTCCATCAGTTCAATTTTAAAGCAAGCCCTCTGTTTTTTGACCGAAGCATAACGGACCGATGGGGCCTACACACGATCGGTTTGGACCGATGAAAACGAACTTCAGTCCGTTTTCATCGGTTTGAACCAATCGTGTGTACGCGGCCTTAGACAGCACACTATTTATTTTTCACAATTATTTTGGATCCTAGTACTCCAAGGATTTTCTGTACAGCAGTCCCTAGATTATGAGCTGAGAGAAACCTTACATAACTAATAAATAGAGAAACTGTATATCACAAAGAATGCACTTTCCACCACCGGTACATTACAGGGGATACAAAGAGAATGCTGCTGCATTTAACCACTTAAGGACCCCCGCACGCACATTTACGGCCACAGAATGGCTCGTACAGGCACAAGGGCGTAAATTTACGTCCCCGCCTTCGTGCGGTTCGGGGGTCCCATCTAAAATTTAGTTTATTTGATTTTTTTTATAACAAAAAGTAAAAAAATAGTGATTTTTTTCAAAATTGTCGCTCTATATTAGTTTATAGCGCAAAAAATAAAAATCGCAGAGTCGATCAAATACCACCGAAAGAAAGCTCTATTTGTGGGAAGAAAAGGACGCAAATTTTGTTTGGGAGCCACGTCGCACGACCGCGCAATTGTCTGTTAAAGCAACGCAGCGCCGAATTGTAAAAACACCTTGGGTCATTTAGCAGCGTATGTGTCCGGGTCTTAAGTGGTTAATAAGAAAAATAACCCAAACACACTGTGGACCAGATAGAGCAATTTCATTGTGGGCCGCATCAGCATTATGATTGTTCTCAAAAGGGTCGGATGTATCTGTACGATTAGATGTCCAGTGCACCCCCTCCCCTTTACATTGGATGTCCAGAGCCACCCCACCAACAGAAGTTGAGTCCCCCACTCTCCCTTACATCACAGTGCACCCCCTTTCCTTATGCTGCTGACACCAGCAGCTCGTGTGGAGGACGGAGGGATAGCGGCAGCAGACGCCAAAATTTAAAAACGACTGCAGCGAGGAATATGCAGGATGGTCAAAACTACTTACAATCCTTGAAGGATGTTTGATGTCGATCATACCCGCGCGCTGAACCAGTCCCTTGTTCTATACTGGACTTTATAGTGGAATTGATGTCATACCAGACAGCATCACAACGGGGTAACTGAACAGCGCGCACAATCTGACCAGCTGTGAATAAAGATCTGCATTCCATACGACGGCTACCAAGGTGGTAACGTATATCTATCTAAAGGTGTTTCATTTTCTATTGATACTACGCAGAGAGCCTCAAACGGAATTTAGCTCTCATTTATTAATAAACACCAAGGCTTGTCATGTGCTGATTACATGGTCCCATGTGAATGACTATGGACTCTAGCTTAAATGTTTAAATTAATCTAAACATATTTAACAACGTGAGTCCAGTATTAACCATCATCTAAAAATCCTATTGTGATACGTATCCCATTACCAGGACATTCAGGACTGTTCAATTACCAACTTGCTTGTTACTACCTGGACTATGTCAGTACTTAAATATATACCAAGTCATTTATGCAAGTAAACATCCAAATCATATACACCTTGGTTAACGAACAGTGGATCCACTATTACGACCAAGGCATATCCCTCCCATTATTTTTCCTTCCCCCTTCCCTCCCCCCCACCTCATAACGAGCTTGTATCCAGCCTCCACATATCGCTAACACCGATTGGTCAATTGCGGCTATTGGTAGTGGATACAACTGATCCCGCCTGCCATCACTATATGGTTAGTCGCATCACTATAGATTTATGTGTTGCCATTCGTGCAGGCTGAATACAAAAGTGTCCGGACCATGTTTTTTGTCTATGTCTATGTGTGTTCCTGTTTTGTTTAAATGTTATGTGTTTTTCTTTTTGTATATATGGTAATCAATATTCGTTTGATTACCACACGGTCAGTTCAATTTTTATACTATTGTGCTTAAACATCTTTTAAATTTTGATACTATTAATAAATGAATAATTATATGGTGTATCATTATCATCTTTCAGATCATTTTGTGCTGCTTAAAGTAACCCCTTTAGGCCCCTGGTGGGCCGACTATCCCGTCTCCTTTTTCCTTCCCCTCTTGTTCAAATACTAGATTTTTGGTTACAGCTGCACTACCTAGTCAGGTATTAGATCTATATAGGCGGTGGCTACTCCACGCCTGTTTATTAGTGGAATAACTTGCGCATTCCTTCTTCCCCAGTTCCTTGTTTTCTAAATGCTGCTGGGAAGAAGCTGGATGCATTGCTTGAAAGCAGGAAGTCAGGCCTCGTACACACGACTGAGGAACTCGTCGGGCGAAACACATAGCTTTCCTCGTCGAGTTACTTGTTAGGCTTGTCGAGGAACTCGACAAGCTTGCTTTGCGTACACATGTTAAAGACCAAATCTCCTCGTTCTCAAACGCGGTGACTTCAACACATACGACAGCAGGGGAAGTCCGATTCCACTGGCACAACCCTTGGGACTGCTTTTGCTAATCTCATGTTACTGAAAATTTTGGTAAGAGACATTTTCACTTTTCAGTCTGTTACAGTGTGACAAATGTGCTATTTCCATTACAAACGCTACTTTTACAGAAGGTGCACGGGTTTCTTAGCATACACACGCTCGAGTTTCTCGTCGGAAACCAGCCTGACGAGAAACTTGACGAGCCAAATTCAACTCCCGTCGAGAAAAAAGAGAACATGCTCTCTTTTTGGCTCGTCGAGTTCCTCGACAGTTTCCTTGATGAAAAACGTACACACGACCAGTTTACTCGGCAAAAAACGGCTCACAACAAGTTTCATGCTGGATTCTGCCGAGGAAACCAGTCGTGTGTACGTGGCCTAAGGGTCTGGAGGAGGATCAGAGGAGGGCTGAAGTTCTCCTGCAGCTGCAGGAGAGGTGCAAGGGCCGCATGAAATGGCTTGGAGGGCCGGATTCAGCTCACGGGCCTGTGTTTGACACCTATGAAATAGAGGGTGTGTACCAAGTTTTTGTAATCACCTATAAGGGTGGGTACATGGGCATAGACATAATACTTTAATAGCTGTAAAAAATAAAGTATAGGAACAGTATGAAACCAACCAAATATCTTGAATGGCACGAGTATCAATTCTGCCATCTATGTAGTCATAACTATGTGGTAAGTAGTAAAGTGGCAGATATAATCCAAGTAATCAGTATATAGGCATCCGGAAATCAATCAATATGTAGGTAATCTATATAGGAGAGAGAAAGGGTGTAGAGGTGTGAGGTAAGGTAGACGGGGAAGGGGGCAGGGGAGGGCTGACAGCCTTAGGCCTGGGGGGCAAGTCCAGTCAAGTGACCCATAGAGCATGGAAAAGTGATGGATCGAGGAAAACAGTCTAAGATTTTTCATGATCACAAGAGTCCGCACAGAGCCCCCCTTAAATCAGAGTCCGCACAGAGGCCCCCCTTACATCAAAGTCCGCACAGAGGCCCCCCTTACATCAAAGTCCGCACAGAGGCCCCCCTTACATCAGAGTCCGCACAGAGGCCCCCCTTATATCAGAGTCATCACAGAGGCCCCCCTTACATTAGAGGCCCCTCTTACATCAAAGTCCGCACAGAGGCCCCCCTTACATCAGAGTCCGCGCAGACCCCTTATACATCAGATCTGATGTAAGGGGTGTTCTGGGAAACTTGATTTAAGGGTGCATGCTGTGGACTATTGTGTAAAGAGGGTCTCTGACAGACCAGTTGAATCAGGGCAGTTCGATGGTGTGTACGCCCCATCGGTCCGTCGTCCTTCGGACCAAAGTTTTAAAACTTGCTTTAAAATCAGACTGATGGACGCCTGACCATCGGTCCAAACCGATGGTTAGTACGCAAAAGCATCGGTTCAAAAACCCACGCATGCTCAGAATCAAGTTGACGCATGCCTGGAATCATTGAACTTCGTTTTTTCAGCACATCGTTGTGTTTTACGTCACCACGTTCTGACACGATCGGCTTTTGAACTGATGGTGTGTACGCACATCAGACCATCAGGTCACTTCTGCGGTGACCTGATGAAAACGGTCCGTCGGACCATTCTCATCGGGTTGGACCGATCGCGTGTACGCGGACTAAGGGATTCTGTAGCCGGGACTACAGAGACAGTATCGGCAAATGCGGCTGCCTGCTTGCTCTCTCCGCAGTCAGTGGCTGCATTTCTGACAGGAATTTTACATTCAACTAATTGTCACACTGGCAGCACTATTAGTTACCAGGGGTGCCGAACTGGAGTTGTCACATATTGTGACAGTAAAAAAAAACTGGGGTGTGCCTGGGCATTAGGTGTGCCCAGGCACACCCGGCACACCCCCTGTGCACGCCTATGGTTACAGCACAAGCTGATTTTTGGGGATGCAAGGTGTCCCTGACTGGTAGTTTGGAAATGTGGTCACCCTAGTCACCCTAGTCAGACTTAGGCCAGACTTAGGCCACGTTTACACTAGTGTGATGCCAGTCTTAGCGATGCGATATCAGCCATACAAACTGTATGGCTGAAATCGCAGGACCCTTTTTTTGGTCAGCACTGGAAACGGATAGCATGGGTGTTCTCACCTATGTGATCCGATTCCTGCACCATTTCCCAGTTCGCACTGTAATCTACAACCGATATGGGGGTGTCATTAACTTTACATTGAAACCCACAGAAGTTTGCAGATCTCAGTGTATCTATCTATCTATCTATCTATCTATCTATCTATCTATCTATCTATCTATCTATCTATCTATCTATCTATCTATCTATCTATCTCTGTATCTATCTATCTCTGTATCTCTGTATCTATCTATCTATCTATCTATCTATCTATCTATCTATCTATCTCTGTATCTATCTATCTATCTATCTATCTATCTATCTATCTATCTATCTATCTCTGTATCTATCTATCTATCTATCTATCTATCTATCTATCTATCTATCTATCTATCTATCTATCTGTGTATCTATCTATCTATCTATCTATCATAGGCGTGCGCACAGGGTGTGCCAGGTGTGCCTGGGCACACCCTAATCACCTCAGGTGCCACACATTCCGCCATTTTCAAAAAAAAAAAAAATGAAACAAATAAAGTTGTAAAAAAAGAATACAAAATAAAATAATAAAAATACAAACTACTGACACTGTCCACTATCTTTCTACTCTAATGACATTGTCAGTATATATACACATACACACGAACATGTGTTTGAGCTTTGGGGTGCACACCCTAATGCAATGGTCTGCGCACACCTATGCTATCTATCTATCTATCTATCTATCTATCTATCTATCTATCTGTGTATTTATCTATCTGTCTATCTATCTATCTATCTATCTATCTATCTATCTATCTATCTATCTATCTATCTATCTATCTATGGGCCAGATTCAGGTAGATGAGAGTATCTTTCCTCTGGAGTAACGCTTCTCATTTACGTTACTCTGAAGACCCTTTCAGCGCAAGTTACATAGTTACATAGTTACATAGTTAGTCAGGTTGAAAAAAGACACAAGTCCATCCAGTTCAACCATAAAAAAAAATAAAAATAAAACAAAGTAAAACACAGTACATCCTCCCATACACCCAACTCCATACCCACAGTTGATCCAGAGGAAGGCAAAAAACCCCAGCAGAGCGATGATCCAATTTGCTACCGGAGGGGAAAAAATTCCTTCCTGATCCCCCGAAAGGCAATCGGATTTACCCCGGATCAACTTTACCTACAAAACTTAGTACTCAGTTATATTATGTGCATTTAGGAAAGAATCCAGGCCTCTCTTAAAGCAATCTACTGAGCTGGCCAGAACCACCTCTGGAGGGAGTCTGTTCCACATTTTCACAGCTCTTACTGTGAAGAAACCTTTCCGTATTTGGAGGTGAAATCTCTTTTCCTCCAGACGTAAAGAGTGCCCCCTTGTCCTCAGTGTTGACCTTAAAGTGAATAACTCAACACCAAGTTCACTATATGGACCTCTTATGTATTTGTACATGTTGATCATATCCCCCCTTATTCTCCTCTTCTCAAGAGTGAATAAATTCAGTTCCTCTAATCTTTCCTCATAGCTGAGCTCCTCCATGCCTCTTATCAGTTTGGTTGCCCTTCTCTGCACTTTCTCCAGTTCTCCGATATCCTTTTTGAGAACTGGTGCCCAAAACTGGACTGCATATTCCAGATGAGGTCTTACTAATGATTTGTACAGGGGCAAAATGATATCTCTATCTCTGGAGTCCATACCTCTCTTAATACAAGAAAGGACTTTGCTCGCTTTGGAAACCGCAGCTTGGCATTGCATGCCATTATTGAGCTTATGATCAACTAAAACACCCAGATCCTTCTCCACTATAGATCCCCCCAGTTGTACTCCCCCTAGCATGTATGATGCATGAATATTCTTAGCCCCCAAGTGCATAACTTTACATTTATCAACATTAAACCTCATCTGCCACTTAGTCGCCCAATTAGACAGAGCATTGAGGTCGGCTTGTAAATTGGAGACATCCTGCAAGGACATTATTCCACTGCATAGCTTGGTGTCATCTGCAAAAACAGAAATGTTACTTTTGATCTCAGACCCAATATCATTTATAAATATATTGAAAAGTAAGGGACCCAACACTGAACCTTGGGGTACACCGCTGATAACCTTGGACCATTCAGAGTAAGAATCATTAACCACAACTCTCTGAATCCTGTCTTTCAGCCAGTTTTCTATCCATTTACAAACTGATATATCTAATCCTGTAGACCTTACCTTACACATGAGCCGTGTGTGGGGAACTGTATCGAACGCTTTTGCAAAATCCAAGTATATCACGTCCACTGCTACGCCTCTGTCCAGGGTTTTACTTACCTCTTCATAAAAGGAAATCAGGTTTGTCTGACAACTTCTGTCCTTCATGAATCCATGCTGTCTGCTGCTTAAATAGTTTGTTTCCAGCAAGAACTCATCCATGTGGTCTTTTATTAAACGATCCAGTATCTTTCCAACTATAGAAGTTAAACTAACAGGTCTATAGTTACTAGGTAAAGACTTTGTTCCCTTTTTAAATATGGGCACCACATTGGCTTTATGCCAATCCAGTGGTACTATTCCTGTCATTAATGAGTCCCTAAATATTAGATACAGTGGCTTTGAAATTTCGGAGCTCAATTCTTTTAGGATCCGTGGGTGGATGCCATCTGGTCCAGGTGCTTTATCCACCTTTATTCTGTCTAAATATTTCTGGACCATATCACTTTTGAGCCATTGTGGATTTGGGGCTGTGTCACTCCCACCCCCTATATCGACATGAACTCCCCCATTCTCCATTGTATACACAGAGCTGAAGAAAGCATTTAATAAATTTGCCTTCTCTATGTCCTCAGTCACCCACTCTAGATTATTTTGTAAAGGGCCTACATGCTCAGACTTGACCTTTTTACTATTAATATATTTAAAGAATTTTTTGGGGTTTGTCCTACTATCTTTTGCAATCTGTCGTTCATTTTGAATTTTTGCATCCTTGATTTCCTTTTTACATATTCTATTTTATTCTTTGTAACATTTAAACGACACTAGTGTTCCTTCATTTTTATATTTTTTAAAAGCTATTTTCTTATTGTTTATAGCTTTATTAACTTTAACCGTGAGCCACATAGGTTTTATCTGTAGCCTTTTAAACTTATTGCCCATGGGATTATACTTTGCAGTGAGGTTCCAAAGAGTCTTTTTGAAGAATTCCCATTTCTGTTCTGTGTTCATCGGTGCCAATATTCCCTCCCAGTCCAAGCCCTGGAGAGCAGTCCTCATGCTTTGAAAATTTGCTCTCTTGAAATTAAGTGTTTTTATCTTTCCTGTATGTATTTCTTGCTTATAGTTTACATTAAACGAAATCATGTTATGATCACTGCTACCCAGGTGTTCCTTTATCTGAACATTAGTAATGAGCTCTGCATGGTTTGAGATTACCAGGTCCAACAGAGCATCATTCCTAGTTGGGGCCTCAATAAACTGGACCATAAAATTGTCCTGCAATAGGTTTTTAAATTTTTGTCCTTTAACTGTCCCAGAAATTCCATTATTCCAGTCAATTTCTGGGTAGTTAAAATCCCCCATTATTATCACCGTCCCTGCCCTTGCAGCCCTTTCCATCTGTGCAAGGAGCTGAGTCTCCACCTCCTCATTAACATTGGGTGGTCTATAACAAACTCCAATGATTAGCTTTGAACTACGCACATCTGTATGCAATTCCACCCATAATGCTTCAACTTCATCACACTCTCCATCAACCAGGTCCTCTTTCACGCTTGATTTGAGGTCACTTCTCACATAGAGACAGACCCCTCCACCTTTCCTTTTTACCCTGTCTTTCCGAAAGAGAGCATAGCCAGGAATATTAATAGCCCAGTCATGTGAGGATTGAAGCCAAGTTTCAGCAATACCGATTACATCATAGCTCTCCTCATGCACCAGAGCTTCCAACTCACCTGTTTTGCTTGGAAGGCTTCTGGCATTGGTGAACAAACACTTAAATGTATTGTTACATTTTTCGCTGGCGTTTTTCATATGATTCATATAATTTTTAGTAGTGCAAATGGCACTATAATTTCCAATGGCTGTTTGCAACATGGGAACTTTCTTGTCACCTGCCATAACCCCACCTCCATCTATCCCCATTCCACTCTCCATTAATGTCTGACCCCTAACTGACCTGTGTGCCCGATGTAATTCACGTTCACCCTCCCCCTCAAGTCCTGTAATTCACATAGCAGTTGCGCGTAAACTTGCGCCAGAGTAACGATAATGCGCTGGCGTAACCCGACGCAAGTGGAAGTGGGTGTGATCATATGTAAATGATGGGCGGAGCCCAGCGCAGAGGCTTACGTTCAGCGCATCATCCACGGAGCATGCGCAGTGAGTGCGGCTCCACTCGCCCCCCTTGTGCGCATGCTCACAACTTCCGTCGGCACCACTTCCTGGGAAACGTCAGCGCAATGCGTTCCGCTGGGCGCTTAAAAGCGCTGGCGGAAACGCCATTCCGGCGCAAAAGTATTTCCGCTTCCCCCCACCCCAGGGAAGATACTTTTGTTTGGTGATGGCTGCTCCCGCTACCCCCAGAGAGAGGAGGAACCTGAATTTTAATGCACAGGAGGTCTCGCTCATCATTTCGGCAATGGAGACGGATAATGTTTTTCTCCATGGCAAAAAAAGCCGAAAGACCAGCCGGGAGAGGAAGCAGGGCATCCTGGAGTCCATTGCTGCCAGGGTCAATGTCCTGGGGTACTCCACCCGGACTGCTGGGGACATACAAAAAAAAATTAATGACCTGCGGCGCAAGGTGAGGGACAAGGTGGCCTCCATCAGGAGGTATGAGAGGGGCACAGGTGGTGGTCCCCCATGTCCTGTCACCCTAACCGCAGAGGAGGAGGTGGTTGCTCGCTGCCTGGAGAGGGAGCAGGTGGAGGGGGTCGCAGGCTATGACTCCGTGGAGGAAGGCACAAGGACAGGTAAGTGTTTTATAATCCCCTATTTGTTGTTTTGCATTTGGGGGGGGGAGGGTACATGTGCCAAGTGTGTGGGACCACCAACATGTGTCTGCTTTGTGTCATCCACAGATGACGGAGCTGTGCCATCATCTGTCAGCGTGCATTCCACCCCATCCCCCCCACGCCATCGTGTGCCCGAGCCACTGGGTGGTGAAGAGGTTGTGGAGGAGGAGAGTGGCCACACCACACCTGCCGAGGTGGTTGTAGAGGATCCTGCTGTGGCAGAGCAGGACTTTACCTTAGTGTTGTCTGTCTCCTCCCCTTCTCCTGGGCCGTCTGTCGTCCCCTCCCCCATCCTTGGAAGCCCCTCAAGGGCGACTCCTTCCACCCGAGGACAACCATCTTCTGGCCCCAGGAAGGCGACCGAGAAGACCAGGGGGGTGTCTGATGGTGTCCAGGACCAGTTGGCGAGAGATCACGCCAGGCAGACGGAACAGATGGGGGCCATAGTTGGGCACTTACAGAAAGTGTCTGACAGCCTGGGCTCCGTTGCCAACCTCAGCAACGCAGTGCAGGATGTAAGCTGCAACTGCGCTGCAGTGGTCACCACTTTGGGGGAGGTGCAGGGGGATATTCGGCACCTTACTGCAGCCGTCCAGGCCAACAGTGCTGCCATCCGGGACCAGGGGAGGCTGAGTCGCCGGGCCCAGCACTACCAGGTCACCCGTCAGCTCCGGATGCAGGCCCAGACGAACTCCTACCTTGGACGGATAGCCAGGGCCTTGGAGGGCATGCAGGCCACACCTGTCAGGAGTGGCCCACCTGGGGATCAGCCACCTCCAGATGCCCCCCCACCCCCACCCACTCCATCCAGGCAGCTGCGGAGCCAGAGAGGGGCCCCCAGAAGAAGCCCCCGGCATCCCCGATGAGGCCTTTTTTTTTTTTCTTGTTTTATATTTTTGGTTTGGACATACTCAGGTCATGAGTTTATTTTTTATTTTTCTCAGGTTATGAGATTTTGTTTATTTTATTTATCAGGATATGATATTATTAATTTATTTTTGTACTGCACACGGTCAGGAGTGCAGGGGACAGTGTGAATGGTGTGTGAATGTGAGGGGGTGGCACTCCTGAAAGTAAGGGGTGTCACCCTCGGCCGTGGTGGTGAAGTGAACCCCACGGCTGAATAAATGACGTGTGAAAGGTGTGACTGGACAGTGACATCATTGGGGCCTTGACGCGGCGTTACTGCTCCCAACTCCTACATGCTGGACTTGGGCTAATCCAATGCGATGTGTATGTGGTGTGTGTGATCTAGGGACATCAGTGGTGTACACGCGTGCACTGTCTGTGTTATTAATGTTTTGGTTTAGTGTCCAAAGATGCCTACGGTGAGGACCCTCCTGACTGCTCTTCCATCAGCAGACTGGGTGTCCTCTGGCAGGTGGGGACTGTGTGGGTCGGGGGTCAGGTCATCACGTATGTCAATATGCAGGCCTTTTTTCATAGCAAAGAGTAGCAAAGTCCGAAAGAGAGCATAGCCAGGAATATTAATAGCCCAGTCATGTGAGGATTGAAGCCAAGTTTCAGCAATACCGATTACATCATAGCTCTCCTCATGCACCAGAGCTTCCAACTCACCTGTTTTGCTTGGAAGGCTTCTGGCATTGGTGAACAAACACTTAAATGTATTGTTACATTTTTCGCTGGCGTTTTTCATATGATTCATATAATTTTTAGTAGTGCAAATGGCACTATAATTTCCAATGGCTGTTTGCAACATGGGAACTTTCTTGTCACCTGCCATAACCCCACCTCCATCTATCCCCATTCCACTCTCCATTAATGTCTGACCCCTAACTGACCTGTGTGCCCGATGTAATTCACGTTCACCCTCCCCCTCAAGTCCTGTAATTCACATAGCAGTTGCGCGTAAACTTGCGCCAGAGTAACGATAATGCGCTGGCGTAACCCGACGCAAGTGGAAGTGGGTGTGATCATATGTAAATGATGGGCGGAGCCCAGCGCAGAGGCTTACGTTCAGCGCATCATCCACGGAGCATGCGCAGTGAGTGCGGCTCCACTCGCCCCCCTTGTGCGCATGCTCACAACTTCCGTCGGCACCACTTCCTGGGAAACGTCAGCGCAATGCGTTCCGCTGGGCGCTTAAAAGCGCTGGCGGAAACGCCATTCCGGCGCAAAAGTATTTCCGCTTCCCCCCACCCCAGGGAAGATACTTTTGTTTGGTGATGGCTGCTCCCGCTACCCCCAGAGAGAGGAGGAACCTGAATTTTAATGCACAGGAGGTCTCGCTCATCATTTCGGCAATGGAGACGGATAATGTTTTTCTCCATGGCAAAAAAAGCCGAAAGACCAGCCGGGAGAGGAAGCAGGGCATCCTGGAGTCCATTGCTGCCAGGGTCAATGTCCTGGGGTACTCCACCCGGACTGCTGGGGACATACAAAAAAAAATTAATGACCTGCGGCGCAAGGTGAGGGACAAGGTGGCCTCCATCAGGAGGTATGAGAGGGGCACAGGTGGTGGTCCCCCATGTCCTGTCACCCTAACCGCAGAGGAGGAGGTGGTTGCTCGCTGCCTGGAGAGGGAGCAGGTGGAGGGGGTCGCAGGCTATGACTCCGTGGAGGAAGGCACAAGGACAGGTAAGTGTTTTATAATCCCCTATTTGTTGTTTTGCATTTGGGGGGGGGAGGGTACATGTGCCAAGTGTGTGGGACCACCAACATGTGTCTGCTTTGTGTCATCCACAGATGACGGAGCTGTGCCATCATCTGTCAGCGTGCATTCCACCCCATCCCCCCCACGCCATCGTGTGCCCGAGCCACTGGGTGGTGAAGAGGTTGTGGAGGAGGAGAGTGGCCACACCACACCTGCCGAGGTGGTTGTAGAGGATCCTGCTGTGGCAGAGCAGGACTTTACCTTAGTGTTGTCTGTCTCCTCCCCTTCTCCTGGGCCGTCTGTCGTCCCCTCCCCCATCCTTGGAAGCCCCTCAAGGGCGACTCCTTCCACCCGAGGACAACCATCTTCTGGCCCCAGGAAGGCGACCGAGAAGACCAGGGGGGTGTCTGATGGTGTCCAGGACCAGTTGGCGAGAGATCACGCCAGGCAGACGGAACAGATGGGGGCCATAGTTGGGCACTTACAGAAAGTGTCTGACAGCCTGGGCTCCGTTGCCAACCTCAGCAACGCAGTGCAGGATGTAAGCTGCAACTGCGCTGCAGTGGTCACCACTTTGGGGGAGGTGCAGGGGGATATTCGGCACCTTACTGCAGCCGTCCAGGCCAACAGTGCTGCCATCCGGGACCAGGGGAGGCTGAGTCGCCGGGCCCAGCACTACCAGGTCACCCGTCAGCTCCGGATGCAGGCCCAGACGAACTCCTACCTTGGACGGATAGCCAGGGCCTTGGAGGGCATGCAGGCCACACCTGTCAGGAGTGGCCCACCTGGGGATCAGCCACCTCCAGATGCCCCCCCACCCCCACCCACTCCATCCAGGCAGCTGCGGAGCCAGAGAGGGGCCCCCAGAAGAAGCCCCCGGCATCCCCGATGAGGCCTTTTTTTTTTTTCTTGTTTTATATTTTTGGTTTGGACATACTCAGGTCATGAGTTTATTTTTTATTTTTCTCAGGTTATGAGATTTTGTTTATTTTATTTATCAGGATATGATATTATTAATTTATTTTTGTACTGCACACGGTCAGGAGTGCAGGGGACAGTGTGAATGGTGTGTGAATGTGAGGGGGTGGCACTCCTGAAAGTAAGGGGTGTCACCCTCGGCCGTGGTGGTGAAGTGAACCCCACGGCTGAATAAATGACGTGTGAAAGGTGTGACTGGACAGTGACATCATTGGGGCCTTGACGCGGCGTTACTGCTCCCAACTCCTACATGCTGGACTTGGGCTAATCCAATGCGATGTGTATGTGGTGTGTGTGATCTAGGGACATCAGTGGTGTACACGCGTGCACTGTCTGTGTTATTAATGTTTTGGTTTAGTGTCCAAAGATGCCTACGGTGAGGACCCTCCTGACTGCTCTTCCATCAGCAGACTGGGTGTCCTCTGGCAGGTGGGGACTGTGTGGGTCGGGGGTCAGGTCATCACGTATGTCAATATGCAGGCCTTTTTTCATAGCAAAGTTATGTAGTATGCAACATGCACCGATGATCTGACACACAAAGGTAGGGGAATACAATAGGGTCCCCCCAGACTTATCCAGGCATCGGAAACGGGACTTCAGGAGCCCAAATGTTTGCTCCACCACTGCACGGGTTTTGATGTGTGCTTCATTGTATTTTCTCTCTCCTCTGGTTTGGGGGTTCCGGAAAGGAGTCATTAGATGGGGTCCCAGTGCATATGCAGAGTCACCTGTAAGGGAAAAGACAGGATAATGTTAGTCATGCATGTGCGATTTCTGTTGTGCATCACGGGAGGGGATAGTCATGCCTGACTCCCTTGTCACTCACCAACCAGCCAGCTGTCCCCATACATGTTCTGGTTAAATTCTGCTGGGATGGGGCTCTGATTGTATATGTAGCTGTCATGGCTGGACCCGGGGTGTTTGGCACGGACGTGCCATATGAGGCGTTGGGCATCGGCTATCACCTGTACGTTGATGGAATGCCAATGCTTCCGATTGCGGTATATGTGCTCTGTGGCACTGGGGGGCTGTAGTGCCACATGTGTGCAATCAATGGCCCCCACAGTGCGTGGGAATCTGGCAATGTTGTAGAAATCTGTCATTGCCTTCTGCCGCAGCTCCTCAGTGGTTGGTCTGATGAACTGGTTGGACATGCGTCTGAGGATTGCAGGGACAACCTGGTGCACACATCTGCTCATGGAGGACTGTGACATCCCAGCCACCACTCCACTTGTACGCTGGAATGATCCACTTGCAAGGAAATGAAGTGTTGCCAGGACCTTCACCAGTGGCTGCACTGCTTGTGAGCGGTGTGTCTTGCTGGTGATGTCATCCTGCAGGGTTGTGGTTAGTTCAAGTATTGCATCTGGGCTGAATCTGAAGAGGCGATACACCTCCTCATCCCCCATGCCAAAGAGGTTCATACGAGTGCGGTATATCCTCTCACGTGGCCGCCTTCTTGGTTCCAGGGGACCCATCAGTAGTTCTAGGACCACAATTGCCCCTGGCATGTTGGCACACAGAGGTGTTGTCCTTGCAAGTGTTGTTGTTCAGCAAGCTCCTATCGTCGGTAACGCTGCTGTAGCTGCTCTCCTGCTGACCTGTGACCGTCTGGAGTAAAGATAAAGCAGCCTTTTGTAGAAATAACTTTGCGCCGGACGGACCAGATACGCGCGGCGCATGTAGCCAGCGTATGGTGCTAATCCGTTCGTGAATTGGGAAATCTCCCTCATTTGCATATTTGCAGGGGAAATCAATGGGCGCGACTGATGCGCCCAGCGAAAATAAGCGCTGACGATACTCTGGCGTCGAAACGTTCCGCCGGTCGCAAATGACCCGTTATTGGGCGCATCTAGTTTGGTGGGTACGGGCACATAGAAACGACGGCGCATCAGCACAGTTACGCGGCGCATATCCAAATACTCCAGCGCAAGTGTTCGTGAATCTGGCCCTATCTATTTATCTATCTATCTATCTCTGTATCTATCTATCTATCTATCTATCTATCTATCTATCTATCTATCTATCTATCTATCTATCTATCTATCTATCTATCTATCTATCTATCTATCTTTCTATAATTATCTATAGCTCTATCTATAGATCTATCTCTCTCCCCCTCCCTCCATCTATCTATCTGTTTAATTATCTATATGTCTATCTACAGCTCGATCTCTCTATCTATAGCTATCTCTCTCCTCTCTCTCTCTCTCTCTCTCTATCTATCTGTCTGTCTATCCAATTATCTATCTATCGGAATATCTGCAGGGCCGATCCTAGGGTCACAGGCGCCTGGGTGCAGAAATATTTATGGCGCCCCTACAAGGGCGTGGTCACCTTACTAACTCCTCCCCCTTTACAAATGTTTCTAAGGCAACGATTCAAACACAGAGATGCTCCCCTAAGGAGTCATTGTTACCCTGGGATCCTCCCATGATCTCTTAACAATAAACAAAATACAGGAAGAGCTGGAGGGGGGTCTCTCTAGTGGACACAGAGAGGGCCTCTGTTAGGGAGTCTGTTTAGAAAGAGCCCCCAGACATAATACAGGAGATGGTCAGAGACTTCTAACATAATACAAGAGATGGTCAGAGACTGCAGACATGGTGCAAAAGATCAATGCAGCCTCACCAGTGCCCATCAAATGCAGCCTTATCAGTGCCCATCAAATGCAGCCTTATCCGTGCCCATCAAATGCAGCCTTATCAGTGCCCACCAAATGCAGCCTTATCAGTGCCCACCAAATGCAGCCTTATTAGTGTCCACCAAATGCAGCCTTATTAGTGCCCACCACAGAGAGAGAGAGAGAGGTGAGGCTGAGAAAGAGAGAGAGAGGTGAGACTGAAAGAGAGAGGGGGTTAAGGGTGAGAGAGAGGGGGGCTCAGAGAGAGAGAGGGGCTCAGATAGAGAGAGGGGCTCAGAGAAAGAGGGGATCAGAGAGAGGTGGGGCTGAGAGAGAGAGAGGGGCTCAGAGAGAGGATAGTGGACAGAGAGAGGGGGCTGAGAGAAATGGTAGTGGACAGAGAGGGGCTGAGAGAGAGGGAGGCTCAGAGATGGGGCTGAGAGAGAGGGGCTAAGAGAGAGGGTAGTGGACAGAGGGAGGGGCTCAGAGAGGGGGCTAAGAGAGAGGGGTGGGGCTGAGAGAGAGAGAGGTGGGGATGAGAGAGGGGAGTGGACAGAGAGAGGGGCTAAGAGAGAGAGGGCTCAGAGAGGGAGTAGTGGACAGAGAGGGGGCTGAGAGAGAGAGGGGCTCAAAGAGAGGGTAGTGGACAGAGAGGGGCTCAGAGAGGGGCTCAGAGAGGGGGCTGAGAGAGAGAGGCGCTCAGCGAGAGGGTAGTTGACAGAGAGAGGGGCTGAGAGAGAGAGGTGCTCAGAGAGGGGGCTGAGAGAAAGAGGGGGCTGAGTGAGAGAGGGGGCTGAGTGAGAGAGAGGGGCTGAGTGAGAGAGAGGGGCTGAGTGAGAGAGAAGGGCTCAGCGAAAGGTTAGTGGACAGAGAGAGGGGCTGAGAGAGAGAGGGGCTGAGTGAGAGAGAGGGGTTCAGCGAGAGGGTAGTGGACAGAGAGAGGGGCTGAGAGAGGGCTGAGAGAGAGAGAGGGGCTCAGAGAGGGGGCTGAGAGAGAGAGGGGCTCAGAGAGAGCATAGTGGACAGGGAGGGGCTCAGAGAGGGGCTGAGAGAGAGAGAGAGGGGCTGAGAGAGAGAGTAGCGGACAGAGAGAGGGGAAGAGAGAGAGGGGGGCTCAGAGAGAGATAAGGCTGAGAGAGAGAGAGAGAGAGAGGTGGGGCTGAGAGAGAGAGAGGTGGGACTGAGAGGGGCTCAGAGAGAGGGGCTGAGAGAGTGAGGGGCTGAGAGAGAGGGGCTCAGCGAGAGGGTAGTGGACAGAGGGATGGGCTGACAGAGAGGGGGGCTCAGAGAGGTGGGCTGAGAGAGAGAGGGGGGTTGAGTGACAGGGGGACTGAGTGAGAGAGGGGGCTGAGTGAGAGAGGGGGCTGAGAGAGAGGGTAGTGAACAGAGAGGGGCACTTGTCACCATGCCTTGTTGCCAGATGCAGCATGTCCCCATGCCTGTCACCAGATACAGCCTGTCACTTGTCACCATGCCTGTCGCCAAATGCAGCCTGTCACTTGTCACCAGATACAGCCTGTCACTTGTCACCAATGAGTGTCACCAGATGCAGCCTGTCACTTGTCACCATGCCTGTTGCCAGATGCAGCATGTCATCATGCCTGTCAGCAGATGCAGCCTGTCACTTGTCACCATGCCTGTTGCCAGATGCAGCCTGTCACTTGTCACCAATGAGTGTCACCAGATGCAGCCTGTCACTTGTCACCATGCCTGTCGCCAGATGCAGCTTGTCTTTTGTCACCAGATACAGCCTGTCACTTGTCACCATGCCTGTCGCCAGATACAGCCTGTCACTTGTCACCAATGAGTGTCACCAGATGCAGCCTGTCACTTGTCACCATGCCTGTTGCCAGATACAGCCTGTCACTTGTCACCAATGAGTGTCACCAGATGCAGCCTGTCACTTGTCACCATGCCTGTCGCCAGATGCAGCCTGTCGCTTGTCACCAGATACAGCCTGTCACTTGTCACCATGCCTGTCGCCAGATACAGCCTGTCACTTGTCACCAATGAGCGTCACCAGATACAGCCTGTCACTTGTCACCATGCCTGTCGCTAGATACAGCCTGTCACTTGTCACCAATGAGTGTCACCAGATGCAGCCTGTCACTTGTCACCAATGAGTGTCACCAGATACAGCCTGTCACTTGTCACCATGCCTGTTGCCAGATACAGCCTGTCACTTGTCACCAATGAGTGTCACCAGATACAGCCTGTCACTTGTCACCAATGAGTGCCACCAGATACAGCCTGTCACTTGTCACCAATGAATGTCACCAGATACAGCCTGTCACTTGTCACCATGCCTGTCGCCAGATACTGCCTGTCACTTGTCACCAATAAGTGTCACCAGATACAGCCTGTCACTTGTCACCATGCCTGTCGCCAGATACCGCCTGTCAATTGTCACCAATGAGTGTCACCAGATACAGCCTGTCACTTGTCACCAGATACAGCCTGTCACTTGTCACCATGCCTGTTGCCAGATACAGCCTGTCACTTGTCACCAATGAGTGTCACCAGATACTGTCTGTCACTTGTCACCAATGAGTGTCACCAGATACTGTCTGTCACTTGTCACCATGCCTGTTGCCAGATACAGCCTGTCACTTGTCACCAATGAGTGTCACCAGATACAGCCTGTCACTCATAGCCTGGCTCTCTCTCCCTCCCCTTCAGGCAGTTCCCCCTAGCCCCCCCCCCCCCCCCCCCCCCCAGAATTGCAAAGGGCCAGCCAGACAGCTATTGGGACTACATCTCCCAGAATCCTCTTCTCTTTTTTGTTTTTTCCCTGGCCAATAGGAGGAAAAGGAGGAAGAAATATAATGGGTGGCTGTTCTGGAAACAGCAGCATGGGAAGGAGAGGGAGGGGGGACAGCCTGCAGCTTCTCTCTTTACACACACACACACACACACACAGCTGCTCCGATGTCAGGCTGTTCTGCTGCTGCCTACAAAGTATGGACACGATCTAACCTCTTCTGAATCTGAGGCACCTAGAGGGAGAGGAGGCAGGCAGCACAGTTTCTGAATCTGAATCTCGTTCCTCGGACACTCATCACTCCTAACATTACAGGGAGGAAGTGGGTGGAGCAAGGGAGGAGTAGGAAGTTAAATCCTCCTCTGCAGTGCATTGTGGAGCCGCTCTCTCCTCTCCTGACGTCACTGGTTGCTAGACACAAAGCGGCTCGTGGCTAGCAACCAGTTTGTGCAGAGAAGCAGGGGATCCTAGTGAGACCCTTGAAGTGGGTCTTCACACTGCAGCCAGGGACATCGGCGCCGGCGATGCAGTGTAAGGATGACACTGCACACTAGATGGAGGAAACAAACGGTGCTCCTCACACTTTGGCGCCTCCCCCCCTCTGGCGCTTGGGTGCAGTGCACCCGTTGCACCCCGCCTGGGATCGGCCCTGAATATCTGTCTATCTGTCTGTCTGCAGGTCCCATTGTCTGTGAGTGATGTTGGCGGGGTGGGGGGGGGAGGGGTGGGGTTGGCTGGGGTTTTGTTTGCGCCCCCCCAAAAAAATGGAGCACCAGCCGCCACTGGTTATAACCCTCCCTTGCTTTATTCAAAATGAAAAAAAAAAAAACGTTTTGCCTTCAGTTGTACTTTATTTCAACCCAAGCAAATGTGAAAATTGCCCTGGTCAATATTTGGTAATGGTAACAATGGATAACATTTTTTTTTTATTATATCCATTTTTATTTCATACTCAACAAACAAACACAAGAGACAGATACATACATACGCTACACATATACAGTAATATATACAGCCATTTTATACTGCAGCTTGGAATTTTTTAGTGTGACCACTAGAGGGAGACCACAGTACAATACATGAAGACAAAGGCAAATGTATTTATTAGCTTCCCAACTCTTTCATCTATTTCCCACAGTGATAATGTAGATTTTAATTAATAGGTAGAGCTTGTACTTTGGAAAGTCAGAAACTTGGCTTCAGCTGCTTATTCTAAAATAATTCTGGGTGTGTTCTATATAAATACTTAGCTAGTCAGCACGCTATGAAGAAATTAATTGCATATAATGTTTTTAGATATTACCATTTTAAGCCAAGTGTTATGGCAGCTGTATATGAATTTTTAATGTCTGCAGTACTTTTATATATTTTGTTAGCCTAAAATGCAAGTTATCTTTGAATTTTGGGGTGGAGGGGGGCTTTTAAAGGGGATTTCCATTGTTAGCCATATGGCTTCATTGTGGCCTGAATGAGGATTGTGGGGTTGTCACTAGGGTTGTCCAGATACCGATACTAGTATCGGTATCGGGACCGATACCGAGTATTTGCGGGAGTACTTGTACTCGCGCAAATGCTCCCGATACCTAAATAGAATACTTTTTTTGTATTTATCAACCTGTTCTGTGAAAATTCTTTGAGTTTTTTACTACTGCGTGACAAGCAAATAAAACATTTTTATTCATTTTTACTCATTTTTATTCTTTTATAATGTCTTGAGTTAGAGTTCTTCATAATTCTAAAGAAAATATCCTTAGTCTGTATTGTGGTTTGAAAACTGTCACATGACATTTAAAAAAAGTATCGGTATTCGGTATCGGCAAGTACATGAAAAAAAGTATCGGTACTTGTACTCGGTCCTAAAAAAATGGTATCGGGACAACCCTAGTTGTCACACTTGGAGCTGTTTTCTGCCCCTGTAAAAGCAGCAAAAATGGAGGTAATTACTAGTAAAGCTTGTCATTGATTTAAAAGGTTGTATATCCACGTCCATCCTTCCACCTAGATAGACACTAAAACAAGTTGAAAATTGCCTACATAGCAGCGTCCAGTTATGGAAAGGGAAGAAGTACAGAGCAAGGAGCAAAGCAATGCACTGGTTTATTGCTGTAGGTACAATAGCTAAATATACACTCCCAAGAATCATTAAAAACTTGAGATTGTCTTTGCATACATTAATGACAACTGTTGTCTGCTGCATATAATTGGATGTTATTTAAAGGAAATTAAGTCCTGCTGGATCACTTCAAGCTGGCCCCTTATGCAAGTGTAGCTATGTAAACCATTAAAAATAATGGCCTATACTGTTTAAAAATCAGTAATACACTGTCCCACCCTGCTCTTCACATGCTCAGTTGCTCTTAATTTTTAGGCACGGTGCCAAATTTGTAGAGGCCAAACTGTTGACAACCTCAAGATTTACAGCTGTTCAGGGGCTCTGGGCTTCAGCAAAATGGCCGCCTTCAACAAGAAGAAATAGTAACTGGAGGCGATTTACAGCACACACTAATTTTGGTAGCATAATTATTATAATACATGTGTAATGTATGTTCCTTGCTAAAGAACATTATTTTTATCAAGTTGTTATGGGTAAGGTTCAACTTTAAGTAAAAATTTAGCACCATTCGATCGCCACCCACAATTGTTCTTTGAGTTTATCAGTTTTCAGTTTATCAGAAAATAGCTGTTTTTAGAAAAAAAAGGAAACAGCCCTTGAAATCAGTTTGCTAAACGTTCTTCTCTGCATAGGCAAATACTTTCACTAAAAGAAAATACTGCTGAAGAGAAGACACAAAACACCAGAAAACAGTAGAATTTTAAATACGATATTAGGTTATATCTGTTTAAATATGAGCAATTGTGATCCATGTAAAAAGGTTTAAAATTAGTTCTCAGCACCTATATTTCATTATAATTGTTACATTTGAATGTGCCTGCTGTTGGTGTAAATGTCACATGTCTGTACAGTTTGTGCACTGCACTATGCATATAAAGAATGTAAACAGTCAACAGAAGGTAAATATATGTGTGCACACTGCGCTAATGAAAAGCACCTGTCTGTGCTGCCACTTAATATTCAATAAACATGCAAATGAGGTGAAACAAATGTCAATGTAAAAAAGAGAGAGAGACAAATAATTCCACAGTAGCGCACTAAATTAATCTACAAAACTCTTAAATATTAACATTGTGAAATAAACAACATACAAAACCCATACATAATGAACATAGGTGTGCACAGCCTATTGCATTAGGGTGTGCACCCCAAAGCTCAAACACACGGTACCAATCACTCACTGTGTTCATTTAGAAAGAGAAGGGGCCGGTAAATTACGTATTTACCAACCCCTTCCCCCACTCTTCCTAAAACACCCCCCCTGTGTGTGCCTGCAACAGCAGCCAGTGGGAGAGAAAAGGATGGAAGCTGGCATTGCTGCCAGGGGGTGCAGGGCAGTAGGAAGAATCTTCACTGCACTCTGTGATTAGGGTGTGCCCAGGCACACCTGGCACACCCTGTGCGCACGCCTATGATAATGAAAAGTGTCGATATGGCATATACAAATATCATAAATGCAAAAAAATATATAGGCTCCAACATATCCAAATCAATATGTGTCAGGACTGGGCTCAGCCCTTCCTTCTCTGAGCTGGCCCCTCAGCTGTCGGTTAATTGCCAGCTCCTCTCCACAGTGACTCACTTGTTTATGATCTGCTCGTCAGTCTTGCCTATTTAAAGCCTTCCAGCTCACTTAATTTCTGCCTTCTCCTTGGTCAACATTACAGAGACTTTCTCCTGTCTTCCTGTTGTGGACTTGCTCAACTGGCTCCTGATCATGCTTGTTGTACTACTACGTTTATCTCTGGCTCTCTGACATTGGCTTGGCCGACTACTTGATCCGCTTACTGAGGTCTGGCTATGTTTTGACTACGCTCACTCTATTTACCTTTTTATTATTATTAACCACTTAAGACCCAGACCAATACGCTGGTAAATGACCCAAGGTGTTTTTGCGATTTGGCACTGCGTCGCTTTAACAGACAATTGCGCGGTCGTGCGACGTGGCTCCCAAACAAAATTTGCGTCCTTTTCTTCCCACAAATAGAGCTTTCTTTTGGTGGTATTTGATCACCTCTGCGATTTTTATTTTTTGCGCTATATACAAAAATAGAGCGACATTTTTGAAAAAAAAACACAATTTTTTACTTTTTGTTAAAAAAAAAATCAAATAAACTAAATTTTAGTCAAACATTTAGGCCAAAATTTATTTAGCCACATGTCTTTAGTAAAAAAGATTGCAAGGGGTTAAGTGTGCCTATGTGTGTGTATGTCAGTGTAGTGTTGGTGCACACTTACTGTGAGGTGTTTCTCCCATCGCAGTGGTTGGAAATACCACTGCGATGGGAGATTACATCACTTCCCCCTTCCTGTGTTTACACAGGAGGAGGAAGTGACACAAAGGGGGAGCGCGCGCATTGGCTGGGAGCGATCGCGGGGGGGGCGGGTAAACACCGACATCCGCCCGCTCGTCCCGGATCGCTCCCGGAGCCAGGGGGACCCCCGCACGCCGCGGAGGGGGTCCCGATGGGACCCCCGAACCGCACGAAGACGGGGACGTAAATTTACGCCCTTGTGCCTGTACGAGCCATGTTGTGGCCATATATGTGCGTGCGGGGGTCCTTAAGTGGTTAAACAAGTGTGATTTAAGAGCCCATTCACACAGGGGCAACACAACTTCCAGCACGACTTTGGGAGGCAACTTGGACACAACTTGAGTATGAATCATCAGGCAACTTACTTACAAGGCCACTTCAAGTTGCCTCCAGGACAGGAGGCTTTCCAGTGACCAATCAAACAACAATCAGCTCTGTGGGAGGGAGGGGTTTGCCTGAGAAATGTATGTTCTCTTCCTGTAATGTTGCTTCAGTTAAGACAGTGATCCGACTTCTGAGGCGACTTCCATTGCAATCAATGGGTACAAGTTGCCTACAAGTCGGATTGAAGTAGTACAGGAATCTTTTCTGAACTTGGGGCAACTGCAATAGTGTGCATTAAGACTGCTCCATTCACTTATATTGATTTTCTCACTTGGGGCGACTTGAAGTCGGATCCAAAGTCGTCCCTGTGTGAATGGGCTCTAACTGTACTTCTGTCTCGGTCTGATTCATGGTTTCTGACAATATGGTAATACAGTCCAACTTAAAAATAGTGAAATAAAATCCACAAAAATCCTTTACCCAAGTGATGTGTGGCAATTCTACTCCTTTAAGAATAAAGCTCATCATATACTGTTGCCATTCACTCTCATGTCTGGCAAATATTGCCTTATTAGATGTTATTGAAGAGCCGCTTTAACACGCCAATCTCCATCCAGAATAATAAAGACACTCTCCACATGTGGGGATAGAAATTGAGACAGAGCCTCCAATAGTGTAAAAACACCTTAAGGTAATCGGTTTATTAAAAGTAATGCACTTACATCATAAAAGATTCAAAATCGCCCTGTTAAAATTTCCAAAAATGCCAGGTGACTCAGTGTTGCGATCTTCGTACACATGAATCACAATCTCAGCATTGCTGTATATCCTACACGTTTTGACACATCAGACTTTGTCACAGGATGTCACAAGTGGATGGACAAGATTTTGTTTCACTATTTTTTCATCATTTAATGTTAGACTGTATTACCATACTGATTTGCATATGTTGGAGCATATATATTTTTTCGTATGACTTTTTTTGGGGGATATACCATATAGCCCCTTTAATTATGTATGGATGATCATTTCACAATGTTAATATTTAGGAGTTTTGTACATTAATTTAGTGCGCTACTGTGGAATTATTTGTCTCTCTCTCTTTTTTACATTGACATTTGTTTCACCTCATTTGCAAGTCAACAGAAGGTGGCATAAACATCGGTAAATGGTAAAAATTGGTTATACACCCAGGGTCACACTCAAAGGTACAAATGCTATTAAGGAAACAGGTTAAAAAAAACTGAATTATTGGACCTGTTAGGCCCCCTTGTTAATGTGCCATCAAGACTGACTATATAGAGTGTAAAGAACTGAAATAATTTTTGTTGATTTGTATTAGCAGGACCCACCACACAGCCATTTTTCTTATAGTAAGTATATTTATATTGTGAACATTTTAGAAATAACTGTTTGCTTTCTTTTAAAATGCCCTAATGTAGAAAGGGTCTGCTATAAGCCACCAGTTTCTTACCTAATGCCAGGAAGTTGGCATTTTGCCTGCAACATCCTAATGGCAAGCTAAAAAAGCTGCCAAGAGTCCAGATGTCCTTAGGCTGAGGACATACATATGTTCAGATACACCATTCATGAGTCTTTGAAGCTCGACTTGGAAATTTTATTGTGGTGTTGTCATGACCAATGAAGTACAAATCAAAAAGATAAGCTTTTCCAGGTTTTAGATCTGTGATAAGTTCTTCGATGAGAGTCTTGCTTCCTCCTTTTCTGCAAAGTACTTTCTCAGCTGGAGATCGGTAGCTGGTGCTTAAGCAGCTGTTCTGGTGTTTCTGAATGAGCCTCAGATCTAAATTCTGCTCTATGTGTCTGGCATAAATACAATATTTGATTCCATATCCACTGGTTGTCCATGTCAAAGTTGCAGAGGAACATGATCTTTTTGAAACCGACAAATTAATAGAGGAGGGTAGGCTGGGAAATGGTAGGTTGTTGTGCATGTTGGTAGTAAACAGTTTTACCAAACCTAGACTTCCTTTACTTGATTTTAAACTAATAATAAAGTTACCCTTTGAATGCCCACCTAGTTTAAAATTCTGAGCTCCGTGAAGACTTTGAGACAGCTGGACTTGTCCATTTATCATGATTTGAATATGTACTTTATGGAGACAGGAATGGACAAAAAGCCATTTGAATCCATAGGAAGGTGGGTCAACAGAAATTACTTTTACACCTTTGTTTTTCAGAAATATGCTCACCATTTCATCATTGGGGAGCTTGGACACCTGGGATTTGTGTTTTGGTTTAGTTTCTGCAAAAGTTCCCGTGTAAGCCACACTAGTACCATGTTTTTGGCTTACTGCAAACACATCAAGGTAGTAAAGACTCTTAGGTTTTAAGCCATGAATTGTGGCATTGGTCCATGGCCCAACACATACTCTTTGACTTCCTGATAAGCTTTGAGAAGAACCAAATCCTTTAGTTTCATGTTCAACCAACTCTGGAGTCTTTAAACTCATAGAGCGTTTGGGGTATGCCTTAGCTGTATTTTGTAACTGCTCTGTAATTACATTTAGGGTCATGTCATCTTCAGCGTCATGGTAACCTTCTAGAACTTTCTTTGCGTTTGACTGGGTAGCACAAAATGTCTTGAAGTTATGTTTTTTATTTATGAACACACAATACTCAAGGTCAATTTCAGCAGGTCCTATGCTGGGCTTCCATGACAGCTTGACCCTATCATCGTGTACAGACAAAACATCTACACGTGGATCAGAGGGAAGCTGAGGCCATGGTGGAATGTCATCTTGACTGTTCCAGACAAAGACTTGGAAGCTGGTGTCAGACTCAAGTGAAATAATATCGAGTAAGAAAAAACCATCTGAAGTAATCACTGAAGAGAATGTCTCCTCTCCATTTCCTTCAAATGCAAATAATGCCTTAGGAGCTATGTGCCGATGTTTCTGCCGGGACCCCCATTGCTCAGGAGAATCTAAAAAAAAAAAACAACACAAGGAATTGTAAAAATTGATGTATTCATATTTAGTGCTCCTAAGTTTATACAGTATCACACAAAGTGAGTACACCCCTCACATTTTTGTAAATATTTTATTATATATTCTGACAACGCTGAAGAAATTACACTTTTCTACAATGTAAAGTAGTGAGTGTAGAGCTTGTATAACAGTGTAAATTTGTTGCCCCCTCAAAATAACTCAACACGCAAGCATTAATGTCTAAACCGCTGGCAACAAACTTGAGTACACCCCAAGTGAAAATGTCCAAATTGGGCCCAAAGTGTCAATATTTTGTGTGGCCGCCAATATTTTCCATCACTGCCTTAACCCTCTTTGGCATGGAGTTCACCAGACCTGCACAGGTTGCCATTGGAGTCCTCGTTCACGCGTCCATGATGACATCACGGAGCTGGTGGATGTTGGAGACCTTGCGCTCCTCCACCTTCTGCTTAAGGATGTCCCACAGATGCTCCATAGAGTTTAGGTCTGGAGACATGTTTGGCCAGTCCATTACCTTTACCCTCTGTTTCTTTAGCAAGGCAGTGGTCGCCTTGGAGGTGTGTTTGGGGTTTTTATCATGTTGGAATACTGCCCTGTGGCCCAGTCTCCAAAGGAAAGGGATCATGCTCTACTTCAGTATGTCACAGTACATGTTGGTATTCATGGTTCCCCCAGTGAACTGTAGCTCCCCAGTGCCATCAGCACTCATGCAGCCCCATGCAGCCCCAGACCATGACTGACACTCCACCACCGTTTTTTGGGGAAAAATCACGTTGGGTCGTTCCTGTTGTTGTGCAACCTTTTTTTTTCTTTCTCACTCCAACCAGCATGCTTGACTGTAGGCAAGACACACTTGTCTGTGTAGTCCTCACCTGGTTGCCACCAATCAGGCTGAAAACCATCTGAAAAAAATAAGTTTATCTTGGTCTCATCAGACAACAGGACATGGTTCCAGTAATCCATGTTCTTAGTCTGCTTGTATTTAAAAAACTGTGTGGGGGATCTTGCTGTGTGTGTGTGTGTACCAGGCAATGATGTCTGAATCATGTATGGATTGGCACAGTGAGGCAGCAATGGTGGGCACAGTGAGCCTGCAATCATGGGCACAGGCTGCAATGGTGGGCACAGTGAGGCTGCAATGGTAGGCACAGTGAGGCTGCAATGGTAGGCACAGTGGAGCTGCATTCACAGCCACAGTGAGGCTGCAATGGTGGGCACATTGAGTCTGCATTCATGGGCACAGGCTGCAATGGTGGACACAGCGTGTCTGCGTTCACAGGCACAGTGAATCTGCAACGATGGGCACAGTGAGGCTGCAATAGTAGGCACAGTGAGGCTGCATTCACGGGCACAGTAAGGCTTCAATTGTGGGAACAGTGAGGTTGCATTCATGGGCACAGGCTGCAATGGTGGGCACAGTGAGACTGCATTTGATGACAACTGGTGAGGCTGCATTGATCTCCTGTATCATGTCAGCAGTCTCTGACCATCTTTGGTATGATGTTTGCAACCTCTGACCATCTCCTGTATCATGTCTGCAGTCTCTGAGGGAGTCTGGAGAGGAGTCAAGTGTGGAAGTACTGCCGGGATGGGTGTCATGGGAGAAGTCAGACTTGTGTGGACTGTGGAGGGAAGACTATAGAATAAAACCAAAGCCACTGAGGTGGAGCCGTCTGACTGATCTCTGCACGGTGCACCTGAGAGGAGGTCAGTGACAGCGTCGCCATGCCAGTCTGAGGGGGGTCACTGATGCAAGGGGGAGTAAATACGATAATGTATTAGGGGGCAGTGATATAAAGGTTTCTCCCTTATATCAGTAACCCACCCCCTTACCATAGTGTATTCTTTCTGTGGAAGGTGATCTCTGGTCAACAGAGTCCGCCCCATGTTTTGAGGTTCCTGGTGTCCCCCTTGATGATTGACTAGTTTTAACTGGAATTTTCTTTTATATATATACAAAGCCCTATGTATTTTCATATCTTTCTTATCTATGTATAATACACCAGGGGTCTCCAAACTGCAGCCCGAGGGCCAGATGTGGCCCTTTGTTAGCCTTTATGCGGCCCTTGGGGCACTATTCCTCCAACTGATATGAGGCACTATTCCTTTCACTGACACCAACTAGGGGGCACAATTTCTTCAACTGATATCAGTGATGGGATACAATTCCTCCTACTAATAGGGGCCCTACTCCTCCTCCTACTGACAACCAACCCTGAGGCCACATTTATTTTTACCGGTGCTTGGCCCGGGACATTTTCTGCCCCCGCTGGGCACAATCCGGCCCTCCTGAGGTCTGAAGGACAATAAAGTGGCCCTTTGTTTGAAAAGTTTGGAGACCCCTGTAATACACTCTTCAAATGTGCTTTACAATACATGATTTTCCATTTCATGAACAAGAAAGTTATTCTGTTGGGCTGGTATAATAATGCTATGAGGCTGGTATGAATTATTTTCCAGGGCTGGTTTTTATACCCAGTCCGGCCCTGCAAGACAGTATTTCGATTTTCCACAGGACAAGAATTCATGATTTGTGAATGTATCAACTGTGGCACTAGCCATGTTGTATATGTTGTGGAATGCCATAAATGTAACAAACAATATGGGGGTTGCACCATGAGACCACTGGGAACTTGAATGTGTGATAATTTTCATGGTGCATCTTAAAGTACTGACAAAGGCTTATGTCTAAGCACTTCAAGTATGAACATAACGGCAATATGGCATCCTTTTCGCACTCAGGCTTGTAAAAAGTTAAATTATCCTCACGTGGGGGGACATCCACCATGCACTTCTTTCACGTAAAGTCTGGTGAATTTTCCACCTACAGACAAGGGTACCTGTGGGAATGAACCATCGCTATGATGTGGACCTGTTTATGAAATACGTTAGAAAAAAAGTCCTGGAGTTATGGCCATTGTACTAAGTGATACACTTTGAATGTGTACTGTCTTTTATGTATAGTCTTTATATTTCACATCTTATGAATTTTTTTTTTTTACATTTTTTCATTAAAGATTGTTTTTTTAGAGCTTTTAATATATGTATTTTCTCACATGTCAAGATAGTCTTTGTATGTTTTGTATCTCATGTGTTGTATTATAGCTAGACTCTGCTTCCCACTTGTCATCTTCACATCTGTTGCCAATTTGTAACCAATCGCGTGATTTCAATTGAACACATTGTTGATTGAAGAGTAGGGATGAGCTCTGTGTTCAATTCGAACATATGTTCGACTCGAACATCGTCTGTTCGTACGTTTGTCGAAAACTCGAACAAAACAGGTTGTTCGCGCCAAATTCGTTTTTTAAACTTTTTTCCATTGATACATGTTCCCTGGGGCAAGACCCGGGTTATCAAAGACGTTTTACGACAATGACTTGCATATTAGGTTTTAAAACGAGCACTTTTAAATTCGAACGTTCGAGTTCCATAGACTTCAATGGGGTTCTAAATGTTCGCGCGAACGTTCGGCCCGTTCGACGGTTCTGGTGCGAATCGAAAGCGGGGGTGTTCGGCTCATCCCTATTGGAGAGAAGCAGTAGTCATGTGATAGTCTCTTATGTACAAATGTTCATGCCTTTCAACATATATGTGTACTGTGAACAAGGCTTATCACCGAAACTAGTCTGTTGCTGACTGTACTGACTGTGAAGGATTTACAATAAATACGCTTGATGTTATGGAGTTCCCGGCTGCTTTTTTTTCTTGATGACCGTTTGTCTATTGGTGTGTTGGAGGACACCTCAGCTTGGACACCCTGACTGCAAACTTCCACGTACACATGACCATTTTTAATGTCCTAGAAAAAACGTTTTTTTCCGACGTGATTCTTGCCAAGCCTGCCTTGCATACACACGATCGTGAAAAAAAAAATGCTAGAGCAAAGCGTGGTGACGTATAACACATACAACGGCACTATAAAGGGGAAGTTTCAATCAGATGGCGCCACCCTTTGGGCTGCTTTTGCTGATTTCATGTTAGTAAAAGTTTGGTGAGAGACGATTCACGCTTTTCAGTCTTCGTGCTTTTCAGTCTGTTACAGCGTGACAAATGTGCTATCTCCATTACAAACGCTAGTTTTACCAGAACGAGTGCTCCCGTCTCATAACTTACTTCTGAGCATGCACGTTTTTTTCACGTCATTACAGCCTACACATGACGTGAAAAACAACATAAAAATCTAGTCGTGTGTATGCGGCATAAGACTGTTTTTTCACTGTTCTGTGCCATACAACCTTTAAACAAATCTTTACGTAGAGCAACAATTTTTTTTCAGATTCTCAGAGAGTCCTTTGCCATGAGGTGCCATGTTGAACTTTCAGTGACTATTATGAGAGAGTGAGAGCGATAATACCAAATTTAACACACCTGCTCCCCATTCACACTTGAGTCATTGTAACACGAGTCACATGATAGCAGGGAGGGAAATTGGCTAATTGGGCCCAATTTGGACATTTTCACTTAGGAGTGTACTCACTTTTGTTACCAGCAGTTTAGACATTAAATGCTGTTTGTTGAGTTATTTTAATGGGACAGAAAATGTACACTGTTATACAAGCTGTACACTCACTACTTTACATTGTAGCAAAGTGTCATTTCTTCAGTGTTGTTACATAAAAAGATATAATAACATATTTACAAAAATGTGAGGGGTGTACATTTAGAAATTTGGCAAGCAAAGGAACCAATAATATCAGGAAAACTGGCCTACTGAGAAGCAAGTTCCTTTGCCATGGTAACAAAACCTTGGCTGCGTCCTTCTCTTCTACGGCTACTCAAAATGATGTCCTGGTGCATACAGCTACTAGATAAAGATACGTGTAAACACGCAGGAGGCTTTATTGCTATAGTTGCAATATTGTCAGACTATAGGGAATTGCATTTGTGTGGGCAGGAATTTTGGGATGCAGCTGAAATGTCCATCAATCTAACAAAAAGTTTGTGCTGAAGATCAGTATATACTGTCATAATATTAGAGATATAACAATTATGCTCTGTGGTGAGTCCCGTTGAGAAATTACTGTATAAGCCAACCCGAATATAAGCCGAGGCACCTCATTTTACCACAAAAAAATGGAAAAACGTATTGACTCGAGTATAAGCCTAGGGTGTCCATCTGCATGCCTCACTGTGCCTCACTTTGCCTTACTGTGTCCATGTCTCACTGTGTCCATGCCTCACTGTGCCCATGCCTCACTGTGCCCATGCCTCACTGTGCCCATGCCTCACTGTGTTCATGACCAGACTGCCGTTTAACATGGGAGTCTATGAAAGGGGTGCCCGGCTTTGAAAAATCGGTGCTCCCCGGTCGTAGGTCCCCCAGAAAAGAAACTTTGCACACTTGTAGAGGAGAAATGGGGCTACATGTGTGCTTTCTGGGTTCAGGGTCCTACGACCGGCCGATACCGGGCCTCCAAAGTCACCAGAGAAATGACCGTTTAACATAGGAGTCTATTGAAGGGGTGCCCGGCTTTAAAAAATCGGTGCTCCCTGGCCATAGGCCCCCAGACAACAAACTTTGCACACTTGTAGAGGAAGAGTGGGGCTACATATGTGTGGTCCAGGGGACCTATGGCCGGCCAGTACTGGGTCCCCAAAGTCCGGGAGATCAGGCGCAAACAGGTGACTCGAGTATAAGCCGAGGGGGGCATTTTCAGCACAAAAAAAATGTGCTGAAAAACTCGGCTTATACTCGAGTATATACGGTATGTTATCTTTTTAATCTCAGTTTGTATATTACATTGAAAATGTATTTATTAGAATCAACTAATTAAAATTACCGTATGTGATGGATTTGGCTTGGCCCTTGCTTCCCACAATGCAATATCTCCTTACAGGTCAAGAGAGTTTTAGCTTGGACTCATTGTCAATATTCGGTTGTATTTAAGGTACTGTATGTGCTTACTGTAGGCACCTTGTCCCTTTTATTAGACCAGAAAATATTTTTTGGGATCATGGTGTTTGATCTGCCTTTTTTGCCTAAACTCTGCTGTTCCTCACCAAACTATAAAATATACATTTTTCCTTTGCAGTCCTCTACTACATTATTTGTATGATTATCTTCATACCATGAGCAGTTAGAAAATCCAGTGTCCACAGGATTGGCGATTCACAAGGTGTCACTCTTATAGTCACCGTGCTTTGACTTCTGTTCACGTTAAAGTAATATCTGCGAAAAAGACACACCCCAAATTGAAAATAGCGCCAAATATCACAACTAATGTTTCAAACACACAGTGAACTTTTCTAAATTAAAACCAAAAAGTGAAATATCAATAATCTATAGCCTTGAACATTAAAAGGATTTTTGGGGGAGTAAGGGGAGAAAGAAGAAAACATAGCAGTGCAGTAGATGGAGAGCCTTTTCTATTAGCAGCCAAGATAGATAAATTTACCAGATGCTTCTCAGAAAGCACCTGGACCACACTCCCTTCTTCTTGTGCCTATCTCTAGAAACCTCTTCTGGCTAGCGTAGGTTCTTACTAGGCCACAGATTTGGTACCACCAACTAGTGTAATCAGTGTACAGTACACCCTCTTGACAAGCAAAATCACTAAATATATACAGTAGAGAGCAGGCAACACTGGGAACACTTTAAGGGAAATTAACAGCATCCCATTAAGGATCTCCCTGCAGTACATAAACTTCTCTTACTGGATCCTCTTATGGGTAGGAATGTTCTGTACACTATCTCTGCCTATGTGAAGTGGAGGGACTACAGCCTACACATACTAGAGATGTGCATTTGTTTTCGTTAGAATGCATTTTCGTCCACAAATCTGTTTTTTTCGTTATCGTTTTAACAAACGATAACGAAAGCGCAAGAAACGAAAACCGAAAGTTCCGACATATAAAATGTTTTTTTTTTAGTTTTCGTTGCGGTAAAAATTCGATATAGAGAGATTCGACATTATAGGGAAAATATTTGACATTATAGGGAAAAGATTCGACAGTATAGGGAAAAGATTCGACATTATAGGGAAAAGATTCGACACTATAGAAATAATAGATTCGACATTACAGAGATTAGATTTCGATTTATGAGAAAATAGATTCGACATTATTACTAGTCATACAACATTAGAATTCTTGTAGGCGGAATATTCGAACGGAAATGTACGATTCGACGTAAAGATTCGACGTCCCGTTGAATATTCTTTTGACCATTCGACAGAAACCAAGTATTATTATTATTGGATTTTCGGACGAAAGCTATTCCCCAACGAAAAACGAAATAAATCAAAACGATTTTCGGGAGTAACTAAATAAATGTATTTTCCAAACGAAAACGAAAAAACAAAATATTCCAGTCTGCACATGTCTAACACGTACCAGAACATGCTGAACCACAAGGAGTATGTGCTAGTGGCAAGGAGCAGGGCTTAACACTGGGGATGAGCCAAACACCCCCTGGTTCAGTTTGCAGCAGAACATGCGGACAGGAAAAAGTTTGTGCGGACACCTTTAAAGTCTATGGGACACGGACATGAAAAATCAAAAGTGCTAATTTTAAAGGCTTGTATGCAAGTTATTACCAAAAAAAGTGTTTGGGGACTCGGTACTGCCCCAGGGGACATGTATCAATGCAAAAAAATGTTTTTAAAACAATCGTTTTTTTCAGGAGCAGTGATTTTAACCACATCAATACTGGGTACTTTCACCCCCTTCCTTCGCAGACCAATTTCCAATGATAATTGCGCGGTCATGTACCCAAATTAAAATGTATAATTTTGTTCACACAGTTTTCTTTTGGTGATATTTATTCTCGAATCCCTTTTTTTTTGTGCAATATAAGCAAACATTTTTTTCTTTCTACTTTAAAAGAAATCCCCAAATAATCGTATTTTGTCATAAATGTAAGCCAACATGTATTCTGCTAAATGTCTTTAGTAAAAAAAATCCTGTTAAGTGTATAATAATTGGTTTGTGTGATCATAGACAGATGTACGCAGATGATCATGTACTGATGTGCGCAGATGATCACAGACATATGTGTGCAGATGATCATTGGGACATATGATGTTACTGTTACATATGTGGGGGACAGGTGTTTTTACTGTGTGGGGACATGTGTTTTGGGGAAATTTGTGGGGACATGTGTGTTTACACTAGGCTGGTGATCAGTGTATAAAAAGCTGTAAAAAACAGCTCATACTCACTGATCACCAGCCGGCTGCAGCAATCCACCCTCCTCACCTCACCGACAACTTCTATGTGAGGAGAGGAGAGCCGATCACCCAGCAACAAGCTCTGTATTAACATCACATGACGGCTTTGATTGGACACGTCTGTCATGTGATCAGGAGGGCCAATCACAGAGCCCTTCTGCCAATCTGAGATGCGCCGTGTCATAAACATCCACTCAGAAGGAGAGAGCGCCCACCCGGCCGTATATATACAGTAGCCAGATGGGAAGTGGTTAATAATACTTAAAGGGAAACAGCACATATTTCCGCTGTGTTTTATTGGTTGCGGCTGTAATGTATTGTCGGCTCCCTGCAATATAGATAAAAAAAATCGTTAACAAAAAAATTCCTGCAGTCCCCCAGTCCATACCAGGCCCTTTAACCCCCTGGCGGTATTCCCGAGTCTGACTCTGGGTTAAATTTCTGTGCTGCGATCGGTAACCCCGAGTCAGACTCGGGCTCGCCTCACAGCATCCACAGGCTTGGTTTACTTACCTTGTCCCTGGATCCAACGATGGGTCCACGCCTCCGTGTGCCGTCGTTCTTCGTTCCCTGCGACGTTACGACGCCATATTTTAAAAGGTAAACAAACACATTACATACAGTATACTGTAATCTTATAGATTACAGTACTGTATGTAAAAAATACACACCCCCTTGTCCCTAGTGGTCTGTCCAGTGCCCTACATGTTCTTTTACATAATAAAAACTGTTCTTTCTGCCTGCAAACTGTAGATTGTCCATAGCAACCAAAAGTGTCCCTTTATGCCAAAAATGGTTTTAGAGCAGCTAGAAAACAGCGATAATAAATTAGAATCGCTTGCAGAATTGAGCGATAGCAATTTGTGGGGAAATTCGTCATAAAAAAATATATGACAGCGACAATTCTGCAACTGAGCAAATTTCAGTGATTTTGAGTTGATTACATTATTGAATCATTTTTATTATTATTATATTATTATTTGTTACAATTATTTATAATTATTTATTATATTATAATTTATCTTTTTTTTTTTTAATTAATACCCAGGATGCCTATTAGACTCTTGGTTGGTCAGATTTAAGTCAGTTATTCCTAAGAATTACAGGCCTACAGTATAAAACGCCAAATTTCCTTGCAAATAATGGTACCACGTTCAGCACCTAAAATCTGAAAGAATCATACCGCCAGGGAGGTTAAGTTTGGTATGGATTTTAAGGGGAACCCCGCACCCTTAAGAAAAAAAAAAAAGAGGCGGGGGTCCCCCCAAAATCCATACCAGACCCTTACCCGAGCATGCAACCTGGCGGGGAGGCGAGGACCCTACCTTCTGAACTGTACCAGGCCGCATGCCCTCAACATTGGAAGGGTGCTTTGGGGTTCCCCCAGAGCACCTTGTCTCCATGTTGATGGGGACAAGGGCCTCATCCCCACATCCCTTACATGGTGGTTGTGGGTGGCAGGGGGCTTATCGCAATCTGGAAGACCCCTTTAACAAGTTGGCCCCAAGATCCCACCCCCCTATCTGAATGGCTATGGGGTACATTGTACCCCTACCCATTCACCAAAAAAGTGTAAAAAAAGTTAAAACAGGAGACAGTTTTAGACTGTATTTAAAAACCTTGATTAAAAAAAAAGTGTCTAGCGATGTCCATGCATCTTCAAACACGGCACCCGGACCCCCCCAAAAAAAGAAGCTCCGCCTCGATGGGAGGCAGCCCACCGACTTACATTTAACCAGTACAGTATTCGTTCAAAAAAAATTGAGTGACCAAGACTATGCATCCTCGGAAACGGAAGAATACATTACAATACAATACATTATACAGTAAAACCTTGGATTGCGAGCATAATTCATTCCGGATGCAAGCTTGTAAACCAAAGCACTTATATATCAAAGCAAATTTACCCAACAGAAATAATGGAAACTCAAATAATTTGACTACCCTGCAGTAGAGCCTTCTCAAAGCGAGGGTTGAAGTTCTTGGGGAGTGTAGCCTGGAAGGGACAAGGTCAATGGCGGTGAGGAGAATGTTCTATGTGGACATCTTTACCCCGGATGCCTGCATATTTAGATGTACCTGTATAATCATCAACCATATGAGTTTCTAAATGTTATACCTTCCTTAAATGTAACTGTAGTGTTACACTTAGAGGCCCCCTCTCTTCTCTTTTATACTAAGGCCGTGTACACACGACCAAATAGATTTGTTCACATCGGTCGGGCCGACCTATTTGAACAAATCTGTCTGCTGCCGTTTTGGTTTGATCACGTGTACACACGATCAAACCAAAATCCCCGCTAGCAGACAGCGCGCTGGCGTGTCGGTGACGTGGCGGTGATGTTGACGCCGCCACGTCACCGCACCAGGAAGTAAAACACTTCCGCGCATGCGTCGAAACCATTCGATGCGTGTGCGAGAAGACATGTCTGCTGGTTAGTGTACTAACCAGCAGACATGTCGGGCGGACGGGTTCCCAGCCGACAGATTTGAAAGTATGCTTTCAAATCTGTCGGCTGGCCAAATCCGTCTGCTCGCCCGTACACATGATCGAATCTGTCTGCTGGGACGGTCAGGCCGACCGTTTCCAGCAGATAGATTTGATCGTGTGTACGCGGCCTAAGTTGTGACATGACTCTGCTCTTATATCAAGACATTGCTTGTATATTAAGTCAAAATGTATTTAAAAATTTAGCTTGTCTTGCAAAATGCTCTCAAACCAAGTTACTCTCAAACCAAGGTTTTACTGTATTTGTTTTGTAACTTTGGTAACCTCTTTATTTTTAATAGGAGACTAGCATGCAAAAAATAAATAAATTATCGTTTGTCTGATCTTCTAATTGTGTGTACAAGGCTTAAGGCTTATGTCAAACTTGCAAACCTGTCACTGTAAAGTTGTCACCAGGATCGCTATGCCAGACAGGGCATTGCAGAGGGAAAACTAGCTTACCTGCGAAGGTAGTGTTAACTTCTTCCCGACCGCCCACCGTCATATTACTGCGGGACGTTGGCGCGGTCTCGCGGGAGCACGTAGCTCTACGTCCTAAACTTTTCGGCCACTAGGGGGCGCGCACGCGCCGCCGCCGGCCGGCGCGCGTGCCCCCCGCACGCCCCTGAGTCCCGCACGCGTGCACGGCGGGTACGATAGCCGCCGGGCACCTGCGATTGCTCGTTACAGAGTGGGGAACGGGAGGTATGTGTGTAAACACATACCTTTCGTTCCTGTCAGCGGGGGAAACACTGATTTTCTGTTCATACAATGTATGAACAGAAGATCAGTGATTTCCCCTAGTGAGTCCACCCCCCCATACAGTTAGAACACAAATAGGAACACACTTAACCCCTTCCCTGCCCCCTAGTGTTAACCCCTTCACTGCCAATGGCATTTTTATAGTAATCCAATGCATTTTCATAGCATTGATCGCTATAAAAATGCCAATGGTCCCAAAAATGTGTCAAAAGTGTCTGATGTGTCCGCCATAATATCGCAGTACCGAAAAAAAACGCTGATCGCCGCCATTACTAGTAAAAAAAAAAATATTAATAAAAATGCCATAAAACGACCCCCTTTTTTGTAAACACTATGGGCCAGATTCAGGTAGATGAGAGCATCTTTGCTCCAGAGTAACGCTTCTCATTTACGTTACTCTGACGACCCTTTCAGCGCAAGTACTGTTATTCACATAGCAGTTGCGCGTAAACTTGCGCCAGAGTAACGATAATGCGCTGGCGTAACCCGACGCAAGGGGAAGTGGGCGTGATCATATGTAAATGATGGGCGGAGCCCAGCGCAGAGGCTTACGTTCAGCGCATCAACCACGGAGCATGCGCAGTGAGTGAGGCTCCACTCGCCCCCTTTGTGCGCATGCTCACAACTTCCGTCGGCACCACTTCACGAGAAACGTCAGCGCAATGCCTTCCGTTGGGCGTTTAAATGCGCCCGTAGAAGCGCCATTCCGGCACTAAAGTATATCCTGCTCCTCCTCCCCGCAGTGATGTTACTTTTGTTCTGAGATGGCTGCTCCCGTTCCCCGCAAACACAGGAGAAAGCTGAACTTTAATGGCCAGGAGCTGTCAGCCGTCATCTCGGCTATGGAGACCTATGATGTCTTCCTCCATGGCTGTAAAATTTGACAGACAAGCATGGACAGAGGTGTTGTCCTGCAAGTGGGGGTGCTCAGCTAGCTCTTATCGTCGGTAACGCTGCTGTAGCTGCTCTCCTGCTGACCTGTGGCCATCTGGAATAAAGATAAAGCAGCCTTTTGTAGAAATAACTTTGCGCCGGACAGACGAGATACGCGCGGCGCATGTAGCCAGCGTATGGTGCTAATCCGTTCCTGAATTGGGAAAAATCCCTCATTTGCATATTTGCAGGGGAAATCAATAGGCGCGACTGATGCGCCAAGCGAAATTAAGCGCTGACGATACTCTGGCGTCGGAAAGTTCCGCCGGTCGCAAATGGCCCGTTATTGGGCGCACCTAGTTTGGTGGGTACGGGCACATAGAAACGACGGCGCATCTTCACAGTTACGCGGCGCATATCGAAATACTCCAGCGCAAGTGTTGCTGAATCTGGCCCTATAAATTTTGCGCTAACCAATCAATAAACGCTAATTGCGATTTTTTTTAACGAAAAATATGTAGAAGAATACGTATCGGCCTAAACTGAGGAAAAAAAATGTTTTTTTATATCTTTTTTGGGAATATTTATTATAGCAAAATGTAAAAAATATTGAATTTTTTTCAAAATAGTCGCTCTATTTTTGTTTATAGCGCAAAAAATAAAAACCGCAGAGATGATCAAATACCACCAAAAGAAAGCTCTATTTGTGGGAAAAAAAGGACGCCAATTTTGTTTGGGAGCCACGCCGCACGACCGCGCAATTGTCAGTTAAAGCGACGCAGTGCCGAATCACAAAAAGTGCTCTGGTCTTTGGACAGCAATATGGTCCGGGGCTAAAGTGGTTAATGTCTCCTATTGCTGGCAAGTTGTGTATAAATTTTAGCTTGAACTATTGAGCTCTATAAATAACTTGCTTTTAACACCTGCTAGCTTCCAAGGAGAATTCCAGAGAAAACTGCTGTCACTCTTCAATGTTTTTATGTAATAGAAAAGCCCAAATTCCACGAAAACTTTTTTTTTTAATAAAGTGGGGAACGTTTGTCAGATTTTTACTACAAGTTGTGGCATCACTGGGGTGATTTGTTTTATGCCTGGGAGTCCCTGCCTGTACACACGAGGAGACATGTCCGATGAAAACGGTCCGTTTTCATCGGACATGTCTCCTGGGATATTTTGGTCTGATGTGTATACACACCATCAGACCAAAATCCCCGGGGACAGAGAACGCGGTGACAGTGACGCGGCGACGTGCGCAAACCAGGAAGTTCAATGCTTCCACGCATGCGTCGGATCAATTAGTACGTCTAACCAGCGGACATGGTCCGATGAACAGGTTTCCAGCGGACAAGTTTCTAAGCATGCTTAGAAACTTTTGTCCGCTGGAAACCTGTCCCGCTAGGCCGTACACACGATTGGACATGTCCGCAGAAACTGGTCTGCCGACCAGTTTCAGCGGACATGTCTCCACGTGTGTATGCGGCCTTAACTCCTACACAAGAAATCAGGGGGAATCAAATGTAATGTCATTGCTGTCTTTTTATGAGATTTGCCATAACTTTTGCATCCTGATTCTCATCACTATGACAGGAAGTGAGGAAAAATTTCTCCAATGGGGAAACAGCAATACACACCTAAATGTAGTTTGCTTTTAATGATTTAAAGCCCTGGCCATAAGAAAATAAGGACAATATGTACCTACACACAAACACACCTTTCTTCTGCAGAGCCTTCTGGCTTTTCATTACACCCTTGGGTGTGTTGCAGTGTTGGCCAGAAAACGGTGACTTTGCTATTTTTCACCTATTTGTTTTGCAGTAAGTTACTTGGAGCACGTGAGTAAACTTTGTCCTAACACAGCCTTGTCAGTAAACTTATCACAGACAAACATCATTCTTATGTGTAACATGGGGCACAGCACAGTTGTAAAGCTTTTCTTTATACAATTGTAGCGCCCTGCTCCTGTTGAGTAGGCGCTATTTGTAAATTTAGTTAACTAAGCTGTAGTTTAGCTCAGATTTTTATGCCAAATTATTTCTGTTCCAGTCCAGCTGCGTTGCACATCTTCCACCTGACTGTGGGTGTCGTTGTCACCAGGAGTCAAGGTTGGAAATGCGATGGGCTGGGTCTATTGGGTGCCTCGTGCCCAGAAATAGCTCAGTGGCGTGGTCCCCGTCGCTGTGCATTCTGGGGAGGGGTACATAAGGGGCAGACATAAGGCTGGGTTCACACTAGTGCAGTGTGAATTTCAGCTCTGCAATTTCTGCAGATCGATAAGGGAAGTGTTCAGCAGATCCATTGCGTTTTAACTGCGAATTTGGAGACCTGGGAGAAGTTCCGGGTGAGGTGAGAGGAGAGTGGGGGAGAAATGTATTGAGCTGAATGAGAGAAATTCCTGAAGAGAAATGAACACATCTCCGAATCAGCTGCGTACCCATAGAAGATAATGGGACTGAATTTGCACCTGAGCTGCACCACAAGATATAAAATCCGCACACGTTTTTACTGCAATGCGCAGTGCGAATGCATCGCACATATGTGAACCAGCCTCATTGAAAACAATGTATTTAGAAATGTTCTGCGTATTGGATGCAGTTTAAGCCGCACTCAATTCGCATAGGTGTGAACCCGGCCTAAGAGACCTATCCGGTGGTTGCTGAATCCAGTATGGAAACGATTTGTCCTCTGGATCCAATATCATACCTGTGATCCGCAAAGCAAGGTACCTGAATCTTCCCTACCCCTCCATCCCTAAACTTGTTTAACCACTTTGCAACCGCCCTATGCCGAAAGTACGGCTCTAGGGCGGTTGCTGTATTCTAACTGGCCGTTAATTAACGGCCTGTCAGAATCGCGCTCCCGCGCGCCTCCTGAGGCGCGCACACGGGAACATCCGTGACCGCCGGGTCCAGAGGACCCGGCGCATCACGGATCACGGTAAATCGCCGCTGATATTGGACGGCGCGATCAGATGTAAACAGACCGGCGTCATTTGATGACGCCGGTTCCTCCCTCCTCTCTCTGTACCGATCGGTACAGTGTGAGAGGAGAGGGGAGGGAGCGGATGGCAGCGCCAGTGCTGCGGGCTGGATCTGTGACAAATGCAGTCACAGATCCATCCATCCCTCCCTCCCTGCTCAGCCATCCCTGCTGCATATACTCTGCAATACTCACCTGGGCATACTCTGCAATACTCTGGGCAATACTCTGGGCATACTCTGCAATACTCAGGCATACTCTGGGCAATACTCTGGGCAATACTCTGGGCAATACTCTGGGCAATACTCTGCAATACTCTGGCAATACTCTGGGCATACTCTGCAATACTCTGGGCATACTCTGCCAATACTCTGGGCATACTCTGCCAATACTCTGGGCATACTCTGCAATACCCTGGGCATACTCTGCAATACCCTGGGCATACTCTGCAATACTCTGGCAATACTCTGGGCATACTCTGCAATACTCTGGGCATACTCTGGCAATACTCTGGGCATACTCTGGCAATACTCTGGGCATACTCTGGCAATACTCTGGGCATACTCTGGCAATACTCTGGGCATACTCTGCAATACTCTGGGCATACTCTGCAATACCCTGGGCATACTCTGCAATACCCTGGGCATACTCTGCAATACCCTGGGCATACTCTGCAATACCCTGGGCATACTCTGCAATACCCTGCATACTCCGCAATACTCTGGCAATACTCTGGGCATACTCTGGCAATACTCTGGGCATACTCTGCAATACTCTGCAATACTCTGGGCATACTCCGCAATACTCTGGGCATACTCCGCAATACTCTGGGCATACTCCGCAATACTCTGGGCATACTCCGCAATACTCTGGGCATACTCCGGGCATACTCTGGCAATACTCCGGGCATACTCTGGCAATACTCCGGGCATACTCTGGCAATACTCCGGGCATACTCTGGCAATACTCCGGGCATACTCTGGGCATACTCTGGCAATACTCTGGGCATACTCCGCAATACTCTGGGCATACTTAGCAATACTCTGGGCATACTTAGCAATACTCTGGGCATACAGCAGCCCCTGTCCCCGCGAGCTCGCATGCAGAAGCGAACGCATACGCAAGTCCCGCCCACATATAAAAACGGTGTTCAAACCACATGTGAGGTATCTTTATATCATGTTTTGGGGTTTTATGTATTTTTCTAGCAAATAAATGATGATTTTTACATGTAGGAGAGAAATGTCAGAATTGGCCTGGGTGCTCCCTGCATGTTGGGCCTCTGTATGTGGCCGCACTGTGTAAAAGTCTCACACATGGGGTATCGCCATACTCGGGAGGAATAGCAGAATGTGTTTTAGGGTGTAATTTGTGGTATGCATATGCTGTGTGTGAAAAATAACCTAATAATATGAAAATTTGATGAAAAAAAAATAAATCTTGATTTTGCAAAGAATTGTAGGAAAAAATTACAACTTTAAAAAACTCACCAGGCCTCTTTCTAAATACCTTGGAATGTCTTCTTTCCAAAAAGGGGTCATTTGGGGGGTATTTGTACTTTTCTGGCATGTTAGGGTCTCAAGAAATGAGAGAGGCTGTCAGTACTTCAGGTGTGATGAAATTGATCAATTTTCAGGATTTGGTACCATAGCTTGTAGACCCCATAACTTTCACCCAGACTAAATAATATCCAACATTTTTTATTTTTTTTACCAAAGATATGTAGCAGTATACATTTTAGGCCAAATTTATGAAGAAAAATTACTTTTTTTGCAAAATTTTATAATAGAAATGAAGAAAAATTATTATTTTTTGCAAAATTTTGTTCTTTTTTCATTTATAGCAAAAAAAATAAAAACCGCAGAGGTGATGAAACACCACCAAAAGTAAGCTCTATTTGTGGGAAAAAAAGGACAAAAATTTCATTTGGTTACAGTGTTGTATGACTGAGTTATTGTCATTCAAAATGTGAGAGCACCGAAAGCTGAAAATTGGTCTGGTTATTAAGGGTGTTTAAGTGCCCAGTGGTCAAGTGGTTAATAAAACGCTTGAAGAAAAAGAAACCAAGTGTTGGTGTGGAGATTTGTAACGCTTCAAGAGGGACCCCTAGGACAAGTATGGTGAACAGTAAGGTAACAGCAGGCCCAAATCTAAACCAGCAGCTCCTACGGGGGTAGTGCTACACGATATATTTTTTCAAAACTGAAAACTCTATACCTGAATACTAGATCTTACATGGACATCTGCAGTTCAGTTTGCCTCTTCCTGTCTTATTATTCCTAGCATTGGCTTTAGTTGACGGTGTAAATGGGGGGCATTGTTTACTGGTGTTGTTGTGTAGCCATGCTAGGTTACATGTTCTCCAGGGCCTTATGGTAAGGGAACCCTTGTACTCTTTAACCTGATCCTGCCTGGAGTAAATTAGCCCCCTTTACTCAGTGAGGTGCCAACGGTACAGGGTCCTCCCACACCACCCAACAGCCCTTCCATGTCCTCCTCAGACCTTACAGACCCCAGCAGCAGGCCACCTAGCAGATGTTTTGTTTTCAGAGGATGTTCCAAATAATTATGAGGTTAGGAGAAGCTAGATTCGAAACCTTACTAAAACACAGTTTATGCACATAGTTACACACTTCAGTAGTTTAAACAGTGATGGCACATTCTTTCAGTTGTAAATAAATAACAGCAGATTAGAGAACCGAGTCAAGGATTACTTGGGTTTAGGAGATATTTGCAAAAAAGACAGGTACCGATGTCTACGGCGCATGTGCCGTAGACAACGGTGCAGATGCACTGAGCGTGCCATTTCGAACGGCGATCGTGCCGTGACTGGCGGCTCCCGCGTGCAAGTGCGGGAGTGACATCATCGCGGCTCCGGCCAGTCACAGCGCCGGAGCCATGATACCCGGAAGTCACTCCGGTAAAGATGGCGGCGACAGAGGAGGGGAAGGAGGACCGCTGCGGCGGCTTCGATCACAGGTAATTCATAATGAGCACTTAGTATGCTATGCATACTAGCTCATTATGCCTTTGTCTTGCAGGTTGTTTTTTTTCAGAGGGTTTACTTCCTCATTAATACCTTTAGGACTTTAAGGCAAGTGAATAGTCCTATTAGTTCTGCAACTTTGTTTCCTTGCTTCCTCCTTCGGGGGAAGCTCCCAGAAGCTAAATAATCAAAATGTTAGCCCCTGCTGCCTTAGATCTTGCACTGCTTCCCATGTCCACCTGGCACAGATAGACGCCCACCAGACTATTTATACAGAGCCCTCTACCCAAGATGCCCATGCTGGCATGGACATGTCTGGCACTTCCTTCGCTACCTATGATTAGGGATAAGCCGAACACCCCACGGTTCGGTTCACATCCAGAACATGCGAACGGACCAAAAGTTTGCGCGAACATTCGAACACCGTTAAAGTCTATGGGACTCAAATGTGAGAAATCAAAAGTGTGAATTTTAAAGGCTAATATGCAAGTTATTGTCCTAAAAAGGGTTTGGGGACCGGGGTCCTGCCCAAGGGAACATGTATCAATGCCAAAAAAGTTTAAAAACTGCAGTTTTTTTTAGGAGCAGTGATTTTAAAGGTACATTTTTTTTTCCTAAATAGTCCTCCTTCACTTACCTCATCCTTCCATTTTGATTTTAAATGTCCTTATTTCTTCTGAGAAATCCTCACTTCCTGTTCTTATGTCTGTAACTCACCACCGTAATGCAAGGCTTTCTCCCTGGTGTGGAGTGTTGTGCTCGCCCCCTCCCCTGGAATACAGGAGAGTCAGGACACCCACTAACACACAGCTCCTTTCTCTATCTGCAACATAGAGAGCGTCCTGACTTTCTCCTGACTCACCTCACTTTCTGTCCCAATGTCAATTGGATTTAGAAAATTTGGGTTTTTTTGGCAAACAAGGATTGGTGATAAAGCATCAGTGGGGACACCTATTTCCTATATTAACTCTTACAGGAGAGAATTTCTCTTCCCAGGGGTAGATTTCCTCTCACTTCCTGTTGTCTCCCTACGTTTGTAAGTAGGAGTCTATTGTAAGTCGGATGTTTGAAAGTAGGGGACCGCCTGTATATACTATACGGCCTGCCCTATATACTCTGCAGAAAATTGACAGTGGTGGTGGCACCAGAACACTGTAAGCCCTCACAGTTACTCTTGGTGGGCCGTGGAACGGGCCCTGTTGTGAAATATTATATCAAGAATTGAAATGACATGCCCCTGTTGTACATGGACAGAAAAATTGGGCCTTTGGTGGTGTTGCCACAACACTGTAAGCCCTCACAGTTACTCTTGGTGAGTGCAGGAACGGGCCCTGCTGTGAAATATTAGATAAAAAAATGAATTATGCACCCCTGTAAAACAGGGGCAGGAAAATTGAGCTTTAGGCGGCGGTGGTGGTGACACAAAGCCTCACAAAGCCTATGTCAAGAATTGAAATTACATGCCCCTGTTGAACATGGACAGAAAAATTGGGCCTTTGGTGTTGGTGGTGGTGCCACAACACTGTAAGCCCTCACAGTTACTCTTGTTGAGTGCAGGAACGTGCCCTGCTACAAAATATTACAGCAACAATTGTAATTACATGCCCCTGTTAAACAGGGGAAGAAGAATTACTACAATACAATGCAGCTAAGCTAACTGAATCGCCTGCCTGCTCAAACAAAATGAAATGACACTCTCTCTCTCTACGCCAGCAACACACTACACAAGGCCGACGTGCAGGCAGCCTTTTATAGTGTGGGGGGCGTGGGCTTAACCCCCTGAGCCATAATTGGCCAAAGGCACCCTGCCTTTGGCCAATTATGGCTCTGTTTGCTGACAGCGCTGTGATTGGCAAAAAGCATTCATAGTGAGTGCATGCTTGGCCAATCATCCGCCAGTAATGCACTGCATTATGGGCCGTGGCGCGCCGCTCGAATTTGGCGCAAACGGCCCATAATGTTCGGCTTTAGCAGTCAACGTTACTGAAAGTCCTAAAGTTCTGGGCTTTACCTATCAGTCTGGTTTAAGCTTTTAGGGGAAGTTTTCAATCTCCTCTGACTGTCCTATGAAACTGCATGCCCCCTGACCATTTGTCTGGACAGTGCTGATTGGCCCTGTGCTAATCACATGCACCCACCTTAGGAAAAAAAATTCAATAGCAATAAACAGCAAACTAAACATGTGCAGAGTGACTCCAAAGACTCTGTCTTATCAGGAGATGGATTGGGGACAGTGGAAGAAGGGGAGTATCAGAAAAGACAGGAATAAACAGCCTTCTTTCACAATGCAGAGGATTAACCACTTAGGTTCCATAGTGAGTATAATAAGCATACTTTACTGCATATACAGACTGATTTTACTGTTGTGGGTTTAGTAATACTTTAAGAATACAGTACATACTTGAATAGAATATATTTTTAACCACTTTAGCCCCGGACCATATTGCTGCCCAATGACCAGAGCACTTTTGTGATTCGGCACTGCGTCGCTTTAACTGACAATTGCGCGGTCGTGCAACGTGGTTCTCAAACAAAATTGGCGTCCTTTTTTTCCCACAAATAGAGCTTTCTTTTGCTGGTATTTCATCATCTCTGCGGTTTTTATTTTTTGCGCTATAAACAAAATTAGAGCGACAATTTTGAAAAAAATTCAATATTTTTTACTTTTTACTGTAATAAATATCCCCAAAAATATATAAAAAAAACGTTTTTTTCCCTCAGTTTAGGTCGATACGTATTCTTCTACATATTTTTGTAAAAAAAAAATCATAATAAGCGTTTATTGATTGGTTTGCGCAAAAGTTATAGCGTTTACAAAATAGGGGGTAGTTTTATGGCATTTTTATTAATATTTTTTTTTTACTAGTAATGGCGGCGATCAGTATTTTTTTTCAGTACTGCGACATCATGGCGGACACATTGGACACTTTTGACACATTTTTGGGGCCATTGGCATTTTTTTAGCGATCAATGCTATGAAAATGCATTGCATTACTATAAAAATGCCATTGGCGGTGAAGGGGTTAACACTAGGGGGCGGGGAAGGGGTTAAGTGTGTTCCTGGGTGTGTTCTAACTGTATGGGGGGGTGGCCTCACTAGGGGAAATCACTGATCTTCCGTTCATACATTGTATGAACGGAAGATCAGCATTTCTCCCCTGACAGGACCGGGAGCTGTGTGTTTACACACATAGCTCCCGGTCCCCGCTCTGTAACGAGCAATCGCGGGTGCCCGGCGGCAATCGTACCCGCCGGGCACGCACGCGGGACTCGGGGGCGAGCGGGGACGCTTTAATGTGGACGTATAGCTACGGGCTCTCGCCCAGGAGAGCCACCGTCCCGCAGTAATATGACCGCGGGCGGGGCTGAAGCGGTTAAACAGAATTTAGTGTCACTTCAAGCAGCTGCATTGTTTTTTGCATCAACCTGTTGCAGTCCAGGTACAGCAGAGCTCAGACAGAAAGAGGGAGAAGTAGTACAAGGAACAAACCCATACATGAACAAGGACCATGCTGATAGGAGGAAAGAGCAGAGAGAGTAACAAAGTCTGCTACTTTTGCTTCACTGTCCAGTCCCATGGTGACGGTGGGGAGACCTGTACATAATACTTAGCTGCAAAAGAGTAAAATACAGTTTTCTGCTCTGCCAGACACCGATGTATGGTGTGGTAGAGCTGTGGAAATTTAGGACTGGATAACAGAAATACAAATACTTTGGTCGGTAAAATAGCTCCCTTATATGTATTTCATCTGTGTATTTAGATGTTTGCCTGGAGTTCTTACAGAATTATTTGGAATGTGAATGCCAGAGCATGGCGGGAGCAGTGAGTAATTCGGTGATCGGCCTATAGCTGTCTGCACTATCACTGTAAGGACAGAATAGCCCCATTAGTCATTTCAGTCACCCTTCCCAGTGTGAGGTGATGTAAGGACAAAAGAGAATTATTACTCCTGAGATTTATCTAGTAAAGAAAAAACACAGATGACATGATAATCCTGACCCAGAGGAGTTTATTTCAGGTAAAACCACAGAAGTTTCCTTTTTTTGAGCCTCTCTGCTTCCTTTTATTGTAATGTATTACCTCTACAGTCAGGGCTGCTGCCAGGGGCAGACTGACTCATGGGGCCCCCGGGCAATAGGAGATTATGGGGCCCCCAGGCAATAGATTATGGGGCCACACAGTATACACACACACACACACACACACACATACACAGTATACACACAATGGGGTCAATTCACAAAGCTTTTTTTTCCCGATTTCGGGTGTTATTTTAACGATTTTGCACGTTATTGAAGCTAGTTAAATTCACTAAACGATTTAACGCTTTGAAAAATCATCAAATAACGTTTCACTACACAGAACCGATATTTTAAGGTGTGGAGCATTATTTAACGATTCGATCGTTATTTTAAACAGTCAAATCGTTAAATATGTACAGAAGTGCAATTCACAAAGATTTTTTGACAGTTATCGATCGTTAAGCAATCGTTATATAGCACCTCCCTCAGAGTGTCGTTATGACATTTCCCAGGCGATATTTTGTTGTTAGAGGAAGCTTTTAGTGATTTTTGTAATGTAGTGAAGTTTTTAGTAGTGTTGGGCAAGATGGAACCATGCTCTATTTGAACTTAAAATTATCCAGAGGCGAAGAAGAACACGTTAGAATGTTGTTCAGATTTATAAACGTGTATTCCGTTCACATACTATTTTGGATGACTTTTCTGAAACCCAGGTGATAGCTAAATTCCGATTATCATCTCCCATGATTTATTCTCTGTATGAGGAAATACACATGGCTTTAGAAAAACACACACTAGAAGTTTTGCACATCACATGCTCAATCTCCATGTGTATTGCTTGTCTCTCTCTCTCTCTCTCTCTCTCTATCTGCTCTTTTCCACATGCAGCTGTTCTCCTCCCCTTCTGCTCCCAGAATGCATCTCTCCAGCATTATTTAACGATCTTAGACGTTATTATTACGATTTGGGACGTTAAAATAACTCTTGAGTAGTTAGCATAATGATTGGATAAAGAGTCAGTTGAAAACCATAACGACTATGTTAAATAACGATTATAGCTTTCGTGAATACCATGTTTGCTAGCGTTAAATAAGGAGTGCTAATTTAACAACTGAAGAAAACCAATAACGTTTCTCTTTGTGAATTGACCCCTATATACACACACAGTATACACATACGCACACTGAAAAGGTACTGGAGAGGCGGGCAGAGACGTATCTAGTGAAAATAGCGCCCATGGCAAGCACTGAAACTGCGTCCCTGTCAAAACATTTGAAACCCATCTTTCAGGTAACCTTAACAAAAAAACAGCTAACAAAACTACAACTCAAGTTCTTTAATCTTTCAATTAACAAATTAAGGATTAGCACTACATACAAATTACAACTGCACTTTCTTTGCTTTCACTAATATATTCAAAGACATATATTTTCACTGACAATGACCCATACACAATTACACATGCTCTCAGATACACATGCTAACTGACACACACACACACACAATGGCCCGCGGGCACACACTAAATACAAAAATCACTGATGATGCCTGAGGGACGTTCCGTGACAATGCCAACACACTGGCACACTAACACTTATCAAAATACATTAGTGAATATCGTAACTCATACAAAAACAATGACACACACTAACACAATCAAGGGACAGAGAGGGACGTCAGGGACAGAGAAAGATGCCGGGGGACAGAGAGGGACGCCGGGGACAGGAAGGGGCACCGGGGACAGAGAGGGATGCCGGGGACAGAGAGGGACACTGGGGACAGAGAGGGACACCAGGGACAGAGAGGGACACCGGGGACAGAAAAGGAATGCCGGGGACAGGGAGGGACGCCGGGGACAGGGAGGGACACCGAGAACAGAGAGGGACGTAGTGTGACAAGGACAGAGAGGGACGCAGTGTCATGAGGACAGAGGGATGCCAGGGACAGACAGAGGGACAGAGAGGGATGCAGTGCGGACAGGAGACACAGGAGGGAGGAGGACACTGTGTAGGGGTGGGGACCAGGAGAGCATCATGAGGCCTTGAATGAATGAATGAATGAAAACTTATATAGCGCAGCACATGCGAAGTAAATCGCCTCTGGGCGCTTGTTGTTCCTGTCTCCTTTGGAATCAAAAGAGATGAGTCTTAATCTTTCTCCTGAAGACCAAGTAGTTCTCCTCCAGCCGAATGCTGGCTGGTAGGGCGTTCCATAGCCTGGGACCTTGGACAGCGAATCTTCTGTCCCCTTTGGACTTGTATCTGGCTTTCGGTATCTGAAGCCGATTTTGATTGGTGGATCGTAGAATACGATTGGGATTCTGAATTTTTAACTTTTCGCATAGATAATGGGGAGCATTCCCATGAATACATCTATGCGTTAGACAGAGAGCTTTAAAGGTGATTCTGTCTTTAACTGGTAGCCAGTGAAGGGATCTCAGTGAAGGTGAGATTGATTCCCAGGGTTTTTTCCCAGTCACAAGTCTGGCGGCCGTGTTTTGAACGACTTGAAGACGAGCGATTTGGTACTTAGGGAGTCCGAGGTAAAGGGCATTTGCATAGTCCAATCTGGAGTTTACAATAGCTCCCACCACGACCGCTACATCTTTCTTGGGAATGAAAGGAATAAGTCTGCGTAGTAGGCGCAGCAGATGGTGAGATCCGCTGACTACTGACCCTATTTGTGCGTTCATTGTCATGTCGGAGTCAAAGATGACCCCAAGACTTTTGACTTTGGCGCTAGGGGAGATGATTTTGCCCAGAATGGGCGGGGGGAACCAGGTTGTTGCCGATTGGTTCCTACGCTTAGCGTGAAACAGAAGAAGTTCTGTTTTCGCTCCGTTGAGTTTGAGATAACTCTTTGTCATCCAGTCCTCTATCATAGAGAGGCATGTCTCTAGATTGAGGTGGTGATCCTTTTTATTGCAAATGCGGAAGTACAGTTGCGTGTCGTCTGCATAAGAGTGATATAGCAGTTTTTGGCTGCTGATGATTTCAAAAAGAGGACGCACATAGATGTTGAATAACATCGGCGACAGGGGAGATCCTTGAGGGACCCCGCATGATAATGTGCGTTGTTCAGAAGTGAAGGGTCCTAACTTCACTATTTGCGATCGGTTATCCAAAAAAGAGGAGAACCAGGATAGATCGCTTTCTGCGACTTTGGCTATTTTAGCCAGCCGAGTCAATAATAGCTTGTGATCTACGGTATCAAAGGCTGCGCTTAGGTCCAGCAGAACCAGAAGAGAAGATTCTCCTTCGTCTGCGGCCTCGAGAACGTCATCCCAAATCTTAAGCAATGCTGTTTCCGTCCCGTGTCCGGGACGGAATCCTGATTGAAATGGGTCTAGTAGGTTGTGGGTGTCTAGATGCTGTTGCAGCTGCTGTACCACTGCTTTCTCCATTACCTTGGAGAGAACATTTAGGCCTGTTATGGGGCGCCAATTGAGTGGATCCTTCGGATCCAGGGTGGCTTTCTTCAAAATGGGTTGAATAAAGCCCTCCTTCAGCTGGGGGGGCATTATGCCCTCCCTGAAGGATTGGTTGATAAGTTGCGTGACAGGAGGTGCCAGGATGTCGGCGCATTCCTTCAGCAGTTTGGTGGGGATAATATCATTTGGCGCAGTGCTGTTGCGCAGAGCGCCGATGATATTTTTTGTTGTCTGAATGGAGATGGGTTCCAGCATGAACTCACCTAACTTTGGTGAATTGCTGCCGGTGGTGTGTACATAACTGCGGGGGGGGCTGGGAGAGCAATTGTTTTGCTGAATGCTTTGCCGGATTGCCTCAATTTTGTTAATGAAGCAATCCGATAACTCATCGCAAAATTCTTGTGTGTCCAAGTTGGGGGCTTCAAGGCATCCTGGATTCATGGTCTGAGTGACCATCTTGAAGAGTTCGCGGGGGCGATTTAGGGCACCGTTGATAGCCTCAGAAAAATTGTTTTTCTTGGCTTCGAAGATTTGCTTGTAGTATTTCCTGGTTATTACCTTGTAGATCGAGAGGTTCTCATCTGAAGAGTTTCTTTTCCAGGCTGCTTCTGCTCTTCTACGCTCTTGCTTCAGTGACGCCAGCTGGTTGTTGAACCAGCTGGAGTTATTTTTCCTAAACTGGGTCTTTCGTTTCGGCGCTATCAAGTCAGCTGACTGCAATAGTGCGGTGTTTATGGCCTCTAATGTTTCTTCCGCTGTTAGGTGTGGCTGAATTGTATTTATTTTTTCCCCTAACGTGGCTTTGAAGAGTTCCGAGTGGAGCTTCTTCTGACATCTTGCCTTCTGTGGTCTTGTTGGGGCCCAGGCCCCCTACATCTGTAATGGCTGCACCTCCCCCCCTGGTGTCTTTAGACTCCTGTAAAGAATAAAAAAAGTACACAGCCTCACCTGATGCCTGTAATAATAGGACCCCTTACAGCGCGCTGTTTCCCACCGGCCCCTCCTCTCTTCTTGTTCATCCGGGCTGATGTCATGTACATTTTAGCCATATGAATACCCTTTTATTCTGTGGAGGGCTGCAAGACTTCAGACTTTGCCGTGAGACTATACTGCTATACCCAGTCTTGGGGGAAAACCAGAGTGCAGGAGGTTTTGTTTTTCTGCTACTTTTTAGTGACTCATAAGTAATAATGTCAGAGGATCAGCATGACAGCCAGGGAAATAACATTTCAGCAGCGGCAGCCTTGATTTTCTTTTAGAATGGGTTTAACTTTAAAGAAGTTCTTCACCCTAAAGAACATGTTGGGCTAACCTGCCTCCCCTCCCTCCCTCTCTGAGGCCTCGTACACACGAGCGGATATGTCCGCTGAAAACGGTCCGATGGACCGTTTCAGCAGACATCTCCGATCGTGTGTATGGGCTAGCGGACAGATTTGTCCACCCGACAGATTTCAAAGCATGCTTTGAAATCTATCGGGTGGGAATGTGTCCGCCCGACATGTCTGCTGGTTAGTACACTTACCAGCAGACATGTCGTCCCGCACCGCCCCGCGCCGCCGCCGAATGGATTTGGCGCATGCGCGGAAGTGTTTTACTTCCTGGTGCGGTGAGGTGGCGGCGTCAACGTCACCGCCACGTCACCGCGCCGTCCGCCGGCGGGGAATTTGATCCGATGGTGTGTACACGCCATCGGACCAAACTCCAGATCGGACATATCCGATGGAAATGGTCCGCGGACCGTTTTCCTCGGATATGTCCGATCGTGTGTACAAGGCCTTAGAAATGAATGTCTGAGGCCGCGTACACACGGCAGAGATCCTCGACGGGCAGAACACATCGTTCCGCCCATCGAGGCTCTCTGCCAGCCGTCGGAATTGGCGACCCGCCCGTCGGGAATGGCAACCAGCCATTCATCCAGGCGGGCCGTCGAGGAAATAGAGAGCGTGCTCTCTATTTCTGCTCGACGGGCTTCCCGACGGGAAGCTCGCCCAGACCGTACACACGGCCGAGGTCCTCGCTGGAATGCACATTCCAGCGAGGTTCTCGCTGGTTTTCAGCGAGAACCTCGGCCGTGTGTACGCCGCCTTAATGTTGTTGTTTTTTTTTAACAGCTTTATTTTTGATGCAAAGCAGCATTTACACAATTCTCAGCTAAGCGGAGAATTAAAGGGACACTAAAGTCAGGTTAAAAAAAAAATAACAAACATGTGATACTTACCTCCACTGTGCAGTTCGTTTTGCACAGAGTGGCCCGGAAAGCTGTCTTCTGGGGTCCCTCAGCGGCTGTCTGGGCTCCTCCTCGCAAAAGCTTTCCATCTTCATGCGAGGGCGCTCGCACAGGGGAAAGCTTTTGTGAGCGCGCTCCCGTGATACAGCGGTGGATATAGCCGCCGACTGTATCACTCGGCCCTGCCCCCGGTGCGCCGCGTCATCCGCTGTGATTGACCACAGCGCCAGGCAATGGCTGCGCTGCTATCAATCCGCCCAGCCTAGCCAATCAATGGCCAGGCTGGGAACCGAAGAGGATGACGTGGACGTGCCCGGGAGTTTCAAACGGTAAGGTAGGTAAAACGGGGACTCAGGGGGGGGCGGTGCTGTGAGATGTTTTTTTACCTTAATGCATAGGATGCATTAAGGTAAAAAAACTTTTACCTTTACAACCCCTTTAAGCCTCATACACACGCACGGTTTTCTCAGCAAGAAACAGCAAGAAAACTGCTGGCAGAGCTTTCTTGTTGAGTATACCATGCGTGTCTACGAGGCTTTGAGGTTTCTCGTCAAGAAAACTGCCCAGAATCTCAATAAGAAAAATAGAGAACCTGCTCTCTATTTTCTTGTCGTGAGATTCTCGGCAGTGTTTTCCTTCCGAGAAACCAGAGCGTGTGTATACTTACCTCTCCATGGAAACCCGCGCAAGCGCGAAATGACTTTGACGCATGCGCGGTAGCTTCCAAGGCATAGGTAGGGAGAAGAAAGATGGCAGCAATGGCATCGAATGTGATGAGCACATGCTCTTCATAGTCGATGACATCACCGCATTCGTGCCATTCAAAAGAACGGCGGTTCTTTTGAATGTAGTGTCTGTACACCCGGCTGGCAAGAGATTCTTGCCAAGAATTTGGTCAGGAAAAATTAAGTTTTTTTCCTAAACAGATTCTGGCTCTTGTGTACAAGGCTTTTTCTCCTAGCCCCCTGCGTACTGAGAGAGCCCTATGTACCGAGAGAGCATCTGCACATGCACAGAGTTTTCCAAGCACAAGCAAAGACTGCAACGGGGGAAGTCTGAAAACCTCCCTGTCTTTTCTCATCCACGGTAAACCACCTAGACCTGAAGGTTGGGCAGAGCTTTTTTTGGGAACATTAAACTTTTGACCTCACCAAAACTTTTGAAATAATGTGAAAGTATGCAAAGCAAATTTGCACATTATGGCAGACTTATATTGTGAAGTGACTCCCTCCATTGCTACAACGTCCACAATCTCTCTCATTGCTGACATGTCCATTTTCTTCAGATTTTCTTCTAGGTTACAGAGTCTTTGGTCGTCTTGATTATCCAGTCCAGGATGAAGTAATTATTGTGCATAGAAGGTTCCTCATTCCAGCCCTTACCTCAGATGCATATTCACTGTGTTAAATTCAGATGTAGCGCCCCCTTACTTTCAGTATGGGCACTACGCTAAAGTTAGTGGGTGAATGGGAGAGTTATTTGGCTCCCATTCATAATTTGGTAAATTTTGGGCTGCTGTCTTCCAGAACTGTCCTGTAGGTCAGACTGCGCCCCAGGGATGCAATCCCATCCCTGGGCGACAGGTGGCGCTAGAGGGGTTCTGTCAGAGCCGCTTTTCCCCAGCAGCCAATTAGAGGAGTTGGACCTCGCAGGGCATGCTGGGGGAGGGTATATTTGTGACAGACGGCATGATTCTTGGTTCTCTTTGCGGGGTCCAGGTTCGGGGTGCGGCATCCACCTTCAGGGTGTGCGCGCCCATGGACCCCGCCGGCATTGCCCACTTGGCCAGAGTTGCATGCAGCGCAGAGTTCCATCCTGATGCTGAGAGGGGCCTCAGTGGTTTACTGGGTCCCCAACTTTATTGAGAGGATCCTAAGCTGAGGGCTGAATGGTGGGGGATCGGCTTAGGGAGAACCCAAAAGCAGGTTGTCCAGGAGACTTAATCGAACCATCGGGGATCCGGTCTCCAAGGCCTTGACAGGTAAATGGCAGCTGTCAACCAGTGACCTTTCATTGCATCTACTGGGAGGATTTGCTCAATCTGTTTGTTCATCTAAGTATTAAAGTACTAGGCCTGTGGCAGAGGCCCGAGCCAGGCCTGTGACAGATGCTTGTTCCTCCCAGCAACTTAAAGTGACACTTTGGCTGCCAGACTTGTGGCAGAAGTCTGTCCGGAGGCACTTCACCCACTCTGGCTAGAGTGGCAACGTATTGGTACATTGCTACTGAAAGCAGGCTTGCGTTCTTCATCATCCAGGGCCTGATATTGCACTTGTTCTTCTGCTTCATCAACCTTTCCTATCCTACCTCATGTTGATGTTGACCATGTTGGGCCTTGGAATAAAGGATTCTGAAAACCCATTGGATGACTGGACATTCGCTCACTGCTTCTACTTACTGCTACTACCCCTAGAAACACTACTAGGTAACTCATTACGTCGGTCCCAAATCAACCAGCGGCTCCTGAATGGGGTAGCGCTACACGGAAAAACCTGGTTATAAGAGGAAATTTTTTAGGGCAGAACAGACGTGCAGAGCGTCTTCTACCTAAAATATCCCTCTGCTAGCAGTTTTTAACTTTCAATATTTAGTTCCACCCAGTGAAAATAACTGGTCTCAGGGTGATACACAGAGATGAAACAAACCTTACATAAATTGTACCTGGTTATCTGCAGTCCTCTCATCTCTACATCTGTTCAAAGTGCTACATTTATAAAGCTTGGCTGAAAGTTCACACAAAAGTGGGTGGAGGGCTAAAGTTACACTCTGCAGAGCTCATTGGAGAGAAGGGATACACCCTCCTTCACACAGCTCACAGGAACAGAGCTGAGGCTGTCAATCAGCTAGAGGTCCCTCCCCTGTCACCATTTTTCTCTCGGTGTCAGAAAAATTGGTCAGAGGTGATTCGTGCTGATAGCAAAGGAAGGAAGCAGCAGACAGAAATGGCACTTAGTGCTCCTAATTGAGACAAGTACAATATAGAAGGATATGCTTTTTTCATATTACATATCCAAGGTTTACAACCACGTTGGATTAAAAATCTAGTATAAAAAATATATACCTGCCTTGTCTAATCTCCAAGTTGCTTAACTTGACTCAAAATCAGCATGAACCTAGTGAGGTCACAGGAAATATGCATTTTTGTTCCAGTCAAAAGTACTGAAACGTTTGAATCAACAAAAACTAGGCAACCAGCATCTTTAAAAGGTGAGCACAGCAACAGCAGTTTATGTCATCTAAGGTTTTCTTATTAACCGTGTCTGTAGATTGTATACAGTCATTCATATATCTCTTTATCGGCTTACAAACACTGTCAGATGTGATGGATCATTTGTTTGAACTTCTGCAATCACTGTGTAGTCATGCAATAAACTTTCTTCTTTGTCTGGTTCCTGAGGTTAACCTAATCAGCCTAGACTTGGTGTATTTCCTCCATTTCTCATATAAGCATAAATACATTTATCCAGTACTTACCTGACGGGCATACCCACAGACAAAAATCCATCCACCTTGTGTCCCATTGGAAGATTCCTCCAGATATCAGACATTTGATTAGAGTCTGGGGGTACCAAGGCTGCCAGGCTGGTAGGACTATGGGATGACAGGTAAATGGACAGAAGTAGCAGTAGAGTCTGTTTCTCCATGATCTCCTCCTGTTCCAGTGTTCCCTATAATGATAAATAGTATCTTTTAGCAAAGGACTCTTGAAAAACTCTTTAGGTACTATCTATAGATAGATAGTAAAATTCCCTGTAGGGACAGGCTGATTTATATACTGTATGTTAACTACTAGAATACAGTGTATAGAAGAATAATATGGAAAGTGTTGTCATATATAATGCATACACTAAAATGGAAGAACTTTTAATGCAAGATTGCCCCTAGTCATGGTCTATAGATAGTATAAAGTTGTATATGCAAAATTTTAAATAAAAAAAATTGTAGCGCTGTGTTCATAAATCTAAAACATGTGTAGTGCCTATGCACTATATAGTACTGGTGCTGTCTAAATGTATGTGTAGATCAGAGTGTAGTTAAACTCTGATCCTGATCGTTGGAGCAATTATGCGGTCTCTGTCTCAGGTTGGCTGTGCTGTGAGTCCATTCTGCTGTATTGGGGTGTTCTTCCAGCCCTCGGTGCTGCAGGTGACAGCAGTGGAGTCAATGTTTGGGTGCTCTTTCTCAGGGGTTTGTCCTTGCTGTGCATGCTGGGAGGGGTATTTATGGGGCAGACTCCATTGGTTCTGGGTCTTCATGCGTCAAATGTGGCACCCCCCTTTAGGGTGGTCACATCATGGCGCCCCGACGATATGGCCTACCCGGCCGGGGCGTGCGTGCCACACAGTGTTCCTGGTTCCGGGACCATGTGCTGGCCCGGAGTATCTGAACCAGTGATGGGGATCCAGTGAGTGACTGGGTTCCCTCTTTTGAAAATCCCAAGCTGTGTGCTGTTCGGTGAGGAAATTGGTCTGAGGAGTGCCATTGAGAGGCTGGCGGTCCAATAGGGCTTGGATGAAACCACCGGGGATCAAAGTAGCCGGACACTGCGGGACTGATCACCTGTCAGTTGGTACCTGAACAATAAGCTGAAGAAGATCCAGACGTAACTCAATTAAGGAGGCATATCTCCAGGAATTCAACCCAGAGGGGACCTGTGGCAGAGGTATCTTCTGAGGCTCATAGAGAGGGATCTGTGGCAGAGACTTTCTCCCAAGTTCAAGTTCACCAAGGAGGGTCTGTGGCAGAGACTTATTCCTATAATTGTCCGAGTGACACTCCAGCTGCCAGGTCAGTGAGAGAGGCTTGTCCGGGTACACTAAACCCACTCAGATGGGAGTGGCGCAGAGAAGTGTTATGTTTGGGAGCAGGACTGTTTCCTATCATTACACCTGAATCTGCAAGTCATGTGCTCCTACTGAGGAGACTTAAAATGCAATGTTATAGTTAGGACTCCAGTATACAGAGCGCCTTGACGGGGCCTGCAGCTTACACATGCATTTGCAAATGCGTGCAACTAAACCTCTTTTTTTAACGCACACAGTTAGACCGGTAAATTTGGTTGGTTGCTGATTGGTCGGTAAGTTTAAGCCGGGATATTCTATGTGTTTGTATGTATATGCGCCCTTTACAGCGCTCTTTATTGTATAGACCAGTCATAGGTATGAGCAGTGACTTTTGTTTGTTGTATTTATGTCATTGTGGTCAGGCAGCACACTGGCACCTTTGCTTTCATGTGCTGGGTGTTTAGTGTGCTCCTGCCCCTTTAATGAGGGTTGGGCTACCTCCAGTCACCTGCCCCTTATCTATCCATCAGCAGTCATGTGCTCCTACTGAGGAGTAGGGATGAGCTTCGCGTTCGATACGAACATATGTTCGACTCGAACATTGTCTGTTCGTACGTTCAACGAAATTCGAACAAAATTGGACGTTCGCTCAAAATTCGAGTGACGCAAAATGACCCATAATTCACTGCTGCATTGAGCGCTGATGATTGGCCAAGCATGCTGTATGTCCCGCATGCTTGGCCAATCACAGCGCGCAAAAAACGAAGAGCCATAATTGGCCAAAGCCTGGGTGAATGATTACTGTATATACTCGAGTATAAGCCGGGTCTTTCAGCATTTTTTTTGTGCTGAAAATGCCCCCTTCGGCTTATACTCGAGTCACCTTTTTGCGCTTGATCTCCCGGAATTTGGTGACCCAGGAACCGGCCGGCCGTAAGTTCCTGGACCCCAATCGTGGCACACATATAGCCCCACTCTTCCTCTACAAGTGTGCAAAGTTTGTTGTCTGCGGGACCTACGGCTGGGGAGCACCAATTTTTCAAACCCGGGCACCCCTTCCATAGACTCCCATGTTAAACACCAATCTAGTCATGGACACAGTGAGGCATGGGCATAGTGAGGCATGGGCACAGTGAGGCATGGACACAGTAGACAATTAAAGTGATTCTACAGGTTGGAATTATTAAAAAACGAACAACGTAATACCAATTCTATGTAATGGTTCTGCACAGAGCAGCCCCAATGCTCTTCTTTTTCTGCTCCACCTCCAGCACTCCTGGCTTCTCCCCCCTGCCAAGTGCTCCCAATAGCAAGCCTGTTTCTATGGGGGCACTCGAGTAGGTGTGCTCCTGAGCTGTGCTCCTGTGAATGAACATTGTCCGTTCGTACACAGAGCACGGTTGGGCCTCACCCCCGCTCTCTCCTCATTGGCTCACTGGCTGTGATTGACAGCAGCAAGAGCCAGTGACTCCTGCTGCTGTATGAGCCAATGAGGGGAGAGAAAGAATGTATAAATAAGTAAACCTGCTGTGCTATCCCTATAGCTAAATCTATGAACACTGTGCTACAAAACTAAATGATATAGGAGGCAGCTAAACACCAGTCTGCATCCAACCACCTGTGCATATGCAAATAATATATATTACCTTCAAGAGTGCAGCGCTCTCCTTCAATACCTTAAGGCCCCTTTCACACCGGGCGGGAGGTGTTGTAGCTATACCGTCGAAATTGCGGCAGTATTCGGTCGCAGCGGTGTGGTTTTAACCCCCGCTAGTGGCTGGACAAGGGTTAATACCGCCCGCAATGCGCCTCTGCAGAGACACATTGCAGGCGGTATTACCGGGGTGTCCCACTGTTTTCAATGGGAAGGAGCGGTGGAGGAGCAGTAAACACACCGCTCCTCTCACCGCTCCAAAGATGCGGCTGGCAGAACTTTTGTAGCGGTCCCACCAGTGCAACGCCTCAGTGTGAAAGGCCTTAGGCTTTCACATTGAGACTGCAGGGCAGGAGTTTTTCAGGTGGTATTTAAGCGCTATTTTTAGTGCTAAACCGCCTGAAAAACTTCTCAGTGTGAAAGGGGTCTAAGGGCATAGATTAATTAGTACTTTATATATTAATTAATATAAATATAATATATATTAAATATTCTATGCACTTAAAATATTAAAGGAGAGCGCTGCATCCTTGAAGGAAGTAATAAGGAGAAAGAGAACCAGGAGAGCCGCTGCTCTCATGCACATCACTGGATGTAGATTGGGCTCAGGTAGGTATAAGGAGGTCTGGGGGGGAAGCTGCACCCAAAAGATTTTTTACCTTCTTGCATAGAAAGGCAAAAAAAAAATTTTTTTTTTAGAACCACTTTAACCACTTGCCGCCCGCCAATGACAGATTGACGTCGGCAAAGTGGTTGCTAGATCCTGACTGGATGTCATATGACGTCGTCAGGATATTGAGCCGCTGCGCACCCCCGGGCGATCGTTGTTGCAGGGTGTCAGTCTGACACCCCGCAACACTGATCTAGGTAAAGTGTCTCTCACGGAGACACTTTACCACGTGATCAGCCGTGTCCAATCACAGCTGATCACGATGTAAACAAGAAAAGCCGGTTATCGGCTTTTCCTCATTCGCGTCTTTCAGGGTTTGTGCTGATCGATTATCAGCACAGCCCCCCCCCCCCCCCCCCGAGGATGCACACCGGACCACCAGGGATGCCCACTGGACCATTAGATTACCAGGGATTTAAAAAAAAGGTATGCCACCCTAGACCACCAGGGATGACACAATGGATACCAATCAGTGCCACAATGGATGCCAATCAGTGCCCACAATGGTCATCACTGATTTGCAGGCATTGTTTGGCACTGATTGGCATCCATTAGTACAACACAGTTAGTGCCCATCTATGCCCATCCATGCTGCCTATCAGTGCCCATCCATGCTGCCTATCAGTGCCCATCCATGCCGCCTATCAGTGCCCATATGTGTCGCCTATCCCTGCCCATCCATGCCGCCTTTCCCTGCCCATCCGTGCCGCCTTTCCCTGCCCATCCGTGCTGCCTATCCCTGCCCATACGTGCCGCCTATCCCTGCCCATCCATGCCGCCCATCTCTGCCCATCCGCGTCACCTATCCGTGTCCGCCTATCAGTGCCTATCAGTGCCGCATATTGGTGCCCATCATCAATGCCACCACATCAGTGCCACCTCATTGGTGACCATCAGTGCCACCTTATCAGTGCCAGTCAGTGCAGTACCATCAGTGCCCATTAGTGAAGGAGAAAACTTACTTATTTACAATGTTTTATAACGGAAACAAAAAAATACGTTTTTTTTTTTAATTTACGGTCATTTTTTTTTAAAAATTGCAGAAAATAAAAATCCCAGAGGTGATCAAATACCACCAAAAGAAAGCTCTATTTGTGGGTACAAAATGATAACAATTTAGTTTGGGTAAAGTGTAGCATGACCGCGCAATTGTCATTCAAAGTGCAACAGCACTGAAAGATAAAAATTGGCTTGGGCGGGAAGGTGTATAAGTGGCCTGGATGGAAGTGGTTAAAGAAGTGGAGTCACAGACAGAGAAAAAAATAATAATAAAATGGATGGAGTCCAACCCTTTTCTATTGCATTCCAAACTAAATAAACGTTTGGCTACATACTTTAGCACAGCAGTTGTTTTGTTTCAAATAGCATGTAAAATTGTATCCAAATCTTGTATCTACATGTAACCACAGTCAGCAGCCACTACTGGATGGGAAAGACTAGTTTACTATGTATGGGGCACAAAGGTGTTGATTCCCGCTGACCCAGTTGAAATTTGATCTGTCTTTGGCAGTGCCAGATTTATAAGGGGGCAAAAGGGGGCAAATGCTCTGGGGCCCCAGATTTCCTTTAAAAAGATTGAAACTTATTTTCCTTCAAGACTTCAATAGTGTGTTCATTAGGAAGTTGTTCAGGTTGCAGCCTTTGCCAAGCTCCATTGATGTCTCACTCAATCTGACAGGCTGGTTAAACCTATGACCTGTCCATAGATGAATCCAATCTCGGCCACACACTAATTTTGCAAATGCTAAGGGCAGAAAGAAAGTGTTTTTTTAAATATTGTAGGGTAATGCATGACTGTGATGTATGACTTGGATGAGTGAGTTCGGGGTGGAGGAACTTGACTGGCCTGCACCCGATAGAACGCCTTGGGGATGAATTAGAGAGGAGACTGCGAGCCAGGCAGGGATGTATTTAGGTTTTGTGCTGCCCTAGGCCTGACTAAACTCGCGCACCCCTTATTTAAATATGACCCACCCCTTCCTGTCAAGGCCACACCCCTTGCTGTTAAAGACCTGCCCTTCCCTTACCTTACCCTTACTCTATCCAAAATTAAATAGAAAAGTGTTCCTATAGTTCTACTTTAGGCACAAAACTCTGATAATTTTATGGAGAGGACTAAAAAGATATAACCATGCCAACGGTACAGCAGAAAACATAAAGCACAGTGAGGAAGGTTTGTGGTACAGTCAAAATTAGAAGCTCCGCCCCCCCCCCTACATTTGCGGAATGCTTGCCTCTCTGCCCAGTCCGCCCCATAAAACTGGCACTACACTAACAGTGCTACACTAATAGTGCAAGCCAGCAGAGACTCTTTCCGTGCTGCCCCCCTGCAACGTGCTGCCCTAGGCCTGGGCCTTGTTGGCCTAGGCCAGGATACAGCTCTGGAGCCAGGCCTTCTCATCCAACATCAGTGCCTGGCCTTGCGAATGTGCTTCTGGAAAAATAGTCTAAACCTTTTGGACAGCCTTCTCAGAAGAATTGAAGTTGGTATAGCTGCAAAGGGTGAGCCAACTCCATATTGAATCCTACGGACTAAGACTGGGACTTAAGTTTATGTGTGTGTGTAAACTGTAAAGGCAGGTGTCACAATACTTTTGGCAATATAGTGTATTTGCAAATGTATGAAAAAAACTCAGGGCCAGATTCACAGAGCCATTACGCCGGCGTTCTAGGAGATGCGCGGCGTAAGTCTAAATGTGCGCATGCGTATCGATGCGCCGCATCCCCAAAACGATATACACATGAAATCTACTTTTTTTTGACCGGCGTAATTTCGATAGACCGGAGTATGTGTCCGCGCAAAACTGAGCTAGACACACCATTGATTTGCTATTCAAATATGCAAATGGGGGAGTTACGGGGATCCACACAAGAAAGTTGGTGCAGCGCAGGCTACGCGATGTGCGCAACAGCTGCACGTCCTGTCTAAAATTAGACCATATAAAAGGTGGAATAAAATTAGACAATTCGTCTACATGTCAGATAAAGCAACACTGTTAGTGAGGAGCTGAGCAGTCACACTTGCTGCACAACAAACTGTATGCCAACATGCCAGGGGCATCCATGCTCATAGCTATACTAATGACTTTAGATGAGCAAAGAAGGAGGAGGGCACGGAGGAGGGCACGGGAGAGGATTTATTTTTTTCCAAAAACCTTTTATTTGCTTTTATAAACATTTAAAAAAATATATACATACATATATACATCAATACATAACATACATACAAATTACAAACACGATCTCACTATCTTTCAATAGCCCTTTAAAACCTTGATGGATATAAGAATCTAATCTGATACAAGCCCCTCACTCTTCACTTGATATATCACACACGCATAGACATCTTTGGCATGAGTGATTCTGAGGTGTCTCGCATCTTCAGATTCACCCCTCATGCCATCCTGGAATTAACCACAACCCTGCAGGAGGACATCACCAGCCCAACACATGACACCACCCATGACACCCATGACAGCTACATATACAATCCTAGCCCCATCCCCACAGATTTCGAACAGAACATGTATGGGGACAGCTGGCTGGTTGGTGAGTGACATGGGTGGCAGGCATGACTGTCCCCCCCCCCCATGATGCTGAAAACACAAGGGGAACATGCACTACTAACATCCTCCTGTCTTATCCCTTCAGGGTGACTCTGCATATGCCCTGGGACCCCATCTCATGACTCCTATACGGAACCCCCCATGGTACCCTGTTGTATTCCCCAAACTTTGTATGCCAGATCATTGGTGCATGTTGCATGCTGCACAACTTTGCAGTGAGAAAGGGCCTGGAGATTTACATACCTGATCACCTGACCCCCGAACCAGACAATCCCCCCTAACCGAGGCTACCCCGTCTTCTGAGGGAAGAGCAGCCAGGAGACAGCTCACATTAGGCATCTTTGCACGTTAAACACACACATTAATCATGGCACAATGAGAATGCATGCATGCACACCACTGTGGTCCCTAACACAGACACCACATCCTCATCACATTGGATTGGCACAAGCCCACCATGCAGGACTTGTGAGCAGCAACGCCATGCCACGGCTCCAATTATGTCACTGTACATTCATACACCATTCACACGGACCTGGGGATCACTTCTCCACGACAAATGAGGGTGACGCCCCTTTTCCGGCAGGAATGTCACCACCACATTCCAAAATCATTCACAAACAGAACCAAAAAAAAAAATGCCCAGCAAAAAAAAAAATGCCCAGCAAAAATATAATTAAAAAAAAACACAACAAAGAAAACACAGAAAAGACAAAAATCACTCTGCAAAACAGTCACCAAATATCTCAAAGACACGTCACAAACAAACGCTAATAAACAACAGAACAAAAGCACCTTGTTGTATAGGGAGGGATACAAAGGGATGTACTTATTCAAAGGAAGGGCGTTTGTCTCTGTCTATTTAAGCACTCTGCGTAGCTCACTAAGTTGCCCGGGTCCACTTCCAATTTCACTGATTGCGCCGTTCCCGAGTTGTGAGCATGCGCACAGAGGTGCTGACCATGGTCTGCTTCATGCGCGCATGCGCGATCCGGCCGGCCCTTCATTTGCATGGGGTCACGGCCATTTCAATGAAACATGCCCATGTCCTTCCCAATTTGAATTACTCCGCCTTACGCCTCGGAATTTACGTTACACCGGCGCACATTTCTGCGCAAATACTACGAGGATATGGTGATTGCACCTCTAGATTGCGCCGGTCTAACGTAAAGGAGGTGCGCTACGCCGGTCAAAATATGCGCCAATGTACGTATATCTGTCCTTCAGTTTTTTATGCTGTAGTTTTTTTCTGTCCTGACTAGCTAGGGGAAATTTTTGAGTCACACATTTTACCTCATCAACTGTCACCAGGATAAACATAGTAATTTGCTGCTAGGATTGTAAACTATGCATATTGACATATCTTCATTACCTGGGAGTCTCAAAACTTTGTGCACTCTGTTATACAAATATCAAGTTTATTTCCTGTGGTTGAGCTCTGAACATTCCCTCTCTTGTATATTACTAGGCAGAACCAATAGAAGAACACTGGAGACAGGGCTGAGCTTGACCTTATCAAAGTGGCTATTTAGGGTCTTTAGAGTTTGGGGCTCCCAACTGTCCTTCAACATTCCTTCTTCAGGGCCACAATCTCTCTGTTCCTCTTCCTGCACTATGGTCCCTATTTAAGGCCTGGTTTACACCTATGCATTTTTAGTGTGTTTTCAATTTTGCAGAAACACACTACAGTCCATTTAACATGGTTTCCTATGGGTTACATGCACATCTGTGCATTTTATGTAAAGGACCTGGGACCAGCAGGTTGTGTTTTCGGTTCCATAGACTTCAATGGATCCAAAACGTGTATTGAAAAACCCAAAATGCACCTGAAGCATCAACTGCAACCTGCATAGGTGTGGACCAGGCCCTAGGACTGATGTTTGATCTATTTTAAAAAACAGTTTACAAAGTGTTATCGATACTGTTAGCAGAGGAGGGCTGGCAGGGGGGGCAGGGTGGAAATCTCCCCCCGGGCTGGTGACACTATGCACAGCCACCGGCCGCCACTTCCAAATGCTGTTTTTGCAGAGCAGGAATATGCCTGCTGGAGCTCTGTTAACACAGGTCACAGCCGCTGCTCAACTCCCACTGTGTCAGCTCTGAGGTAGATGGCTGCAGGGCTGAGCTATGTCTCGTCTCACACATAGCTCAGCCTCAGCGCACACCAGCGCTAACATCCCCTTCTCTCTCTGCACAGACACGAGAACTCTGATGTAAGGGGGACCTCTGTGCGGACTCTGATGTAAGGGGGGCCTCTGTGCAGACTCTGATGTAAAGAGGGCCTGTGTACAGACTCTTTTGATCATGAAAAATCTTAGACTGTTTTCCTCGATCCATCACTTTTCCACGCTCTATGGGCCACTTGACTGGACTTGCCCCCCAGGCCTAAGGCTGCCAGCCCTCCCCTGACTGTTAGCTTTATTGTCCAGCCAATAACTACTTTATGACTTTCTGTGAAGCTACAGTATAAAACTATTAAGGAAAGAGACAAGCAGAATGCAAGTGGAAACTTTTTGTTTTCTGGTCACTTAACCACTTCCGGACTGCCCATCACAGATATACCCAGCTGTGCAAACCGACGTACCTGTACCTGGGTCCCTGCATGAAATAATCGTTCTGATGGGACAATATGAAGATCTGCTGATCAGGAACAGCAATCTCTGTGTTGTTCCAGTGAGCTCATCCCCAACATAGTTAGAACACACCCAGGGAACACAGTTAACCCCTTGATCACACCCTCGTGTTAACCCCTTCCCTGCCAATGTCATTTATACATTGATCAGTGCATTTTTTTTTAGCACTAATCACTGTAATAATGTCACTAGTCCCCAAAAAGTGTCACTTGGGTTCAAATTTGTACACCGCAATGTCACAGTCCATTACAAGAAAATGGTTTCGATTTGGGCCTGCCATTACCTTATTGTTCCATGCGCTCGTTTCAGGGGTTCTCCTCGAATAGTTGTCCATAAGAATGTCTGCACCAAACACAAAGTCTCTTTCAAGTTCAAAGTCTCTTTCAAGAACAAAGTTCTCCAACAGAAGGGTAGAGGGATAGGGAAAGACTCGGGCACTTTTGCTTTGCTGATCATGGGTACAACTTAGATCCAGAGGATTAACTGGATTTCAGCATCCACCAGATAGGCCTACTCTCACCAGCCTAGCAGCTGGTGCGATGCTCGTCAAAGTCTCTGCCACAGACTTGATAAGTGTTGTCAGGCCGTACCACGATCTTCTGCCACAAGATAGTGTAACCAACTGCACACTTGGTATAGTTCCAACACGGTACCAAGAATCTTTCAGCCGGACCAGCAGCACAGTGAGGCAAATCCCCCAGGGTACATTCATTAATTGAATCCCACTGGTTCAGCTACCTTCCGTAGATAAGGTAGCAAAGGACCATCCCTGGATCAGTAGGCCCCAGAAACTCCTGGGCCTACTCTCAGTTGCTAGGCCTCGGGCCAGCCAGCTCTGAGGCTACGAAACAGCTCACACACCCCTGAGGCCAGGAGGGCCATCAGGTCTGGATCGGGAAATAAACCCTGCCAAACGGCTTCAGTCCCTTAAGTACCCCTTCTGAGAAGGCACAGCATGTTGACCACCCCCCCTGAGCAACTTCTGGGAGCAAGATACCCAATACATTCATATAACAAAAAGAAAAAGAAGTGTGTCCAATGCAGGAAAACTGCTAATATGTAGTGGCGAAGCTATGTGACTCCGTTGTGAAACGCGTTGACGTCACAGCCTCCGGACGCTACACACACCCCCTGCCGCTTCGATCGGAAGTATGATGGTACGGCGCAGCGCGCCAGTTTTGAGTTTCTGGAACAAAATATGAGCGGCTCCAATACAGAGTATATGTGATCACATACAGCAACTACTTGATTATGCACATCATTAGCGATGATCTCCTGAGGACCCAGGTTATATAACCTCTCTAACATCACATAGACTTTACCCTGTATCTGCTGGATGTCAGTGCTGCTATGATTTAACCACTTCCTTACTGGGCATGTATACCCCCTTCCTGACCAGGTGAAATTTTAGCTTGCGGCACTGCGTTGCTTTAACTGACAATTGCGCGGTCGTGCGATATGGCTCCCAAACAAAATTGGCATTCTTTTTTCCCCACAAATAGAGCTTTCTTTTGGTGGTATTTGGTCACCTCTGCGGTTTTTATTTTTTGCGCTTTAAACAAAAAAGGACGACAATTTTGAAAAAAAATACAATATTTTTTACTTGTTGCTATAAAAAATAGCCCAATTTAAAAAAAAAAATTCAGTTTAGGCCGATGTACTCTTTTACATATTTTTGGTAAAAAAAAAAAAAAAAAATCGCAATAAGCGACTGGTTTGCGCAAAAGTTATAGCGCCTACAAAATAAGGGACAGAATTATTATTTTTTATTATTTATTTTTTTACTAGTAATGGCGACGATCTGCGATTTTTATTGCGACTGCGACATCATGGCGGACACATCGGACACTTTTGACACATTTTTGGCACCATTCGCATTTATACTGCAATCAGTGCTATAAATATGCACTAATTACTGTATAAATGTGACTGGCAGGGAAGGGGTTAACACTAGGGGGTGAGGAAGGGGTTAATGTGTATCCTGCATTGTGTTCTAACTGTGGGGGAGGGGGGGTGACTGGGGGGTGACCGATCTGTGTCCCTATGTACAAGAGACACAGATCAGTCTCCTCTCTCCAGTGACAGGACGCTGTCATTGTGAGAGCCGGCAATGAGAAATGATCTCATAAGGGACACGGCCAGTACACAAGTTCCCCGCTGCGCGCTCTGGAGCGCGCGCTGGGAACAAAGAAAGGGGCTGCCGTGAAAACACGGCGGCCCGGAGATTTAGAACCACCCTGCGGCCGCATATAGTCGTACGGCCGTAGGGAAGTGGTTAAACCAAGGAGTTGGTAAGACTGACATAAACAACTTATCTGATGTCCCATCTTTTTCACTTGGCTCTGTATCCATATTCACTAGTTGAAGAAACAACCTTTATGGGAACTGTACAGCTATACTCATTTACGTTCGTGGCTGCCAGTGACACTATATAGACTCATCAGACAATTAGGCTGGGTTCACACTTGTGCTGTGAGAATTTCAGCTCTTTTATCTCTGCAGACAGATAAGAGAAGTGTTCAGCAGATTAGCTCTGTTTTTGCTGGGAATTTGGAGACCTGGGGGAAGTTCTGAGTAAGAGGAGAGTGGGGGAGAAATGTATTGAGCTGAATGAGAGAAATTCCTGAAGAGAACTGAACACATCTGCGAATCAGCTGCGTACCCATAGAAGATAATGGGACTGAATTCGCACCTGAGCCGCACCGCAAGGCCTCCACAAGGCATACGGATTTCCGGCAATGCGCAGTGCGAATGCATAGCACATATGTGAACCAGCCTCATTGAAAACAATGTATTTAAAAATGTTCTGCGTATTAGATGCGGTTTAAGCCGCAACCAATTCGCATAGGTGTGAACCCGGCCTTACTGTCCAATTGATTTTTCAAATGATGTCATTTTTTTTGACCAATTTGCATCTATAGTGGTGTTACACTACCTCTTGATTGGGGAATATCCACATGCCGCAACAGGACAGGTCCAGAGCATAATTCACCCTAAGGGGCGGGTGCCCTTTCCTTGTCCATCCATATTCTATATATGCAGGCATCTTTCATCCCCAATCCTTTTTGCACCATCCATCTTTCTACCCCCCGCGGGGTCACATCTGCTGTTCTGTTCCCTAGTATTTATATCTACATAGTTTCCTTTTTCAGGTTATATACATAATTATTTCGGTATATCCGATTGGAAATTACAGCAGATGTGATTACTCTAGCATCCGGACTGTTTGTCTATATATGTTTTATGTTCGTCATTGTCTTTCATGTATGTTTATTTTTAGCACATAGTAGTTCCATCTTGGTGCATTTTGTTCACATATTTAGATCAATTGCTTGTTCATTTTTTTGCACTAGCACTTTACTGCTAAATATAACTTGTTTTGTAGCGACTTTTTCATTAATAAAATATTTTTGTAAATATAGTATATAGCAGGGCTGGGCAACCTTGGCCCTCCAGCTGTGATGAAACTACAAATCCCATCATGCCTCTGCTTTTAGGAGTCATGTCTGTGATTGTCAGGGTCCTGCAACGTCTCATGGGACTTGTAGTTTCACCACAGCTGGAGGGCCGAAGTTGCCCACCCCTGGTATATAGTATAGCCCCTCTTTTCCTATAGTAGCCCTCTGTTGCCCCCAGGACACCTCCCTCTTGAGGTCTCTCCTAAGGGTATCCATTTTTTTTAGACCCAATACATTCAGCCTGTTGTCTTTCCAACACTGACCTGCGGTGACAGTGAAACTAACCATCAGGGGGAAACGTATGTAACCCAGCTGAACAGAAACAGAACCAACAATTTAGAATACTTATTCTGAGCCAAACTACTGCTCAGACATCTATAATTTAACACATATGGGAGCATGGCACTATTTATATATATATATATATATATATATATATATATATATATATATATATATATATATATATTTATATATATATATATATATATATTTGGATATGTATTATAGCAGAAAGTAAAAAATAAATGTCATGGACCTTGGAATGCTAAGTGAGCCGGATTGTGAAAGACCTTTCATTATGTTCTGCAGGTGAATAGCTGCTGTCAGAGGCGGAGTGTCTGGGGGAATAACTACCTCAACTAAATGTATTTTAGAATGAGACTGAAGTTCATTGTGTGTGTGTGTGTGTGTGTGAAGATGCTCTGTGTTTACGCTTAAAAGATTGTGTATTGTTCTAAGGGTCAGAAGTCTCCTTTCAGGAGTATTGAATTAGCATGTCATTATCTAAAGGAATGTGACCTCTCAGGTGTAGTAATTAAGTCATGTTAAATAGACCGGTGCCAAAGTGTCTCTCTAAAATCTGTATGGAAGCCCCAGTGTGTGATAAGGGGGGTGGAGATTTCATTGTTCCTTTGATTACTGACAAGCTTGTAAACTGTATATAAACTCAGCAGAATGTACCATTAAATGAGTCCTGTTTGAACTTACATACAGCCTGCCTGGTGTATTGTTCTAATGGATTCCGAACGGCACATAGCTGTAGTTCGGATCCCAGAGCCTTGGGTGACTGAACCATTAGACGTTCCGATCGGTAATCTGATCTGATAGTAGCAGAGGAGTGTCGGGAGAGCGGAAGCGAGCGAGCAAGGGTCTTGTCACAATAATGTTTGTCAGTCTTTTTTTGTTTATAGGGCAAATTATAAAAAACGGAGAGGACAATTTGGTTTGGGTACAACATCGCACGACCACGCAATTGTCAGATAAAGCAACATTTGGAATTCTGCCTAAGCAGTACCACAGTTTTGAATTCTTTCTAACGACCCTGTTTCCTTGGGTTTCATTTTTTATTTTATTTTTTAAAGTGTATTTTTGTGCGTGAACTCGAGAGAGAGGAGCCGGACTGCAGGAATTGGGAGTAGGCAGACCCTCCCCCCAGAGGCAATCTGTCATCCTTCTCCATCCCCCCCGGGTGGCAATGGCGGGTGTGAGGGAGGGACTCAAACCCGCCCTACCTGCTCTGCTTGGGAGCCCAACGGGGCAGAGGGACTCCCCCTATGAGGAAGTGAGGGCGTCTAGCCCGCTCAGCCAGCCCCACAGGCCCTTCGCCTCTCTTTTTTAGGAGACCGCGTGGCCAAAGTGCGTGCGTGTTAAACCAATTTCGTGTGCGTGCAAGTGTGGTGGTTTTTGTGGGGGGGGGGTGGGCATACTAAGCACAGGCGTACCTTGCATAGCACACCCACCGGGAGCCAGGCTGAGACCACCAAACTCAATTCACATGTAGCTGAGACCGGGATCCGAACCCTTGGCTGCAGAGATGAACGGCTTGTCAGCGCAGTGCCAATCACGTTGAGCCACCACAGCTCCCTTCTAATTTTGTTGTCGGAAATTCCAATCGTGTGTACAGAATTCCGACACACAAAATTCCACGCATGCTCAGAATCATTGATCTCGGCTCGGCGTATGTCTTGTAAGTCACCGATTTCTTGACGTTCTGAATTTGACAACATTTGTGTGACCATATTTATGCAACACAAGTTTGAGCCAATATCCGGTCAAAAAAAAAAAAATCCACGGTCTTGTTGTCGGAATGTCCGATCGTCTGTAGGTGGCATTACAGGGACATTCATGATATCCTCTAACAAGGTGGCCTTCTCTACACAGACATATTGTAGAACAATGCATTATACATCAGATTATCTGTAGAGAGACCATAGGCAATACTGGTGACTAGTCCTTTGCCATTTACTTTTTTTGGGCAGAGCTTTCACAGTACATCTCATTTTTAAAAGATCCTTTACACCCTTTATCAGTTCAAGCAGTCAAAAAGTCTGCTTTGTTATTTTTACCTACAGGAAAGCTTATTATAAAACTTCACTGTAGGTAAAACTATTATCTCCTAAATGTGCACCGTTTTAGAAGATATTTGCTCTTTTGGCAGCCAATGATGTACCGCTCTGAAGGAACAACATACCCATGCCATTCTTCTGAGCATTGTCCCGTTGCAATGACTCCCGCATGCATGCATGGGAATGACATCATCGCGGCTCGGCCATTCAAGCTGCCAGAGCCCACAAACCCAGAAGGAAGACCAAGTGGAAATGGAAGCTCTGTCAGCGGTGTCAGCACATGGCTGGCAGGGCTTCATTCTAAGGTAAGTATTTCATAATGTGCTAGTATGCAATGCATATTAGTACATTATGTCATTGCCTTGCAGAGGATTTTATTTTTTAATGCTGCAGTTTACTACCACTCACTTCAACATCAGTGGATCCCGTCCCACCCATATGTCTATCTTCAGTCAATGAAATTAGTAAAAAGTCAATAAGGGTATCATCACGATAGCACATCACAGGAACCACATCATGATGATGTGGCGGTCCTATAAGCCATGTCTATGTAGGGGTCCTGCATGAAGAGCATGCAGAGTACCTCTGTGCACATGTACGCTGTACATGTAAGGCGCCGTACACACGGCCGAGGTTCTCGCTGAAAACCAGCGAGAACCTCGCTGGAATGTGCATTCCAGCGAGGACCTCGGCCGTGTGTACGGTCTCAGCGAGCTTCCCGTCGGGAAGCCCGTCGAGCCGAAATAGAGAGCACGCTCTCTATTTCCTCGACGGCCCGCCTGGAAGAATGGCTGGTTGCCATTCCCGACGGGCGGGTCGCCGAATTCGACGGCCGGGAGAGAACCTCGACGGGCGGAACGATGTGTTCTGCCCGTCGAGGTTCTCTGCCGTGTGTACGGCGCCTAAGAGCTCCATGGAGAAGCAAAGCAGTAAGTGGTAAGGGGTTTAAATGCAAACTAGTAAGTAGCAAGGGGTTTGAAGGCAAAGGAATAAAGAATTCAAGGCAAACAAGTAAGTGTTAAGTGGTTCAAAGGAAAACCAGTAAGTGGTGAGGAGTTCAATGGAAAACCAACAAGTGGTAAGGAGGAGTTCAAAGGCAATGCAGTAAATGGTAAGGGGTTCAAAGGCAAACCAGTAAGTAGTGGTTCAAAGACAAACCAGTAAGTAGTGGTTCAAAGGCAAACCAGTAAATAGTGGTTCAAAGGCAAACCAGTAATTGGTTAGGGTTTTAATGGGAAACCAATATGTGTTAAGGAGTTCAAAGGGAAACCAGTAAGGGATTCAAAGGAAACCAGTGAAACCAGCATATCAGCAGTCATGGTGTAGCTTGCAATGTTTGAGCAAGTCATTTATCTTACTATATAATGTGCCAATTTTGTGTCATGTAATTTACATGTAGCGCCTGGCTATTTTCAGAGCCGGTGCTATGTTAAATTTACTGTAAAGTTCAGAGAAATAGTTAGCTCTGAACAAGTTAAATTGTTAAATTTGGGGTCTCTGCTCTAGCTTGGCTGTGCTGTGTGCTATCCTTTTGTCCGGGGACTCCCATCATGCCAGGACGGCAAGTGGCAGCAGTGGGGTCAAGGGCTTAGGTATCAATCCTCAGCAACCAATCGGGAGGTTGGGCCACCTCTCGCTGTGCATGCTGGGAGGGGTATTTAGGGCAGATGCTATTCGCTCAAGGTTCTTCCTCGTGTGGCGCCCACCATTGGGGTAGCCATCCCACGACACCTGAAGTTACACCTGAATCTGCTGTCTCCTATTTGCTATCCCCTCACCTTTCTACTGTTGTTTGTCGTTTTTACCCGGCTGGGTAATAAAAGCACATAAAAGACACCTGTCGTGTGGACATTCCCTTTACTACAACTCTCATCAAGTACCCTAGTCGGCGGAGATACAGAGGTAGCATGCCACACAAAACAAACCAGCAGCTCTTTCGGGGGTAGTGCTACATACATATATATGTTAGAATTATTATAGAATATTATATAATATATTATTCTTATAGAATACATGAATATTAGTACCCATGTCATCTTATATGCAATGCAAAACAGATCTTGCTAGATACTAATAACAAATTCCGCACTGGTCCCATTTTTCTATAGCTGTAGATATTAATGTGCGTGTGCAATGTGTGTGTTTGTGTACATATTAGTATATCTATGTCCCAACATTTTGATATAATAAATCAGTAGCAATGGCCTGCAAACATATTGCAGATACTGTGACAAATGTTCTTGCTTGGTTTTGTCATTATAGCTTTATTTTAATTTCAATGAGACTTTCCTTTGTGCTGCTATAGTTACAGTTGCCATAGCAACCCACTGATACTCGAAGGCCCTTGCCATCAGTCAGCAGTGTGACACAAACCTCCTGATAAGAACGTTGAAGAATATTCCCTTGCTAGGTGTACATTGTGCTTTTCAGCCTTTTGGCTGTTAATGTGCCTTTTTGCATTCTGCTTTGAAGCTCAGGTGTGACATGGGGACGACCTGCCAATTCCCAGCCCCACCCCTGAGCCATTACACCCTCACTGGTCCTGTTGAAACTTGCAAAAGTGGATCATTAAGGGTGAGCTTATAATGTTATATGTATCTGTAATAAAAAAATGAATGAACGCATCAGTACTCTCCAACTGGATATTAGGTAGACCTGCCTGGATATTTTTGGGTAGACGCTGGTGGGTTGAATCACCCACTTGATGTCTCTCTGGGATTGTGTAATTATGAGTCTAGATCTTAAAGAATTAATGACAGGCTGTTAGTTATAAAAGGTCACAGCTCGACTTTCGTAAGGATTTAATAAATTCACAGACAGACATTAATAAAATAAATGTGCATTTATTACATGTAGCACTACCCCCGTAGGTGCTGCTGGTTTAGATTTGGGTTTGCACGTCACCTCTAAAGTCATTATCAGGGGAAGAAAGTCTGTAGAAATTGCAATGTCCACACAAGATGTAAAACCTTCAACTGTTAGGTTTTATTTTTGCTGCATATAACTTGTGAAGAAAGTGGTGAGTATAGAGAGAAAGGGAAGGTTCAGGTACGTGGTACAGAAGGCACAAAAAGTTCCAATCAGTCAGTCACCACTCCCCCTTGAGTGGGTATTGCTCACCCGGACAGACCCCTCTCACATGGCCTAGCAGCCGGGATGATGCACTAACCAGCATGAGAACAGTCTCTGCCACAGACCATCTGAGAATGATCATGGATAGCCAGGAATCCTCTGCCACAGGATTTAGGTCCCGAACAGTAAAAGAGCCTTCAAGCCAATCCGGGTGAACTGTAAGACAAGTAGAGCTGCGGGTCCCTGTATGGTTCTCAACTCCGGTCCTCGGGGACCCACTTACAGGCCAGATTTTAAATATTACCTTGAGGAGATGCAGACTAAAATACTGCAATCACTAAGCAGCAAATGATATCACTTGTATAACTGTATTTCAGTTATTTTGAAAACGTTTCAGTTATTTTGAAAACGTGACCTGTTAGTGGGTCCCGAGGACTGGAGTTGAGAACCACTGCCGGTATAATGAAGTCACCAGGCCTATCCCGAGACATTAGCTTGCATTGCTTGGTCTCCTCCAGGGCAGGTCCTCCCCCGGATTCCCCCGTTAAACGTTTCCCTCACTTGGATGGACAGCTTGGGATCCCCTTTAGAATGGTAGGCCCCAGCCAGCATAGCTGGGCCTACTCAATAGAGATGCAACGTGGTCCTGGGGCTGGAAACACACACACGTTCCTCATGCCAGGAGGGCCACGAGGCGAAGAAACCCGAAAAACTGTGTCTGCCTCTTAAGTACCCCCTCCCAGCATGCACAGCGGGGCACCACTCCCATCGGGCTGCTGCCAAGAAGGGTCACCCAATACACTATGGTTTTCTTGTGTTCCAACATGGCCTGAGGTGGTAACAGTAGAAAATCCTATCAAACACAACCATAGCCAGAACAGAGGCTAATTTAATGAAATTAAACAAAGTTTGAGCCCACTATTGACTTAGACACCCTCTAAATTTAGAATAGCGCCCCAGTCATTGGGAGCAGGGCGCAACATACATACTTGCATTGAAGCTTGTAGAACGTCTGCAATCACAATCAGTGCAACATGGGTGTCAATTTGACTACAAGTATGGTGACCTGACCACACTTGTGGGCCTTTGAGATCTATAGATCCCTCTGATGTGGTGATAGATGGAATTTGTAGTATTTCAATTCTCTTGTGAAAGGATGAAGTAGCTGTGGGGTGGTGGGTTAGGGAATATGTCCATGTTTTATTTTTTATGTTTTTAATTAACAATAATGCCAAGGAAGCCAGTGGATACTGCTTGTACACTATAAAAACAACAAACCTGGGCTTTGCCTATTAAAGGCAAAGCACAGGTCAACGTAAATGCTGTTAATGTTCTTAATTACCGTTCATTCTAAGCAACTGTGTTGATGCTTGGCAACTGGCTGCTAATGCACCAGTGCTATAACAATGGGGCTACAAAACAGTCCTCAGCCCTGCATCAGCACAAACTGAAATCCAACTCAGACCTTGCACAGGGCTTTTCTCCTCATTCTTGGAGAAAGAAACTAAAGTGGAAATTTAGGCTCCGCAAAGAAAATGGTACTCGAACGTAGGGGGAGGAGCTGCGTATGACGTCACCCGTGATCGCCGCTGTATGCTGTACACACAGCGTCTCCCAACTGTGAGCCTGCACTCGGCTGAGAGTGCTGACACATGAGTTGGCAAGCGACCATCTGATCGATAATATTAGGACCTGTGATTGATTACCATGCTTTGTGACCTATTGAGGGTCGAATTTATGAGGTGAGAGGCCATCTATACTTCTTGGTGTAGGATCTCTATCTGGTCACTTGGTTTGAATCCGCACTACTGAAACAAATTTTATGGATTTCTCCTCTACACCTTCACATATGGAATTTATCTTTATACTTTTTTATATTTAACGTTTGCGCTGCACTGTTTCACTGTATAAATCGAGACCTGGAAGCTGGCCACTCAAACAAGTCAGCGGCCAGCGGTGAGTTCCCGAAGGTGGCGCATCACTAGATTCAAGATGAGTATAGTCAGAGCCGGCCTGTCCATGGGACCCAATGAGACCATGGTACCAGGCGGCACCTAGGAGGGGGCGGCAATCCGGCGGCAGAAAGTTACAATACTAGCGCCGCGGAGAGGCGGAGAGCAGATCGATGCCGACCGCGGTGACCGGTGCCTAGCAACCAGAGTGATCAGGACATCAGGAGGTGGAGCTGAGAAGGCCGCCCCAGCATTCACAGCGCACCTCCATGCCAAATTGCTCCGCAGTGTGCGTCCGCCCATCTCGAGTCCGCAGCGTGAGGGAAGTGTGGGGTTGAGGTCTGAGGACAAGGAGGAGAGAGAGCAGCTGCCTGGGCGGTGCTGACTGGGCTGAGTGTGGCCGACCACTGACCGGACTGAGTCTGACTGACAGTGTGAGCCAGCCTCTCAGACTCTGAAAGAAAAGGTAAGTTACAGTTCAGTAGCTGTGGTAATGTGGCATGTGTGCTGAGGCCTGGGCAGCTCTTACTTCCTCATGGTAATGTGCATCATGCATCATGTGCACAGTGCTGTGCACTGTCTGTCTGTCTGCAAACTATTATTCATTAGTTTGTCCAGTGGCCTGCGGCTGGTGCTCAAATTATTTTTTTTGGGGGGGGGGGGCGCAAACGAAAAAAAAAAAAAAATATTAAAGCCTCACTGTGCCCATCATATGCAGGCAGCCACTGGGCCCATCAATTATCACTACTGTGCCATGCCATGTAATGCAGCCACTGTGCCATCAAACACAGCCACTGTGCCATGCCATCAAAAGCAGCCACTGTGCCATCAATTGTCGCCACTGTACCAATTGTTGCCACTGTACCCTTTAATTGTCACCACTGTGCCAATTGATGCCACTGTGCCCTTTAATTGTTGCCACTGTGCTCATTGATGCCACTGCGCCCATTGTCGCCACTGTGCCCATCGTCGCCGCTGTGCCCTGTAAAATGCCCCTCCCCCCACGCTTTTCTGATAAATTAGATTTTATATCATGATATAAAACAATGAATGTGGGGGGCCTTTTGGTGGGCGTTATTGTTATATATTTTTGTTTGGGGGGGGGGGGCAGCATTTAATTCTTGGTCCCAGGCAGCACCATGTCTTGGGCCGGAACTGAGTATAGTTCAGCTTTAAGTTTAAGCTGGGGTCAACAGCTGATCTTTGGAGAAATTCAAAAACTACCCCTATAGTGGGGCTTCTAGGGCTAAAAGCTTGTTTTTTGTCTATGGCAGGGGTGTCAAACACACGGCCCCCGGCCCTCCAAGCCATTTCATGTGGCCCTCGCCCTCCTCAAGACCCTAACTTTCTGCTTTCAAGCAATGCATCAGCTTCTTCCCAGCAGCAGCTTAAGGAAAGGGGGGTGCAGTGTAAGGGAGGGTGGGGGACTCAACTTCTGATGGTGGGGTGGCTCTTAACATCTAATATAAGGGGAGGGGATGCGCTGGACATCTAACCTTACAGATACAACCGTCCCTTTTGAGGGCAATCGTAATGCTGATGCGGCCCTCGATGAAATTGAGTTGGACACCCCTGGTCTAGGGGAACATTAAAAAGGGTTTTTTACTTTCATACCCCTATCCTTTGTCATGCTCGCTTTTCAATTGCTTCCTCACCGCTTCTTCACATGCTACTTTTTCAGCAGCTATCACAGAAGCAGAGACAGGTGTAGGTGAACAGGCAAGATGATAGTGCTCGGTGTAGGAGCTTTTTCTATTGTAATTTAGGCTTTTAGCTTTATATCAGATTGTGAGCTATTTAACCTGAAAGACCTGTGTATGAATCATGACTTTATGGAATAATCTGAGATGACTCCTGGAAGCTGCAATGCCCCGTACACATGACCATTTTTCTAGGCAGGAAAAAAGCAATGTTTTTCCTGACGTGATTCCTCTCCAGCCTGACTTGCATATATACGTTCATGCAAGAAAACGTCCGACCAAAGCGCAGTGACAACACGTACAACTGGACTATAAGGCTCCATTCACATCTAGGCGTACGCTGTAGCGGCGTATTGCGGCGACAAATCAATAGGCGTTTTGTCCCCGCGATTTGCGGCGACAAAACGCCTATTGATATTTTGCAGAAGAGGTGAATTAACATTGCCGGCTATGCCCGTACGCCCGATACGCCTGAAAAAAAGGGTCCGGGACTTGTTTGAGCTTCAGGTGTATGGGCGTTTGGGCGTTCGGCGTGGAGATGTGAACCATCTCCATAGCCGACAATGTTAATTCGCCCCTCCAGCGTATCTAGGGCTGCTTCAGCGTCGGGCGTAAGGCGACAAAACGCCTAGATGTGAATGGAGCCTAAAGGGGAAGTTCCTTTCAAATGGCGCCACCCTTTTGGCTGCTTTTGTGGTGCATAATTGATTCTAAGGATGCATGTTTTTTTCCCATACACATGACCATTTTTCGTGACGAGAAAAAAATTGACGGTTTCAATTTTTTTTGCGGGCAGTTTTTCGTCGAGAAAACTGATAGGGAACATACACACGATCGTTTTTCACAACCAATATAAAAAATGGCAGTTTTCTCATTGTGAAAACCGGTCGTGTGTACAAGGCATAAGGGATATTGAATGTGACCCCAGTTATAGTGTATGTGATTTGAGGAGTAAATTACTGTTTGGAGTGGAGTACTGCATGTAGTCATTCTCCAGGTATAGAAGTATGCGTAAGCCTGAATCTCAGAACTGGATGGACAGAATTATAATATCTTTTGGCAGATAAAACAGCTCTCAATATGTATTTCATCTGTGTATTTAACCGTTTGCCTGAAGGTCAGCTTTAAAACGGTAGTTTAAAAAAAAAAAAATGGTCCTCTTGTTGCAGGCTCATGTAATAATGTGCAGGCTAATGCCATGTATGCTTCCATCTTCACCTGGTCTTCCTTCTGGGTTTGGGGGTTGGGGGCTTTGGCTGTTTGAAAGGCCAAACTGCAATGACATCACTCCCTCACTGATGATGTCACTCCAGCCCATGCCAGTGGAAGTGATGGTCACGGCAAAGCTCTCTTAATGGATGGCATGTAGCCCAATAAAATAGCAGCGCACATGCAATGTGATGTCATCGGCTGCTGCACATTTACTGTAAATTTCTCCTAAAGGGCGCAGGTTTAGGAGATATTCAATGTACCTACAGGTAAGCCTGTAGGTACTATATAAAAAGTGTTGTTTACTACCGCTTTAAAATCCTTCATGCTGACCCATAACTGGAAAAGTCAAATGAATCCTGAAATACCTGCTTGGCAGGATACAGTCCTTTGGCTCTGGGCATATGAGTACCAAAAATTCCCATCAGGTGGCAGAGGCAGCCAGATAAAAGATAATGATCAATGTTTTAAAAGGTTGTTCAATAAATTAACCTTTAAAGAAGTAGAAGTCCTCTTTAACTTGTTCTTTTATCTGTACATAAAAGTATCTGAAAAGTGATGGGCATTTGTGGTACTCTTATTCCCACTGGTTGAACATTTGAAATTTCAAATTTGATTGGTTAAACTCCTCATTTGATTGATCCCTATCTGTTATTTGGGCTCCTCTTCCACTTCATGGTCATGTTCGGTACTCCTATCCCCACTGCCTGACTATTCCAATGTTCAAAGAGAAGAACTGTGTTTAAAAAAATACCAGATTTGGTGTTCACTAAGGCTTAGTTCACATATATGTGGTGCGGGAAATGCAGTTTCCCATACCTTACTGAAATGGCACTCCAGTCGTGCGATTTGCCACTGGTGTCAATGTTAAATTAATGACCCCAAAACAGATTACAAAAAACAGTGTGATTGCAAGAATTGGATCGCATTTGTGTTTATCCACAACCCCATCAGATATGATAGGCATTCTGTATGTCTCTAATTTTTTTTCACCCAAAAAGCTAACCAGATTCCTGGAAGTAACCACGTTAAGAAGCAGATTCTGTATGAGGCATAAACACATAATGACTATTGCTGAACCAGTGCCTTGCCCACAGGCACAATTGTGACAACTCAGACTTGGTGGGGAGCCACTGTAACTGGCAGGTAAATATTTTAGGGTTCCAATTCTCTTTTGATTCGGGGAGTAGTATTAGCGCACATGTTCAGTTATCACTGCTGTTCACTTAATTTTTTGTTTGGCTGCTTTTTTACTTTTCCCTGGTGAAGCCAATGTCTTGGTGAAGCATTGTCTTTATCAGGAAAAAAACAGGAAGTGAGGCACAATAATATCCTTCAATATCCCTCAAATCCCTTCCCTCTTCTCAGCCAAGGATTAAATGAAGACAATATGGGCCAGGTTATGAGTCGTCACATTATGGACTGTTGTATATCGTTTTCGTTTTAAGGAACAAAAAGTTAAAACCCAACAGCAGGTTTCTCCTCCTAACCCCAGTGCTTTCATTGCATTCTTTGCTTTTTTTTTTTATAAACCTACCCTTTTCGGATGTTTTTAGGCTGATTACATGATGAACACAGTCCTCTTCATCCTTTCTTCTCTGGTGGTGTGCATGCATAGAAGGGCCATGATACGATGACATCAGTCTCACTCCGCTATATCTAAGTGTAGGACGCCATGGCGATGCCACCACTAGTGGAGCTCATACAGGGCTTCTAGTTTTGGGCAGGGAACAAAGTGCCAGAGGAGCATAAAGGTAGGGAAGTAGAAGGTGCTGCATGGGCTGGCTTCAAGATTAACCTGTTACTTTGCTCAACACAGGTCAAGCACACTTTCAGTTTAAGACCTCCTCTGCACAGCCAGTATTCCAGAATTCTTGGCCTTCCAGGTGAGCAAAAACTAAGCAGAGTATTATCTCCGGAAGGGTTTGTATAAAACACAAAGCCAGTTGGGATAATTTGAGCTCCTGTTTTGTAATATACTTTTAACCATTGAATTCAATAAGGAAGACGTTTTTTACCTTGCTGCTGGCTATTGCTGTGTTGACTATTTTAGGACACTCAGCATAACTTGAGATATACACCATCTGGAAAGTTCAAAAATTCCTATTCCTATTATTGTTAGTGCCTGAGGTTCAGGTTTTATACTCCTTACCGGATCTTTTTCACTGCTGTAAGAAGGTGTTTACTTTCTGCATAACTGTTAAAGGAAATTTGAAATATAAAACACAGAGGTATTGATGGTCTTTCCTTATAAAAATGCTAGTTATCTGGCTCTAGGTTGGATATAACATGTGATTGTCCAGTGCACCGGTACGACTGGACCCTAAACCCAATTTTCTGATGCCTTCTCTAGTAAGATTAGTTTATATTCTACATTGGTTAATCAATCCTCTTGATTTACAGTTGGCATTTGGAAATGTATATTTACAGAGCAATGTTTGGCATAAAGTACTTGGATATTCTAAAAGGATGATGCTGTTAATTTCAATTAAGCATGTGCACTTGAAAGTTACTGAAGCAACGCATTGTGGAGTTAATACCCAGCTATTTTGAACAATAAAAGCAAATGTTCTGCCTCTTTATTATGCAAATATACATCTTCTTTGCACATCTCTGATTTTGTTTAATTTGGTTTATAGAAACTTGAGTTACATGACCTGTGGTTTGAGCCCTATCTAATTGCCATCCCTCAATGCAATAAGGGCACTTCACTGGCTGTTGGGGGCAGTCTTTTTGGCCAAAGTACAGGCAGATGGGCAAGACTTAACCCAGTAACAAAGATAAAAAGTAATAAAAAGGTGCACAAAGGAGTGGTTCTGTCTAATAAGAGTAATAGTAAATATCTTGTGGAACAGGCTTTGGGATGGTGCCGAAGGCCGTGCCGATAGTCGTGCCTACTAACGATCGGTTTTGACCTATCGGTTAGGAATACATTGGTTAAATTTAAAACAAGTTAGCTTTTTTTTAACTGATGGATAACTAACCGATGGATTCCTAACCGATGGCGGCCACACGCGATCGGTTTGGTCCGATGAAAATGGTCCATCAGACTGCTCTCATCAGTTTAACCTATCGTGTATACGCGGCTTAAACGGATCGTGTGTGGGCCCCATCGGTTATTTATCCATCGGTTAAAAAAATAGGAACTTGTTTTAAAATCGGTTAAAAATCCACACATGCTCAGAATCAAGTCGACACATGCTTGGAAGCATTGAACTTCATTTTTTTCAGCACGTCGTTGTGTTTTACGTCACCGCGTTCTGACACAATCGTTTTTTTTAACCGATGGTGTATAGGCGCGACTGATCATCAGTCAGCTTCATAGGATAACTGATGGAAAAATCCATCAGACTGTTTTCATCGGATGGACCGATCGTGTGTACAGGGCATTACTTGCTGCAGCTTCTAATACACATAGCAATAAGCCCACAGTTTGCAGTGAAATCAGAATAAGCAGATTCACCTCTTCAACTGTGCAACACTGAAGGTAAGGCATGGATATGTTTTTTTTTAAGCACACAATTAAAGCCTGGGGCTCTAATTGGCTTTAAAAAAGGGTGGACTCAGGACGCAGTGCTTTGCACTTGTGTGACATTAGTAAATTAATATTCGCTAATGTCTTCCTGCTTCTCCTCCTGGCCAATCAGGAAACAGGTCCTGAGACTTAGGACTCCTGGCCAATCGGGTCTCAGGACCCACTTCCTGTTCAGCTGGGAGGAGAAGCAACATCTTTTTGGCCAGGGGACCTGGAGCAAGGAGCAGCCTCCTAAGGTAAGACTGGACTGATCACACTTTTTCTGTGTATTCTGCCTGCGTATATCATAGTGTAACGGTCTGCAAGAGGTTAAAGGGGTTTTTAAGCATTTTTAGGCATTTTATAGGCATTTTATAGGCGTATTACAAGTGTTTTTGACTGTTTCCTGGGCTGGGCAAAGGAAGGAGAGTTCTATAAGAGGAGGGGCTTTAGACATGGAAGTCTGCAGGGCCAAAAACACCTGAATACGTTAAAAAAACTCTAGTATTTTTTTCAGGGTAGGGCATAGAGCGCAAAATAACTGAGCATACAAGTGTTAACAGATAGAATTATAAAGAATGTAATTCTGCATGTTTAGCATAGTCAGGTGTAGGGAAACAAGCAGAAAAAAAATCAAGTGTGAATAGAGGCTAAAGACGCGTACACACGATCGGTCAAACCGATGAGAACGTTCTAAAGCACAGTTGTCTTAGGTTAACCCATGAAGCTGACTGATGGTCTGATGTGCCTACACACCATCAGTTAAAAAAACGATCGTATCAGAACACGGTGATGTAAAAAACACAACGACGTGCTGAAAAAAATGAAGTTCAATGCTTCTAAGCATGCGTCGACTTGATTCTGAGCATGCGCAGGTTTTAAACTGATGGTTTTGCATACTAATGATTGGTTTTGACCTATCGGTTATCAATCTATCGGTTAAATTTTAAAGCAAGTTTGCTTTTTTAACCAATGGTTAAATAACCTATGGGCCGATGAAAGCGGTCCTTCAGACCGTTGTCCTCTGGTTAAACTATCGTGTGTACACGGCTTTAGAGTGGTTCTAAAGGCTCAAGGTTTTTTTGTCTTAACCTTCGGAGTGCAACTCCCCCCCCCAGTCCCCCCTTATAAGTACCAGAGCCCCATCTTGATCAAGCAATGTGCTTGAGAACAGCCGCTTTCCCAGGTCTCCCTCTTCTCATTGGTTAACACAGCAGTGGGAGCCATTAGCTCCTGCTACTGTCAATCAATGCCAGTGAGTCATTAGGAGAGAGCGGGGGCGGGGCCGAAACACACTGTGTATGAATGGACAGCTCGGGAGGGAGCCTACTTGTGTTCCCCATAGCAAGAGGCTTGCTAATGGGGATACTCAGCAGGGGGGAGGGGCCAGGACCACCAGCAGGGGACCCATAAATAAGAGGATTAGGGCTTCTTTGTGCAAAACCACTGCACGTAGCAGGTTAGTATACCATATTTGTTATTTTTTCCCTTTTCTTTCATTCTTTACTTTAAAATCACTTTAGGATCAATTGGTTTATAGATACAGCTATCTGGTAGGTAAGTGTGGGCAGCATAGTGGCTAAGTGGTTATCACTTCAACCTGGCAACACTAGGGTTATTGGTTTAAATCCCAGCTAGGAGTTTGTATGTTCTCCCTGTGCCAGCATGGATTTCCTCCCACACTCCAAAAACAAGCAGGTAGGTTGATTGGTTCCTGTCTAAATAGGCCCTATTATGTGAGTTAGGGACTTTAGATTATAAGCTTCTTGAGGACAGGGACTGATGTGAATATACAATATATACAGTATGTCAAGTGCTGCGTAAAGTGATGGCACTATATAATAGGGATGCACCAATACCAGTTTTTTAAGTACAACTTTTTTAAGGATGAGTACTGATACTTTTTCTCAAGTACTCGCCGATACCAATTACTATACCGATACCTCCTTTCATAGAGCCTGTTCACATATTTGCGGGCTGGCCGCAGTGCAATTTTAAAAAGAGTCAGGTACGATTTTCAGTCCAGTTCAGGTGCATTTTTCAGGGTCATACATGTAGCAGGTACTTCTCCAGACTGATCTAATCTATGATGGCAGAGCTGTCTGTTGCAGCAGCGTGGACTTTTTCACCCCCCCCCCCCCACTTCTCTCTTCACACAGCCACCCAGAACTGCTTGTTTGTAAATTATCTATTGAAAGTTGTCTGTAAACTCCCTATTGGAAGAGCCTGAGCCAATCATCAGGCAGCAGCAAAGGACTGTGGGGAGGGGGGGGGATAAAAAGCCAGAGGAACTAGGCTAAAGCCTCTTTTTGCCTGCACTACATCAGGAGAGCATCTCATGTGTGTGTGAAATCGCAGCCTACCAAGGGGCACACAGCCTGCAACTCCAGCCCAGAGGAACAGATTGTTCATGCATCTCCAGCCCAGAGGAACAGACTGTCCATGCTAAAGAAGGACACCCTGCAACAGCTCAAGGACTGAATGCCACTGCGACACACCTGCATCTAAAATCGATCGCTCAGGGAAGGACTGCTGACTTTGTACAGGATTTGGTGACGAGGCTTTGCCCAGGAACCTTTAATGCTTTTCATAGAATACCACATCCACAGAGCTCCTACATTGCTGGTAAAGATAATAGAATGCAAAGCTTTGCCTCCAGGACATTTCTGCGGTTGCTCTTAAAGGGGACCCACCACGGGTATTGATATAATTTCCCTGGGTAGGTACTGGAGGTATTGTAGGCCGGCCTGGGGTTCCCCTTTAGCCACAGAATCCCACACACACCAAAAGTTATTGTGGAGTCTATTTAATTTGTACATATTGTTACCTATGGCTTTTGTTGTTTGCATAGTGTTCCTGACTGTTTTCTTTAAACTGTTTCAACCAAGTTCTGGGTACTTACACAGGTCCTGGCTGACTAATGTTAACCTGAATTTTACTTTTCTTCGAGTAAACTACAAGAAGAACTGTGTTGCGTATTCTTGCTGAGTTATTTATTCCATTAATCACATTAATAGGTGTGTCAGAGGGGCTGGGAAGGCAGAGTAACGGACTGAACAAACAAAAGCAGCTCCCTCTGGGGTGTGCTACATACATTTTACAAATTTGCACCTGAAATGCAGAATGGATTTGCTCCGGACTCTTTTTTACAAATTACACTGAAACTGGCTCCGCACATATATGAACCCGGTCTGCGAACTTGAAGTTATATTTTTTTTGTCATACACATGCAAATGCCTAGTTTCAGCACCGATATCGGTATCAGTATGGGTGCAAACCTACTATATAAGTACATGTAATTAATAAATGTGTAATATTCAGGAGCACCGTAGAAACTATATATATATATATATATATATATATAAAGGTTTGCTTGTTTTTTTAGAGTAATTTGCTTCCTGCTAATCTGGTAGGAGTTTAATGTGAAATCGCATCTCAAATCGAACTAAATCGTACCCAGTGTGAACCTGGGCTCAAGCAAGCTATCCTTCTTAAACTCACAGGTTGATTGGGATAGCTAGAGGGAGTGTCAAAAAGTCCAACCATCCTGTCCAAATCCTAACTTGTACATACAGTAAACATGTTATTAGTCAATAATGTCCAAAGTGATAGCATGAATGAAATATAGGCATGCTGGAAGCCTGGAAAACCAGAGAGCTTTTTTTTTTTAAATCTTGACTTGAGATAGTAAGTCAAACTCTGCCTCCCCCTATTGGTCTAAAAGGCGTTTACAGCTCACATCAAAATTGCCTTAAACAAGCACCTCCCACCCTCCAAGGGTGGTCATGAGGAAATCTACAAGCATAAGAACATAGTAACTTGGTTTGAGAGCGTTTTGATTTGCGAGCAACTTTTTTTTTAAATTCTGACTTGGTTTGCGATTGTTGACGTGCAGAATTCATGCTAAACAGGCCTGCAGTACCTCATTTGGCCTGAGGTATGGGGGCGCAGAAGCCGAGCAGAGCCGAAAATAGGCCTGGAGTACCTCATTTGGCCTGAGGTACGGGGACGCAGGAGCAGAGGAGAGCCAAACATTGGCCTGCAGTACCTAATTTGGCCTAAGGTACAGGGGCGCAGGAAACAAGCCAAAGTGTCCTCCGGCCTTTTGTGGGCTCTCTGGCATCCCCCACCTCTGGCCCCATTCGGTATTTCATCCAGTTGAAGTCAATATGGAACAAATTATTTTCGTTTCCATTGACTTCAATGGGAAAACTCGCTTTGATATGCGAGTACTTTGGATTACGAGCATACTCCTGGAACGGACAATGCTCGTAATCTGAGGTTTAACTGTATCACTGGGTGCCTGACTTTAAGTCATTTTTCCAGTTTAGATAGGATAGACTGAAGACATTGTTATATCATAGTATCTATAGAGAACAAATGATCACCGCCCCATTGGAACGTGTATGCTAGAGGAAATATGGCTAATTCAATAAGACTTTTGGCCTTCAGAACATGACGTGTGATGTTCTCGAGTATCTTTGGCTCAATTGCAAATGTAAATAAAATGGCAGCTCTTTTATGTAAAGGTTATTCTTATTTTAAAGCGGTTGTAGACCTGCATCAAAATGTATTTATTTATTTTTCTCCTGCAAGGCAAAAGTCATAATGAGCTAATATGCACCGCATATTAGCTCATTATGAAATACTTACCTCGGAACGAGGTGTGTAGAACTTACCTGGTCCACGCCGAGCGAGATATCGTCTTGACTCGGCGTGTCTTCCGGGTATCGCCGATCCAGCGCTGTGATTGGCTGGAGCAGCGATGACGCATGCGCGCGGGGAGATTTAAATTCGGCAAGGTCCGGCGGCGGCCGGTCCTTTCGCCGTAGATCCCCCCTGTGCATGCGTCGCTGCAATCAGTGGCGCATTGCGAGGGGAATATCTCCTAAACCGTGCAGGTTTAGGAGATATTCTCCTTACCTGCAGGTAAGCCTTATTATAGGCTTACCTGTAGGTAAAAGTAAAAAAAGTGGGTTTACAACCACTTTAAGTTTTATGATATTACACATCCCAGACATATACATCTAAGGTGCAAGCCTTGTCATATGAAAGACCTTCTAAAAGCATTTACAATGCCATAAGGGGGTTCATCAGCCTATGAAAAAAAAGAAAAGAATCCTGTCTTGGAAAAGGCAGCTGCAGTTGCTGACTTCTCATCTCATTTGTCATGCTGTCACCGTCAAGCCCGTAAACCTCTAACCAAGATTAGGGGCCAGATTCTTAGAGGCACTACGACTGGGTATCTCAGATACCCCGTCGTATCGCCGTTTTTTTCCCCGGGTATCTATGCGAGTGATTCCTAGAATCACTTAGGCATAGATACGGGTGAAGATCCGACAAGTGTAATACAATTACACTTGCGGATCGTAGATGTAATGACAACTCCGGCCACTAGGTGGCCTTTACGTTGTTTTCTCATTTGCCTATGCAAATGAGGCTAATACGCTGATTACGAACGCTTTTACGCCGCCACGTCGTCGCTTACGTCGTTTTCGTCCGCGTAAGGTTACCCCTGCTAATATGTGGAGTAACCTTACACAGTACCGTCGGATGCCGTCGGGTGCCGTCGGATGCCATGTTAAGTATGGCGTCGGGTCAGCGTTGGCTTTTTCCGTCGGTTACATCGTTTTACTAAGTCGTTCGCGAATAGGGCATTGCGTAAGTGACGATCACGTTGTTATGACGTCGGTTTCAACAACGCTTTCCGACGTGAGCTGGAGCATGCGCACTGGGCTTTTTCCCCGGCCGGCGCATGCGCAGTTCGATCGACGCGGGGGCGCGCGTAATTTAAATACAAGCCGCCCCCTTTGAATTACGCGGGCTTACACTGGACCATTTACACTACGCCTCCGCAAACTATGGAGCAAGTGCTTGGAGAATACGGCACTTGCTCTGTTAAGTTGCGGCGGCGTAGTGTAAATGGCTTACGCTACGCCAAGGCAAATCTATGAGAATCTGGCCCTAGGTATGCAAGTACTGTACAGAATTATGGAATTATTTTGACGTTCATACTCTCCACATATCTTCCAGGTCAGTGACTCAGGAAGTGTTGAAGTCATTGGGTGACCTAGACAGCAATTTTAGAAGCAAGTCAGCAACAGCATTTCCCATATTTTTTTCAGGAAAGGTTTATTTTAAAGTGGATGTAAACACTCCACACCCAGTGAAGTGAACAGCCTCAGACGACACACAGGGATGAAACAAATCTCCCTATATAGGTTTTACATTTATATCTGCTGTCTTCACATTTATATACTGTTTAGAAAGTTCAGATCGTGTTAGGAAATGTTCTCTTCCTGGTTAACACAGAGTGTGATGTCAGGGCATAAAGCCAAGATAGCCAGCATTGCTGAGTGGAGGAAAGGAGCACACCCCCTCTCATCATAGGCAGAGACTCTCAAAGGTGTTTTGTAATAGGGCCTGCTCCCTGCTAATCTATTTTAGCAACCTCCCCAGACAGAAGATTCAGGCTGCTTTTGTCTAAAAAGTCTGAGAATTTGTCAGGAGTTATCAGGCTAATAAGAGATGAACAGTTCAGGAGACAGAGCTACAGGACTTAGCTCATTGAAAAGAGATAACAAAATACTGCAGATATATGTGCCCAGCTCAAACTTCATGAATTGGGTTTACATCCACTTTATCATCTAAAAGCAAGAATAAACAAGTAACAGTGCACTTTATTAGTCCTTAGATATTATGGCTGCATTTGTTTTCTATTATTTTTATTTGTACCTGGTGATTCTACCAGTAATACACTTTCTGTCTAGGATAACCACACTCACTTACCTCACTGTGTCTATGGAGGAGCTGCGTGGACACCTCAGGAAAATAGGAGAGGTTAGTAATACAGAATCTGAAGCTACCTATCTGTCTCCTCATCTCCATAACATGGGGGAAAGAGGGTATTCTGCATCCACTACCTGAGTTTTTAGTGCAGAAGAGTGCATATGAAGTTTTAGGAGCATACTGGATTTCTGGCAGTTTTTTTGTTACCTATTCAACAAATATAACAGTTCAGTTTTAAGACCCCCTTCATACTGGCACCGCTCTGCGTTAGCGGTAAAGCGCGGCTAGTTTTAGCAGCACTTTTCAACAGCTAGTGGGGTGCATTCAAACCCCGCTAGCGGCCGAAGAAAGGGATAAATGTGAACGAAAAGCTCTGTTGCTTCGGCAGCGGCACCCACTGATTTCAATGGGCAGGGGCGGTGGAGGGGCGGTGGAGGAGTGGTGTATACACTGCTCCAAAGATGCTGCTTGCAGGACTTTTACTAACGTCCTGCAAGTACACCGCCCCAGTGTGAAAGCACTCGAGCTTTCTCACTGGGACTGCAGGGGAGGTGTTTTTCAGGCACTTTACAGGTGCTATTTTTAGCCCTTTAGTGCCTGAAAAACACCTCCAGTATGAAAGGGGTCTAATGGTATTTATCCATACAGAACAAAAGGGAGCAAATAAAAGAAGTTCATTTTCAGGGTTTACTTACTTAAGACTCACTTCGCTGTACTTCTCCTGTGGATCACAGGAGTGCAGTTCGTTCTGCACTACTTTGACATGTTTTCAGCAGACAGCAGGCTGAGGCCTGCTGTCGCTGATGTCACAAAGCCAGTCCAGGCTGGAGAAAGATTGAGACCTTTTGGTCGGGATCCACTCAGATACCTGGACTGACACCCAGCTCAGCCTCTCAACGAATCGCTGAGAGGCTGAGCCAGCTGCTCCCGCCCCCTTAACAGCCCAGCAATCCAGTGAGCACTGATGGGGGCAGAGCAGAGAGCCAGTGACTGACACCCGAGTGATCAGCGGTGTTTGATCGATCGATTCTCAGTGATAGAGTCGGCGGGGGACAGATGCAGCATCGGACCAATGCTGCATTCACCTAGGTGAGTATGATGGGGGTAGAGCAGAGAGCCACTGACTTGACACCTAAGCGATCAGCTGTGTTTGAACGCTCGATTCTCAGTGCTAGAGCCGGCGGGGGACAAATGCAGAGTCGGATCAATGCTGTGGTGATTATGATTTAAAAAAAAAAATCTAAATTTCTCTTTTAAATTTAGTTAAAAGCTCTGTTTAATATAAGACAACCTGCGAATATTTCTGACCTAGAAGCATTGACCAATAAAAAAAAAAAAAAAAAACTATAGCAATAGAAAGACTGCAAACAAGAACAATCTTGTACAGGTTGTGAATGCAGAAGTTATCAAAAACTGATAAGGTGCTCCAATTTTTGGCACCTTAGAAATTGTAGTTTTTATTTTTTCCAGTTTGTTAAAATAATTAGAAATAGTGGATTGCAAAAATATGCCATGTTTAACCCCTTGGAGCAGACGCCTGCTGGCCCATATAGAATTTCAGGAGGCAGGGTGAGGCTTATGGTCATGTGACCACTGTGATTGCCTATAACGGCAGCCACATGATCAGAAAGCTCCTAATCACAAGAGCTCAATTGGGAGCTTTCAGTTAGCTACCAGAACCTGTGCCAGGAGCATACAGGACACGCGCCCTCACCACAGCTCTATATGCACCCATGCGCGCAAATATGTGGCCGCTCGGCAGCAAGGCACACCCACCGAGAGGCTGTATATTTGCATGCACCAAGAGGTTAGAGCAGATTCCAACCTTCTCAGACATATTTCTTTTTCGAAGTCTGATGGGAGTGAAGCAGATTTTGTGTGCTGGACAGCACCAGAGAGAAACTGAGCTATCTATCTATCTATCTATCTATCTATCTATCTATCTATCTATCTATCTATCTATCTATCTATCTATCTATCTACATATATCTATCAGTCTAATCTTAATCTATAATGATATTTACATACATACCCTGGAAAAAAAAGAAGCGTCATAAAAGCATTTAAAAAATCTGTCTCGCATTTGTGCAACATATTTATTTAAGAAATTAATCACTTTTTTTTACAGTAAATGAATCTGTTCTTTGACAGAACTGTTGCAAACATCTTTCCTGTGAAGTGGTGGAGTTTTAGATTCTATGCAGACAGGGCTTACTGTAAAAAAACACCAGTTCTTTTGGCAGAAAAAAACTCTTATGCCGCGTACACACGATCATTTTTCGGCATGAAAAAAACGTAGTTTTAAATTTTTTTTATTTTTAAATGAAGTTGTGTGGGCTTCACATCATTTTTCGGGTTCTGAAAAAAAGTAAAAAAAAAAAATTCAAACATGCATGCGTTTTAAATGATGTTGTTTTTCGGGTTGTAAAAAATGATCGTGTGTGGGCTAAAACGACGTTAAAAACCTGCACATTCTCAGAAGCAAGTTATGAGACGGAGCGCTCGTTCTGGTAAAACTACCATTTGTAATGGAGTAAGCACATTCATCACGCTGTAACAGACAGAAAAGCGTGAATCGTCTTTTACTAACACTGAATCAGCTAAAGCAGCCCCAAGGGTGGCGTCATCCGCATGGAACTTCCCCTTTATAGTGCCGTCGTACATGTGCTTTGCTAGAGCATTGTGCTTTGCGCTTTGCTAGAGCATTTTTTTTAAACCATCATGTGTGGGCAGCGTTGTTTTAATGATGAAGTTGGAAAAAACAAAGTTTTTTCTACATGCCGAAAAACTTCATTTTTTTCATGCCAAAAAATGATTGTGTACGCGGCATTAGAAAGAGCGTTTTTGTTCAGGCGTTTATGAACATTAAGCAGCGTTCAGTAGTGTTTAGTGTTTTTTTCTGACAGAAAACTGCTCTCAAAAAAGCAAACCAGGTTTTTTTTCTGGCTCTAAACACTGAGCTTAAAATATCCTAATGTGCATGGACACATAGGATAACACTGAGCTACTTCTACAGGCAAAACACAATGTTGGTGGGGTCCCCTCTGAATCAATACTAGCCCCCAGGGGCCTGGTATGGACCTGGGGGGGACCCCACGCAGTTTTTTTTCACAATTTTTTTTTTTTAGCCAGCAATTCTTTTTTTTACATTCAGCTGTCAGTGGAGAAGTCCGCTGACAACTGATGACTCACCAGTTGTTAAGGATGTGGCAGCCAGCTTCCTGGCCCTCTCCTGAGAAAAAACGATAAAAAAAATGCAAAATGCAAATAGCGGTAAAAATGTTTTGGATGCAGGTCCATGCAAAATGCTGCATTTTGGGGGAGGCACAAAAATGCATTGATTTGAACGTGTGCCACAGAAACCCATGTTAAAAAAATGTCCTGCATTTCTGAAAAATGCAAAATGCATAAAAAAACCAAATTGTGAATCGAGCCTAAGAGGCAAAAAAAAGGAGTAATATAAATACTACCACCTTTCTTACCACCACTTTCCTTACATCCACTTTCCCTAACTACCACTTTCATTGCCACCACTTTCCTTACCACCACTTTACTTGCCTCCACATTCCTTACCACCACTTTACTTGCCTCCACATTCCTTACCACCACTTTACTTGCCTCCACATGCCTTACCACCACTTTGCTTACCACCACGTTCCTTGCCTCCACATTCCTTACCACCACATTCCTTACCACCACTTTCCCTACCATCACTTTCCCTACCACCACTTTCCCTACCACCACTTTCTTTACCACCACTTTCCCTACCACCACTTTCTTTACCACCACTTTCCTTACCACCACATTCCTTACCACCACTTTCCCTACCACCACTTTTCTTGCCTCCACATTCCTTACCACAACTTTCCTTACCACAACTTTCCTTACCACCACTTTCCTTGCCTCCACATTCCTTACCACCGCTTTGCTTATGGAACCATACAGCAAAACTATCACAAATAAGAACTACTTGAAGTTGTCACACATGTCAGTACTAATAAAAAAATGTCATAGAATTTTCATATATTTAGTGCAAGGCTTTCGACAACCGACAGATCACTGCAAATGTGTGACAAATGTATTTTTCAATCTTTCCCCTAAAGTTTTAAAGGTGTAAAGAAAGTTTAAGAAAACACGTGCTTACTTTATTATATTCTCCTATTATCATCTATGTCTAAGTCACCATAGATAAAACAATATCTTGCTACTACTTAGAATACAGTTATGAATAGCCTTGATTTATCGTTATCCAACATCCATACATTTTTACCTGAGAAGACTTGCAGTATCAGGTGGCCTTGTTCTGTAAACTTCTCACAATCCTCTTCTCTCCGGTCTCATAGACCTTTATCTGCCAGGGCAGTCACTTACATGTACTATTGTGGGCTATTTACCTCTTAGTCTTTCAGAGCCGCACACAGAAATGTAGCAATGTACTGCTAACCTGACCGCGCCCCAAAGCAGACACACCTGTAGGTTTGCATGCAATCAGTGAAAATCTACATATGATAAAAACAGGAATGCTTGCTGTATAATAAGTATGTGCTGTACTTTCAAGTTATTTAACCCACGTATAGTAAGTTTCAACTGTCTCAGCCAGAGTTCAGTATTCTAGCTGCTGTTCCCCTCACACCTGCTTCCAGGCATTCTTTCTAAGACGGGACCATCACTGGCCCTCGGCACAGTGGTAGAACTTGCTGGTAATTGTGTAGTAGGTGACACTATAGGCAGTGCCGCAATAGTTGCTGAGCAGCAGAGGGCTTATGGTATGTGTTTGATGTAGGAAGCGGTTGTGGAACGACACGAGTAGTGTACAGAGCAGAGTAAAACTAGTGCAGTTAATGCCTTGGGGCCATAGATGATGTGGAAGATTACAAAGAAAACACTTGAACTATGGTGTATAAAAAAGCAAAGCGTGTGCATTAGTTCATAGTAAATTTTAGCGCAATAAAGATAGGTAATATGCTTAAGGCTTCTATCTTACCTGGAATTTAAAGTGGTCCTGTCATTGTCAGAATAAACTGAGAACATAGCGCCAAATGTTATGAGTCCACAATATTTTATTGCCATAATTAATTTGATAACTGGAAGACGAGTGATAGACAACACATTTCAGGAGCCAAAAAATCCCCTTCATCGTGACTTATAAAAGTGGGATATATTAACCCTTTGTCACATATTGACAGACCCTGTTGTGAAATCTGTTGAAAGTCATATTGCACTATACCTCTGAGGCCCTGTACACACGATCAGACATGTCTGATGAGACTTGTCCGATGGACCGTTTTCATCAGACAACTCTGAACTTGTCTGATGTGCGTACACACCATCGGACCAAAATCCGATCTGACCAGAACGCGGTGACGTAGAACACAACGACGTGATGAAAAAACGAAGTTCAATGCTTCCAAGCATGCGTCGACTTGATTCTGAGCATGCGCAGGGTTTTGGTCCGACGGACAGGTTTCCATCGGACAGGTTTTAAAGCATGTTTTAAAACTTCATATCACTGAAGGAAGGATGAATGGAAAAATGTACCAAGATATTCTTGATAAAAATCTGCTGCCATCTACCAGGATTATGAAGATGAAACGAGGGAGGACATTTCATCAAGACAATGATCCCAAACACAAAGACAAGGAAACTTGGTTTCAAAGAAATAAAATAAAGCTGCTAGAATGGTCAGGCCATTAACCTGACTTGAATCCAAATGAAAATCTATGGAAGGAACTAAAGATCAGAGTTCATAGAAGATGCCCACAGAACCTTCAAGATTTGAAGACTGTGGAAGAATGGGCCAAAATCACACCTGAGTAATGCATGCGACTAGTTTGTCCATACAGGAGGCACCTTGAAGCTGGGACATTCAAGGAAGTGTAGCACGCTGGGAGGCAGGTTTTTCCCTGCTCCCAGCTTTCATTGAGAAGACAGATTGGGGACTTTAAGGCTGGGTTCACACTTGTGCAGTGTGTATTTCAGCTTGTTATCCCTGCAGATAAGGGAAGTGTTCAGCAGATTAGCTCCGTTTTGCTGAGAATTTGGAGACCTGGGGGAAGTTCTGAGTGAGAGGAGAGTGGGGGAGAAGTGTATTGAGCTGAATGAGAGAAATTCCTGTAGAGAACTGAACACATCTGAGAATCAGCTGCGTACCCATAGAAGATAATGGGACTGAATTCGCACCTGAGCCGCACTGCAAGGCCTCCACAACGCAGAACAAAATGTTCTGCGTATTAGATGCGGTTTAAGCCGCAACCAATTCGCATAGGTTTGAGCCCGGCCTTAGGCGGCGTCTGCTTCACAAACACCCCCGGAGGGCTTGATTCACAGGTGGGTGGCTGTATGGGACGAGGCGGGGGGGGGGGTCGGGTACAACCACGTTGGGGTCCCCACGCGCTCGGCGGCCGCGGGTTTTTATTTTTGCTTCCCAAGGCCCAGGCCACAAACACGGCGGATGTACAGGAGCCCCCAGGTGGATCCTCTGCCCCCGCCGGCCTAGCGTCTGGGTGCAGTGGGCAGGGCGTTGGGCAGTAATGGCGCCCAATCCTCGTCCGCATGGTTACAGCCTGTTGCAAACCCAACCCCCCCCCCCACGGGCAGAGGAACGCATTTTTCGGCCGGGGAGTATGGCGGACGCAATCCGCCGCTTAGTCTGAGCCCGGTGGGCGGGGCTTCGGGCCGGAATGGCGCCCGATCCTCGCCACGCGGAGGAACAGCCGGGGGGGCGTTCAGGATCGCGACCACCGGTTCCAGGGCAGTGGGGAGGCCGGAGTCCCCGGATCGGAGAAGGGAGGTCGAGCGGAGGTCCGTCGGTGGGAGCAGCGGAACGGAGACGTCCACGGCCGGGTCGAGTGGTAGAGGACGATCCGCCGGGAGGCTGGGATCTTCGGCCTCCAGGCCTTCCGTGCCTGGGAGGCAGATGTCAGCGAGGACGCCGGCCTCGGAAGATCGTTTGGAGGGGGAGGCATCAGGATCGTAGGAAGAGGGTCGCATGGATGAATCGCCTGCGGTGGAGTTGCCGGTGACGGCTGTGGGGGACGTTCCAGGCCAGCCTGGTGAGTCCACTAACAATACTTTTGGGGAATTTTTGTTACTGCAGGGTGTTCGCTGGTGGGGGGCGGGGGTCCCCCTGTAATTGGGGTAATGTGGGGGGGGTAATGTTTGCCGACAACCAGGGGCCCCGGGGGGGCGGGAGTGTTGCCTGCTGCCCAGGGTTCCCCTGGGGGGGGGGCTTACAGGATTTGTTGTGTGTTAATTTTTGGGACCTGGTACAGCGTTGCCAGGGGGGGGGACACCATCTCAGGCGGCACCCTGGGTTAGGGGATCGGCTTGGGGGGGTTCCTGTGGCTGTTGGGGTACCTCCCCCGGTGGGGGGGGGGTACGTGGGTGGTGCAGGACAGTAGTTCCTGACGTGACACGGGGCGTGAGAAGACGGGGGGGGTCAGGACGGACGTGGTACGGATGGCTGATGCGGCCGAAGGTGAGTTTTATATATGTATGCTTGGGGGGGCCGCTGGGGGGCTCATCTGAAGCAGGAGGTCAGGGGAAAAATTGAAAAAGGTGAGTATGCGGAGATTCTTTCCCTGTTGCTTTTGGAGAAGTTTAATTTGGGTAGGGTGAAGCCAGACAGTTTTTGGAAAAGGATGACGAGGTGAAGAGAAGGTAGGGGTGATTCCTAGTACGTTCGGCGATTGGTTGCAGCGCCTTGGGGAGAAGAGCCCGGAGCACTGTTCTGCGCTTTTCTGCTATATGGACGCTATGTGGGAAGCTTATCGGGTATATGGGGGGTTAAAGTATGACGAGCAGTTTCATCAGCGGCGGGCTGGGCGCCCTACGCTGCGATGGGACCACAAAGATATCAGTTTGTGGATATGGATGATTTCCGCGCCCCAGTCTAATCCTCAGTTTTTCAGGGCGGGGCCAAGGGTACGCCCACTTCTGGATCGCCGGCCGGGAAAAAAATGGGGGGGTGTGTTGGGGGAACAACGCCAGTGAGGGGGGAAAGGAGGGGACCTTTTTCGCGTAGATACCCAGACAGGGCGGCAGCGCCGCTGCTCGTGGAGGAGTTTATCCGAGGGATTTGTCATTCCCTGTTCTTTGTCGAAGGTGCAGGGGGATCGTGATTCACTCGGGGGCAATGGAGGGTATGCTGCTGGGGGACAAGGTGGAGGACCTCCGGCTGGTGTTCCGGGGGGATGTTGGGGTGGAATGAGGTTCAGCTAAGGGAGTTGCAGTCACTGCTAGGTAAGTTGACCTTCGCCTGCCGTATCATTCCCATGGGCAGGGTGTTCTGCGGACGGCTGTCGGCAGCTACAGTGGGGACAGGGCCCCCGACGCCTTCCATTCGCTGGTCAGGGCAATGTAAGGTGGATCTGCAGGTGTGGCACACCTTCTGGGAAGAGTACAATGGGCGGGCGTTTTGTATGTCGGGGCCGGTGAGGAACTTTGATTGGTAGATCGTCAGGGACGTGGCGGGCTCCATGGGTTACGGGGGCTTTCTTCAGGGGACAATGGAGCGGGGAGGCGTGACCGGAGTCCTGGGTGGCGGCGGGTTTTTAAAAGGAACCTGGTGCTGCTGGAGCTCTGTCATGTGGTGGTAGTGATCGAGCTGTGACAATATGGGGTTGGTGGAAGTTATCAACCGAGTTTCCGGATCCTCGTTGCCGGTGGTTCGGTTGCTGCGCCACCTCGTGTTGCGCTGTTTACACTGGAACATCTTTCTGTACGCTGGGCACATTCCGGGGTGTAGACAACAGACTCGCTAAAGCTCGGTTTTTCAGTGGGACAAGTCAGAGAGCTGGCTACGCAGGAAGACAGAGGAGGGGCCCCAGGCCCGGGGGGGATGTGGGGCATTGCGTTGGGGTCGCCACAAGCTGGCTCAGGAGGTCGGTGAGTGGGCCGATATGGGCGGCGTACGCGAAGGTAAGGGACGAATGGTCTGTGTTAAAACGGCGGGTGGATGCCGAGCTGGGGGAGGTGGAGCTGGGTTGGTTGGTGGTGTATTTTGCGGCTGGACAGATGGAAAAAAGGGGGGGTAAAACAGGCGGGTAAGGATTACAGAAAAGTCACGTTCTTAGGGAACGGCGGGGACCGGTGAATTTTCGATTTTGCGGAAGATTTGTGGCGTTTTGGGGGACATCCAGTTATTTTTACTCCATACGGTTTTGTGGTGGCGTTTTTTCAAATTTTTAGGGTGGGTGAGTTGGTCAGCCCTTCCAGATAGGTGGCGGGAGGTCTAATGGTAGAGGATGTGCAGTTGGTGAAGGACAGCGTGGTTTTCGTTTTTGTGGGTCCAAAACGGATCAGAGGGAAAAAGGGGGTGGATGCGTTTGTATCCTTTGCTGGGTTCGGGGGGTCTGCCCTCTGCGGACGGTGCAGGAGTTTTTTAACGATACGCCCTGGGTTGGAGGGGCCCTTCTTTATGCATGGGGATGGTTCGTTTGTGTCACGGTTTCAGTTGGGACAGGTGTGTAAGAAATGTCTGACAACGGCTGGGTTTGCTGAGTTACAATTTACCTCACACTCCTTCCGCATCGGGGCGGCCAGGTGCGGGTTGGATGAGGTGGCGGTCAAAAAGGATCGGGTGGTGGGGAATCTAGAAGATTTCGTTCTTGTGTGCGCCAACACATGGCGCTGGATTGAGGTGTGGTGGTGAGGTATGGACTGGAGGAGGTGGGTTCATGATATTCCGGAGGGTCGTGGCATGATTATCACTGTTGTTATTTGTTTTCAGAGGGAGGTCACTCACACCGCGTGTGGATCATGGGGCATTATTCTGTTTGCAAGGGGGGGCAAGGAGAGTGGATGCTAGGCCCGGATGTAGACAGTTGAGGATTTCCAGGCGGGAGGTGAGAATTCGTTGGCTGGCGGTTTCCTGGGATGAGGTAGGGCAGGGTGCTGCCGGAGGTGCAGCGCTATGCCCGGCTCGACCGGCTGCCCGACGTGTCAGTTTTACACGTGTGGGGCAATGACCTTGGGGGTTCGGTCGATGGGGGATTTTATCTCCGCTGTTAAGGCGGACATACTCATGTTCAGGGCAGCTTTTCCAGGGATGTTGCGGGTGTGGCCTGACATAGTAGCTCGGACCACATGGTGCATGGCAAGGTCAGTGGCTAGCAAGAGGAACAAGGTGGTGGGGAGGTTTGTGGCTAAGCACGGGGGGTTGGTTAATGTGGGTCTGTACCTGCTTGTAGATGGTGTTCACCTAACCGTTGTGGGTATGGATTTGTGGGTACTAGGTTACAGGAGGGGATATAGAGGGCCCTGCGGGTGTGGAGGGGTCCGTAAGGGAAAGGGGGTTCCCCTTCCGGCCTGTGGCGGTGTCCTTTGGTCTTTGATGGTGACAGTTAACAGATGGAATGGAAATGGTGGGGGGGCTCATCGGTGGGATGGCCCCCATATGGTGTTATTCCAGTGGAACGGTGTCCGCTGGAATACGGTTATGGTACACTGCGGTGTAAAAAGGGGGTGTCTCCGAGCTGGAGTCGGCTGGGGGCCGGATATGGTAATGGTAACGCAGTGTAATGGAAAATAAAAAGGTTTAAGTGGGGTTGCTGTCAAAGACCAAATTGGACGGGTGTTAATAAAGTTATTTGGGTTAAATGTTAATGAATAAAGTTTTGTTTACTTGGAATTAGTTAATTGGATTTAAATATTTAATTTGGTTTAAAAAAATAAATAGGCTGTCGTGGCCGAGTTTACTCCAACTCCTGTGTCTATCTCGTAAATGGGTAAATGGAAAAATGTTTAAAGAATTTGGGGGGTTCTAAAGGTGGGGAGTAAAAGGTTGGACTATCTTATCTACACTAGTCAAGGAAAGCCCGGAGTGACATGACAAAAAAGACAAATAACGGAGGGCTGGGCATGACTGTGTGAGGAGTAGTGCAACAAAGGGTTAAGGAAGGAAGGAGTGGCTGTAGGAGCTCTGGTGACTGGGTAGGAGGAACCCCCTTTATAAAGGGGGGTGGGGGCACACGTGGGACATTCAAGGAAGTGTAGCACGCTGGGAGGCAGGTTTTCCCACCCACCCTCCCTGTTTTTGTGGTATGTTTGGTGTTGTGCGTCTGTTTTCTTTTCTTTCAGATTCGGAAGAGGGGTCATCACGACAGTGTTGGCGGTGTCCTTCGGTCTTGGATGGTGGCGGTTAACAGATGGAATGGAAATGGTGGGGGGGGGCTCATCGGTGGGATGGCCCCCTTTATGGTGTTATTCCAGTGGAACGGTGTCCGCTGGAATATGGTTATGGTACACTGGTAAAAAGGGGGTGTCTCCGAGCTGGAGTCGGCTGGGGGCCGGAGATGGTAATGATAACGCGGTGTAACGGAAAATAAAAAAGGTTTACGTGGGGGTGCTACCCAACCTCCCGTTTTGTGGTATTTTGGTGTTGTGCGTCTGTTTTCTTTTCTTTCAGGTTCTGAAGAAAGGTTGTCATGACAGTGTTGGCGGTGTCCTTTGGTCTTTGATGGTGACAGTTAACAGATGGAATGGAAATGGTGGGGGGGCTCATCGGTGGGATGGCCCCCGTATGGTGTTATTCCAGTGGAACGGTGTCCGCTGGAATACGGTTATGGTACACTGCGGTGTAAAAAGGGGGTGTCTCCGAGCTGGAGTCGGCTGGGGGCCGGATATGGTAATGGTAACGCAGTGTAATGGAAAATAAAAAGGTTTAAGTGGGGTTGCTGTCAAAGACCAAATTGGACGGGTGTTAATAAAGTTATTTGGGTTAAATGTTAATGAATAAAGTTTTGTTTACTTGGAATTAGTTAATTGGATTTAAATATTTAATTTGGTTTGAAAAAAAAAAAATAGGCTGTCGTGGCTGAGTTTACTCCAACTCCTGTGTCTATCTCGTAAATGGGTAAATGGAAAAATGTTTAAAGAATTTGGGGGGTTCTAAAGGTGGGGAGTAAAAGGTTGGACTATCTAATCTACACTAGTCATGTCTGATCCTGCTCTCCTGTGTATGACTATGGCTATCCACCTAACCACTCTGACTCCTGCTCTGCCTAAGTCCTGCTTCTTCCCACGGGTGCCACCAGTCTGCAGACTCTATCCCGGTTTCTCATCAGAGTACCTAGACATCTCGTCTGACTACACTGCAGTTAGAAACATCCCTGCAAGCAATTACAGTAGGCGACCCATGTTTCTTTGAGCCTGACTCCTCCTGTTCCACCTACTTCTCCAGATACCAACATACCACACCATCATGTAAATGAATAAGGGGTACCCTTGCTCATTAATTAAAAAAAAGATTTTTGTACTTCATTGAGTTCATCAGGGGACACAGGGCATTGTCCAATCACCTGTAGGTGGAAAATAAGCAATTAAGTGAGGATGTATGATAGAGAAAATATAATTAGTGAAAAAAAAACACACACACACTTTAACAAGTTCTTTATTTAAACAACACACACACACACTGTGTGAGGGTACGTGTCATGCTGCAGGCTCTGACAGGACAGCCAGGCAATACATGGACACTGCTGAATGGACACATCCTCTTAAAAATCTGGATTTTGTCTGTTGCTGATCCATGAGGTTGGCCACCCAGTGACCTACATTATTGACCTCATCCATTTGGGTTCCTGTTCCTGGAGGTAGGCGTTTGACCAGATTGGTTCCACCATTCAAGCCGGAGCGACCATCCATACAGAGCCCTAGGTCTGCTGAGACCATCATGCTTTCTTTGACTTACTGTTAAGACTAACATGTGAGTCCACCACAGCTGGTAAGAGTACCCACTCCTTTTCTTTGATACTTGGATGATCACTACAGACAAGCCATTGATTTTATATCCACTGATTTACCTGAATTGACATTGCACCTGTGAAGTGATTCACTCACCTGTTGGGAGACATATCAATGGACTATACCCATTCACATTATTGTGTATTTGCTGTGTGATTCACTTTTGCCATAGTGTCTCACCGATATTTTGAACTATCCTTATTGGATTTCATTTATGCATGTTCTTTGGTTTTTGGTTGTAATTGCATAATTATTCCATTTTAGCGCTGCACTTATTGTACTTTACACACAGCTCTCCCCGTTCTTCAGCTCCGGGGACCGATCACGGGACTCCAGCGGCGATCGGGTCCGCGGGTTTCGCAGTCACGAAGCTTCGGACCCGGGTCGCGTGCATGCGCCCGTGGCGCGCTCAACCCCACAGCTGGGCTTAAAGGGCAACGTACAGGTACGTTGATGTCCCCAGCCGTGCCATTCTGCCGACGTATATCGGCGTGAAGGGGTCCTTAAGTGGTTAATATAGCTTACCTGTAAAATCCTTTTCTTGGGAATACATCACAGGACACAGAGCCTTAATTACTTAATGGGTTATGTAGTCACCACAGGTGATTCGACACTAGCAAACCCAATTAGAATTGAGTTCCTCCCCTATATATCCCCTCAGTTTTATAGCAAAGCAATAAGTGTCCTACGTTTAACTCCGAAGAGGGGTGGGAGCTCTGCGTCCCGTGATGTATTCCCAAGAAAAGGATTTTACAGGCAAGCTGTATTAAAAAATTAAATTTTCTTGCTCATACATCACGGGACACAGTGCCTTAACTACTTAATGGGATAACTACTTAATGGGATGTCCCATAGCAATGCTAAAATTGAGGGGAGGGAGACACAGAAAAGAAATAAGACCGCCATTGGGCCAGAGGATCTATGCTGCTGCCTGCAGTACACTACGCCTGAAGGCGGCATCCTCATACCCTCTCACATATACCTGGTAGAACTTAGTAAATGTAAGGACCGAAGACCAAGTAGCAGCCTTACAGATATGAGCCATGGAGGCCTGGTGATGCACTGCCCACGAAGCACCAACTGCTCTAGTCGAGTGCGCTTTCACCTGAAAAGGAGGTATTTTTTTTTCTAAACCATAGGCCTGAATAATGACTTGTCGAATCCAACATGCAATAGTAGACTTCGACGCTGCCTGGCCCTTCCTTGAGCCCTGTGGCAGAATAAACAGACAATCAGTCTTTCATATCTGAGCCGTAGCTTGCAGATAAACTTTTACAGCTCTTACAACATCAAGAGAGTGTAGACTCTCTTCCTCCGCAGACTGTGGATCTGGAAAAAAAGACGGTAGGACTATATCTTGATTCAGATTAAATCCTGAAACCACCTTAGGCAAGAAAGTTGTGTGAGGACGCATCACCACCCTGTCATCATGAATAAACATATACAGTCCTTTTTCACGAAAGAGCCACCAATTCCAATACCCTCCTTGCTAAGGATATGGCTATGGGAAAAAAACTGTTTCTTTGTCAAAAGACTTAAAGAAGCATGGCTCAGCACAGCACTCCCTGAACAAATGCCCGGACTAGGGAATGAGAGGCAAGCGGTCTTTGAAAGAATACCAACAAGGCCAAGATTTGGCCCTTGATAGTGCTCAAGGCTAACTTCATATTTAGGCCCAACTGAAGAAAGGCAAGAATCCTATTAATGACATACTTCCTAGGATGCCATCTTCTGGGTTCACACCAGGAAACATATGCCTTTCAAATTCTGTACTAGATGAGCCTGGAGGCCGGCTTCCTAGCATTAACCAGAGTGGATAGGACTGGACCTGTGAGCCCACGTTTTATCAGAATGTGGGTCTCAACAGCCAAATTTAGACTTTGTAAGGCAGGATGGAATATTGGACCCTGTGATAGTAGGTCCGAGCGTAGTGGGAGAACCCAAGGTCTTCCTTCTGCCATCCTAACGATTTCTGCGTATCAGGGTCTACTGGGCCAAGCCGGGGGGACCAAAATCATTGGCTTTCCTTCCATCTTGACTCTGAAGGAATCGTGGGAGAAGCGGAACTGGAGGGAATGCAAAAATCAGAGAATATCAATCCCACAAAATTGTCAGGGCATCCGACCCTTGAGCAAAAGGATCTCTTGTTCTTGACACAAAGTTGTCCAGTATTGTGTTGAACCTGAAAGCCAACAGGTCCGCATTTGAAATATGATTTGAAATATGTCAGAGGGTAGAGACCATTCTAATGGACTCAGCTCCTGGCGGCTTAAAAAATCTGCCTGCCAATTTTCTACCCCTGGAATGAAGACCGCAGACAGGCAAGGAATATGCCTTTCTGCCCAGGACAAAATGTGATTCACCTTTCTTTGAGCATCCAGACTTCTTGTGCCCCCTTGGTGATTGATATAGACCACAGCTGTAGCATTGTCGGACTGTATCTGAACAGTACAACCCTGCAGTCAGTAAGACCAGACTCTGAGGGCCAGATGAATTGCCCGAATCTCCAGAATGTTGATAGGTAGGAGCTTTTCGGCTCCGGACCACTTCCCCTGGGCAGATGCCTCTTCTAGAACTGCTCCCCCCCCCCAGCCTAGTAGGCTGGGTTCTGTGGTTACCATCTTCCAGGTAACTGGAGTATGTTTCAATTTTTTTTTTATTAAAGTTAAATAGGAATACAATGGGCCAGATTCTCATAAGAATTATGCGGTGAATCTATACATACACCGGCGTAATTCGAATATCCCGCCGGCGTATCATTGTTTTGTATTCACAAAACAAGATACGCTGGAATTACGCTAGGATCTGACTGGCGTAAGGCACTTACACCGTCGGATCCTAAATGCAATACTACGCCGGCCGCTAGGTGGCGTTCCCGTCGCTTTCTGCGTCGAATATGCAAATGAGCGTGATACGCCGATTCCCGAACAAAGTTGCGCGCCGTCGACGTAGTTTACGTAGTTTGCGTACGCGTAAGATTACCCATGCTATAAGGTGGTTTAACTTTACGCATGCCATGTTAAGTATGGACGTCGGGACAGCGTCAGGTTTTTATGTCGTTTACGTAACTCATCGCAAATAGGCCTTTACGTCAATTACGTTTCCGTCGTAATCACTGTATTTGCGGCGTACGACGGAGCATGCGCAGTGGCCTACGTAAAAAGGCCGGCGCATGCGCAGTTCGTTCGGCACGGGGGTGCGCCTAATTTAAATACAGCATGCCCCCCTTCTTCCCTATTTGAATTACGCGGCCTTACGACGTCCCATTTACGTTACGTCGACGCAAATTACGGAGCAAGTGCTTTGAGAATACAGCACTTGCCCGTAAAAACTGCGTAGGCATAGCGTAAACAGGATACGCTACGCCACGCGGGAAATAGATGTTTTTTTAAGAATCTGGCCCAATCAATTCATGTATACATACATGTGGTTGTACAATAAAAAGAGAATTCAGAATAACAGATATATAGTGGCATAAAATATAATACTATTATCCCCATATATTCAAGCATCATAATGTCAAAGAGAATTAAATATAAATCACACATAGGAAGATAATACATCACTATATCAATAGCCTGAAAATATAAAGCACAGATGAATCAGAAATTACATAACGATGTAGTCTGATCATATTGATGTGAATGAAATCATAAAAGACTCTGATATAGTGTAGTAAATGTGGTAAAGAAAAAGAAAATATATATAGGGGGTATTTAGCACATAGTAAAAGTATTCAGTAAACTAAAACAAAGGTAGGGAAAGATTTCAGAGGAAAAACGTAAAAACGTATAGGCAAGCGCTCAAACCGAGTGGTAAAAGGAATGTGTGGGGGTTCCAATCTCTTCAGGTGATCTATTTCAATGAAGAACAGAAAATTCAAAGTAGTGGTAACAAATGCAAATACAAGGAACAATTAAGCGTCTAATAAGTCTGTAAACCTCAATGAATTCATAAAGTTAATCCAACATAACCAAGTGGATCTATATTTTGTCGGGTTATCATTGGCTTGGTGAATCAAGTCCTCCATCTCAGAAATTTGTTGCACGTGGTTAATCCAGTCAGTTAGTGTAGGAGGATTAGCCTTCTTCCAAAAAAGAGGGATGCATTGTTTTGCAGCATTTATGAGATGGAGTATCAATGATTGTCTATAGGTGGATTGAGGTAATAATGTATGGTGTAGTAGATATTGAGCAGGAGAAAAGTCCAATGTGTAAGTTAAGAATTGGATAATTGCCTCATGTACATTTTCCCAGAAAGGTTTAATGATGTCGCAGTTCCACCAAATATGTAGTAATGATCCTAAAGTGTTGTTGCATCTCCAACACATAGGGGAGACAGTTGGATAAAAGACATGTAGACGTTCATGAGTGTAACCGTAGTAAAGGATCTTCCTTTTGATAGATTTTGGGGGAGCAACCACCAATTGAGTCTCTGGCAAACCTTTGGAGATAGGATCATAGGAAGGTCCAGGGCCTGAACATCTCTGTTCCAAGTGGAAAGAATTGTGCCCTGTAACGGCTTTGAGTGAAACTGGATGTAAGGGACAGCCTTGAATGAGGCTACCATCTTTCCCAATAATTTCATGCATAGACGGATGGAAGGCCTTCTTTTTGCCTTTACCACTCGGACCAAGTCTCGTATGGCTTTTGCCTTTGGCTCGAGAAGTAATACCTTGCTTTGGGATGTGTCTATAATCATGTCCAAATATTCCAGCCTTTTTTGAGGCTGCAAGGAGGATTTTTCCAGATTGAGGACCCAGCCTAAGTACTCTAAATACAACACTGTGCTGTGCACATTGTGGCCCAAGTGTACAGAGGACTAATCTATGAGCAATAGATCATCCAGATAGGCTGTTACTGCTATGCCCTGTGCCCTCAGCCTTGCCAGGGCCGGGGCAAGGATTTTCGTGAACACTCAAGGTGCCGTAGCCAGCCCGAAACAAAAGGGCCACAAACTGAAAGTGGCGCTGATCAACCTCATACCTTAGAAATCTTTGGTGAGGGGCGAATATTGGCACATGTAGATATGCATCTCTGAAGTCTATTGATGCCAGCAATTCTCCTCCCTGGAGGGTGGAGACAACAGAATGGACAGACTCCATGTGAAAGGAACAGATGTTCAGAAACTGATTAAAGTTTTTCAGATCTAGAATAGGTCTGACATCCCCATTTGGTTTTGGAACTGTGAAAAGGTTAGCGTAAAACCCTGATCCCTGATCCTCTGGGGCTAACTCTATGATTACCCCTTGGGACAACAGGCATTCCAAGGCCACAAACAAAGTCCTTCTTTTTCTCGAATCTTTGGCAATTCTTGATCTCAGAAAATGCGGTGGCGGAAGTTCTCTGAATTTTAGCTTGTCCCCTGAAGACACCGTGGAGATGACCCACTTGTCCTGAACTTCCTCCCATTAGGCATTTGCAAATCACAGCAGCCTTCTCCCCTCTCGGCCGAGTGGGGGCATCCCTTCATAGGGAAGTTTTGGGCTTTTGTTTGGAAGATTTCAAACCCCAAGTCCTCTTTTGCCCTTGGGCTTGGCTCTGGGCCTTTCCCCTAGTATTAGACTGGAGAGGCCGTCGCCGCTGCCTGGAGAATGAGGTTCCAGGAGCTGGGGAAAGGGAACCTTAGACACTGGTGAAAAAACTGAGGTACTCTCCATTTGGGAGGGGTTATATAGGGGAAGAACTCAATTCTAATTGGGTTTGCCAGTGTCCAATCACCTGTGGTGACTACATAACCCATTAAGTAATTAAGGCTTTGTGTCCCGTGATGTATGAGCAAGAAACAAATGTAGCCACCATATCAGCAACTGGTAAACTGCAATATATTATTTTTTCTTTTTGAGTTTAGGTATGCTTTAAGCTGTGAGCTATATGCTACAGCCTATACTTTAATTGTACCATGCAGTGAACAAGTTTCACTGGTGCAGCACTGGCCGGCCACTATCTGTTGGTAATTCTCATATCTTTGGTTTACTTTCATGAACCTTTTTGATACTATCCATTGTTATTAACTGTATTATTTTTTTCATATTTTATTTTTTATTTTTATCAAAGGGAGAAAGAATACACAACAAAACAAGAGAAACAAACAAAAAACAAAATACATATTCCATTTAAATAATAAATAAATAGAAGTCCATATCCAAATAGTGCAGATATACAGATATAACATATACCTTATTCTATCCATTTATACAAATTGTTCGGACCCTATGTATCCTTCTCTCCCTTTTGCTGCTATCTTCTTCAACCTAACCCCTCCCCCCCCACCCCAGTACAGAACTACAAAAAAAAAAAAATTAAAACAAAAAAAAAAACGAACCCCACCCCAGAACAACCCCATCTCCCCCTCCCCACAGCCCCTTGAGGTATACGGCACAACATCTAATATATTCTCTTATCTTTCTTCCAGCATTTTCTTCCCTTCCTCTGAATTAATAAATGTTTTCCAACCTGACCAAGTTTCATTATATTGTTTCCTCCTGTTTTGGGATGAAAGAACTAAATCCTCCATCGCCTCTATATCCTGAGATCCATCAGACTTGTCCTGACACACATACACCCCATTCCCAGGTATTTTTATTTTTTTTATTGCCCACTCTGTGGTGAAGCTTTGTCATTGGACTGTTTGGCACTCAGGACTCCTCTCTGCCTTTTTGGAGTTACCATTCATTTGGCTGTCAACACTGATAGAAGGAGGACATCATTGGAAGACTCATATCTTGAATTTCATTACCGGTGTATACAAGCTTAGGTGACCCACAACTGTAAGGTTATTCGGGTCCACAACCGCTGGTGGAGCATTTGATTTTGATTTTGTTTTTGCATGGTGGGCATCCATACTGCTGCATGTTCCTGGCTACCAGCCCTTACCGGGAGTGACGGTCTGACATCACGCGAGTGAAACTCTGTATATGCTGTATCTGATCCTTTGTCTTTCTGGTGGAGCATTTGATTGTTTTTGCATGGTGGGCATCCATACTGCTGCATGATCCTGGCTACCAGCCCTTACCGGGAGTGACGGTCTGACATCACGCGAGTGAAACTCCGTATATGCTGTATCTGATCCTTTGTCTTTCTGGTGGAGCATTTGATTGTTTTTGCATGGTGGGCATCCATACTGCTGCATGTTCCTGGCTACCAGCCCTTACCGGGAGTGACGGTCTGACATCACGCGAGTGAAACTCCGTATATGCTGTATCTGATCCTTTGTCTTTCTGGTAAGAGACTACTCTATAAGCTTGGTGGAGGATACACTTGTTTTGTTTTTTGACCACTTCTATCAACTTGTTGTGACTCAGGAGCACCGGTGTTTATCTTTTCATGGACTTTTTCTCTTTTATATATTAATTGAAATTCAGCAGAGGGACATTTATTTTCATCACCATATGTTTTCGTCATTAATATTATCCATTAGGTGATCGTTTATTGTCCAGCGGCCATCATAGGTCACCCTTTTTTAATTTGTGTTTACTCACTTATTGATCTGTGGTCATTTATATATTTATTCTATTTTGTGGTAGCACGATTAAATTTTTTCTTATAATACCATTGTGTAAGGATTTTATAGTTGGCTTCTTGAGTTTTTGTGCAAATCGAGGAATTAAATGTCAACAGTATAATCTGTTTGGATTGGGCTAGGGTAAAATTTCTCTCCAGGACCTCTTCCCATTTTCCAATTCCTGGCATCACATAGTCTTCTGGGGGGGCGTTCAACAGCCCGTAGATCTTGGATACCACTCGCGAGAGTGTTTCCTCCCCACTGCAATATTGTTCAAATGTTGTCAACTGCCTTTGATAGTCCTCTACCTTCCCTAATGATTTCAAAAAATGATTTAACTGGATTGCCTGCCAACAAGTAAGCCCAAATGACCCCCCCAGTCTTTGTCAGATCACCCATTGACGGCCAGGAGCCCGATTGTATAAAATGTGAATAACTGTATTATTAACATTAATCTTTTTTTATTATTAAAAACAATTTGTTACATCCAGATATTGCCCGTCACTGCCTTAATAGCCACTTTATCCGTGGAGACACCTTGTCTTGGTGTTTTCCGCAGGATTATTTTTTCTCTTATACTTTAATTGTCTTGTCTCACCTATAGGTTCGCTTTAGGATTAACATGATCTGTCTTAGGAAATAAATGAAACTGACAAGCAGTGACAAAGTGGGACTCGTTCTGAATCTAACTTAAATTATTTATTTTTTAAATCACACTCAAATAAATACACTCAAATAAAGTATATTACAGACACATATGCAGTATATACATAATAATTACATGACAATTACAAGCATGCTTCTCATTTGCATAATTTTAAGTTGATTATGTAACTTTTTCTTACCAACCTTAAACTAGCTAAACTTTTAGGAAAACTTCATCTAAAAAGATGATATACAATAACTTGTGTAACTGGTATACAAAAAAGTCTCACCAGAAGGTAAACAGCTTGTTAAATTCCCCAAGGGGACCAAACACCTGCACCCTCCTTGCTGTGCATTCCTGTGACTCTTCTGCTCCCTTTGTACTGATAAAATACTGAGCCCACAACTTCTCACAGCTGCCAGCTTGTTCTGAGGAGATCACTACAGTAGTAGCTGTCTTGTGTGAATGACTTTGACTGGAGAGGAGCACCGGCATTCTCATAAAACACAAGCCCACAACAATAAAAGCCGACTACTACATTTCTTTGAGAGATAGTAGTGTAGTAGCAGCTGGTATGTGTTGTTGTGGGCTTGTGTTTTTCTGAACGACTGCGCTCCTCTCCAGCCTCCATCATTCACAACACTCATCGACAGCCGCTACTGTAGTCACCTCCTTCAAACTAGCAGATGACTGCAGGAGGTTGTGGGCTCAGTCTTTTAACAGTAAAAAAAAGAGAGCAGACGAAGGCTGTACAGCAAGCAGAGCTGCAGAACAGAGAGGGGGCTGTATTTACAGTGCTACATTTAACTCCCCCATAAGAACAAATAATCTAAAAGGTGCACAAAGCCAATATCTCTATAGTGATCAATACCAAGTTATATGACTAAAATGTATTCATATTAAACCTTAAAGCGGAGTTCCACCCAAAAGTGGAACTTCCGCTTAAACCACTCCTCGCCCCTTACATGCCACATTTGGCATGTAATTTTTTTGGGGGGGGAGTGGGGGCTTCGTTAGGAGTGGGACTTCTTGCCCTACTTCCTCCTTCCGCCCAGGGACCGCTTAGGCGACTCGTCATATCGCCTTAGGCGGCCCCTCCCCGTAGGCGATCGCCTGGAACATATGACAGGTCCCAGGCGATCGCCTGTCCACTTCTAGAGCACAGAGCGGCTCACACATGCGCAGTGAGTTTCCGGCCTTGAAGCCGAAAGCTGTCACGGTTGGGTGCCCACAGTGCCCACAGTCTGAATGGAGGCACCGGCAGAAAGGGGGGAGAGGACCAACGCTCTGGGCGGCCGCGTTGCTGGACAGTGGAGCAGGTAAGTGTCTGTTTATAAAAAGCCAGCAGCTACACTTTTTGTAGCTGCTGACTTTTAATAAACATAAAAAAGGCTGGAACTCCACTTTAATAAACAATGTACATCACATAAATGGTGAAATAACATAATAGATATTACAAAGGGGGACACTTTAAAGAAAGATAAATAAATGTCCAAATGTGAAATCCTGACAATTTTTTAAATTGACATGTAAGAATCCCAAACAACCTCACAGACAAGTGTGCCACTTCCCTTATCAAACATTAATTATTATATTTGGGCAAACAGTTAGAGCCCAGCATGCAGGGTTGGTGATGTCACAACAAGATGGCGGTTTCACCAAGTGACGTTACCGAATGGCCCCACCCTTTACCTATTTACGTGTCACACGGCAGAGCTTTTTTTCGGGTTGTGCAGTGTGGCAGGTGTCGTGATTGATGATGGATCTACATTGGGGGACATTGGGGCAGATTCACAAAACAATTACGCCTGTCTAACTGGGGTTAGACAGGAGTAATTTCAAATTTCGCGCGGCGTATCACTAGTTTGAACCCTCAAACCATGATACGCCGGCTTCGGGCTTCGATCCGAGAGGCTTACGTCTTCGTAAGCCTTCGGATCTACGCTGCCATCTATTTGCGGCCGCTGGGAGGAGTTCGCGTCGTTTTGATGCGTCGGGATATGCAAATGTGTTTTTACGGGGATTCACGAACATACGAGCGGTCGTCGCAATAGTTTTCGTCTATTTTTTTGTACGTAATGTTAGAGCAGCTTTTTGCTGCTCTAACTTTACGTAGCCCATGTTAAGTATGGCCGTCGTTCCCGCTTCGAATTTATTTAAAAAAAATTTTTGTTTACGTAACTCGTCGGGACGTGGATCGCCCGTAAAGTACGCTACATAAACAACGAATGACGTCACGACGTGATTTCGCGCAATGCACGGCGGGAAATTTGCGAACGGAGCATGCGCAGATCGATCGCCGCGGGAACGCGCCTAATTTAAATGTTTCACGCCCCCTACTCGTCTATATGGATTGCGACGGGAGAAATACACTACGCCGCCGTCGTTTACCGTAGAAAATCTACCTGAATTCCACGTAGAGCAAGGTAAAAAACGGCGGCGTAGTGTATTTCTGATACGCTACGATAATCCATTTCTCTGTGAATCTGCCCCATTGTTTTTTATTTTTAATTAAGGAGTTGTCAAAAACTGTTTGTGTGTTTTTATTTCTTTTTGTTCGGCCCAACTCTACTAATGGTCTTTAAATGACAAAATATCAACATCCCAGAAATCATCCAAATAGTGGGCCACAATGCAGGAAACCACTAACTCCACCATCTTCATAATCCTCCATTCGATATGCAAAGGCAGCACCTCAGAATAATAATGGGTGGAAGAAAGAACAAATGTGTTGGGCTGTCAATAAGTGCACAACAAATTAAAATGCTCACCAGAGATGAAACTCAATGTAAATACATAGGGCTAGATTCAGGTAGGCTTACGACGGGCGTATCAGTAGATACGCCGTCGTAAGTCCTACTCTGAGCCATCGCACATTTAAGCGTATGCTCATATTAAAATACGCTTAAATGTTGCTAAGATACGAGCGGCGTAAGGCACTTACGCCGTCGTATCTTAGATGCATATTTACGCTGGCCGCTAGGTGGCTTTCCCATGTAAAATATGCAAATGAGCGTAATACGCCGATTCCCGAACGTACGCCCGGCCTGCGCGATTTGGAGCATGCGCACTGGGCTACCTTCTGGCTTGGTGCATGCGCAGTTCGTTCGGAGCGGGGACGCGCTTCATTTAAATGATTCACACCCCCTACCCGCCGAATTTGATTTAGGCCATGCCATTTATGCTACGCTGCCGCAACTTTACAGGCAAGTGCTTTGTGAATACAGCACTTGCCCGTAAAAGTTGCAGAGGCGTAGCGTAAATGGGATACGCTACACCCGCACATTTTTACGCGGCCGTACCTGAATCTAGCCCGTTATGTATGGACGGCGTGCCGGCGTAATTTTTCCCGTTGTTTACATTGTTTACGTAAAACGTTCGCGAATAGAGCTTTGCGGAAGTGACGTTCACATCATTTTCATTGACTATTTCCGACGTGATTTGGAGCATGCACACTGGGCTATGTTCTGGCTTGGTGCAAGCGCAGTTCATTCGGCGCAGGGGCGCGCTTCATTTAAATGATAAACGCCCCCTACCCACTGAATTTGAATTAGGCCGGGCCATTTACGCTGCGCCGCCGCAACTTTACAGGCAAGTGCTTTGTGAATACAGCACTTGCCCGTAAAAGTTGCGGAGGCGTAGCCTAAATGGGATACGCTACGCCCGCACATTTTTACGCGGCCGTACCTGAATCTAGCCCATAATCAGCAATCATATAGAAATAACCGATAATAGATGTGGAAGAATACAAAAAGTGAGAATTCACACACAATCCACAATAAATTCATATAAGTGTTCAAAGAAAAATAGTGCATACATATTTATTTATAAAGTGCTTTGTGTCAAAATTCCATATACCAATAGGGGTGGTGTTTCTTCAAGACACAATCCCCAAAAAATGATTAAATGTGTTCATAATAGATATAGAAAGTCCCAAATATTAGTAGTGCTATGTGCAAAAAAAGTCCATACACCAAAGGCAGTGGTATAGCTACTCAAATTGGTTTTCCACCACTGTGTATATCCACAATGATAAACTGCTTACCCGATCCCCTGACCTCAAAGGAAGGAGGTCTGGCTGCCCCAAGGGTAATAAATCCCACACGGATGGATGGAAAGATATTAGCTCTCCAACTTAACTATTACAGCACATTTCATAACAAGTAAAAGGAACAAGACCTTCAATGGTAAAATATGTAACCCCAGTATTTATTAAAAAAAAAAAAAACAGAATATACCCACAGGCATATACAGGGCCATCTTTAATATGGTTTGGGCCCTGGGCAAACATTTTTTTTTGGCCCCCCTCCAGCTTATTTTGGGCCTGGCTGGTTCACATGTATGTGTTTTGGCGGCCCTCATTTGTGCAGGCACAGCAGCCCATTGATTTGAATGTGCTGCCATGCCTTTGTTTTCTGCGGGAAAAAAGGTGCATTCAGCATTTAAAAAATCAGTTGCCTTGAAATCCATTCTACTTTTGCACCATGCTACTTACCTGCAGTTCTTGCACACACAAACGCACTGTGGGGCAGATTCACGTAGATCGGCGCATTATCATTCCGGCGTAGCGCACCACTTTTCCGTTAGACTTGCGCAATCTAGCCGCGTAATCCGGCGATTCACGTAGCTTTTACGCAAGAGCTTGCGCAAACGTAAGGTTTTTTCCTGAGGCGTAAGGAGGAGTAATACAAATTGGGAAGGACGTGGGCGTGTTACATTGAAATGAGCCGTGACCCCATGCAAATGAAGGGCCGGCCGACTCGCGCATGCGCGCGTGAAGGAAACCATGTCAGCTCCGTTGTGCGCATGCTCACAACTCGGGAGCGGCGCAATCAGTGAAATTGGAAATGGACTAGGGCAACTTTATGAACTACGCAGACAGCATAAATAGACAGACACAAATGCACTTCCTTTGCAAAAGTACATCCCTTTGTATCCCTCCCTCTACAGCAAGGTGCTTTTGTTTGTTTGTGACGTGTCTTTGAGATATTTGGGGACTGTTTTGCAGAGTGATTTTTGTCTTTTATGTCTTTGTTGTTATTTTGTTTAAATTATATTTTTGCTGGGCATTTTTTATTTTTGCTCGTCATTTATTTAATTTTTTTGGTTCTGTTTGTGTATGATTTTGGAATGTGGGGGTGATATTCCTGCGGGAAAAGGGGTGTCACCCTCATTTGTGGTGGAGAAGTGATCGCCAGGTCTGTGTGAATGGTGTATGAATGTACAGTGACATAATTGGAGCCGTGGCATGGCGTTGCAGCTCACAAGTCCTGCATGGTGGACTGGTGCCAATCCAATGTGATGAGGATGTGGGGTGTGTGTGCTAGGGACCACAGTGGTGTGCATGCATGCATTCTCATTGTGCCATGATTAATGTGTGTGTTTAACGTGCAAAGATGCCTAATGTGAGCTGGCATGAGATGGGGTCATGAGATGGGGTCATGAGATGGGGTACCAGTGCATATGCAGAGTCACCTTGAAGGGAAAAGACAGGAGGATGTTAGTCATGCATGTGCCACTTGTGAGGTGTGCATCACGGGAGGGGATAGTCATGCCTGCCACCCATGTCACTCACCAACCAGCCAGCTGTCCCCATACATGTTCTGTTGGAAATCTGTGGGGATGGGGCTCTGATTGTATATGTAGCTGTCATGGGTGTCATGGGTGGTGCCATGTGTTGGGCTGGTGATGTCCTCCTGCAAGGTTGTGGTAATTCCAGGATGGCATGAGGGGTGAATCTGAAGATGCGAGACACCTCAGAATCACTCATGCCATAGATGTCTATGCGTGTGTGATATATCAAGTGAAGAGTGAGGGGCTTGTATCAGATAAGAATATTGTATTAGATTAATTTAAATTGTAAATTTTATATAAGCAAATAAAAAAATTAAAAAAAACATCTCCCGTGCCCTCCTTAGTGCCATCCTCCGTGCCCTCCTCCTTCTTTGTTCATCTAAAGTCAGTAGTATAGCTATGCGCGACGATGCCCCTGGCATGTTGGCATACAGATTGTTGGGCAACACGTGTGACTGCTCAGCTCCTCACTAACAGTGTTGCTTTATCTGACAATTAGACTTTTTTTCAAAATTTAGACCAGCTTTTAGGTCCTCTAACTTTAGACAGAACATTTTGCAGTTGCGCACATCGCGTAGCCTGCGCAGCAACTGCGTTTTTTTGTGAATCCCCGTAACTCCCTCATTAGCATATTTGACTAGCAAATCAATGGTGTGTCTAGCGCAGTTTTGCGCGAAGGCAAGCGAAGGTCTAATTCAATTACGCCGGACCAAAAAACGTAGATTTCTGGCGTATATTGTTTTGTGAATCGCGTCCAACTATACGCACGCGCACATTTAGACTTACGCACGCGCAACAGCAGTTGCGCAGGCATAATCGCTCTGTGAATCTGGGCCTGTGTTTTTAAAAGCGTGACCTAAACGTCTAAAAATGCAGCAAGTTTGACAGTGCAGGAACTGCAGATAAGTCACAGCAGACAGTGCTGTATTTCATTGCTTGATGGGCATAGGTGTGCCGTGTGCTCAGCCTATTACACGAGGCATCAAATGAATGGGCTGCTGTGCCTGCACAAATGTGGGCCGCCAAAACACAAACATGTGAACCAGTCAGGCCCAAAATAAGCCCATCAAGCAGTTAAATACAGACCGTAATGCCATGTGCTCTGAGGCCTTACTCAGCCTGGACTGCAGGTCTGGTCTGTGACTTAAAGAGTTCCTGTATTTTACACACGGCATGGCCTGGGGTCTCATGGTGCTAAAGCAGAATGGACAGACGGTGCTGTGACCCCATGCCATGCCATGTGTAAAATACAGGAACTTTTTAAAACACTGACCAGACCTGCAGTGAATCATCAAATATTATAAAGACTTTGGGCACACTCTACAGAAAACTTCTATTTACAATATAGCAAACAGTGACATACCTTGAGGAGCAGGACATGAAGAAGACAGCCTCGGGAAGAGCAAACTGGGGATGTTATAAAATCACATTCTAATTCACTTTTATATACAAGCAGCACGCAGTGGCAGGAAGGGAGAAGTGCACGTCTAAAGGGAAGCCAGGGGTTCTGTACATTTTAAAACACTGGGAAGGGAAGCAGTACTGTCACCTGGCTGCGTGCCGCTGATGATTTTCAGCCTGATTTGTGGGCAGCACAGGGGCTTAACGGGCGGCAGGGCCACCATCAGGAATTATGGGGCCCCTTACACAGCTTCAGGCATGCTGCCCCCTTAAATTGAGACACTGGGGGGCGGGGCTGCCGCGAATTTAGAAGCGGGAGGCCCTTTACAAAAAAAAGATTTAATAAAGAAAAATATATATAAAAAAAGGGGTGTAGCCATCCGGGGCACTGGGGACCCCTGGGCCCTTTAATAAAAAATATATATATATATAAAAAATATATATTTTTTTTTAAAAAGGGGGTTGCCATCTGGGGACCTCTGGGCCCTTTAATAATTTTTTTTTTTTTTATAAAAATAAATTACAAAAAAAGGGGGGTTGCCATCCGGGACCTCTGGACCCTTTAATAAAAAAATAAATAAAAAAAAATATTAAAAATAAACACTTATAAAAAAAAAGTGGGGTTGCCATCCAGGGCCCTGGGGAACTCTGTAAAAAAATATATAAACAAAAATAAAAAAATAAACATTTATAGAAAAAATAAAAAAGGGTGTTTGCCACATGGGGCCCCGGGGACCTCTGAGCCCTTTAATAATAATAATAATAATAATATATATATATATATATATATATATATATATATATATATATATATATATATATATATAAATAAAAAGAAATAAAAAGAAAAAAAAGAAATAAAATATAAAAAAAATTATAAAAAAGGGGGGTTGCCATCCAGGGCCCTGGGGACCTCTGGGTCCTTTAATAATAATAACATTTATATAATATATATATATATATATATATATATATATATTAAAAGAAATATATAAAAAAAGTTTTTTTTTTATAAACAAGTTTTTTTTTATAAAAAAGGGGGGTTGTCATCCGGGGCCCTGGGGAACTACGGGCCCCTGGGGACCTCCAGACCTCTAAAAAAAAATTGTCCCTTTAATAAAAAATAAAATAAAAATATATAAAATAAATATATATTTAAAAATAAATAAAAAAAAGGGGGTTGTCATCTGGGGCTCTGGGGGCCTCCGGGTCCCTGGCGACCCCTAAAAAAAATTGTCCCTTTAATAAAAAATAAAAATATATTTAAAAAAATTGTCCCTTTAATAAAAAATAAAATTAAAATATATAAAATAAATATATAGGGGGGGTTGCCATCTTGGGCCCTGGGGGCCTCCGGACCCCTAAAAAAGGGGGTTGCTTTGGGCCCCCAACAGTGACAGGGCCCTGGGCAGCTGCCCCTGTTTGCCCTATGGTAGAGATGGCCCTGAGCATATACAGAAAACAAGCATTTATCTGACTGCAAAACTCAATCAATGCTTCGGTGGGCATGATGACGTCACGACTGTATCTATACAGTCGTGTACAGTATATATAAATAAAACATTTGGCTTTAGATAACTCCCAAGAGCAAACATGCAGCTTGCAGTTCTTAGATGAAATGGATGCCTTCATTTTAATTACAGTGCATTTTCTGCAAGCACAACAATTACCTTTTTGATCCTGCAAAAAAATCCAATGCTCCATGTTATTTGCCTTTCCAGCTAACTCTTGTGAACTACAGAATGTCTCTTCCTAAGTTATGGAGATAAAAAGCGAAATAGGTGTTTGTAGTCCACATGAGGAGAGTAACCTAAGACAGAAGAGTGTTAATGGTAAGATCACCAAGTGAAAAAAGCTCTAAAAATAGAAAACAAATGCAGCCATCACTAGTGCATATTCGAGTATTCGCGAATAGATCGAATATCGCGGTGAATATTCACTATTGCGAATATACGTATTTTTTCAAATTTATTTTTAAAACAGATCACATCCTAGTGATCTCCATCGACGTCTAAAAGCATTGCTGGTATGATTAGAGACCCTGGGCCGAGTAGCCGAGGCGATCCTTTTATGTTGCCGAAAATTCGCAATTCGAATATTCGTATTACGAATATTCGCAAATACTTTCTCTGCCCTTCTGTGTTTTGTGTATAAAAAAAAAAAAATTAGCTTTAGTTTAGTCATATAAGTTTGTGTAAGTAGAGTTAGTGTTTAGTGCATATTAGTTTAGTAATCCAGGAAATGATCTCCGTTTTCGCGTGTTGACGAGAATTTCGCAATCAATTTCGCATTCGCATTAGCGAATATTCGATATTAACGAATATTTTGCGAATATTCTTCTATATATTCGTGAAATATCGCGAAATCGAATATGGCGTATTCCGCTCATCACTAGTTATCACATCTAAGAACTGGTAAGCTGCAATATACAGTAGGAAAAATAATTATTTGATCCTCTGCAGATTTTGTAAGTTTGCCCACTTACAAAGAAATTAAGGGTCTATCATTTTTATCATAGGTATATTTTAAATGATATAGACAGAATATCAACCACAAATCCAGAAAAAGCACATAAAACAAATTTTATAAATTGAGTTGCAGCCAGCATTCCTTCAAACACGATGAGTCCCCTCCTTAAGAAGGCACATGTACAGATCATTCCCCCAGGATTGGGAGAAAGTGCTGTAGTCAGATGGGACCAAAATGGACCAAAATGGAGCTCTTTGGCATTAACTTGACTTGGAGGAAGAAAAATGCTGACTATGACCCTAAGAACACCATCCTCACAGACAAGTACAGAGGTTGAAACATGATGCTTTGGGGCTGTTTCTCTCCTAAACGTACATGCCGACTTTGCCGCATTGATTGGGGCCAATGGACTGGGGCCATGTATTGTAAAATCTTGGATGAGAACCTTCGTCCCTCAGCCAGAACACTGAAGATGGGTCATGGATTAAAACATACAGCCAAGGCAATGATGAGAGTAGATGATGTGCACAATAATAGAATCTCCAAACAGCAAGATGTTGTTTTCTGTGCTTTTATTCTCACGCCAACATGGCAATCGGTAACCTCAGGTGAATAAAGGAAAAGATGATGAAAAGAAGAAGTTGCAGAATCAGGCCCTAGTTGCGCAGAAACAGTCCTGCTTCAATGATACCCTTTTTTACACGTCGCCACTCCAGCCGGAGTGGGTATAGCGCACTCGGACAGTCTCTCTCACAGAACTGGCAGCCGAGATGCTGCTCAGAACCCTGAGAAGGGAAACAAACCTATGCCCCAGGCTTGGCTCAACGGAACTTAGGAGTAGTGCCTCTTCCACAGGCTCTCGCTCTAGAATGCGACTTGATGGAAACAGTTCCTTCTCAGTAAGCATTAGCCCAAATTATCTTCAGATAGTTTTTGACTTTTAGGTCACTGACTGACAATATAACCATATAACAAACTCCCAGTGTCCAGTTACCTTGATCCCCGATGGCTCGTCAAGGCCCTATTGGATCGCCTGCCTCCGGGCTTTCCTCAGACTGACTCCCCACCGAACAGCTCAACTCACTTGGGATCTTCTTTTAGGAGTCACTGGGGCCCCTTTGCAGCTTTAATCGCTCCAGGCCATGAGGGCCCAGAGTCAGGAACTCCGCGTAGCACGTGCGCCACGGCCTGTTAGGCCATCTCGCTGGGGCCTGTGATGTGCGCACACCCCAAAGGTGGGTGCCGCACCCAGGTCCAACCTCGAACTGGCGTCCTCCAGAAGTACCCTCCCCCAGCATGCCCCGCGAGGGAAAACCTCCTCTAATTGGCTGCTGGCAAGAAGGCGCTCTCGCTGGTCTCCACTGCTGCCACCTATTGTTCCAGGACGGAAAAGCATCACCGGAACGCAACATGAAACAACAGGACAGCACAGCACTAAACTAGTACAATTTCATGGATGAGAGCTGAATAAGTCTCTCATCCCCCTCTAAATTTGGATAGCGTCCGTACTTGGAAGTAAAGGGGCACTACACTTATTTTACTCACTGAACTGCATTTATAGCATTTGTTTATGGGTTTTTCTGGATTTTTTTGTTGATATTCTGTCTCTATCATTTCAAATACACCTAAGATAAAAAAAAAAGTTAGACCCTTCAATTCTTTGTAGGTTGGAAAACTTACAAAATCTGCCGATGATCAAATTATTATTTTTCCCACAGTATTACATTTTTTGCTCCTGGGTTTGGATACACTTTAACCCTTTTACTGGTTCAAATTATAAAATAATTTTTTACAGAAAACCATTGAAATTGCTGACTATACTAAACATTTACAGCATTTCTTTACTTATTTGTAGCAAACAAAACCCTTTACTTAGGTGTGCCATACATCACAAGGGCTGTGTAAGGACACCTCTGTTATCTATGGCAATCTTCCATGTCTGCCTCATGGAACACCTGCGTTTGTGATATATGGATTCCCTATAACATCTAACACTTTCGTGCATCCCTTCCATACATACGGTAGGCACATTGCATTCTCATTTACTGAATCCTATCATCAAAACAAAGTTTATACCGTGGCACATTCTTATGATTCTTGTAATCCTCCATTAAGGACTGCCTGTGATTTTTTTTATTGGCACTAACACACTATCAAATCGTTTTATGATCAGCCTTACCTCTGTGACTTTCCTCTCCCCTCCCATTTCAAAACCAACTTCTAACCTTACTAGACTAGCTTTCTACTTTGATTAACATGTGTTTATATATGTGTGTGTGTGTGTGTTTTTTTTTTTCTGCTTAAAGGATAAGTTCACTTTTTCATGAAAAAATTCAAATACATTTATATATTTTTTCAGGTAAAAAAAAGTGCAATTATTATTTTTTTCTAGAGAACTTGCAGCGCAAGATCAGCAGATCAGGGGTGCAATGAAGGGCTCCTGCAGACGGGCCAGGCAGTTATTTGAGAGTAGGAAGGAACAAATTATGAAGGTGCTCACCATTGGCCTTGCAGTTCATTCAGTGGAAACTGTGAATGAACGATGAAGCCGTGTGGGCAGAGCCCTGCACGGTTGCAGCCATGAATCCCCTGCTGATCGGCTGTGTCCAATTACACCCCAGAGCCCTGTGTTGATGACATTTTTTTCTTCAGCGTCAGGGAGAATCCTGAACGTCAGTCAGCGCAAGTAAATATCTAATACAGCCCACTTTCTGTTTCTTGTCTGGTAAAAAGCCTAGGCTTATGACATCATGCACAACTCTCTCTCTAACTCACTTGAGAGTTTTCCAGGAAGGGAGGGGGTGAGTCATAAGAGGGGCAATGAGAGCTGCACAGCTGGAGGTGTGTCTGTGTAAATCCAGGAAGGGAACAGGCAGCAGCTTCAGCTGCCCACAGGTAAAATGGCTGCAGCCAGACTCAGTGGAGGGAGATTTCTGCAGCATATTTGGCAAGTACACAATCACAGTATATATAAAATAATATGCAAAGTGGTTGGAAGGAAGCTTTGGGATGACAAAGATGTTTTTAATACAAATTATGTGAGCAGACTGCAGTTCCTCTTTAATTAACCTGTATAAATGCAGCAAAAACACATGTACGTGCATTGTTCATTTGTTTGGTACACTTCCATTGAAGTATAAGGCCACACATGAGGCCGACTCCATCGCTACGGAGTCAGCCTGCTCCCGCCAGGTCAGTGGGAGATCAGTCCGCAGATCTCCGCTAAGCTGGCGGATGACAAGCTCCTCTCTGCTCACTGAGCGGGGAGGAGCTTGTGCAGCGCCGCTGATTCCTATGGAGCGATCTGATGATCCAAGGGGGCAGAATTGTACTGCATCCACACCAAAGTAGCAGTGGACCCGTTTCCAAAAACATGCTGCTACAAGCAGGCAGGTAGGTGCATTGCATGTCTCTTCTGTGATTAAAAGCCTGCCTGGTGGCAATTTTTAGATCTCTTTGGGTTTCTTAATCGGTGTACATTTCAGGGCAGCAATTCAAAAAGTAAAGTGGCTAGTGGGTCATTGAATCAACAAGGCAGCTAGGATTTTCAGAATGTGGTCGTTATATTTGTCTGAGGCTGGGTTCACACTTATGCGAATTGGATGCAGCTTTTTCCGCATCCAATTCGCATAGCAGGAGATTGTGACCGGCTCTCTATGGAGCCGGTTCACACATCTCGGCAGCGGCTCTGGTGTGATTTGCACAGGAGCCCTGTGTGTCTTTTGGTCTGTTTCTGGTCTGAATTTAGGCCTCTTTCAGACGTCCGCCTCCGTTCGTCCGTTTTTACAAGTCTGTAAACGGACTTGTAATGGGCCCCTATGGGATCGCGTCCATTAGCGGATGATGCATCCGCTAACGTCCGCAAAGATCCGCGTCGGTCTGGATCCGGTTTTTCGGACGGAAGAAAACCCTATTTTTCTTCCGTCCGGTGGATTGGATCAGATGAATACAGACACACGGTCCATATTCATCTGATTCCCCATAGGGGAGAGCGGAGGAGAGACAGGGCGGTCCCTGCACAGTGTGCGGGGACCACCCTGTCCGCCGACAGCTCAGCGGGGATCCCCGCTGAGCCGACGGACACACACGGAGCGGACCGAAAAACGATCTGCTCCGTGTGAAAGGACCCTTAGACCAAAATTCTGAAATTGGACCTAAAATGGTGAATGGAGACACACCGGACTCCTGCTGTGAGCCGCTGCGTGTTCTAGTGTGAACCCAGCCTTAGAAAAGCTTTATTTTGTAAGGGGTTTGTTTCATCTAATGTGTCATGTCTTACTACATGTTATGTCTTTAGTTTGTGCCCTTTTATTATTTAAAGCCCTACTCTGGGTTTTTTAATAAGTCTACATTAAAGTTGATAAATTTGTTTTTGCTGCAATACTCACCTTTAGAACTGTCCTCTGCAATCCCTCCTCTCCACCACAAGATGTCCTTAATTTTCCAGATAAAATGATGCTCAGCATCACTCAACTCAGCAGACTAAAAGGGTGTAATGGCCCCACCCCTGAGGAGGCATCAATAAGGTGCCCTGTACTCACTGTATACTGATGCAGAGAGTGGTGCGGAGGACATCATACAAGCAACTCTATCTGCATCATCAGAAAACATTGGGCAGCAGAAGTCTGGATTTAAACTTCTCCATGATATGTTTTAGGTAGGTTGCATTTTTTATGCGTCTTACACACATTTTACATACATTATATACCGTATTTATCGGCGTATAACGCGCACAGGCATATAACACGCACCCTAACTTTAAGAGGGAATTTTCAGGAAAAAAACATTTCACAGTCGCCTGCGTATAACACGTAGGCACAGTTTACCCTCTATTTTCAGGGTAAAAAAGTGAGTGTTATACACCAATAAATAAAATACTTATGAAGGTGCAATATATAGGAAACCACACCAAAGATACAATAAGCAGTTTTTTTTAACCCATCTCACCCACAAAGCACCAAAAAGGTGTTAATGCTCATTTAAACATTATGTTTATTATTAGTTTTATCATTATTCGTTTGATGAAAATGTCACAATGCCTAAAGCACACTGTGCTGGAAGTCAAAAATCTGACACATTTCAAGAATGAAATTTATCTTATGAAATATTTTGTTGTTGCATTTTAGAGGCATGGCAGAATGACAACTCAGTTAGCCTCATGAGCGGAGATCAGGAGCTTTCTTTTGTTTTCGCTCCTGCCCAGACTATACCTGATGGGATATTGGTTAACCAGCAGGCTTAGGCCCCTTTCACATGAGCGGATGAACGGTCCGCTAATTACAAGTCCGTTTACGGACTTGTAATGTGTCCCCATGGGAGCGGATCCGTTAGCGGATGATGCATCCTCTAACGTCCGCCTACTATCCGCATCCGCCTGGATCCGTTTTGCGGACGGAAGAAAACCCTATTTTTCTTCCGTCCGGTGGATCGGTCCGTTTCCATCCGATTCCTCATAGGGGATAGCGGAGGAGAGACAGTGTGCGGGGTCCGCCCTGTCCGCCGACAGCTGAGCGGGACCCCCCGCTGAGCCGACGGACACACACGGAGCGGACCGAAAAACGGACCGCTCCGTGTGAAAGAGGCCTTAGATGGCACAGACACTAAAACACGTTACCAGTGCATGCAGTAGTATTTAAAGTGAACCTTTACGACATTTCTTTTGATGTGAAAATGCTACCTGAGAGCAGACACCACAGGTTGTCTGCTGTTAATTTATTTTCCTGAAAGTATTTTTCTGTGTCCCTCTCTGATTTATTTTCACTTTGTTAATGGGGCCTGATTTCATCTGACTTGACAGCTTTTTTAGCTAATTAAAGTGGAAACTTCACTCTCTCAATCAACAGTGAGTATTTTTACTTCATATGCTGCTAGCATTAGTAAATAGATAGGGAAGTATATCATATTTACTTGCATTAACCATTTTGTACATTTATTGGGTTACTTCCTGGTTTTCAGGCTTAGGTGAGTGATGTCATACATCCCGGGAGTCTTCAAGAGGGAAGGAGTTTTCTCAGCTAAGCACACCCCCCTGTCGTGTTCCGTGCACGTTTCCCACACCACGTTCAAAACACATTGCACTTGCGATGTGCAGCAGGTGTCAATGCAATGCGAACAACACCCCAAACGCAGGTTGCAAAAGCAGTATGTGTGTCTGCATCAGATTGCATGGTACAGAAGTACCACGTGATCTGGCTGCAGTGCATTTTTTAAAGTAATGCATGCACTACTTTTGGTTGTGCTGCAGTGCAATTTCAGCCCATTTAATTGTTCGGTGAGGCGTGTTTTCACAAAAGGGTGGGAATTTATTTCCCTGCGTTTCTCGTTGGTAGAGCAGCCCATTGAAATTAATAGGTTGCCTTGCACACACAGATGTGAACCAAGTCTAAATGATAGTAACAATGGTCGACAGGTCCTGTGCAATGTGTTGCATAGCTGTTTGTAGTCTTTACTGGAAGCCAGTTTTTCCAGGGTGACTCAGGAGAGCAATTTAGAAACTGGTACTGTTCTGTCCCCGCTACACATTTCCCTGTGTGTAGCTCGACATGCAGCAACCCTCCTATTCTGCAATATGCCAGACTGAGTGTCATTTTGAAGCTTTATTAACAAAACAGGGTAGGGTGAAACTATCAAGAATAAACAAACGCATATAATCAGTATATGAAATATACTGAAATACAATGAATAAGTTAGGCTGTAGATGGCGATAAGTAACTCTTAGCAGTGATGCTGCATTCAGTGGGCGAAAGCGGATGCAAGTTTTAGTCCAACTTGTCCTCTGATAGCTGGTTCCTTCTTTCAGTCTCTAAGATGGAGTCTGGGATTCCAGGATTCACCTGTTTTTTTCCCCCTTAAACTGAAGAATGATGTGAACTTTTTTAAAGGTGAACAGTTTCTACCATGTTTTCCCGAAAATAAGACCTATCTCTATTTTCTAGGATGGCTGCAATATAAGCCCTAACCCATAAGCCCTAGTTGAAGTCTTTGTAATATCATGTAATCCACACTATAAAAGGATTATATAATGCCCACTGTGTGTCCTTATGCAACAAGTGGGTCATGTGAGCACCCAGTGGCCCTGTAAATAAGGGAAAATTTATATCAAATACTTACCGTAATTTTCCTTTCCTGATGGGCTCCATGGCAGCCTACGTGTGGGTTAATCCCGCCTCTCATACCTCATAGGACCCTACTCCCATAAAGCTTTGCGTTTCCTCATAGACTGTGTTCCGTAATATAGCCTACTCCAGCAAGGGGAGGGAAACTCCTGCTGCCATGGAGTCCATCAGGAAAGGAAAATTACGGTAAGTATTTGATATAAATTTTCCCTTTTCCTGACAGACTCCATGGCAGCCTACGTGTGGGAAATAACTAGCCGACACACCCGGGTGGGAAATTGCTGATTAAAGAAAAAAAGGTTTAATTGACATTGTCAACAGATAAAACATGTAAACCAAAATCAACCGACGACAAACAGGCCAGTTCTACGCAGTAATGCGTCATGAATGTGTTTAATGACGACCAGGAGGCCGCCCTACAGATTACTTCCGGGGAAACATGCCGGGCGGCTGCCCATGATGTGGAGATGCTCCTAGTCGAGTGCGCTGTCACCTCTTCAGGAGGAGCCAACCCTTTTGCTTTGTATGCCCCTTGGATTACTTGAACTATCCATGCAGTGATGGTTCTGGGGGAAGCACGCATTCCCTTGCTTTTTCCATGGAAGGAAACGAACAGATGGTCAGATTGACGGAAGGCTGCTGTGGCTTCCAGATATTGTCTTAACACATCTCCGACATCTAGAGGATGAACATTAGAGCTCTCAGGAGATCGAAAAGTGGGGAGGACAATTTCTAGATTTTCGTGAAAGACCGATGTTACCTTAGGATTGGATCCCAACATGGGAATTAATACGACCCGATCAGGGAAAAAAGTAAGAAACGGTTCTTTGGATCCTAGAGAACCTATTTCTGAGATGTTATGTTATGTTATGGCCACAAGGAAGACAGATCTTTGATGGATAAGTTATCCGAGTGCATAGTTTCTGAAAGGAAGTCCAAAACCAAGGGAAGGTTCCATTTTGAGAACCTTGGTTTTCTCTGTGGCCTAAGCCTCATGGCACCTTTGAAAAATTGCTTGACAAGGGTGTGTTTGGCCCATGAAAACCCAGTGAAGGCCGAAATGGCCGAAACTTGAACTCTCAGGGAGCTGACTGATAGAGACAGATCCAGACCTGTCTGAAGGAAGCCAAGAACATCCTGAATCCTAGGATTACTAAGGGACCCATCCATGGAGGAGACGAAATCTGTAAACTTTGACCATATTCTCTGGCAGACCTTTTTGGTGCTTGATCTCCTCGCACTTAGCAGAGTGGAGATGGCTCGACTTGGACAGCCTAGTGCAATAAGCCTTTCCCTTTCAAAAAACAGACCATCAGATGAAGATGGGACGGACATGGATGAGGGGTTACCCCTTGTAACAGGAGATCTGCCCTGTTCGGAAACGGGACTGGAGCCCGGAAGCTCAGATGAAGCAGCAACGGGAACCATGGTCTGTTGGGCCAATAAGGGGCTATCGCCACCACCTCGACTGCTTCCCACCTGAGTCTTGCCAGGAACCGGAGGATGACCGGGACTGGAGGAAAAGCATAGGCTCTGTGAAAGTTCCACTGGTCTGTTAGAGCATCCACTCCGAACGCTTAGGGACAGCGACCCCTCATATAGAATTTCTCTAGTTTGAAATTGCATGGAGATGCAAATAGGTCCACTTCCGGCACAACTCCCAGGGATAGGACCCAGCTGAAGACTTCGCTGTGGAGAGACCATTCGTTGTGGTCGAGTGTCGTTCTCGAAAGGAAGTCTGCTTGGAGATTTTGAGATCCGGGGAGATACACAGCTGTTAAGTCTGAGAGATGCACTTTTGCCCACGACATGATCGGATCCACTTCCTTCAGTAGGGACAGACTGCGGGTGCCTCCCTGTCTCTTTATGTATGACACAGCTGTCGTGTTGTCTATTCTTAACAGGGCTGACGATCCTTTTACTAGGTGAAGAAAGGATTGAAGGGCACAGTAGGCCGTACGGAGTTCCAGGGCATTGGAACTCACACTCCGAGATGGTAACGTCCACTTCCCTTGAGCAAATTCCTTTAAGCACAGAACCCCCCAGCCTCTGTTGCTGGCATCTGATGTAATTGTGATCCAGGAGATCGGGGCTAACGAATGGTAGTTGAGGAGATTTTTCCTTAGTAGCCACCAAAGGAGACTCTCTCGCATGGACGAAGTTATTCCAATGCGTTGATCCTGAGACTTCGGATCCCACTGTTGGAGAAACCCCTTCTGGAAGGGCCGCATCCTCCATTGTGCCCATCTCACCATGGGGACTGTGGACACCATGGTGTCCACTATCTTGAGGCATTGCGAGGTTTTCAGAAAGGGAGATTCCAATGCAAGCCGGATTCTGTCCCGGACTACCGGGATCTTTGTCAGGGGTAAGGAGATGGAACATTGAACTGTGTTGAATTGGGCTCCCAGAAAAATCAGAGATTGTGTGGGTTGCAGATGACTCTTTTCCCTGTTTATCAGCCAACCGAACTCGGTCAGGGTGGAAATGACCTGGATCTGGTGCGTCAACAGCTGTTCCTTGTCTTGCGAATATAACAGTAAGTCGTCGAGGTAGTGATGAAGTCGAATCCCCTTGGTTCTGATCAGGGCGACGACCGCCAATAGAAGTTTTGAGAACACCCGGGGCGATGTTGTGAGCCCGAACGGGAGACACGTAAATTGGAGGTGGACATTGTCTACTGAGAATCAAAGGTATTTTTGGAACTCCGCTGCGACTGGGACATGGAAGTAGGCATCTTTTAGGTCTATGGACATCAGCCAATCGCCTGGTTAAACCGTCTGACCAATAGTAAGCAAGGACTCCATCTTGAATTTTTCCTTTTTAATAAAGGTGTTTAGATGTGTCAAGTCTATTACCGGTCTCCAAGAACCTGTCTTCTTTAGAACCATAAACAGGGGCGAGTACATCCCTTGACCTCTTTCGGAAGATGGAACATGTATAGCGGCGCCCAGAGCTAGGAGAGAGCTTGTGTATGACAGAAGAATTTCCCTTTTTTCTTCTGAGCCTGGTATTGTTGTGGGTACAAACTGTAGCACGGGTGGACTGATAAAGGTCCAGGTATGGCCTGTAGACACTGTTTTGACAGTCCAAAAATCTCTTATTGAGGCTGCCCAGACATGTCGGAACTGTAGTAACCGAGCGCCTACTTTTTCCGTCTGGGCTGGCTTCGCATCAAAAGGACTTAGGGGCATCACGTCCAGCAGACGAGGGTCCCTTAGGGGGCTTCTGTCCAGAGAGCTGGACTCTCCTCCAGTTTTTCCGGAACTCGCGACCAGGTCTGTACCGGCGCGCCTCTCTTGAACGGTCTTGTTCTTGCCTGGGGAAAGACCTCTTCTGACCGAACGGATGGCGATCCTGAGGAAGGAACCCAGACTTACCCCCAGTGGCATGGGTGATGGCGCTGTCCAGCTTGTTCCCAAACAGGGAAGACCCCTGAAAGGGGATTCTACACCACCCCTGTTTTGAAGCGGGATCAGCCGCCCAAGGGCGCAACCACAGAGCACGTTTAGCTGTGACAGAGGAGATCATAATCCGTGCCACCAACCGGATAATATCAAGGGAGGCCTCCCCCAGGAAGACGGACGCCATTCTCAGCTCATGAATCGGTGTGCTGCTGAGCACATCTTCGGAGACGTTCGCTAAGGAAGAATCCACTTCATCCGTCCAGGATTCCATTGCCTTAGACAAGGTAGCTAGGGCTAGAGCCGGTTTACAAGCCATACCCGCTGTGATATATATACGTTTCAGATCTGTGTCTATCTTTCTATCTAGACCATCCTTGAAGGAGACGGTATCTTCTAGAGGGAGTATGACGTGTTTCACCAACCTCATCACAGCGGCATCAACCAGGGGGGCTGATTCTAAGTGCTTAACATCTTCACTTTTGAACGGGTACATCTTTGCCACCTTTGAAAGCAAATAATTCTTTCTGTCCGTGCTGGCCCATTCATCCGTAATGATTTCTCCAAGTTTACCTAGGAGGGGAAAATTAGGGCGCTCCTTTTTAAGTTGTTTGAAATATTTTCTCTGTTTGGAAGGAGATTCCACCCGATCTTCCCACTTCAAGCCGATCTTTACCGCTTTTACTAAACTTGGTACTAGGGAAAAATCAAATCCTGCAGGATTGACAACACTTTCAGCATCACTGACAGAAGACGCACTTGGACTGCGTACACGTTGAGAGGGGCCAGGCGCTTCAGAATTATTCTGTGCAAGTGCTGGAACTGGGTCATCAGGAATAGTAACATCACACCTGGAATCGGATTTATTAAGGGATTCCTGGACTACTCTCCTGACCAGGGCTTCCACTTGATGACCATTATTTCCTCTCTCCCTCACCACCTTGGAATAACATAGGTCACAAAGGGATCTTCCATCCGAAACCCGAGCCCCACATCCCCAGCAGACTCTTCTACTAGAGTGGCTGAAATGGCGGTGAGAATGGCGGCCAGATGAAGATCTGGAGCCTTCTTTGCGGTGTCTAGAAGATGACCTGGGGCGTCTGGAACTTGATCTGGAGTGACGATGCTGTAACCTGGATTCGTCAACAACTTCACGTGCTGAAGATTGATGTTCAGACCTAGAGGGACTGACGGGGAGGAAAGAGTTAACAACCTTTGATTACACAGAAACCCAAACAGCCAGGTAGGGAAAAAAAGAATTTTTCCATCCTACCTGCAGCGCAAAGGTTGGCCACTGGGGGGCGGTGAGACATCCATAGTGGGAAGGAGTCACAAGAACTGCTAAGACAACAAGTAATAATAAGATGCAGCAAGGATGAATCAAGCAAACAGGGCTTTGAAAAGGCAGAAGGCAAGAAACATACCTAGAAGAGGGAAGCACTTTTCAATTTGGGGCAACGAAAACTGGTAACAGCGCATTGTGCGTGTGTCCCAAAGATAGCTGTTTTGACAGCTATTTAAACCTGCCGCCCTGATGATGACGTCACCGCGCACGCCGCTCACGCCGCAATTTGCGACGTGACAGGCGTGAATCCCCATACAGACCTCGCGCGCATGCGCGATCGCGGCGATCCGATCGTACTGCGCATGCGCGTCCAAGCCTCAATCTCGGCTGGAACCAGCGCAGGCGCAGAGACCGGGAAACGACGAACTGGAACGCAGATGCGTTCCAGCGGCCATGGCCACGGCGGAGACCAGACAACAAAAACAAAACAACATAGAAAACGGCTGCCATGTAAAGGTTTGTAAGAGAGGATAATACGTTACCAAGGATACCATTGCCGACCTGTCCTGAAACTGAGAGCTATGGAGCTCACTCTGCACGACTCGAGCATTCTTAGAGGAATAGAGGCCTCCAGCTAATAGCTAGGACGTTTGGCCTTGTTGCTGCTTGCCTGCCAATGGCTGGATATTAAGCATGTCAGGTAATGCAACCGTCGCCCATGTCTGCCCTGCTAATAGATGGGTATAGCTGAAGACCAGAGCCGCCTGAACAAGATGGCTCTATGTGCAGAACCAATATAACTGGAAACAACAGGTATTTCTTCTGATTCTTTTTTAAAACAGCATAGGTCCTAGGAGGAGGACAAAAAAGGAACACAGTCTATGGGGAAACGCAAAGCTTTATGGGAGTAGAGTCCTATGAGGTATGAGCAGGGCCGGCGCAACCACCAGGCGGACCAAGCGGCCGCTTGGGGGCAGGCAGGTCCGCAGCCTGGGATGGGACGAAAAAATTACCAGAATCGCTGCCATAAGATTTCTCAAACGCCGCGCCTCTGACGTCTTCTGTTCCGTGATAGGCGGAAACAATCAGCTTCCCAGGAGGCACTGTGTTCAGTGTCCGCCTATCACGGAGGCGCTCTCTCGTCCTGGTTTGGTGTCCGCCTATCTCGGACGAGAGAGCCTCCGTGATAGGCGAACACTGAACACAGTGCCTCATGGAAAGCTGAATGTTCCGCCTATCACGGAACAGAAGACGTTGGAGGCGCGGCTTTTGAAAAATCGTACAGCCGCGATTCGCATGGAATAAGGTAAGGGCACGGACGGTCTGGTGGGGCACGGTCTGGCATGTAATGGGGCACGGTCTGGCATGTAATGGGGCACGGTCTGGCATGTAATGGGGCACGGTCTGGTCATGTAATGGGGCACGGTCTGGTCATGTAATGGGGCACGGTCTAGTCATGTAATGGGGCAGGTCTGGTCATGTAATGGGGCACGGTCTGGTCATGTAATGAGGCAGGTCTGGTCATGTAATGGGGCACGGTCTGGCATGTAATGGGGCACGGTCTGGTCATGTAATGGGGCACAGTCTGGTCATGTAATGGGGCACGGTCTGGTCATGTAATGGGGCACGGTCTGGCAATGTAATGGGGCACAGTCTGGTCATGTAATGGGGCAGGTCTGGCATGTAATGAGGCACAGTCTGGTCATGTAATGGGGCACAGTCTGGTCATGTAATGGGGCACAGTCTGGTCATGTAATGGGACACGTCTGGTCATGTAATGGGGCACAGTCTGGTCATGTAATGGGGCACAGTCTGGTCATGTAATGGGGCACAGTCTGGTCATGTAATGGGGCACTGTCTGGCATGTAATGAAAGAAACATTTTTGCAAGGGAGGTGGGTGGCCGTTGGGGGGGGGCGCCAAAATGGAGCTTCGCTTGTGTAGGCAGAAATCCTTGCACCAGCCCTGGGTATGAGAGGTGGGATTAACCCACACGTAGGCTGCCATGGAGTCTGTCAGGAAAAGTTATTTTCTACAATATTAAAGATACACACTGGACATTATATAATCCATTTACAGAGCAGATTAAATTATTTTACAAGGACTTTAACTGGGGTTTATTTTGGGGGTTACAGAGATGCTGACTCTTGAGCTGAGAGGGAGGGAGAGTGGGAGAGAAGACAGGGGACAAATAAGACATCCCCTGAAAATAAGCCCCAATGCATTTATTTTGTAGCCAAAATTAATATAAGATCCAGTGTTTTTTTACCGGGAAACCACAGTAGTTTCTGCAAAAACAGTACATTTACCACTGGCTCCATCTTATGGTCAAATCTGATATTGTAGGCAAACAACTTGAAGGAGTTGTAAAGGCAGAAGTTTTTTTTAATTATTTTATTGCATTCTATGTATTAAGATAAAAAGCCTTCTGTGTGCAGCAGCCCCCCTAACACTTACCCGAGGTCCCTCTCTGTCCAGTGATGTCCATGAGTGCCTTAGCCATCTGAGAGATTCTCCCTCCTGATTGGCTGAGACACAGCAGCAGTGCCATTGGCTCCAGCTGCTGTCAAAGTCAGCTAACTAATCAGGAGTGAGAGGGGGCAGGTCGGACTGGGGTTCCGTGTCTAAATGGACACAGGGAGCTGTGACTCAGCTTATGGTGCCCCCATAGCAAGCTGCTTGGTGTGGGGGCACTAAACAAGAGGGAGGGGACAGGAGCACAGAAGAGAGACACGAGAAGAGGCGTTCATTTATTATTTTTAGAGAAAAAAAAACAAGACTTTACAATCACTTTAATGATTATCCTGCTGGCAGAACAGGTACAGATCATTGTCACCACTAACAGGAAGTGCCCAAACAAGGCCCTTTGTGGCAAGATCACCAGGTTTTGTTTTAATGAAAGCTGTAAGTGACACTATTCTTATTCTCCCAAAAAATAATCCATACACAATGGCCATGCAATTTATTTTCATGGAATAATTACTGTATCTTTCCATCTCTTTAAAACATATTTTCTGCCTACTCCCCCCCCCCCCCCCTCATCTTTAACTTCTTTGCCCTTTTTTGGGGGGGTACCTGGCTTTGATAGGTCCCCACTTCCACTTCTGCTTGGTGAGTCTGCTGTATTGAGACTACAAAACACCACTCCCTTTCCTGGGGAAGGTGCTGCCAGTGTCTTTTTGTTGGGGTGAAGGGTGGGAGCTGAGGGAAAGGACCTTGTGGCTTTTTTTTGCAGCCCCCATTGTCCAGTACATGTGGGCGTGCTGGGGATGGAGGTCCATGAAAGGCCCAGTTGATTTAAGGGAGAGATACAGGCAGGTAATTGTCCTGATTTCACTCTGTCCTGTGGTGGAAGCAAGCCTGGTACCCCCAGATCAGTGGACACTGGACACAGATCATTTTTATCTGTGTAACTATGTAGCTGTGGTAGAAATGTGTGAGGTTTTTTAGAGTTGGTCTGGATTGCTTTATTAGCTATGGCAGTCTCCGTCTTATTGTACATGTTTCTCTCTGACAGAAATAAAAACAGTATGGCCCATGTCCTGACAATGTTGGATGCACCTGTTGAGAGTAATGCCGCGTACACACGATTGGACATTCCGACAACAAACCGTGGATTTTTTTCCGATGAAATTATGACTTAAACTTGTGTTGCATACACACGGTCACACAAATGTTGTCGGAAATTCCGAACGTCAAGAACGAGGTCACGTAAAACACTAGGACGAGCCGAGAAAAATTAAGTTCATTGATTCCGAGAATGCGTAGGATTTTCGTGTGCCAGAATTGCCGACAAGAACTTTTGTTGTCGGAAAAATTGAGAACCAGCTCTCAAACACTTGTTGTCAGAAATCCCGACAGCAAATGTCCGATGGAGCCTACACACAGAATATCCGACCAAAAGTTCACATCGAACATTTGTTGCTAGACATTCCGACCGGCATTATACATATTTAAAGGATATGAAGACTGGATTTGATCGAGTACTTTCTTCATTGTTCATCTATACCAGAAATACTGTCAGGTATACTGTATACGGTATTTTTTAATATCAACATTTGTTTTCTGATAATTTTGGCTTTATCTTGTTTTTCCTTTCTTTGGGGAAATATAATTGTATATTACTAATTTTCTCCTTTTTATTTTGTATTTATAGAAATGTGTGGCCCTTGTTTCTCAGTTCCCTCTGGTTTGTGTTTTCCCCAGTTTCCCAGACGCTCCACCTTGGTCCACGCTGTAGTGGGTTTTATGTTACTTATGTAAAGTATGTATTTTTTTTTCATTTTTATTCATAATGTATATATCTTTTTATTTTACTTTTTCTTTTTGTAGTTAGGCCATTTTATATTTCCCTTAAATGGCAAATTTTGATTTTTATTTTTTATTATTGCCAATTTTACTTATCTTTATAGATGTCATTTATCTTCAAGCCATCTTGTAGTCCTGAGGAAGCTGCTAAGCCTTGAAACATGCCAATTGCTGCTTGAAGTTACTAACATTTATATTGAACTACATCCAGAGAAGATCGTTGTTTCTAGACGTAACTTTACAAGTTAGCGTAATAAAGCTGTGTTATGTTTTATCTATGTACAGAAAGTCCCTTTGTCCTCAGCTTGGGGTAGTCAAGTTAAATCACATTTCTATATATGATATAGGTGATATTTTTCAGGCATGTCTTAATTTTTTGTGAAATTTCAGGGAAGCAACAACTCCCAATTTTGCTCATCCCTACTCATTAAATATCTAGTGTATTTATACTATAAAAGAAAATAAATTGTATACATAACATGTAATTTATTCTATACCGTTCATTATAAAACCTGTGCAGAAACATTCCCAGTTCATACCAAAAATAAATATATTAATGCATTTTAGTGAACCTCTATTTTATTTTCTGAAGGAAAGGTATTCTATTAGGAAATGAAGAATTTTGCCCTTGTGTGTTCAGTGAATGGACAGTAGAGGGAGTCATAACACCTATGAATATTAATGGTTAGGCATAAAGCCAATTCAAGTGTGCCAATTGTTATATTTTCTATATGTTATTGTTTGCTGTTTTTTTTTTTCAGTTCTATTTAATTACCCTATTTCCAATTTTTATGAACCTGCATTAGTCATTTCTACTTTAAAAACGTTATTTCTGATGTATACTCTACAGTACACAATATAGTCTCTTTTGTTTTTAATAACAAAAATGTTATACTTACCTGCTCTTTGCAGTGGTTTCCCACAGAGCAGCCCTCATCCTCCTCTACTACTCTACTATAGTCCCCCCCTGGCGTTTCTGGGGGGGACCCATCTGGCCCCATCTGACCAGAGCACCTTCTTCCACATGTTTGCTGTGTCCTCCATAAACTGCAAATGGGACTTCTTATGGCTTTCTTTCAACAATGGCTTTCTTCTTGCCACTTTTCCATAAAGGGCAGATTTGTGGAATGCATGACTAATGCCGCGTACACACAACCATTTTTAATAGTCTAGAAAAAACAACGTTTTTTTCAACCCGATTATTGTTAAGCCTGCCTTGCCTACACACGATCATGGAAAAAAAAAATGCTCTAGCAAAGCACGGTGATGTACAGCACGTACGACGGCACTATAAAGGGGAAGTTCCATTCGGATGGAGACACCCTTGGAGCTGCTTTTGCTGATTCATGCTTTTCAGTCTTCATACTTTTCAGTTTGTTACAGCGTGATGAATGTGCTATCTCCATTACGAATGCTAGTTTTACCAGAACGAGCACTCCCGTCTCATAACTTGCTTCTGAGCATGCACGTTGCTTTCATGTCGTTAACCACTTGACCACTGGGCACTTAAACCACCTTCCTAACCAGACCAATTTTCAGCTTTCGGTGCTCTCACAATTTGAATGACAATTACTCAGTCATACAACATTGTACCCATTTGAATTTTTTTTCCTTTTTTTCACACAAATAGAGCTTTCTTTTAGTGGTATTTTATCACTTCTGGGTTTTCTATTTTTTGCGCTATAAAAGAAAAACGACTGAAAATTCTGTAAAAAAAACTAAAAAAATCTTGTTTCTGTCATATTAGCGGGTTATTTCTCACACACAGCATATGCATACCACAAATTACACCCCAAAACACATTCTGCTATTCCTCCCGAGTATGGCGATACCACATGTGTGAGACTTTTACACAGCGTGGCCACATACAGAGGCCCAACATGCAGGGAGCACCATCAGGTGTTCTGGAACACCCAGACCAATTCTGACATTTCTCTCCTACATGGAAAAATCATCATTTATTTGCTTGAAAATTACATAGAACCCCAAAACATTATATATGCTTTTTTAGAAAAGACCCTAGAGAATACAATGGTGGCAGTTACAACTTTTTATCTCGCACGGTATTTTCGCAGACATTTATTGAACGCGTGTTTTAAAAAAAAAACATTTTTTTGCTTAAAACAAAACAAAACAGTAAAGTTAGCCCAATTTTTTTTCATAATGTGAAAGATGAAGTTACGCCGAGTAAATACATACATACATACATAAATACATACATACAACATGTCACACTTCAAAATTGCGCACACTCGTGGAATGGCGCCAAACTTCGCTACTTAAAAATCCCCATAGGCGGTATTGCAGAGTATTGGGTTATTGCAAAATATCATGCAGGGTATTGGGGTATTGCAGAGTATCGCGCGGGGTATTGCAGATTATCGCATGGGGTATTGCAGAGTATTGCGCGGGGTATTGCTGAGTATTGGGGTATTGCCGAGTATTGGGGTATTGCCGAGTACTGGGGTATTGCCGAGTACTGGGGTATTGTTGAGTATTGGGGTATTGTTGAGTATTGGGGTATTGTTGAGTATTGGGGTATTGTTGGGTACTGGGGTATTGCTGGGTACTGGGGTATTGCTGGGTACTGGGGTATTGCAGGGTACTGGGGATTGCAGGGTACTGGGGGATTGCAGAGCTGGGATGGATTGAGGGATGGCTGGATCTGTGACTGCATTTGTCACAGATCCAGCCACAGCGCTGCTGCTGCCACCCCGCCCCCCCCTCTCCTCGCACACTGTACCGAACGGTACAGAGAGGAGAGGGGGGAGACGGAGGAACCGGCGTCATCAAATGACGGCGGCAATGACGGCGGCAATTTACCGTGATCTGTGATGCGCCGGGTCTTCTAGACCAGGCGAGCACGGACACTTCTGCGAGCGCGTCCCAGGGGACGCGCAATCGCGGAAGTGAAGGACGACATCCCAGGGACGTCGTGTCACAGTAACTCCACCGCGCCGTAGCAGTTAAATGCCTATGGCGCGGTGGGAAAGTGGTTAAAGCCCACACACGACCAGTTTTACAACGTTAAAATCGACAAAGTTAAAAACAACGCAAAAAATTAGAGCATGTTCTACATTTTTAATGCCCATTTTTAACGTCGCGAAAAATGCTCTGGAGCCCACACACGATCGTTTTAATCACATTGCGAAAAACGCTCTTGTGTATGCGGCATAATAGTTGTCCTGTGGACAGATTCTCCCACCTGAAGCGGCGTACACACGACCGAGGTTCTCGCTGGAAACCAGCGAGAACCTCGCTGGAAGCTGCATTCCAGCGAGGACCTCGGCCGTGTGTATACAGAGCGCTCGCCCCGCCCGTCGGGAATCCCGTCGAGCGAAAAGAGAGCACGCTCTCTTTTTGCTCGACGGCCCGCCTGGATGAATGGCTGGTTGCCATTCCCGACGGGCGGGTCGCCGATTTCGACGGCCGGCAGAGAACCTCGACGGGCGGAACAATGTGTTCTGCCCGTCGAGGTTCTCTGCCGTGTGTACACGGCCTTAACTGTGGATCTCTGCAGCTTCTTCAGAGTTACCATGGGCCTCATGGCTGCTTCTCTGATTAATGCTCCCCTTGCCCGGCCTGTCGGTTTAGGTGGATGGACATGTCTTGGTAGGTTTGCAGTTGTGCCATACTCTTTCCATTTTCGGATGATGGATTGAACAGTGCTCCGTGAGATGTTCAAAGCTTGTAATTTATCTTATTACCTAATCCCGCTTTAAACCTCTCCACAACTTTATTCCTGACCGGTCTGGTGTGTTCTTTGGCCTTCATGATGCTGTTTGTTCATTAAGGTTCTCTAACAAACCTCTGAGGGCTCCACAGAACAGCTGCATTTATACTTAAGCCCTGTACATACGGCCGGGAATCTCGTCAGGAAAAAAATATCGGTTTTCCTGACGAGATTCCTTGCATTCTTTCCTTGCTTGCTGAGTGTACACACGGGCCATTCAAAAGAACCTTTCTTTTGAATGGCAAGAACTTGGTGACGTCATCGACTGCGACAAGCATGCGCTCGTCACATTCAATGCAGTCGCCGCCATCTTGCTACACCGCCCACCCTACCCTACACTGCCCTTGTAAGCTGCCGCTCATGCGTCAAAGTCTCATCGAGCATGCGTGGCCTTACCGGGGACAGGTAAGCATATACACACGCTCGATTTTCTCGGCAGGAAAACACTGCTGAGAATCCAACGAGAAAATAGAGAGCAGGTTTCCCGACGAGAAACCATACACACGCACGGTTTTCTCTGCAAAAAGCTCTCCCAGCAGCTTTCTTGCCGAGAAAACCGTGTGTGTACAAGGCCTAAGACTAAATTACACAGGTGGACTTTATTTATTAATTAGACTTCTGAAGGCAAAAAATAGATTTTAGTTAGGGGTATCAGAGTAAAGGGGGCTGAATACAAATGCACGCCACACGCAAAGCTGATTAGCCCCTAATCGGTTGCCCCCCTGCCGCTGGTGTTTCTCTGACTTACCATTCTTAGGCCGCGTACACACGATCGAATTTGTCCGCTGAAACTGGTCCGACGGACCGTTTCAGCAGACAAATCCGATCGCGTGTATGGGCTAGCGGACATGTCTGACCGGCGGACACATTTTAACGCATGCTTTAAAATTTGTCCGCCGGAGACATGTCTGTCGGATATGTCCGCTGGTTAGTACACTAACCAGCGGACATATCTGCCCGCACATGCGTCGAATGGATTTGACGCATGCGTGGACGTTTTTTACTTCCTGGTGCGGTGACGTGGCGGCATCAACGTCACCGCCACATCACCGCGCTGTCTGCCGGTGGGGATTTTGATCCGATGGTGTGTACACGCCATCGGACCAAAATCCGATGAGACATGTCCGCTCTAAACAGTCCGTCGGACAAGTCACTTCTGGTTAAGGATGTAAACATTTTTTTTTCCACTTCCCGCCCAGCCTATAGCAGAATGATGGCCGGTGGTGGTTCAGTTATGCTGATTGGGCATCATATGATGTCCAGCAGTTTAACAGCCACCTCGCTACCGTGGGGGCGCTCATCGCAGCAATCGGTGGTGCAGTGTGTCAGTCTGACACACCACTACACCGATCTCAGTAAAGAGCCTCTGATGAAGGCTCGTTACCACGTGAGCAGTCGTGTTCAATCACGACTAATCAAAATGTAAACAGAAAGAGATTTTGATCGGCTTTTCCTCACTCCCATCTGACAGACGCGAGGAGAGCCTTTCGGCTGCTCTACTGACAGGGTGGTCTGCGTTGATTGCTTATCAGCGGATCCCTCGAATGCCCACCCAGGACCACCAGGATGCCACAATGGACCACCAGGGAAATGCCAATCTGTGCCCAGGCAGTTGCCAATCAGTGCCTAGGCAGCTGCCAATCAGTGGCAAACAAAAATTCCTGCCAGTGCCCCCAGTGATGCCTCTCAGTGTAGTCTGTCGGTGCCAGCCATCATTGCCCATTAGTGCCGCCTATCAGTGCCCAGCAGTGCTGTTTATCAGTCTCATTCATAAGTACCCATCAGTGCAGCCTTTCAGTGCCCATCAGTGTCACCTATCAGTGCCCACCAATGCCACCTATGAGTGTCCATCAGTGCTGCCTATCTATGCCCATCAGTGCTGCATATCAGTGTCACCCAACAGTGCCGACTATCAGTGCCCATCAGTGCCACATCATCAGTGCCACCTCATTGGTGCCACCTCATCGGTGCTGCCTTATTAGTGCCCGTGCCCGTCAGTGCAGCTTATCAGTGCCCATCAGTGAAGGAGGAAACGTTTTTTTTTTAAATGTTCTGTCTTTTTTTATTCGTTTAGCAAAAAATAAAAACTGCAGAGGTGATCAAATACCACCAAAAGAAAGCTCTATTTGTGGGAACAAAATTATAAAAATTTTGTTTGGGTGCCTGGTATTGAAGTGGTTAAGCATCAGATCAATATATATATTGATCTGATGCTTTCAAGGATAGGGGAGAGATTTGGGGTCTTAAAGATCCGAGATGTCTCCATAAAGAGGACTTGTCATGCTTTATTAGGGGGCGAACGCATATGTAGGTCACGCACACATATGTAAATGGTGTTCGTACCACACATGTGAGGTATCGCCGCAAATATTATAGCGAGAGCAATAATTCTCCTCTGTAACTCTAAACTGGTAACCTGTAAATATTTTTAAATCGTCACCTATGGAGATTTTTAAAGTACAGCCACATGAATTCTCTCTCCAAAAGTATTGATAGATATCGTATCCACGGGTCCCATGTCGCATTACATTTCTTATGCCGGGGGGGCGTGGCAAGATGGCGGCTTGAGCGGACGTGTGTGAGAGGAGCTCCGCTCTCCGGGACCTATTTCACCCTTAACCCGCGGGATCCACCACCGCTTTTCACCCTGTTTGACACCAGGGACTCTCGGGTATGCGTAGGGGCAAGTCCGGCTCTGGACGGAATGGAGGCTCCGCAATTAAATCGAGTCCCCTGCCGAGGCCGCCGCCGACTCCTGTAGGCCGCGCGCACATGGCGTCCCAGACACCGCCTCCCACGGCGAATGCGTCGGAGGAAGATCGCTTCCAGGCTCTCATGCTGGCGATTCAGGGATGCCAGACCACTCTCATGGGTAAAATAGACACTCTTCAGCTGGATTTTGGGCTCCTTCGGAGGGACCTGGATGGCATACGGGAGCGGCTGGGGGAGGCGGAACGGCAAGTGGGGGACACGGAAGACTCCATCCGGGACCAGCGGGCCTCCATACACACCCTGCAGGTTAGAGTGAAGGCCTTGGAGTCACGGGCAGAGGACAGTGAGAACTGCAGCAGAAGGAATAACCTTAGGGTTGTCGGCCTCCCGGAGGGGGCAGAGGGCCAGGATCCGACGGTGTTCACTAAAACGATGCTCCGGAACCTACTGCCGCAGGCCCAGTTCTCCCCACACTTTGTAGTAGAAAGGGCCCATAGGATGCCACCGGGCCGGGCCACACCTGGGGCCCCCCCCCCGCGCACTTTTATTTTTCGCCTGCTCAACTTCCGTGACAGGGATCTGGCTTTGAGGGAGGCCAGGAGGGTGGGAGAGCTCCGCTTTGACAACACGCTGCTCATGATGTTCCCTGACTACTCTCTGGACACCCAAAGGCTCCGCAGGACATTTGATCATGTCAAGGGACTGCTCCGCGCCAGGGGCCTGAAATACAGCATGCTTTTCCCTGCGCGACTGAGGGTCATCGACGGCGAATCTACCCGCTACTTCACATCCCCGGAAGATGCCTCACACTGGCTGGACACCTTGCCCCGACAACGGTAAATACACTGCTTGCTGCCTTGGGCCCCCCTGGCTCACTGTATCTCTGTTGTGTGGCTGCACCGGAACGTTGCTCCCTTTGTTAAAAGCCACATGGAGGGGAGGGCAGGACTGTGCCTCTGTGTTTGTGGAATGTTTGGCCCCCTGCCCTCCGCCATTCCCCCCCCCCCCCTCCTCCTCCGTTTTTTCTCTGCTTGTCACCTTTCAAGACCCGACACAGTGGATACTCGTGGACATCACCTGATAATTTCTGTCGCTCGCCAGCTGGACTGCAGGTCTGCAAGGGGTGTGCACGAGAGGGGGGGTCATGGGGATGGTTTTGGGTTGGGTGCTGGATGTTACATGGGGGGCCCTGAGGGGGTTTACCCGGGCTTGACCCGGGTTCCTGGGACTGCTGATGCCCGGGTCTGGAACTGCAACGTTATAATGTTTAAGTCTGCGCCCCTAGCAAGGCCTAGGTGAACTGTTTTATGTTTTATAGTTTGATTACTCTATGCTGCTCATTTTTTGAAGCAATGTGCTCTGGGTGGATCCAATGTTACCCGGTAATGCATATGGGGCTTGGGAGGTGGGGTCCTCTCCTAGGGGGATTGCTGGACCGAGTGTTTGCTCTTCTGGCGCCTTCGGTCGGGCCGCTGTGCCAGTCGCTCCCATAGGAGACTTTCCTACGGTTTGATGGGGTTGGTTTGGGGACAAAGCACCCCGGTCTTTTTTCCGGGCGTGCGGGGTGGGGGGGAGGGGAGGTTCTGTTTTGTTTTCAGGTTTTTTTCCTTTTTGTTTGTTGTTCCTATAAGTTGCCGATTTATTTGCCAGACTAATGTATGCCATATGCTGCCTTGGACGCCTTGCCCGGCCTGGTTCGGGCGTTTATGCTGGGTGCCCAACGCTTTTGAGGTGAATGCCTATGTTTGGTCGGTGGGGTATCCTTCTTCACGATGGCTTCATCATCATTGCTCTAACTGCCCTGTAATGCTAGGATCTCAATGGCTCCCATCAGGTTAATCTCGTGTAATGTCCGCGGGCTCAATGATAAAATAAAGAGGTCATTGGTTATGGCCTACCTTAAGAAATATGCTCCCCATATATGCATCCTCCAGGAGACTCACTTGACGGGGCGTAGGACTCTGGGCTTAAGAAAGCAGTGGATAGGTCACTCTTATCATGCTACATATTCCACTTATGCCAGGGGGGTTAGCATACTAATTCATAAGTCCTTATCCTACTCCCTTTTAGACGTTAAGCTGGACCCCGAGGGCAAATACGTGCTCCTCCATGCTGTGGTGGATACGGTTGAAATGCTAATCCTGGGCTTATATGTCCCGCCGCCAGCAACGATATCTCTCCTGAAATCTCTGATCCCTATAATGGCCACTTATCCCACTGATAATATTATTATTGCGGGGGACTTTAACATGGTTCCCAACCCATCCCTGGATAGGCTGTCATCTGATGCTGCCACTGACTCTCCACTGCAGCGATGGGCTTCACTTTATGGCCTTACGGATGTGTGGCGCTGGAAACATCCAGATGACAGAGCCTATACGTGTCACTCCACCTCCTATAGAGCTATGTCCAGGATAGATTTGGTGTATGTCAGTGGAGGAATGCTCTCCAGGGTCAGCAGGGTACAGATTCTCCCCAGGGGCATTTCGGATCATGCCCCCGTGCTTCTTGGGTTACAAACCCAAACGCCCCCATCGGAGAGGCTGTGGCGACTTTCTCGCTACTGGATCTCGGATGAGAGGGTGGCGGCGGAGATCCCTGAACGCATCTCTGAGTTTTGGGGGGACAATGAGGATTCCACGGAGGTGGGCAATAGGTGGGATGCTTTTAAGGCATTCATGCGGGGATGCTACCAAGCTATTATCTCTCGAGAGCGTGGGGCTGCCACTATTTGTCTGGAGGAGGCCGAGGCTAAAGCCCAAGTGTTAGAAAAACAGTACATTGCTACCCAGAACCCCGTCACGTATGCAGATATGCAGTCGGCATACCGGGAAGCTATGCTTCTCCGGGTGGCCATGGCGGGGAAGAGGCAGTTGGCCCAGTCACAGCGCATCTTTGAGCAGGGGGAGAAGACGGGACGCCTCCTGGCCTGGCTGGCTAGAGAGCAACAACCGGTCACTACTATTGCTAGGATTAAAAACGCAAACGGGGTGGTCGAGGTTGATCCGGGGGCTATTAATGCGTGCTTTGCCTCCTACTATGGGACGCTGTACTCGTCCAGGGTGGACTACACGGGTGAGGAGCTGGACTCCTTTTTGGGGCAAATGACCTTCCCGAGCCTTTCGGATGAGGCCCGTGCTTACCTAGACAGTGGAGTCACCCTCGAGGAAGTGCAGCAGGCCCTGGGGGAAATGCAGGTGGGGAAAACCCCGGGGGTGGACGGCCTTCCCCCGGAATTTTATAAGGAACATGGGGATGTATTGTCCCCCAGGCTTCACGGTATGGTAGTTGCATCTCTCAAAGATGGCGGCCTTCCTCCCTCTATGGCGGAGGCCGTCATCGTGGTGATCCCCAAACCAGGCAAGGAGCTGTGTGCATCCTACAGGCCTATTTCGCTTCTCAACGCAGACGCTAAAATTCTCTAAAATTCTCACCAAAGTTCTGGCCAGACGTTTGAACTCGGTCATTCTATCCTTGGTGCATGAAGACCAGACCGGCTTCATGCCCGGGAAGGGAACAGATATAAACCTCCGTAGACTGTACACAGTGCTGGGGGCTCAGGGGGCCCTGGCCGAGTCCGACGTGGTGGCCTCCCTAGACGCGGAAAAAGCTTTCGACTCTGTTGAGTGGTCGTACTTGTGGGAGGTCCTGCGTCGGTTCGGCTTCGGCCCTAGGTTTGTATCGTGGGTACAGGCTCTCTATAGGGCGCCTTCTGCTAGGGTCCGTACCGGGTCGACTCTTTCCCAACCCTTTCGTTTACACAGGGGCACGAGGCAGGGATGCCCGCTGTCTCCCGGCCTTTTTGCGCTGGCTATTGAGCCTATGGCGATTCTCCTTCGCTCCTCCCCGGCGGTGTGCGGTATCCCTATGGGCTCGATTCAGAAAAAAGTCTCCCTGTACGCGGATGACACGCTGCTGTACATGTGGGATGCCTCACGTTCTCTCGGAGCTGCCCTTGAGCTCATTGACACGTTTGGCAGATTTTCAGGCGTCCGCATCAACTGGGAGAAGTCGGTCGTTTTCGCCCTCCAGGCACCGGAGACGATAATTCCAACGGGTACCCCCTTGCGACAGGTCGCACAGTTTAGGTACCTGGGAGTGGAGATACATAGGGACCTTAAGCAGTTTATCCCCCTCAACCTGACCCCGGTCTTGTCCCTCCTGACTCAGAGGTGTGCTGCTTGGAGGACTCTGCCCCTTACCCCGGTTGGGAGGGTCAATCTGGTCAAGATGACCATTCTGCCGAAGTTTCTCTATATCTTTAGACAGACCCCCGTCCCCATCCCCAACACCTTCTTTAAGAAACTGGACTCCCTGATCACGTCCTTCATCTGGAATGGAGGTACACCTAGGATAGCCAGGTCCACCCTGCAGCCCTTGTCACACTCAGGTGGTGGCTTTCGGAGGAGCCGGCCAACCAGGCGGCTACTTTGGAGGCTGCGCTTCTGGGATCTTACTCCGAACTTCGCAACCTTATTCACAGGGGGCCCAGGTCTAGTACCGCGGTTACCCCCTCCATGAAGACTACCCTGAAGGTGTGGGAGGTTGTTAGGACCAAGGTTCAAGGCCCTGACCGTTGGTCCCCGCGTACTCCGCTGTGGGGGAACCCGCGTCTCCCGCACTTTCAGTCCATACCTGACCCGGCCCTGTGGGCCCGGAATGAGGTTAAGACGCTGATGGACATAGCCCCGTCGGGCAGGTTACTCACCTTCGATGAGCTGAAGCAGAGGAAGGGACTGACGAACCAGATGTTCTTTCGGTTTCTTCAGCTGCGTCATGCCTTTGGTGCACAGTTCCCTGGTCTGGTGGTGCTGGAGACTACAGGGGTGGAACGCTTGTTGAGTGCGGCGGACGAGACTAAGCCCCTGTCCGCCCTATACTCACTTTTGCTGGGCCTAGATACATCTAAGGTCTCTCAGTTGTACTCGGTCTGGCAGGCGGATATCCCGGCGCTGGCCGATGACGACTGGGAGGAAGGGATACAACAATATCTTACACTGGTGGTGTCGGCCAGGGATAGATTTATCCAACTCAAATTCCTGCACAGGGCCTATTTCTCTCCCCAGCGCCTCGCCAACATATACCCGCAGCGGAGTCCTTCCTGCCCAAGATGTGGCGCAGAGGAGGGCTCGTTCTTTCATGTGGTCTGGTCGTGTCCTGCGTTGCAAGCCTACTGGCGGGGGGTGGTGAGGGTGATTCAATCTGTGAGTAAGATAGGTGTACCCTGCGACCCCTTGCCGCTGCTCCTGGGTGTAGTTGACACACTGCCCGGTACCCAAGCCAAGAAACTGTTTATTTTTTTTGCTGCTTTCTATGCCAGGAAAGCAATATTGCTAAAATGGAAGGAGGTCTCTCCCCCCACGGTGCGGCAATGGCGAGCATTGATTAACGCGGCCCTTCCCCTGTACAAACTCACTTATCTGGGTCGCAACTGTCCGGGGAAATTTGATAAAGTCTGGGCGGCCTGGGTGAGGGCTGAGAGTTTGGAGCTGGATTAATGGGCGGTGTCTCGAGACGACCTGGGTGCCCCACGCAGGCCCTGGGACTGGATGTAGGGGGAGCCATGTGGGGTCTCACTGCGGTAGTAGCCTGAATCGCGAACTTCTTGAGGTCTGATGGTATGGGCCTCTCTCCTCCCCCCCCGCACTTCCTCCGCCCGGTACCTACCCTCCTGGATGCTTGCCCCGTGGTAAGGTGATGGAGGTCTTTCCTCTCGCCCTCAAGGGAGTCACTGGCCCCGTCCAAAGTGTAAACTCCGGTTCACTGCTATCGCTCCCGTCATATGGGTTCCCGGGTGTGGGGGGTGGTGAGGTATGCTGGGGTTCTACAGTGCATGGATTGTCTAAGGTCAGCTACTGGATTTGATGCAGGGGTTTGCGCCCATGCATGGACATTCATCTTGTCTGTTAACTCAATATGTCTTTATCTTGTACCTAATGCTTCACTAACTGTTGATTTATGTATGACTACCGTCTGGCAACTGTTTTTATTACTCTGTATGTTTACATCAATAAACAACTTTTTTGTTAAAAAAAAAAAAATTTCTTATGCCGCGTACATACGATCATTTTTCAGCATGAAAAAAAAACGTTGTTTTTCAGCATGTCCAAAAAACAACGTGTAGCGGGGTCATACTGTTGGAGTCTGCTGACAGGCCATCCCCGCTGGAACTTTATTCACGCTTGTAAATATGTATGATACCTTTAAAAAGTTGTGTATTGTGGGACTACAAGTAGCGGGAGATATGGACTCCATTGACTCCACAGACTACACTTCCCACAATGCCTTGCATTATTGGAGCATGTGACACCTCCGCACAGACTTGTGGGGAGGTTACTTAAGGGGAGGGTGTGGCGCCTTTTCTCTCTCTCGGGACCAGATACAGCCATGCCGTTAGGCCAGAAGCCTGGGCCTAAATCCACCGAGGGACCAGCCATCCGGAAGGAAGCAAGACTCCAGCATCCAGCCCGTGTACCTGGTGTACCTGGGGATCGGAGAGAAAATCCAGCTAACAACTGAACCAGTGGAACACCCTCGTCCGGGATCCTTGTGCTGTGGAGCAGTGATTCATCAGCGCTCTTCCTAAGAGGAATTCAGGGGGATTGGCCTGTCGGGTGAGAGGGCATATGCTCAGCTCTTAATTATCCCCTTAGACACTTTAGTGCCACCTCACAGGCCACCCACATGCGTTTGGCCTCCAGTTTAAACTTAGAGGCCCTTTACTGTTTACAGTGGTTATGCAGAAGTGACTGACGCTGGCCAGCGATCAGCTCACCAACGTTGCTGTTAAGGATAACTTATCTGATTAGTTCCCTTTTTATCATTTATTACTTGTGGATTACAAATCTAACGTGCACCACCCGGCCGCAACGTGGACTGTAGCTGTTTTCAGGACCGCTCACTAGAGGGAGCTTGCGTGCACGCAGTGTTTACTTTTTTCTTTTAATCAGAAAAGGTTTTATTGCTCACAGAACTTACATACAATGAAAGAATGACATCCTACACACTGTATTCCATTAATCATGACAGTGAAATTGCAGATCAAACATAAGAAAGGAATTATATTGCATATTCAAAATACCGTCTCAACCAGCTTGACAAAATTTGCTAAACTCCCCGCCCTGCCCAGCCTTCCACCCCTCCACCCTCCAAACATCTCACCGAATGACCCAGCATGGGACCCTGTCGGTTATCCTCAGTCCCTACACCCCTCCAAGTAACCTTGCCTGTACCAACTCCAAGGGGCTCAGCCCCGGAATCGCAAGCCATGGATCCCACAGTTTGGGAAATTTCCCTGTGATCCCTCTGTGTTGGTATATGTACTTTTCCATTAAGAGTGTTCTACCCACTTGTTGTACCCATACCTTGGTCGATGGGGGCTCCCTCGACTTCCAGTGAAGGAGAATGAGCCTCTTTGCCTGGAACAGTGCCCGGGCGAATGCCACTCTGGTCGCCTCCTCAGCTATCACCTCCCCCAGAACACCCAGTAAGCAACAAAGTGGGTCCTGTGGAACGTTGGTCCGGAACACTGAATTCAGCGTAGCCAGGACCTCCGTTCAGTATCTATGCAGCTTGGGGCAACGCCAGAGTAGGTGAATCAGATCTCCCTGGGCCGCCCCACAGCGTCTGCACAGCGAATCGGGGGTCCGGCCCATTCTGAAGAGTTTAACCGGGGTGAAGTGTACCCTGAGCAGTATATACAACTGGGAGACCCTCTGTGACACATTTATCGAGCGGGTATTTACGGCCTGTAGCGCCTCCTCCCACAACTCCCCCTCAATGGGCCCCAGGTCTGCCTCCCACTGATCCACCGCCCTCATAGGATGCCCCTCCAGAAATGATGACAATAGCATGTTATAACATTGTGAAATCATACCCTTGGTGTCCTGTGCAGTACTTAATATAAGGAAAACCGGCGTGGGGGATTGGGTCCACTCCACAGCTGCCCCCTGAGCCCTCACTGCGTGCTGCAGCTGTAGGTAGTAGAACTGCATAGTGTGTGGCAACTTAAGCCTAGACCGTAACTCACTGAAAGGAAGTAGGGTCCCACCCCGAAAGACATGTTTAAGGTGCGTGACCCCAAAAGAACTCCACCTATGTCCCTGCTCAATCATGGCCAGCTCCTCATAGGAGTCATTTTCCCAGATGGGGCTGAACTCGGTGAATCCCTCCGCCTTTTGAAGCTGCTTAGCCTTATTCCACACCTTCTGACGCACTGTTTACTTTAGTTTAGTTGAATGGTACCATTCTTCAGTATAAGGTCTGTTTCGTTCATAAATGTAATTTTCTGATTTCCGCAAGGGCCCTGCGAAATCATGCTGTGTTGCTACATAACAACCATTCATTTAATGATCTGAACTTATGCTTGTTTCTCTGAGTACTTATGAAGTAAACTCACTCTTTTGATTTAAATATATTACTGTGTAAAGCAAATTCTTCTTGTCTGGAGGGACCGTCCAAAAATTCAGGTAATACTACTATAAACATTGTCATTGAATATTGTATGCCTGTCATTGTGCCACCAGCCCAGCAGGGGCCACAATACACCCACCAGACTTCTGATGTGTCAAGGGAGGGTTCGAGCAAGTTAAGGAGGGGTGAGCTAAACCAAAAGAGAGTAGATCCCAAAACAACCAGCGGCCCTAGAGGGGGTAGCGCTACAAACGTTTTTCCAACTTCATCATTAAAAACGATGTTGCCCACACACCATCGTTTAAAAAAAATGATGAACAAAGCGCTGTGATGTACAACACGTACAATGGCACTCTAAAGGGGAAGGTCTATTTGCCGTTGGGCTGCTTTAGCTGATTCCTTGTAGTAAAAGACTATTTGCGCTTTTCTATCTGTTACAGCGTGATGAATGTGCTTACTATTATGAACAGTAGTTTTACCAGAACGAGCGCTCCCGTTTTATAACTTGCTTCTGAGCATGCGCGGGTTTAAAACGTTGTTTTAGACCACACACGATCATTTTTTACAACCCGGAAAACGACATCGTATAAAACGACGTTAAAAAATGCAGCATGTTCAAAAAAAAATTTGTCGTTTTTCAGAGCCTGATCATTTTAAATGACGTTTTTTAACCACTTTAGCCCCGGACCATATTGCTGTCCAAAGACCAGAGCACTTTTTGTGATTCGGCACTGGGCCGCTTTAACTGACAATTGCGCAGTTGTGCAACGTGGCTCCCAAACAAAATTGGCGTCCTTTTTTTCCCACAAATAGAGCTTTCTTTTGGTGGTATTTGATCATCTCTGCGGTTTTTATTCTTTGCGCTATAAAGAAAAATAGAGCGACTATTTTGAAAAAAATGCAATATTTTTTACTTTTTTCTGTAATAAATATCCCCCAAAAATATATATAAAAAAAAAACGTTTTTTTCTTCAGTTTAGGCCGATACGTATTCTTCTACATATTTTTCGTAAAAAAAAATCGCAATTAGCATTTATTGATTGGTTTGCGCAAAATATAGCGTTTACAAAATAGGGGGTAGTTTTATGGCATTTTTATTATTTTTATTTTGTTTACTAGTAATGGCGGCGATCAGCGTTTTTTTCAGTACTGCGACCTTATGGCGGACACTTCGAACACTTTTGACACATTTTTGGGACCATTGGCATTTTTTTAGCGATCAATGCTATAAAAATGCATTTTATTACTATAAAAATGCCATTGGCAGTGAAGGGGTTAACACTAGGGGGCAGGGAAGGGGTTAAGTGTGTTCCTGGGTGTGTTCTAACTGTATGGGGGGGTGGCCTCACTAGGGGAAATCACTGATCTTCTGTTCATACATTGTATGAACAGAAAATCAGCGTTTCCCCCGCTGACAGGAACGAGTGCTATGTGTTTACACACATAGCTCTCATTCCCCGCTCTGTAACGAGCAATCGCGGGTGCCCGGCGGCGATCGTACCTGCCGGGCACGCGCGCGGGACTCGGGGGCGCGCGGGGGGCACGAGCGCGGGCCGCCGCCAGCGCGCACGCGTAGAATGATGGGCTCTCGCCCAGGAGAGCCGACCTGCCGCCGTAGAACGACGGCGGCTGGTCGGCAAGTGGTTAAAAACAATTTTTTTTTCATGCCGAAAAATGATCGTGTGTTCGCGGCATTAGTAGCGTTACGAAGGATACAGGTAATCCTGTCATTATCCATAATTCAGTTAAATTTATTCTTTACATAATCAAGAGAAACCATTAAATGCTTCCAGTATTTAGTAATGGTAATTCTGGTTGTCAAGAACATGTATGTAATTAATTTCACAGTTTTTTTTTGGGATCACATCAGGGAACTTTTGAAAAAGGGCTGACTCCGGGATCTACAGATATTGACTCCTATCACCGAATAAACAAAATTAAACATACAAATCAAAAATCGAATTACTATAGGACTTTGTCACCAGACATGATACATGGTGCCCATCTGGCTGCAGTGGTAAAAACAAATGGGGGATGCAGAAGAGTCTATTTTCGCAACCGTGGTCAGAACTAAGTACCACCGTAAAAGCATTTTATAAGTAGCTTCTATTAGTGTTGTGTTTAGACAAAGCGAAAGCAATGTCTTGCCAGTCAGATAATTCAAAGGTGATATTCAAGTCCCGCTTCCACTAATTCATGTAAGGAAGCTTGGTGATAAGTAAGGGAAGTATATACAGGGGGTCTGACTTACGAACAAGTTAGGGATTTTAGGGTTGTTCTGAAGATGGAAATGTTCGTAAGTCGCAGAACGGCAATTATGATGTTTTCTGATGTTTTCCGATGTTCAGTTGAATGGTCGTGAATGCGCCCAACGTAATTTTTCGATGTTCTGTCGAATGTGCCCGCTGTCGAAAATGTCCGCGCATGTGCAGAATGGCAGATACGTCTCGTTCATAAGTAGGAGTTTTGTTCGGAAGTCGGGCGTTCGCAAGTCGGGGACCCTTTTTTATCGTAGATACCCATCCCAGCAAGAGGCTTCTTGCTTGGCAAGATAATTCAAAAGTTATGAGTGTAAGGGGTCCATCTAACAAATTAAGTTTAGCTCTTACAAAGAGATACTGTAAATTGATTATACCTAAATATTTCACTAGAGGGCATCTTCAGTTTGTCTTTGAAGTGTTGTGAGGAGTACAGCCGGTATCCGTTAAAATAATCTCTGATCTCGAAAAGCCTTTTGTTAAGCCACCACTGAAATGATGCTGAAACTAGCCCTGGGGAAAATTCAGGATTACAAAAATAGTGGCTAACGACGTTTGTGTGGCTGATAAGGGTTTATAATGTTATTCCCTGTCTCAGACAGCTAATGAGTGCGACAAGGTAGGATATAATATAGAAGATCACAGATGACTAGGGAGCCATATCAAGGAACCAATGGCAAAGGGACAGCACAAGAGAGTTTCATTTGAAACCCAGAGGGGCCTAGGCTGTGATATAGGAAAGTTAAGCTATTTGAATGGCTTGAAAATAAGCACATGAATTAAGGAGGCCGAACCCACCTTGTGATTTTCAGACATATTGCGTCAGTTTATTCATCCTGGGCCCTCTCCTTCCCCAAATTAACTCGGACTGTAAAACATCGGACTGTAAAACCTCCCCTTGGTAAAGTTCTAAAATAGTAGAGAATCCTAGGTAAAAATTTAATTTTTATAGAGTTTATTCTGCCAAACCAAGATAAGGAATAATCCTCCCAACGTCAATGAAAAATGTGGGGGGTAATTTGCCTGATTAAATGGGTCAGCTGGATCCCCAGATACGGAAGAGAGCGTTGCACCCATTGAAAGTTATAGGTATTCTGAAGGATCAGTACTGTCAAGAGGGGCAAAGAGACCTTAGGAGCCATTGGGCCAGATTCACAGAGCGATTACGCCGGCGTAACAGGAGATGCGCGGCATAAGTCTAATTGTGCGCGTGCGTTTCGATGCACGGCATTCCCAAAATGAGATACGCAAGAAATCTACTTTTTTTTGTCCTGCGTAATTTCGTTAGACAGGCGCATCCGTCCGCGCAAAACTGCGCTAGACACACCATTGATTTGCTATTCAAATATGCTAATGAGGGAGTTACGGGGATCCACAAAAGAACGTTGGTGCAGCGCAGGCTACGCGATGTGCGCAACAGCTAAATGTCCTGTCTAAAATTAGACCATATAAAAGCTGGTATAAAATTAGACAATTCGTCTACATGTCAGAGAAAGCAACACTGTTAGTGAGGAGCTGAGCAGTCACACGTGTTGCCCAACAAACTGTATGCCAACATGCCAGTGGCATCCATGCTCATAGCTATACTACTGACTTTAGATGAGCAAAGAAGGAGGAGGGCACTGAGGAGGGCACTGAGGAGGGCACTGAGGAGGGCACAGGATTTTTTTTTTTTGGAAAACTTTTTTTTGGCTTATATAAACTTTAAAATTTCATCTAATCTAATACAATATTTTTATCTGATACAAGCCCCTCACTCTTCACTCTTCACTCTTCACGGGAGAGGATATATCACACACGCGTAGACATCTATGGCATGAGTGATTCTGAGGTGTCTCGCATCTTCAGATTCACCCCTCATGCCATCATGGAATTAACCACAGCCCTGCAGGAGGACATCACCAGCCCAACACATGACACTACCCATGACACCCATGATAGCTACATATACAATCAGAGCCCCATCCCCACAGATTTCGAACAGAACGTGTATGGGGACAGCTGGCTGGTTGGTGAGTGACATGGGTGGCAGGCATGACTGCCCCCCCCCCCATGATGCACACATCACAAGGGGCACATGCACCACTAAAATCCTCCTGTCTTTTCCCTTCAAGGTGACTCTGCATATGCACTGGGACCCCATCTCATGACCTCATCTCATGCCAGCTCACATTATGCATCTTTGCATGTTAAACACACACATTAATCAAGGCACAATGAGAATGCATGCATGCACACCACTGTGGTCCCTAGCACACACACACCACATCCTCATCAAATTGGATTGGCACCAGTCCACCATGCAGGACTTGTGAGCAGCAACGCCACGCCAAGGGTCCAATTATGTCACTGTACATTCATACACCATTCACACGGACCTGGGGATCACTTCTCCCTGGTCCTGGGGAACCCTTCTCCACCAAAATTGAGGGGGACACCCCTTTTCCGGCAGTAATGTCACCCCAACATTCAAACAGCATTCACAACCCCCCAAAAAAAAAATGCCCAGCAAAAACAAAAAATTTCCAGCACGAAAAAAAAAAATGGCCAAAAAAAAAAACCAAGCCAAAAAAAAAGGGGAAAAACAAATTAATGCCGTTGACGTGAGCAACGCCTGGGGCGCCCACGGCCACGGCCCCGGCTCCTCAGGGGAGACTCATGGGGGAGGGGGTAAACTGGGGAAGGAGGAGCAGCCCCTGGTCTCTGCCCACCTGGCGGCCTGCACCCAAAGGCCACGGCAATTCTGTCTAGGCCAGCACTTAATGATGCCGTATTGGCCTGGATAGCCTGGGTGAGGGCCCTCACATCCTGCCCAATGCCTGCTGTTGTAGTCTGCAGGTCGTTTAGGCAGTTTGTAAGAGCCCGGGAGTGGCAGTCCAGGTCCCCAAGCGTATCCTTTATGGAGGACAGGCTCTCCTCCATCCGCCCCAAGGTCTGGCTGACCTCTCCCAGATGGCGGGTCTGAAGGAACTGGTCCTTTCTCAGAGTGGCAGGCAGGAGATCGGCCAGCCCCCTGGTCTTCTGGGTTGCCTTCCTGCCTCCAGCTGATGCTTGTGGCCGGGGAGAAGGGGAGCCCCTTGGGAGGGGAGACCTGTTGGGGGAGGAGTGGGGGGGGCTACCCCTTATGGAGGGCTGGCTGCTGCCAGCCAGAGGGGAAGAGTCCTCCAAAAACAAAAGTCCAGTGCCTGACATGGACTCCTCAAACTCCTCCTCCTCAACCTCCTCCTCTTCAACCTCCTCCGAGGACTCCGGCCATGTCGGGGGGTCCTCATCAGGCTGCAGTCCTGGGGATGGTGCGGTCAGCCCAGATGGCCCAGCACCCTCCTGCACATCTGTGGATTACACAAAACATTCACAGGTTGGAGGATCCACACACTTGCCACATATTCCCTTTCACCCCCTCCCCCACACATGCTACACACCTGATAGGGCCAAAAAACCTTGCCTGGCATCACGCCTTCATGACTTGAGTCATAGCCGGGCAGGCCCTCCACTTCTTGCCTATGAAAGGTCTGGGCCACCGCACGCTCCTCTGCTGTCAGCCTAACAGGGCATGGTGGGCCCCCTCCTGTGCCCCTGGCATGGGCTAGCATTTTGGCCAGCTTCTTTTTGACCAGACGCCGGAGGTCATTGATTTTCTTTTCAATCCCCGACCGTGTCCGGGTCTCCCCCCCCCCCCCCGATGCATTCACCTGGTCAGTAATCCTGTCCAAAATCTCTCTCCTCCTGGCCGGGGTGGTGTTGGCACTGTCCGGGCCGTGGAGGTAATGCCCATATTCGGAAATGGCCCGGGCAAGAATTCGTTTCTCCCCAAAAGTGAAATTTAACTTCCTCTTTCTGTCCGTCATACTCAGACAAAAACTCACTCCCAAACAGTCAGCAAAAATCACTCACAAAAACAAGCAGGAAAAATCACTCACAAAAACAAGCAGGAAAAATCAAGCAAGAAAACAAACAAACAAAAAACTAACAACCAAAAACTCTCACAAGCAGTCACCAAAAATCACTTACAAATATCTTCTAACAAACACAAGATCACACAGTCCACAAATATCACAAAGACAAACCACAACGCAAATAACAACAGAACAAAAGCACCTTGCTGTATAGGGAGGGATACAAAGGGATGTACTTTTGCAAAGGAAGTGCGTTTGTGTCTGTCTATTTATGCTGTCTGCGTAGTTCATGATTTTGCCATAGTCCACTTCCAATTTCACTGATTGCGCTGTTCCCGAGTTGGGAGCATGAGCACAGAGGTGCTGACATGGTCTGCTTCAAGCGCGCATGCGCGAACCGGCCGGCCCTTCATTTGCATGGGGTCACGGCTCATTTCAATGTAACACGCCCACGTCCTTCCCAATTTGGATTACTCCGCTTTGCGCCTCAGAAATAACGTTGCGCAGGCGCTAATTTCTGCGTAAAAACAACGAGAATAGGGTGATTGCGCTGCTACATTGCGCCAGTCTAACGTTAAGGCGGTGCGCTACGCCGGTCCAATAATGCGCAGATGTACCTGAATCTGGCCCATTGTCTTTTGAGCATGCATGAGCAACTTTAAAGCATAATACGTTAAAGGTACACATTTATTTTTCTAAATAGCTTCCTTTACCTTAGTGTAGTCCTCCTTCACTTACCTCATCCTTCCATTTTGCATTAAAATGTCCTTATTTTTTCTGAGAAATCCTCACTTCCTGTTCTTCTGTCTGTAACTCCACACAGTAATGCAAGGCTTTCTCCCTGGTGTGGAGTGTCGTGCCCGCCCCCTCCCTTGGACTACAGGACAGTCAGGACGCTCTCTATGTTGCAGATAGAGAAAGGAGCTGTGTGTTAGTGGGCGTCCTGACTCTCCTGTAGTCCAGGGGAGGGGGCGAGCACGACACTCCACACCAGGAGAAAGCCTCACATTACTGTGTGGAGTTACAGACAGAAGCTTTTTAGGAAAAAAATGTTTACCTTTACAACCCCTTTAAGTATAAATTTACTTGGCATAACATCATCTTTTATATTTTCCCCCAAAAATTGGGTTACATATTGTTTTTTTTTCATCAAATTTGATTAAAGCGTAGTTAAAAAAAAAAAAAAACACAAATATCGTGTACCAAAAAATTGCAAAGACTCTAGGTCTAGAATAAAATGTGTCAGAAAAGGCCTGGTCTTAACCACTTAACCCCCGGACCATATTGCTGCCCAATGACCAATGACTGCGTCGCTTTAACTGACAATTGCGCGGTCGTGCGACGTGGCTTCCAAACAAAATTGGCGTCCTTTTTTTCCCACAAATAGAGCTTTCTTTTGGTGGTATTTGATCATCTCTGCGGTTTTTATTTTTTGCGCTATAAACAAAAATAGAGCGACAATTTTGAAAAAAATGCAATATTTTTTACTTTTTGCTATAATAAATATCCCCCAAAAATCTATAAAAAAAAATATTTTTTTCCTCAGTTTAGGCCGATACGTATTTTTCTACACATTTTTCGTAAGAAAAAATCATAATAGCTTTTTTTGATTGGTTTGCGCAAAAGTTATAGCGTTTACAAAATAGAGGGTAGTTTTATGGCATTTTTATTAATATTTTTTTTTACTAGTAATGGCGGCGATCAGCATTTTTTTTCAGTACTGCGACATTATGGCGGGCACTTCGGACACTTTTGACACATTTTTGGGACCATTGGCATTTTTTTTAGCGATCAATGCTATAAAAATGCATTGGATTACTATAAAAATGCCATTGGCAGTGAAGGGGTTAACACTAGGGGGCAGGGAAGGGGTTAAGTGTGTTCCTGGGTGTGTTCTAACTGTATGGGGGGGGTGGCCTCACTAGGGGAAATCACTGATCTTCCGTTCATACATTGTATTAACAGAAGATCAGCAATTCCCCGCTGACAGGACCGGGAGCTTTGTGTTTACACACAAAGCTCCCGGTCCCCGCTCTGTAACGAACGAGCGCGCGTGCGGGACTCGGGGGCGAGCGGGGGGCGCGCACGCCGGTGGCGTGCACACGCCCCCTAGTGGCCACTTAAAAGCGGACGTATAGCTACGGGCTCTCGCCCAGGAGAGCCGACCTGCCGCAGTAAATTGACGGCGGCAGGTCGGCAAGCAGTTAAAGTGGTTACCACATTTTTATGAACTGTAATTTGTCTTAATTTTGTATTGATTGTGTGAAACAATGAATTCACACTTTGTTTTAAGACAGCCTGACTATTAAACTATTTATACATCACCGCCTAAAGACACAAAAAATATTATAATGCTGCATACACATTGGATGGTTTTTCCGACGGAATTCCGCTCAAGCTCGGCTTACATACACTCTGAACTTTCGACCGTCAGGAACACGGTGACGTACAACACTACGACGAGCCGAGAAAATTAAGTTTAATGCTTCCGAGCATGCGTTGAATTGTTTCCGAGCATGCGTCGGAATTTTGACATGAAGAGACAGAAAGTTTTGATGCAGCCTATATCCACAGAAGATCTGTGGTTAGTTCTCGAAGATGTCTGGAACAACCTACCTGTCTGATTTGATTTGGATTTCTCTTCTATTCATTTATTTCCCATTTTATTAATTGATAAAAAATAAACTATTGACACTTCTATTTCTGGAAGCATTCTTAAGTTGTTGTAAAGCCTCTAAAAAAATACATGGTTCGAATCTTGACTGTTTCTTGTAGAGTCATCTAATATTTCATAAATGGATATCCCTGCCAATACCACTTGGCTCGAGAAACGTCAGTCTGTAGATCAAAGGAGCTGGGCAGAAATAGTCAGCCATGCAGTGACTTTAGCCTTCACTCTTCATGTGTTATGAGAGCCTCTGGTTGTCAGGATACAGTACCCAGCAGAGGAGATTCATCTATCTGCTCTGTCTACAAGAATGGAGGAATCTGTTAGATTTTCAAAATACTGCTCACTGTCATATCCTCTTCTCTCCTCTCCCATATATATTGCCCACTGTCATACTCTCGCTCCTCTCCCACACATACTGCCCACTGTCATACTCTCTCTCCTCTCCCACACATACTACCCACTCTCATACTCTCTCTCCTCTCCCACACATACTACCCACCAGTGCTGGCTGGTGCTCAACATTTTGGGGGGGGGGGGGGCGCAAATAATCTGAAAAATACTGAAACAAAAACATCAATTGCAGCCTTACTGTGCCCATCATATGCAGCCACTGTGCCCATCATATGCAGCCAACTGTGCCCATCATATGCAGACTCTGTGCCCTGCAAATGCAGCCAACTGTGCCCACCATATACAGACTCTGTTCCCAGAAAATGCAGCCAACTGTGCCCACCATATGCAGACTCTGTGCCCAGCAAATGCAGCCAACTGTGCCCATCATATGCAGCCACTGTGCCCATCATATGCAGCCAACTGTGTCCATCATATGCAGACTCTGTGCCCTGCAAATGCAGCCAACTGTGCCCATCATATGCAGACTCTGTGCCCAGCAAATGCAGCCAACTGTGCCCATCATATGCAGCCACTGTGCCCATCATATGCAGCCAACTGTGTCCATCATATGCAGACTCTGTTCCCTGCAAATGCAGCCAACTGTGCCCATCATATGCAGACTCTGTGCCCAGAAAATGCAGCCAACTGTGCCCATCATATGCAGACTTTGTGGCCAGCAAATGCAGCCAACTGTGCGCTATCAATTCCAGCCTCTGTGCCCATAATATGTAGCCACTGTGACCCCCTGCCGCCCGCTGTCTGCCCAGCACTCACCCCATCGTGGTGCTGGGTCAGGTAGCGGGTCAGGCGGCGAGCTGTGGGTGGATGCTGTGTTCTCTGTGCGTGTCTTCTTCCTATTTTTCTAGGCGGCCAATTGGATCACTCAGCCAATCAGGTGCCTGGTATTACATTCTCACCTCCTGAATGGCTGAGACGCGGTTCTGTGTTAGCAGAGCAAATGTTCATTTGCTTCGCTAACACACCTGGGTGTACTGCGAGCGCAGTGCACCTTTTTTGAAGCCTATTAGAGCCTATGGCTCTAAACAGGTGCTTCAAAAACACCCCCTGCCACTGTAATTCAGGCGTCCATAGTACACAAAGGGGGTGGCTGGAGAGAGGGGGCAGCACCTGTGCGCCCTTAATGGACGCACCACCACTGCTACCCACTGTCATACCTCTTCTCTTCTCTCCCACACATACTACTCACTGTCATACCTCTTCTCTTCTCTCCCACATATACTGCCCACTGTCATACCTCTTCTCTTCTCTCCCACACATACTACTCACTGTCATACCTCTTCTCTTCTCTCCCACATATACTGCCCACTGTCATACCTCTTCTCTTCTCTCCCACACATACTACTCACTGTCATACCTCTTCTCTCCCACACATACTACTCACTGTCATACCTCTTCTCTTCTCTCCCACATATACTGCCCACTGTCATACCCTCTTCTCTCCTCTCCTGCGCATACTGCCCACTGTCATACCCTTTTCTCTCCTCTACTATATATACTGCCCACTGTCATACCCCTGCTCTCCTCTCCTGCATATACTGACCAATGTAAAACCCTTTGCTGTCCTCTCCCCACATATAGAGCCCATTGTCATATTCTCTTCTCTCCTCTCCCACATATACTGCCTGCTGTCATACCCTCTGCCCTCCTCTCCCATACATACTGCCCACTATCATACCCTCTGCCCTCCTCTCCTATACATACTGCTCACTGCTATTCCTTCTGCTTTCCTCTCCCACATATACTGCCAACTGTCATACCCTAATCTCTCCTTTCCTACATATACTGCCCACTGTCATACATACTCTATTCTCTCCTGTCCCACACATACTGCCCACTGTCATACCCTCCTCTCTCCTCTCCCACATACAGTATACTGCCCACTGTCATACTCTCTTCTTTCCTCTCCCACACTTAATACCCACTGTCATACCTCTTCTCCCAAATATACTGGCCAATGTCATACCCTCTGCCCTTCTCTCCCATACATACTGCTCACTGCTATTTCTTCTGCTATACTCTCTCACACATACTGCACACTGTAATACACTTTTTCTCAGCACGTCACCGCGTTTTGGCACGGTCGGATTTTTCACTGATGGTGTGTAGGCAAGACTGATGAAAGTCAGCTTCATTGAATATCCATCAAAAAAATCCATCGGATTAGATTCCATCAGATATCCGATCGTGTGTTGGAGGCTTAAGTTCACCTTTTTTTTTAGCTTCCCTGTGAACAAATACAGTATACCATTAAAATATCTCTGTTTCAGAAAATAAAAATCTTTCTCTAAATTCTAGGGCAGCCTCAGTCTCCAGTGTCTCATATAGAAAACTCCTTCTATACTTCATTGTATCCAACCTGGTATTTGGGACAAAGAAAGTGTTAGGCCACATGCACATGAGACGCTGGTAAACTCGAGTTCAGAGGCATTTGGACAGTTTTTTCAACTGCCCCTGAACACATTCAATGTTATCCTATGTGTCCATGCACACAATCTCGTTTATTGACTTTTTTTAGGCAGTTGCGTTTATCCTGGTTTTTCCAAAAGCAAACAAATGGGTTCAGACGCAAACGTTTTCGCGTTTCAGACGCAAAACGCAGCTAAATGCGGCAAAACGCGGTACCGACAATCCACAACTTGTGGCAGGTGAAGTGGCCAGTGGACAATCCACAACTTGCGGCAGGTGACGTGGTCAGGTGACGTGGTAAGTGGACAATCCACAACTTGTGGCCAGTTGACGTGACAGGTGACGTGGCCAGTGGACAATCCACAACTTGTGGCAGGTGATGTGGCCAGGTGACGTGGCAGGTAACGTGGCCAGGTGATGTGAACACATTCAATGTGATCCTATGTGTCCATGCACACAATCTCGTTTATTGACGTTTTTAGGCAGTTGCGTTTATCCTCGTTTTTCCAGAAGCAAACAAATGGGTTCAGACGCAAACGTTTTCGTGTTTCAGACGCAACACGCCGCTAAAAGCGGCAAAGCGATGTACCGACGTTTTTCCGCGATTTCGTTTATAGGCGTTTTTAAAGGTGACCTATTTTTTTGCATTAGAAATCTCAAAAATGATGGCAAATGATGAAAAACCATTAAAAAAACAAACAACTGTAATTGCTTGCATTGTCCACAACTTGTGGCAGGTGACGTGTCCAGGTGATGTGGCCAGTGGACAATCCACAACTTGTGGCAGGTGACATGGCCAGGTTGTTGTGCTATCTTAAGGTTATATTTACCCGCACAGTAAAATTATATTGAATTCTTTGATAATGAAGAAGTTTTTAAATACAAGTCGATCTATATGACATAGTCTATATTATGAAACGTATTCACGGAGACGTATAATCATACAAAATAGCTAATTTATTGGTTGACAAAATATGGATATTTACATGACATTAGAATACCAGTTGCGTTACATGAACACATTGCGATACATTAAACTATCCCCAAAATGGGCGTGCAATACCTTTGATCTGTGTGTCATGGCCAGTCTCAAGATAACTTTATACAAAAGACAATGAAACGAAAGCTTCTATTTCATATTTCAACCTGTTACTTTACTGCAGGTAAGTAAGCGGGCAAAATATGAAAATGTATTGGAAGGCTTTGTTCTGTCATTAATTTTGAAATTATGTAAAAAATATATAAAAATATAAAAATATAAAAATTGTATGCTTTACAGAAAAATCTACCAGTTATTGATTATGAGACCAGACCATGACTACACGATATACAACTATAAATCCTACAGAACAACAATATTTCTGATAAAGTAAAATGGCATATTTACCAATTCCAAGATGGCTATGTGCAGATGACCAGAGTTAATATGCAGTGCTCTCTATGGCCCTTCATGGGATGACAAGTTGCCTTCATGCATTGTCCTAGCGTGCCCCTCCCCCTATGGATGGGGTCTTCTTCCTTCATTGATCCATCTGCCTTCCTTGATCTTTTTCATTGAATGATCTTCATTGCCTGTCTCTAATCCCATGGGCTATCTCTCTTATATTACTCAAAACAATAGGACCATTAAATTATCCTACCTCCTGCCCATATGACAGCTGTCCTTAATTCATTGGCCTCTGGTCTCTATGGGAGTTCCTGGCAAGACATGTCGGGCTCCTATTGGCTGACGATTTTAATCATTTACTGGGTCTCTGAGTTTTGAGAACCTCAAGTAATATCACTTTCAGCCACTAGGTGTCTCACCTTTATTGTGAGATTATCTGTAAGATAATTTTATATTATTGGGGAGACTTATATTATTATTATTAACTTATTATTGGTAACTTTTATATATATATCTCTGATAACTTTATGTTCCATCAGATCCAATTAGTATATCTTTGATCCCTACATAACATAAACGTATATTCCTGTATAACCGCATATTTCCCAACAACATTCTTTCCAATCATGCACAGGTTTATATCTCAATCAATGCAAAATAATTATTAACGTGGATACATGAATTATTTTGATATGTGTTTGAGGGACACATGTTGCAGGATACATCTTTATAATCACAATTCTATATCTTTTATAATGTGGATTTCGTTTCTTTAAAAACACATCTATTGATAAAAACAAATTTCTCCTATAATTCTTTTTACAAATTTCTAAATTAGCTGATGCGATGGTTATATATTTCACACGGTTCTTAAGATGTCATTTCTCATCTAAACATTATTTTCATTTCGATGTTTAAAATATATTCTTGAATATCCAGTGTCTTTTAAGATAGTTCTGACTAGTTTCAGTTCAGACATCTGTTTAACATCTCTTTACTTAACAATGGTTCGCGATGTGAGATGAACTGGGTTCCTCTGCTATTGTCTAAAAAACAGCTGAGACAAATACTGCCTGTTTACCTAAGGGCAATGTTATTCTCTAAAACAATGAGAGTTATTTTACTTCAATGTGATAATAGCCCAGTTAAGTATCTGTGAAAACTTCCCCGATGGCAGGATAACTTAACCAAGAGTGATAGTATACGTATTCTTGTTTATTCACCAAAATTTAGGACAACATTTCTTCGTCCTGTGATGAGAACTGTCATTGTTCTAAGTTTCATCCGAGCTTGTAAAAGTTATAGAATAACCAATTCAATTGTTGGTGTCTTGGAGGCTTGGCAAACATAGGCTAAGATGTGTCTTTTTTTTCTTCACTGACTGAATGACTTTTGTATACAGCCGTTCATCAAATTTAAGGTTTAATGACCTCTTCATATTTTTGCTGATAAATATTGAATATATTATTATAATTCGTGCCAAAATGTATGACAAATCCCCCCAATTTGAAGACTCCAAATGCCGGTAGTCGTTTGGAGGACTTCAAAATGCAAAGTGGTGAAGAAATCAGGCTTCATTCGGCCTTGTATGGCATCCGGATTGTGGATGCTGAAAATAGCATTTTAAGAAGAGTTGACACCTGCAGATGGGTGTAGTTCCTTGAGGAAAAGAAGTGGGTTTGTGATTGATGCGCGCATCTCAGGGTTGGTTAGCCGTTGGTTAGCGGGAACTGGATCACCCGGGCGGCGACTTTGTGCTTGGCTGTCCTGTTGAGTTCCATCTGTGCAGACTAGCCATTAGCGGTGTCTCTGATTCCCCCATGCGGTTCCTCCTCTGGGTAACTCACACGTGTTGGACTCTCGGTTCTGTAGATCGGCTTATGAACCTCTTAGTCCTGTAAAGGAAAGTGGATTCCATGAGAAAAACAATATATGCGTTTTTTTTTTTTTTACATGACCTGCGTTTTGAGATCTCAGTGTCAGGCTGGTATCCTGGCTTCCTCAGAGCCCCCCCTTTTGGCCCATTGTGTCACCTGTCCTTTGACTAAGCACTCTGGCTTTCAAGACAATGTCTGAATATTTGCTCTGGAAAACAAAGCTCTAGGGCTCATTAACATTAGGACATGTATTTATGCCTGAGGATACCATGCATTAATAACTGACATGCTTCAGAACCATTTTTTTTTTCTTAGCCTACTTATAGCGGTTCTGGCATAGTAAAACATTTTTTTTTTATTTCAAATTGATATGCGACACTTACTGTCAGCAATAAAGTATTTGATACAATAGTCAATCTACTGTCATTCTTCAGAACCATTTTTTTCTTTTAACTTAATTATAGTGGTTCTGGAATAATAACATTTTTAAATATTTCAGTTTGAGATGCGACACTTATGGTCAGCAACAAAGTATCTGATATGATGGTCAACCTTCTACTGGGGAAAAACAATAAAACCTTCCCCCCTGTGGGGTGTCAATACCACTTAATAGAGGCAATCAAACTACCTTAGGTGGTGACTCATCTGTTACCAAAATATCAAACCGTTTTAGGCCTTCTGATGTTAATATCTTTAGGACTCGGCCAACCTCCGTAATTATCGTCTTCTGCGACTTCTTGAAATTAAGCTGTTTGGAGCGACCTGTTTATGTCAGAGGAATGAAGTGACCACTGAAAGATAGGATAACAGTTAGTTTCTAACGACCAAGATCCCTGCTGGGGATTCCAGGATCCTTACTACTGTAACCTGGGGAAAAACATTATATGGTGTTAGAACCTCTGTCTCCTATGCCTTTCCAATGCATTCCTCTGATTTACTTTAACATAGGCGCTTCAAAGGCTCTGTGGCCCTTGGCTGGCCCCAGTATTTACCTCTTACAGAAATGTGATTCACACTTCGTGCAGCAATGAAACCGTGTAACATATGCATAACTTGCTTTAATTTGGTTTCTGTATTGCTTACAGGCTGGTCAGAATAGGGTTCTGCGACCCAGTCTCTGTACTTTCTGGGGACTACTGGCTCAGTTCTATCAGACATCTCCCCTTTAGCAACACTGTCCTGATTCTGGGATAGTTGTCTGGGCCTTAATTTCTCCCTTTTCTTCAGGGGATTTTGGGGTGTCCTACCCTGCGGTTGCTCCCTATTTACCTGTGTTGGTCCCCGGGGCGAATTGGACCGGTAATAGTACAGGTTTCTACCTTTGGGTTTGAATTTGACCCGTTGGAGGTAGACCCTATAGTTTCTCTGAAACCTTGCGTCTGGTTCCCCAGGATGGTAATCCTGAGGTGGGCTTTGTGCTCTCCCTTTAAAGGGTGTTTTCTGTTCCCCCCTTCTAATTTGTGGGGTATGTGGTCTCCCGCTGGGAATCAAACCGTGATAATTGGGGAGATAAATTAGTTTCATCCACAATTTGAGTGATGGGTTGAGGCCTTCCGTTGTATTCACCAGTTCGTTGGATAGAGTACACATTGTTACTCTCTTTTACCAAGGACTTAAGTGAACACCCCCTTTCGTAGTCTTTTGCTGAACGCACATTTGTGTGGGTAGGTGGAGTCTCAACGAACGTGGATTTAAACTCACTTTTATTGCAATTTGTCTCATTTTCTGTTAAGTGGTAAGCACTTCTGAGCACAGACAACACTTCTGTGGGGCTTTGATTACTGGAACATCTCAGATTTTGTTTAGCCACACCAGCTGCTGTAACATTTTTGTACTGGCCAAATTCTATATGACAGCGGTGTTTAATTTCTTGCCATGAAGTACCAGACAGACCTTTTAAAGATTCGCAGAATCTACGGTGTTTGGTTTTAAATACCCACGGTAAGAAATTAATCCTTGACTGGTCATCATCTAGGCCTAAAGCTGATAAGGTATTTTCATAGGCCTCAATGTGGTCATTGACGCACATGGATCCCTCTTGCTCAAAGACTGGGAAAGTATCATTTAAAATGTTTATTATTTCTGAGGCGTCCCGTTCAGGGGTACCTATCTTTTCCTCTGATCCCAGGGGAAGCTTATTAAACCTACTCTCATGTGGTGGTTCACTTTTTACCCCCTTTTGCTCAACAGATGGCTTGGGATAGAATGAGGGTTCTTTTTCTGATCCCTCTTCATTGTCTAACCCCAATATTTTAGATTGAGAGTCAGATATTAGATTTTGGTTACATTCTACCCTTTCAGGGTGAGGCATTTGAGAATTACCCTGGGGCACAAACTTCACTGAGGCGTCCTGTTTAGGGGTATCTATATTTTCCTCTGATCCCAGGGGAAACTTATTAAACCTACTTTCATGTGGTGGTTCACTTTTTACCCCGTTTTGCTCAACAGATGGCTTGGGATAGGATGAGGGTTCTTTTTCTGGTCCCTCACCTTTGTCTAACTCCAATATTTTAGATTGAGAGTCAGATATTAGATTTTGGTTACATTCTACACTTTCAGGGTGAGGCATTTGAGAATTACCCTGGGGCACAAACTTCACTTTTAATTCTTTTGATTGCTTAGTTAGGGATTCCTGTTCTGACATAAACTGATTTGTTTCTTCTTTTACATTTTCACTGCTTATTACTCGGCAACTTTTTAAATTTCCACTGCTCATTATTCTGCAACTTTTGTCAGGAGATTCATTTTCCTGCAGAAAACTCTCCATCTCTTCTATTAATTGTTCCCAGTCTTTATTTAATTTGTGACATTTGTCCTGAATTATTCTAGTGTTCTTTTGCAACTGTTCTATTTCATTTTGCACTGTCATTATAGACTCGTGATAACGATCTGTCTTGCCATTGTCTCTATTTTTAGTGAGCTCACATTCCTTTTCTGTTAAATGTGGCTGGGATTCTAAGACATCAGAATCCTGTTGGGTATTTTGACATTTAATCTCAATATCAAGGTATAACAGGATCATGCATAATTCACCGAGCATGTGATCAAGCCTTTTTATTGCCTTTATTTCAGATGAGCTGTCTTGTTTCGCTATGATTTGACTTTCCGAATTCCACACGTCTTTTACTATTTGACGGGCACGGATTTTACAGTCTTTTATACATGCTTTCAAGACAGTCTTATTAGACAAACTTTTTCTGACATGATCTGCCATTTCAATTTTAGAAATCATTTCCAACATTTCCTGTACCCCTTCCAATTTTCTCTGAGTACTCATCTCACCACTAAGGGCTGACTCTTGATAATCCCTATCAACAAACAATTCACTTTGACCAGACATTTTTAGGCAGAGAAAAAAAATCTTTTATCAAAAATTAATAACTCATAATTTCAAAAATTAATAATTCATAATTTCATAATTTCATGCAAAATCTCATTTTTGTCACCACCATAGCTATGATTGAACGTGTACAAAACATCGACATTATCTCAGCGAGTGCCTCCATTTATATGTTGTGCTTTCTTAAGGTTATATTTACCCGCACAGTAAAATTATATTGAATTCTTTGATAACGAAGAAGTTTTTAAATACAAGTCGATCTATATGACATAGTCTATATTATGAAACGTATTCACGGAGACGTATAATCATACAAAATAGCTAATTTATTGGTTGACAAAATATGGATATTTACATGACATTAGAATACCAGTTGCGTTACATGAACACATTGCGATACATTAAACTATCCCCAAAATGGGCGTGCAATAGCTTTGATCTGTGTGTCATGGCCAGTCTCAAGATAACTTTATACAAAAGACAATGAAACGAAAGCTTCTATTTCATATTTCAACCTGTTACTTTACTGCAGGTAAGTAAGCGGGCAAAATATGAAAATGTATTGGAAGGCTTTGTTCTGTCATTAATTTTGAAATTGTGTAAAAAAAATATAAAAATATTAAAATATAAAAATTGTATGCTTTACAGAAAAATCTACCAGTTATTGATTATGAGACCAGACCATGACTACAAGATATACAACTTTAAATCCTACAGAACAACAATATTTCTGATAAAGTAAAATGGCATATTTACCAATTCCAAGATGGCTATGTGCAGATGACCAGAGTTAACATGCAGTGCTCTCTATGGCCCTTCATGGGATGACAAGATGCCTTCATGCATTGTCCTAGCGTGCCCCTCCCCCTATGGATGGGGTTTTCTTCCTTCATTGATCCATCTGCCTTCCTTTTTCTTTTTTATTGAATGATCTTCATTGCCTGTCTCTAATCCCATGGGCTATCTCTCTTATATTACTCAAAACAATAGGACCATTAAATTATCCTACCTCCTGCCCATATGACAGCTGTCCTTAATTCATTGGCCTCTGGTCTCTATGGGAGTTCCTGGCAAGACATGTCGGGCTCCTATTGACTGACGATTTTAATCATTTACTGGGTCTCTGAGTTTTGAGAACCTCAAGTAATATCACTTTCAGCCACTAGGTGTCTCACCTTTATTGTGAGATTATCTGTAAGATAATTTTATATTATTGGGGAGACTTATATTATTATTATTAACTTATTATTGGTAACTTCTATATATATATCTCTGATAAATTTATGTTCCATCAGATCCAATTAGTATATCTTTGATCCCTACATAACATAAACGTATATTCCTTTATAACCGCATTCTTTCCAATCATGCACAGGTTTATATCTCAATCAATGCAAAATAATTATTAACGTGGATACATGAATTATTTTGATATGTGTTTGAGGGACACATGTTGCAGGATACATCTTTATAATCACAATTCTATATCTTTTATAATGTGGATTTAGTTTCTTTAAAAACACATCTATTGATAAAAACAAATTTCTCCTATAATTCTTTTTACAAATTTCTAAATTAGCTGATGCGATGGTTATATATTTCACACGGTTCTTAAGATGTCATTTCTCATCTAAACATTATTTTCATTTCGATGTTTAAAATATATTCTTGAATATCCAATGTCTTTTAAGATAGTTCTGACTAGTTTCAGTTCAGACATCTGTTTAACATCTCTTTACTTAACAATGGTTCGCGATGTGAGATGAACTGGGTTCCTCTGCTATTGTCTAAAAAACAGCTGAGACAAATACTGCCTGTTTACCTAAGGGCAATGTTATTCTCTAAAACAATGAGAGTTATTTTACTTCAATGTGATAATAGCCCAGTTAAGTATCTGTGAAAACTTCCCAGATGGCAGGATAACTTAACCAAGAGTGATAGTATACGTATTCTTGTTTATTCACCAAAATTTAGGACAACATTTCTTCGTCCTGTGATGAGAACTGTCATTGTTCTAAGTTTCATCCGAGCTTGTAAAAGTTATAGAATAACCAATTCAATTGTTGGTGTCTTGGAGGCTTGGCAAACATAGGCTAAGATGTGTTTTTTTTTTCTTCACTGACTGAACGACTTTTGTATACAGCCGTTCATCAAATTTAAGGTTTAATGACCTCTTCATATTTTTGCTGATAAATATTGAATATATTATTATAATTCGTGCCAAAATGTATGACAAGGTGATGTGGCAAGTGGACAATCCACAACTTGTGGTAGGTGACGTGGCAGGTGATGTGGCCAGGTGACGTGGCAGGTGATGTGGCCAGTGGACAATCCACAACTTGTGGTAGGTGACGTGACAGGTGATGTGGCCAGGTGACGTGGCAGGTGATGTGGCCAGTGGACAATCCACAACTTGTGGCAGGTGACATGGCTAGGTGATGTGGCAGGTGACGTGGCAGGTGACGTGGCAGGTGACGTGGCCAGGTGATGTGAACACATTCAATGTTATCCTATGTGTCCATGCACACAATCTCGTTTATTGACGTTTTTAGGCAGTTGCGTTTATCCTCGTTTTTCCAGAAGGAAACAAATGGTTCAGACGCAAAAGTTTTCATGTTTCAGATGCAAAACGCGGCAAAACGCTGCTAAACGTGGAAAAACGCGGTACCGAAGTTTTGCAGCGATTTTCGTTTATAGGCGTTTTTAAAGGTGACCTCAGTGAATACACAGCCATGGTCTTCCTCTTCTGATTGATCATTTTGTATCTTACCTTCTTCTTGCATAGATCTTTCATTTAGCAGGGTGTGCAGGAGCGGAGCTATATCATAACAGCTTATAAGGAGCAGAGCAACTGTAGTACTGAAAACAGGAATTTTGATCTACTATCAACTATGTAGTGCAAGTGTCTATGTAGTGTCCTATTATATAATTTTGGTAAATCTAAAGGAGGTTGTACAGAAATTGTACAAACAGATTAGATAGTGTATGGCCACCTTTAGACACCTAAAATTACCTAGTTGTGCTTTCAAACGTTATAGCAAATGCACATTTCTGTGAGTGCAAAAGTGTGTGACAAATACGTACTAAAAACGTACACACCGCAATGTGCCAAAATGCCCCATGAGCTATTTTGCTGTGTTTGTCACGCATAGGGCAGCCCATTGTATGGTTGAACTGGATGGACTTGTGTCGTTTTTCAACCTGACTAACTATGTAACTATGTTTGCTTGCGTGAAAACCGCAACAAAAAGTGTGTGCTTATTCACTGTGTAAAAAGGGCCTGAAAATTAAATTGATGTGTATACTGTACACACTCCCCTTCCCTCAGCTAGACCTGGATTGACAAGAATATTGACAGCTGAATGTCTCTCTCCCATGTACTTCTATAAAGCTGGCCATACACTATATACAATCTCTGCACAATTTTTTTTAGGTTTACCAAAACTGTGTAATAGGAAAACCCACCTGAACAATCTATTCAATTCAATCCAAATCAGACAGGATCTTGAGCTACATAGCTGATGGCAGATCTAAAGAAGATTGTACAAACAGATTGTATGGTCACTTTAAAGGAAGAAAAAGGTGTTTTGTTGCCTTGTTTAACCCCTAATAACACTTAATTCTGCATGCCATATAGTTGTGGTGCAACCAGCGGCACTCTATTCATACGGGGTGCAGGGACGACGCCCCCCTAATCCATGCGCCTGGCCCCTAATTTTTTTTTTATAAGCACGTGTTAGAGCCTGAGCTTTAATTTGCTAACAAAAAAAGGGGTAGGCAGGTGGGCCCACACCTGTATGACGATAGCAAATTAATATTAATTCGCTATTGTCTTCCTGTGGGTCCTGAGACACGATTGGCTGAGAGGAAAAGCAATCCTATTGACTGCTGCCAAGAAGAAGTATGAGGGAGACGCAGGGGAAGCCATGCCGCCGTAAAGACAAGGAAGGAGGAGACGTAGAGACCCGCCACCCGGCTACCTGGAGCAAGCCTGCCAACTCGATTGGATAAGTGCAGAACCGATCGACCAACTGGACAGATTGCCGCCCCCCAAAAAAATATACCATTCAGTTTAATGGGACCGAGGGTATCATTTTATCCCACACCATGATGCAAAGCTTTGTGGCTACTGCATGTATACACTCACAGTTTAACCACTTGACCTCCGGAAGATTCATGACCAGGCAATTTTTTGCAATAGGTACTTTATCTGACAATCACGTGGTCATGCAATGCTGTATTCAAATAAAATGTATGCCCCACAAATAGAGCTTTCTTTTAGTGGTATTTGATCACCTCTGCTTTTTTCATTTTTGCGCTATCAATAAAAAAAAAGACATTTTTGAAAAAAAAAAAATGTTTTACTTTCTGCTATAAAACCTATATAATAATAATAATAATAATAATAATAAAAAAACATAAATTTAGAGCAATATGTATTCTGCTACATATTTTTGGTAAATTATTCCCAATAAGTGTATATCCATTGGTTATAGCGTCTACAAACTATGGGATATTTTTATTTATTAATTTTTTACTGGTAATAGCAGCGATCAGTGACTTATGCAGGACTGCGATATTGCGGCGAACATTCTTACACTAACTGACACTTTTTGGGGACCCGTGACACTCATTCAGTGATCAGTGCTAACAAATATGCACTGTCACAGTACTAATGACACTGGCTACGAAGGGGGTTAAACATCTAGGGCGATCAAAGGGTTGAGCTGTGTGCCTAGTATACACAGTGTGCTGTTTTTACTAGGGGAAGACATGGATTCTAGTCCCTGTTTTGCAGGGACACAAATTCTATTACTTCCCTCCTATCAGAACTGCAATCAAACTTGTTTACATAGGCAGATCGCCGTTCTGATATCTGCTAAACGATCGGCGGGTGCTAGCAGGCATCGGTTACCCTGCACCTGCTGATAGGCCTCTGCTATGTGTAAGCAGTGCCAGATAAAGAACATTATGGTCCTGGTGCTGAGGATTTTGGTGGGGCCTTTTATAAATAATAAATAAAAAAATAAATACACAAACTATTTTTTGTTATAACAAATGAAATTAGAGAGAGAGAGAGAGAGAGAGAGAGTGAGAGAGAGAGAGAGAGAGAGAGAGAGAGATAGGGGTGAGGGGTAAGGGAGGGAGGATGAGAGATAAAGGGGGGATGAGAGAGAGGATGCGCATGAGCATGGGTGGGAATGCCAAGGCAAGTGACCGAAGGCGCAGAAACCAGAAGCAAGACCAGGAGAAGATGGAAGCGCCCGGGCCCCGTCGCATTGATCACAGCGCAGCACTGGAGGGCTCAGTCTGACAATTTAATCACTTTAGCCCCGGACCATATTGCTGTCCAATGACCAGAGCACATTTTGTGATTCGGCACTGCGTCGCTTTAACTGACAATTGCGCGGTCGTGCGACGTGGCTCCCAAACAAAATTGGTGTCCTTTTTTCCCCACAAATAGAGCTTTCTTTTGGTGGTATTTGATCATCTCTGCGGTTTTTATTCTTTGCGCTATTAACAAAAATAGAGCGACAATTTTGAAAAACATGCAATATTTTTAACTTTTTGCTGTAATAAATATCCCCCAAAAATATATAAAAAAACATTTTTTTTCCTTAGTTTAGGCCGATACGTATTCTTCTACCTATCTTTCATTAAAAAAAATTGCAATAAGCGTTTATTGATTGGGTTGCGCAAAAGTTATAGCGTTTACAAAATAGGGGGTCGTTTTATGGCATTTTTATTAATATTTTTTTTTTACTAGTAATGGCGACGACCAGCATTTTTTTTCAGTACTGCGACATTATGACGGGCACTTCGGACACTTTTGACACATTTTTGGGGCCATTGGCATTTTTATACGATCAATGCTATAAAAATGCATTGTATTAATATAAAAATGCCATTGGCAGTGAAGGGGTTAACACTAGGGGGCAGGGAAGGGGTTAAGTGTGTTCCTGGGTGTGTTCTAACTGTATGGGGGGTGGCCTCACTAGGGGAAATCACTGATCTTCTGTTCATACATTGTATGAACAGAAGATCAGCATTTCCCCGGCTGACAGGACCGGGAGCTTTGTGTTTACACACATAGCTCCCGGTCCCCGCTCTGTAGCGAGCCATCGCGTGTGGCCAGCGGCGATCGTACCCGCTGGGCGCGCGCGCGGGACTCGGGGGCGAGCGGGGAAGGCGCGCGCGCCGCCTCAGGCGGCCGCTTAAGAGCGGACGTATAGCTACGGGATCCCGCCCAGCAGAGCCACCGTCCCGCAGTAATATGACGGCGGGCGGTCGGCTTGTGGTTAAGTGTACTCTAATGTGCTAATATGCTGTGCGTACTTGTATATTGTGGTGAATCAAAGGAAGGGGGAGAGAGGGGGGGCAAAAGGGAAGGGAAAAGGGAAAAAAAGGAAAAGTGAGGGGGGGGGGGGGGGAAGGGGGGGCAATTGGGACAGAATACACAAGGAAAGCACTCACATTTGCCACATATGGGAAAAAAACATCTAATCACAAGAGTGAAAAAATGGCAGTGCGGAAGTACGACCTTAAAGTGGTTGTAAACCCACTTTGAAATAATACAAAAAAAATGAACACCTGCAAGACAAAGACATAATGAGCTGATAAAAATGGTAAAAGTGGGACTTTGAATGAGATGCGATTTTAGCAAATATGCAATTAAATATAAACATGGAAAATAAATTATATGTAACCATGTGACCAGGCTCAAAATTGTCAACCAAAAAGCAAAAAAAAAAAAAAAATTTTTAAGACATAATGAGCTAGTATGCATAGCAATATTACTTTGCTGACATTACTACTTTTTAGAGGCCCTGAGATAGGTTATACCACAATATACAACATATGGGAAAAAAGCATCTAATCACAAGAGTGAAAAAATGGCGGACTTTGAGGCAGTGCGGAAGTATGTTAAAAAAATATATATTTTAATACAAAACAAAAAAATACAATGTTACAATATAGAAAAATATTATTGACATAGATAGAATATAACCATATGGATTATAGATTCATAGATAGTGGAACAAATCCTTTGAAGTCGCCTACACGTTTCGCCGTTGGGCTTCCTCAGGACGAGACAAACAGGATTTTGGGGGAGAATATAAACAGTTGTATAATCTGGAACAATATATGTAACATTAGTACAGTATTGAAACTTTGTTTCTGGTTGATATAAAACATAAGAAAAGAACATAAATACTAAATTGAAATTAAAAAATTGTAAAGGAAGAAAATTACATGTATACATATATATGTACAGCGTGGCTACATCACCTAGTGCATCACGATAGGTATATTCGTCCACAGGGCTCCGAACATCAACAGAATGCCAGAGTTATTCAAATATAGACAGAGTCACTTATTATGACGTAGTGGAGGAATCTAAACAAAAATATATATAGTTTTCAGTATATACTGTTGCCGGCAAAGTTGTAAAGGGTTCCTCAAGGAGTGAAACAATGCAAGAAAAGAGAAATCTCTATAGTATAAGATTACACACAGAGGGGATAAGTAAAGAGGCCTGTATAGTATAAAGTTAACGGATATTCTCAAGCAAACATACCAATAGTCCATATAGTAACATCAATGGTAATGGTCCCTGGGTGCCAGGGACTGTATGATACAGCAAGCCACGGAAGTGGATTCCAGGAGCTCTGCCATGATGACAAAAATTAGACAGCAGCCCCTTTTCCGTAAAGGGATGTAAGTAGACGTAAGGTGGGGAAATAAATCTCTCCATTCATGTAAATCCCCCTATATTAATGTATCTACATCCACAAGGAGGGACACAGGCTTGTTATAACAACAAAGCAGTACATATAGAAAAGTACCTGGACATTCCACTGGTGGCGTTACAACTGGGGCCAGTTCCTATACAGAGTCAAACAGCCATGCAGGGAAAGCATCCAAAATATAATTTGAAAGATCACTTTGTGTCATCAGTGTGACCTGCGTCAGCAAAAGCAATGCTGGAGGAGCAAAAGCAAACATATACCATCACCAAGCTATCCAATAAATCCCTTAACCAAGTACAAAGGGAATACTTACTATCAGGAAAACTCGTCTGTGTGTGCCCCAGGGTCACAACCTGTGTTGTGTACACTGTGGGTTGTGTCAGCTGGGTTTAAATAGGCCGCAAGCTAGACGTAATGACGTCATTTCCGTGCGTCACGTCAGCGGCGGCGCATAAACAAAAGAACGATCCTGCAAGGAGGAGAGCGGGCGTGGCAGATAGCCTGACGCAGCCGCCTCGAACATCTCTGATTGGTTAGGGGGTGTGTCGCCAAGCATCCGGGTAAGCACTGGGCCATAAGATGAATGGAGTGTCGCCGCATACATGCGTCACGCCCACATGAACACACACGCCAATCAGATCACTCTCCACAGAAAAGAAGCAAAGAAAGAGGGGCAGAGATGGGACACCGGCACAGCAGGCAGCACAGCACAATGGTCCCAAAAGTCTCCAAGTGGCCCACAGGACATATCCAGGGAACACGACCGCACAACATGCTGGCCGCACGCGCCGGTGTCATATCCAGCAGTGAGAACACGGCCGTCAGCACGGCACATACAAAGCACACACATCAGAGGCCAGATTGGCCGCAGGGTATCACACACGCCACGCATATGTACCACAACTTACAGCCCCGGACGGAACAGCGATCACGACATCGCAGGAACCATTGGCAGTGGATAGAAGAAAAAAACACTTTCCAAGAGGAATATACACTTGTGGCCAGACCAGTATGAAAAAAAAAATACATTTAAAATTAGATAGGTGAGGTACCTATGAGTGATGCACTCAATACAGAACATATAACCTCCCAAAACTATGTACAAACAGTATATTTAAATGCAAATAAATTAAAATACTTCCTAATTAGTGTTACACCAATATGGGGATGGTATAGTATTCCTAAAGGATGATCTATCAAAAAAATAAAAATAAATATAGAAAATGTCTCTATAAGTACCAGCCAATATTCATAAATCTCTATTATTAATAGTCATAGGAGGTGTATCTCAATAATTGGCCTGGTCCCTAATCTTATTAAAATCTGACTAGGACGGCAATGAGCTGTCACGATTTTGACAGGCTCTTAAGGGGACAGTGTGCAGGAATACTGAGTAAAGAAGGACTACAATTTAGACATTATTTAAATGGGTCAGGTGTTCAGAAAGGATTTGAAGCTAATGGCTTCATTCAGGCTCGGGAAATAGTTAGCACAAAGGCGATAAATCCATTTAGTTTTGCATTGTAATACCTTCTGGTCAAAAAAACCTCCTCTTGAGTCCTCTGGAACAGATTCCAGTGCAGAGAATTTGAAGAGGGAAGGTTCATATTTGTGTTTAAATGCAATATGGTGACCCATTGTGGTGTTGAGGAGACCATTGGTGGCATAATATACGTGGTCTTTGATTCTTTTCCAGAAGGGACGTATGGTCTTTCCTACATAGAAACTGCAGCATTGGCACAGAATGATGTAAATGACCCCTTTATTTTGACATGTGATATGCTGCCGTATTTTATGGGTTTGACCATTCGGTAATCGAATGGTGGTTCCTTCTAGCACCATGTCGCAAAAATTACACTGTCCATATCTGGATAGGCCTGGATCATCTGGGGGTTCAGTATTGGCTCTACAATATTTACTTCTGACCAGCCGATCGCGAATGGAGGTTGCACGTCTATAAGTGATTTCTGGTTTCTGGCCTACGTACTTTGACAAGGTCTGATCAACCGTCAAAAGGTCCAGTGTTTATCCATGATTGCCCATACCTGTTTATACTGATCGGAGTAGGTGGTGATAAATCTAGTAGTGTCAGATGTAGATTTTTTAGTGGTTTTAGAGAGAATCTCTTCTCTCCGTTTGCCAATTGCTCTATTGAAAGACTTTTTAAGGCATGTCCTGCTGTAACCCCCTATTAAAGAGTCTAATGTAAAGCTGGTCTGCCTCTGCTTTAAATTTTGTATAGTCTGAGCAATTACGTCGTAGCCGCAGATATTGCCCATACGGTATACTCCAGATTAGGGGTAGTGGATGGGCACTATCGGCGTGTAGGATCGTGTTCCCAGCCGTGGGTTTGCGGTATAGGGAAGTGTTGATCATTCCCATCTCGTTCACATAGATCAGAATGTCAAGAAAGGCAATTTCCAATTTACTTGAACACGTCGTAAACTTTAGATTGTAATCATTATGACTCAATAACTGCATAAAAGACTGTAAGGCTCCCACCCCTCCAGGTACAGGTTTGCGTACGAAGGCGCACAGGAAGTGCCCATAGCGACGCCCTGTACCTGGAGGAAGTGGGACCCATCAAAAGAAAAAACATTCTTGCTCAAAATATGAGCAAGTATACCAAGCACAAAAGTGTTGATATGGTTCAGTTTCGGGCCTCTCTCAGCCAGAAAGCCAGCTATCACATCCAAGCCTTTGGAGTGAGGGATAGATGAGTATAGTGCCTCAAAATCAATCGACACTAAGATGCACTCAGGAGGCACGTTTAAGCCATCTAGTGCCCTCAAAAGATCCAGGGTATCCTGAATGTATGATGGTAGGGCTGTGACATGAGGTCTCTGATACTCGTCAACAAATTTGCTGGCCCTTTCTGTTTTGGAACCCATCCCTGAGATTATCGGTCGTCCTGGTGGATGTATCATACTCTTGTGCGTTTTAGGAAGCGCATAAAAAGTAGGTATTTTAGGACATGAGACTTGAATCCCTTCAAATATCGGTTTGGTGATCAAGCCCTCGGAGAGGGCGCGTTGTATAATGTCATTGAATTGTTGGTTGTATCTGGCGACAACTTCATTGGAGACTGGTTTGTACCAATTGCGATTTTTGAGAATGTCCCAACACATTTCTATAGTCTAGGTCATTCATATCAACTACATTTCCGACCCTTGTCCGAGGGCTTGATCACCAAATGCGAATTGTGGCTTAGTTCATTAAGGGCTAACCTGTGTGTAATACTGAGATTTTGGTTGGTAGATCTCAGCAAAGAAAGTGACTCAATGTCCTTCACAGTTTGCATCAAGAAAGCCCAAATGTTTGAATTGGTCTGTAGCGGGGGAAAGGTCAATGACCTCTTTTTCACCGCTTTTTACAAGCTTTCAATGTCCTGTTGGTACTGGGACAGTTGTATTCTCTCACCTCTGACTTCATAACTTTCAGGAGTGTTGTCCTGGCTACTTGTGCCTTCGCTCTCGTCTAACAATAGGACGAGGGTTTTTAGGACACGAAAGTCTGCCACTGAAAAGTTTTTCCATATTTCTTGGTCTAGGATTTCGGTTTGTTTAGCCTTTCTCTCTTTGTCATACATGTATCTGAGGGTTAGTTTTCTGGCAAAGAGGTAGAGGTCCTTGATGACATCAAATTTGTTGGACATATTGTTGGGACAGAAATTTAGGCCAAGGCCTAGAAGTTCGGTCTCACTTTGGCTCAGAATATGGGAGGATAGGTTAATCACTTCCAGTTTGAGATTATTCCTTGCTTCATGAGGATTTGATATAGGGTCGCCAGAGAATATGGTATTTGGGGGAGGGGATGGATTACAGGATTTCTCACAATAGGTGTCAAAAATTGGTCAATACATCACTTTTTGTTCGAAGTTTCAGTACTGCCCTGAGATCTAGTCATGGCTTGTGCTGAGTCTAAGATGTTTTGTCGTAGGGTAAGGTCAGTCTGAGGGGTTATAGAAGAAGAGAGAGAGGAAGAAATCTCAGTGGAGACACCCGGTGTTTGATTTGGAAACATAGGGGTTTGTGGGGGAACAAAGGGGACACCGTCATTGATGGTTCCATCCTTATAGTTATTAACTATTGGTCGTTCGTTGTCGTCTGTTACCCGTTTCTTGTTTTGTGCACCCGTCTGGTACCCACCACCTTGCTGTGGTCGTTTCCTGGGGTTGCGTCCTCTTTGTTGTCCCTTATTGCCTGTTCTGGAGCCCTGTGAATTATAAGAATTAGCAGAGAAATCCGAGTCAATATTATTTTCTCGATTAGTGACATTTTTTCTATTAATGGGCGGGCCTCGGTTCTTTCGTCCTCCCCGTTGACCATTCCCAGCCGGCCAGTTAAAGGCATATTTGCCTGCAAATGCTCATTTGTCGCGTGACATTTTTTCATCTTTCTTAACAAGAAGCTCACGTGTGAATTTTTCAATATGTTCCTTTAACCGTATATCAAATGCTCTAAATTCTGGCTTATTTAACAAATCGGTATTTTCATTGTATATTCTTTTAATTTCGCAGACTACTAATTTTAGTTCCTGCATATAGTATTCTATCATCAATTCCATCATTTTTTGGGAGCAACCAAGAAGGTTTCTTTCCCATCGAGCCTTGAAGTCCTGGTCAATGGCCCATATATTCGGGAACACTTGGACCCGCAAACCTTTCGGGTTGATGTCCTCAACCATATATTGCTCGAAATATTTTATATGCCAGAAAAGACTAGATTTTCTTTCAAAGGTCTGAATGAGCTGTTGATATACAATCTCAAAATCCGCTTCATGTGTGTAAGGCCGCGTACACACGATCAAATCTATCTGCTGGAAACGGTCGGCCCGACTGTCCCAGCAGACAGATTCGATCGTGTGTAAGGATTTGGCCACCTGACAGATTTCAAAGCATGCTTTGAAATCTGTCGGCTGGGAACCCATCGGCACGATATGTCTGCTGGATAGTACGCTAACCAGCAGACATATCTTCTCGGACATGCGTCGAATGGATTTGACACATGCGCGGAAGTAATTTACTTCCTGGTGCGGTGACGTGGCGGCGTCAACGTCACCGCCACGTCACCGACACGTCAGCGCGCTGTCTGCCGGCGGGGATTTTGGTTTGATCGTGTGTACACGATCAAACCAATACATCCCAGCAGACAGATTTGTTCAAATCGGTCTGTCCGACCGATTTGAACAAATCTGTCTGCTCGAGTGTACAAGGCCTTAGAGGATGAACAGGTTTTTTGGATACCCAACATAAACCCCTCCCAGTCATTGCCTGCAAAGTCCGCCATTGACAGTCCTTGTTAGTTTGAAATCTAGAAGGGTAAATTTAATTATATGTAGATCATATTACAAAAAAAAAAAAAAAAAAAAAAAAAACCCTTTATAGTACTGTACACCATAGGTGCAAGCCTTTTTGAAAAAAGGAAAGCTTATAGCACCCAAGAGTGCGACATGACGAGAGGTGTTTGCCACCTAATTACTTGAATCAAAGGAAGGGGGAGAGAGGGGGGGCAAAAGGGAAGGGAAAATTAAAGAAAAGGAAAAGTGAGGGGGGGGGGGAGGGGGGCAATTGGGACAGAATACACAAGGAAAGCACTCACATTTGTTTTTCCTGATAGTAAGTATTCCCTTTGTACTTGGTTAAGGGATTTATTGGATAGCTTGGTGATGGTATATGTTTGCTTTTGCTCCTCCAGCATTGCTTTTGCTGACGCAGGTCACACTGATGACACAAAGTGATCTTTCAAATTATATTTTGGATCCTTTCCCTGCATGGCTGTTTGACTCTGTATAGGAACTGGCCCCAGTTGTAATGCCACCAGAGGAATGTCCAGGTACTTTTCTATATGTACTGCTTTGTTGTTATAGCAAGCCTGTGTCACTCCTTGTGAAAGTAGATACATTAATATAGGGGGATTTACATGAATGGAGAGATTTATTTACCCACCTTACGTCTACTTACATCCCTTTATGGAAAAGGGGCTGCTGTCTAATTTTTGTCATCATGGCAGAGCTCCTGGAATCCACTTTGGTGGCTTGCTGTATCATACAGTCCCTGGCACCCAGGGACCATTACCATTGATGTTACTATATGGACTATTGGTATGTTTGCTTGAGAATATCCGTTAACTTTATACTATGCAGGCCTTTTTACTTACCCCCTCTGTGTGTAGTCTTATACTATATAGATTTCTCTTTTCTTGCATTGTTTCACTCCTTGAGGAACCCTTTACAACTTTGCCGGAAACAGTATATACTGAAAACTATATATATTTTTGTTTAGATTCCTCCACTACGTCATAATAAGTGACTCTGTCTATATTTGAATAACTCTGGCATTCTGTTGATGTTCGGAGCCCTGTGGACGAATATACCTATCGTGATGCACTAGGTGATGTAGCCATGCTGTACATATATATGTATACATGTAATTTTCTTCTTTTACGATTTTTTAATTTCAATTTTGCATTTATGTTCTTTTCTTATGTTTTATATCAACCAGAAACAAAGTTTCAATACTGTACTAATGTTACATATATTGTTCCAGATTATACAACTGTTTATATTCTCCACAAAATCCTGTTTGTCTCGTCCTGAGGAAGCCCAATGGCGAAACGCGTAGGCGACTTTAAAGGATTTGTTCCACTATCTATGAATCTATAATCCATATGGTTATATTCTATCTATGTCAATAATATTTTTCTATATTGTAACATTGTATTTTTTTGTTTTGTATTAAAATATATATTTTTTAACATACTTCCGCACTGCCTCAAAGTCCGCCATTTTTTCACTCTTGTGATTAGATGCTTTTTTCCCATATGTTGTATATTGTGGTATAACCTACCTCAGGGCCTCTAAAAAGTAGTAATGGCAGCAAAGTAATATTGCTATGCATACTAGCTTATTATGTCTTTGTCTTGCAGGTGTTCATTTTTTTTTGTATTATTTCAAAGTGGGTTTACAACCACTTTAAGGTCGTAATTAAACTCACTTATCTGCATTATATTAGCCTGGGAATCTGTGGAATTCATGTGGTCAGGGTTTAAAGTAGGGTTGTCCCGATACCACATTTTTAGGACCAAGTACAAGTACCGATACTTTTTTTCATGTACTCGCCGATACCGAATACTGATACTTTTTAAATGCAGCCATGTGTCCCCAAATGCAGCCATGTCCCTCTGAGTTCAGCCATGGTCCCTCTGAGTTCAGCCATGGTCCCTCTGAGTTCAGCCATGGTCCCTCTGAGTGCTCCGCACTCCACCCCGCACTCAAAAAAAAAAAAGTATTCTATTAAGGTATCGGGAGTATTCGCGCAAGTACAAGTACTAGCGCAAATACTCGGTATCGGTCCCGATACCGATACTAGTATCGGTATCGGGACAACCATAGTTTAAAGGGATGAGGTGGCAACCCTAGTTTTATCCTTCTATAACTGCAAGTTTAAACCCAGCATACAAAAACATGACTACAACCTGTGAAGCTGTTGTTTCCCTCAAATTAAAGGGGTTGTAAAGGTACAATTTTTTCCCCTAAATCGCTTCCTTTACCTTAGTGCAGTCCTCCTTCACTTACCTCATTCTTCGATTTTGCTTTTAAATGTCCTTATTTCTTCTGAGAACTCCATACAGTAATGCAAGGTTTTCTCCCTGGTGTGGAGTGTCGTGCGCGCCCCCTCCCTTGGACTACAGGAGAGTCAGGACGCTCTCTATGTTGCAGATAGAGAAAGGAGCTATGACAGAAGAACAGGAAGTGAGGATTTCTCTGAAGAAATAAGGACATTTAAAAGCAAAATGGAAGGATGAGGTAAGTGAAGGAGGACTGCACTAAGGTAAAGGAAGCCATTTAGGATAACAAAATTGTACCTTTACATCCCCTTTAAATTCTGCAACTCAGTTTCCTATGTAAATTACAACCAACGGCACATAGCTTATTTTGCTTGTGCCCTAATAATGTTACGTGTTATGTGTGTCTGTATGACTGTGGTATGGACAGCTCCAGGTGACTGATGTGACGAGTCTTTTGAAAAGCTCTGGAATCGCTCTTCGCTATGTAAAGAAGTCAGCCTCCTTCAGCTGCCTGTCTGGCTCTGGCTGTGTTCTTTGCCTTCCTCACATCTGCAGTCTAGCTTGCAGTGTGAGTAGACCGCCATCCAAATAAAGCACAGCCCACATCATGTCTGTACACACACCACAGATGGCTTTGCTTGGAAAGTTGAAGTGGAATCTCTATGACAGTCTAGCTATCCAGCTTTTCCTTATCTTCCCCTTCCTGGTTTCCCATTGGCTGGCAGTGGTTCTGCCTTGAGCATGTTATTATGTGATCCCTGGAATGTGTCAGTATTACTGAGGTGGAGGGAGATAAGCAGCACTGCTCACATCTCTGCTGTCTACTGCTAGAGCTGCACCCTTAGCCCAGGATGGGGGCCACATCCACCTTGTCCTGGCTGCTGCCCTGTCTCCTGGCTGTACTTGCGCAGAAAGAAAACGACCAGAAGTCGGTAAGTAACCAATCTATTTAATAACATGACTGTTTATTATTGGTGTTTGCTTTGTTATGTTTTTATGATATTACTGCACTATATCCTTATTCATATTTTTTTTTTCTGCTTCTTCTGTCATTTTGTGCTATTTAATCCATTGCTGTTTATTATTAAACAGAACACTGGACTTGTATAGTAAAAGCAGCATCTAATGTTAAGTAAACCTGATCACTAAAACATTTGCAGTCCTAAAACATGCTAATGTCATTTTCAATACAGTAAAACCTTGGATTGAGAGTAACTTAGTTTGAGAGCGTTTTGCAAGACAAGCAACATCTTAAAATAAATTTTGCCTTGATATACAAGCGATGTCTTGATAGGCAGGTAGTGTCATGTCACGACTGAGTATAAAAGAGAAGAGAGGCGACTCTAATGCCGCGTACACACGATCACTTTTTGTGATGAAAAAAAACGACGTTTTCAAAAACGTCATTTAAAATGACCGTGTGTGGGCAAAACGTCGTTTTATGTCTTCAAAAAAACGACAAAAAAAAAATTCGAACATGCTTGAATTTTTTGTGTCGTTTTTTAAAATGTCATTTTTTGTGTCATAAAAAGTGATGGTGTGTGGGCAAAACGACGTTGAAAACGATGTTTTTAAAACCGCGCATGCTCAGAAGCAAGTTATGAGACGGAGCTCCAATGGAACAGAGTGCCATCGAACGTGGAGTACGTCACCGCGCTTTGCTAGAGCATTTTGGAAAAACGATGGTGTGTAGGCAACATGGTTTTTGAAAATTGAAGTTTCAAAAACGTTGTTTTTTACTTCACAAAAAAATTCTTTTTTTTCATCACAAAAAGTGATGGTGTGTACGCGGCATAAGTGTAGCAATATGGTTACATTTAATGAAGGTACAGTAAAACCTTGTTTTTTGCAAGAATAATTCGTTCCAGAAACATGCTTGTAATCCAAAGCACTTGTATATCAAAGCATTTTTTTACAGGGTATAAAAGAGAAGAGAGGCACCTCTAAGTGTAGCAATAAGTTGCTAAATGTTGTACCTTCATTAAATGTAACAATATTGCTACACTTAGAGGCTCCTCTCTTCTTTTTTATACTCAGTTGTGACATGAAGCCACTCTTATATCAAGACATCGCTTGTATATCAAGGCAAGATGTATTAAAACATTTTGCTTATCTTGCAAAATGCTCTCAAACCAAGTTACTCTCAAACCGAGGTTTTACTGTACAACATTTAGCAACTCACATGGTTGATGATTTATCACTTGCACCTAAACCCCCCTCCTGCCCAGACCAATTTTTAGCTTTCAGCGCAGTCGCACTTTGAATGACAATTGCGCGGTCATGCAACACTGGACCCATTTTTCCCCACAAATAGAGCTTTCTTTTGGTGGTATTTGATCACCTCTGCGGTTTTTCTTTTTTGTAAAAAAAAAAAATGAACAGATAGATTGAAAAAAAAAAATGATATTTTTGTATATTTTTTTATAACATTTTGCAAACTGGTAATTTTTCTCCTTCATTGATTTACGCTAATGGGGCTGGACTGATAGGCACTGATGGGCTGCACTGGTGGGCACCGATGGGCTGCACTGGTGGGCACTGATAGGCGGCACTGGTGGGGACTAATAGGCGGCACTGAGAAGTGGCACTGATGGGTGGCACTGAAGGGCATTAATAGGTGGCACTGGTTGGCACTGAGAAGTGGCACTAATAGGTGGCATTGATAGGTGGCACTGATAGCTGGCAGTGATGGGCACTGATAGGTGGCAGTGATGGGCACTGATGAGTGTCAATAATGGGCACTGATCGGTTACACTGATAGGCAGCATTACTAGGTGGCACTGATGAGGCACTGATTGGCATCACAGGTGGGCATTGATAGGTGGCACTGTGGGCATTGATAGGAGGCACTGTGGGCACTGGAAGGTGGTAATGGCAGGTGGCACTGGCAGGCGATATTTGTGCGCACTGATGAGGCAGATGTGCCTCCTTACTTTTCGGGAACATTGTCCCCTGTAAACAAGCAGGTGATCCTCACACTGTCAGCTCCTTCTGCTGTCAGCTTCCTCCTGTCCGATCCTTTGTTTGCATCATGTGATTAACTGTCATAGGCTGACAGCTGATCACGTGGTAAGGGGTTCGGGATCGGCCCCTTACACGGATCTGTGATCCACCGAGTCTTGGTGACTTGGTGATCACAGATTTTCAGGCCCGCGCTGTAGCCGTCATTTAACTATAGCGCGGGCCTCTAGTGGTTAAAACTGGCACATCTAAGTTGCAGGCATCCGGGGTAAAGATGTCCACATAGACCATCCTCCTCACCGCCATTGACGTCATCCCTTCCACACTGCGCTCCACGAGTGCTTCAAGCCTAGCTTTCAGATCACTCTACTGCAGGGTAGTCTTCCTGGTCATGATTGAAAACTGATAGCAGTGGGAACATGATTTTAACTGTCAGCGGCTTGCAATGCCTCATGGGACTTGTAGTTTTGCAACAGGTTGAGCACTCATGGTCTATGTAGACAGCTTTACCCCGGATGCCTGCATACTTAGATGTGCCTCTTTTAATCATCAACCATGTGAGTTGCTAAATGCTGTACCTTCATTAACCACGTAAGGACCAGAATATTTACCCCCTTAATGACCAGCCCATTTCTTCACGATACGGCACTGTGTCGCTTTATCTGACAATTGCAAATTTAATGCAAGTTTAGCCATACAACTGTATGGCTGAACTCGCATCACACAGACATGGCATGTGATCTGCACCTGCAGTGCGGCTGCAAATCACATGCAATGTCTGAAATCGCACACATGTGAACCTAGGCTAAAACTGCAAAGAAAGGCAGTGAAAAGCCTGCTCTCATTAAAATTGCTTCATAAGAGGAAAAACATGCTATACCAACATTGCTATTATCTGGGTAAAAAGCAACTTTTTTGTAACCGTTTAACCACTTCAGCCCCGGAAGGATTTTCACCCTTATGCCGCGTCAATCCGATGAGAACGGTCTGATGGACTGTTTTCATCAGACCAAACCGATCGTGTGTGGGCCCCATCAGTTATTTATCCATCGGTTAAAAAATGTGAAACTTGGTTTAAAACTAACCGATGGATACCTAACCGATAGAAAAAAAAAACGATCGTTTGTAGGCACGTTCATCAGTTAAAAATTCACGCATGCTCAGAATCAAGTCGACGCATGCTTGGAAGCATTGAACTTCATTTTTTTCAGCACGTCGTTGAGTTTTACGTCACCGCGTTCTGACACGATTGTTTTTTTTACCCGATGTGTGTAGTGTGTAGGCGCGTAGTCAGCTTCATCGGATAACTGATGGAAAAATCCATCAGACCGTTCTCATCAGATTGACCGATCGTGTGTACAGGGCATTAATGACCAGGCCATTTCTTGCGATACAGCACTGTGTTATTTTAATTGACAATTGCGTGGGCGTGCGATTCTGTACCCAAATAAAATGTATTTTGCTCCCCACAAATAGAGCTTTCTTTTGGTGGTATTTGATCACCTCTGGTGTTTTTAATTATTTACGCTATAAACAAAAGAAGAAACATTTCTTTCTGCTATGATACATATCCAAAAAATAAATAAATAAATAAAAATGTCTTCATCAATTTAGGCAAATATGTATTTTTGGTAAAAAAAAATCCCAGTAAGCATATATTTATTGGTTTGCGCAAAAGTTTTAGCGTCTACAAAATAGGGGATAGATTTATGGACTTTTTTTTATTGTTCTTACTAGTAATGGCAGTGATCAGCGATTTTTAGCGGGACTGCAACATTGCGGCGGACAAATCTGACCCTAAGTGGCACTTTTTGAGGACCAGTGACACCAATACAGCGATCAGTGCTAAAAAAAATGCACTGGTCACTGTAAAAAATGAAGTTGACCGGGAAGGGTTTAACATCTGGGGCAATAAAAGTGCTAAATGTGTTCCTTCAGTGTTTCTAATGGTGTGGGGATGGACTGACTGGAACAACACAGAGAATGCTGTTCCTGATTACTAGGAACAGACGATCTCCATATTCTCCCCTGTCAGAATGGGGATCCACCTTGTTTACATAGGCAGATCCCCGTTCTGCCTCTCTATGAAGCGATCGCGGGTGGCCGACAGACATCCGGTCCGTCGGACATGCGCATCGGCTCCTCCTCTGTGCGCGGCCACACTATCTATTGCATGAAAAAACGTAGTTATGTTGTTTCACGCAATAGAGCCGCCCTGCCGCAGTATATACAGTGGTGGTTAAGTAAAAGTTGCTGTAACCCCGCCACTGAGTAAGCAGCCAGAGTGGAAGGGCCAATAGATTTCTTAATGTTAGCACAAATAATATCTAAATGAGTTCCCTGAGGTATGGAGGACATTTGATTCCTTTCTCGTCTGCATCTGGAAAAAGTAACCTAAATCTGGTCATCTGCAAAGGAATCTGCAATCTCATTCCATTTACCAGATAAATAACGGCTTTAGGACCTCTGATTAAAGCTATCACTGGTGGCAAGGGCAAATAATATTCTTTTATTATCTGTGCTAAAAAAAAAGGTTTACCCCAGATTTCTATAGTCACTAAAATAGGAAAGAAATCAAGAAGAACTACATTTTTTAAATAACCCTTATAACGCTAGGAAGGATGCCATAGTATAGCGCACCAATGGGTTTCTGAAAAACCTATTAATCCAGCCGCATCCGTAAACATAGTCATTTTCCATCAGATATGAATTCCTCTACCATAAAATGTATCTAAAAATTGAGACCATACTATTCAATCTTCATGTAAATCTAGTAGTAATTCTGATATGGGTCGAGGGAGATTTTAAACTTGAAACGGCAAGGTAGAAGCATCCACAGAATATACCACCAACCCGAACTCTCGAATTCTAGAAGAAAGGGGCAAAAGACCTAAAAGACCTTGCATTTCTTTCAATGTAACTTTATTTCTTATAATAAACATACAGTAGATATAATTTTATAATTTAATTTATCAATCTTATCATTCAGCAATTTGAAATCCATAGCAATATTGTCAGTAGTAATGGCAGTTGGGAAAACAGTTTTCTCATTGCCCAGGGAATGTTAAAGTGGAATTTCACGCAAAAGTCAAAGTTACTCCTCCTCCCCCCCTCTTCCTTAACAATTGGGACATTTTTTTTTGGTGGGGGAGCAGGTACCTGTTTTTTAACAGGTACCCGCTCCCCCATTTGTAGTTAGTATGCCGGAGCCCGAGACAGAAGCCCGGTAAATAAACCGGCCAGGTGAGTGCATGGCTGGATCCTGGGGAAGGGGAGTGTCCTATCATTATTAATCAGCAGCTACAGTTTTTGTAGCTGCTAACTTAATTTTTTTTAACCTTAAACTTTGTACACACAATCAGAAAATCGGACGAAAAATACCACTTTTAAAGCTATCGCTGTGATAATCTGGTGATTAGTACACAGCTTTCGAGGGTCGATCATCAGTTCATGCAAAATTATGAAGAGGCACAAACACCAAAAAAAATCTCATATGATACCTGAACAAACAATTTTTCTTTTAATCAGTACAGTATTCGTCCAAAAAAAATTATTGAAAAGACCAAGACCAAGCATGCTCGGAAATGAAAGACTACATTGCAATAATTACAATACAATACAACACATTACATCACTTCCAAAGAATTTTCATAACTTTAAAAATCTCCTGGCATGCAAAAAAATACTTTAAATTCCACACATAAAACCTAGGAATGAATCTAATAAATTTCTACAATCATTAGTGAAAGCTGGGCCTAGAAAAAGTAGGATAGTATAAGATAAAAGAAGAACCTGAAAGTACACTAACTACCCATTCGATACATGTGAAAAATGCCTCGAAATAGGAATGCAAAAAAGAGCAAACCATTGGGAGGCATCTATCAAAGAAAAAACAATCTTCAAAATAAAGACCCAAGGATTTTAAAGAGAGCGGGTTTATAGGCAGAAGTCAAAATGTAGATTTGATATCTGCTTTGGCTAAAAGGGCTCCGAAAACCTAAAATCTGAATTTTTGTAAAGAGCTGTAAAAGTAACATAATGGACAATGGTTGAAGTGGAGGTTAACCATAAATCAACTATCTACCATTAGATCCAGCATACTGCTGACATGTGCAGTATGCTGGGGGTTTTTTTTTTTTGGTACTTATCGTTTTATCAGGCTTTCTTATCTGGCACCGAGCGAGGATTCCTTCCGGGTATTGGCGTTCCTAAGGCAAGCCTAGCTGATTGACAGGCTAGTAAAGCGCGTCACGCCTTCCGAAAATAGCCGAAGTGACGCTCGGCAATTTACGTCGCCTGCGCAGTCAGCTTTACACGGCAGGCGCAGGCGCCGTATAGCGCCGTAAACAGCCGAGTGTCACTTCAGCTATTTTCGGAAGGCGTGACGCGCTTTACTAGCCCGTCAATCAACTAGGCTTGCCTTAGGAACGCCTATTCCCCGCAGGAAACCCCGCTCGGAGCCAGATAAGAAAGCCTGATAAAACGATAAGTACAAAAAAAAAACAACCTATTGCAGATGTTAGCAGTATGCTGGATCGAATGGCAGATAGTTGATTTTTGGGTAAACCTCCGCTTTAAGCACTGCCTCTGGGCAAAGAAAAATTATGAATCAGTCTAAAGCAGGGGTGTCCAAACTTTTTTCAAAGAGGGCCAGATTTGATGAAGTGAACATGCGTGAGGGCTGACCATTTTACCTGAAATTCTTTGAACCATTAAAATTAGGTCTAAGGGTGTTAGTTCGAGCACTAATACAGGGCCCAACAATAATTCTCTTGTCTTTGTGGCTGTGTGTGGTGAAGAGATGAGCTCAGGCGTGTTATTTGGTTATACCGTATTTATCGGCGTATAACACGCACCTTCACTTTAAAAGGGAAGTTTCAGGCAAAAAATTACATTTTTAATTAAGAACTGTGAAGCAAAATAAGGGTCAGTGCCCATCTGCAGCCTCACCATTGCCATGAATGCAGCCTCTGAATGCAGCCTCACCATTGCCATCAGTGCAGCCTGATCGATGCCCATCTGCAGCTTTGGAGGGGATCGGGACGAACGCCAACAGATTACATACAGGAAAATCTCCTGTTTACCCAGCAGACTCTTTAATACAAAGTCCCACCTCCTATGATAGACAGAACAGTCGTCCAGTGGCAGCCCACAAGACGGGACTTCCTATTACAGACGCCGCTCAGTAAACAGTAGATTGTCTTGTATGTAATCTGACGGCACTCGTCCCACCCCTCCCTGTCCCCCTCGGAGGCAGCGCCAATAAATACAGTATATATTTTTTGTGGCCCTGGGGGCCACAAAAGATATACATATCCAAATTACCAGGGGGGCCACATTAAACCAGAACGTGGGCCGCAATTGGCCCGCAGGCTGGACTTTGGACATGGCTGGTCTAAAGGAATGCTGTTCTTTGGAATGATACCTAACAGGAAAATCCTAAAATCTTTGAACGGTGGTTGAATTAATGGACCAGCAACTCTGCCTTTTTGAATTTGTTTACATATTTTTTCCCTAACTACTTTACATATTGCAAACACTGATTTCAAATTATTTACGATTACACAACCAGAACCATACTTGTATGTCCTTCCAGATCTGCACCTCCTGCGCATCTACGAGGGCGCGCATTGGCACAATCGCTTGACGACACTGACTTGGTTCACAGACACAAGTACCGAGAGATGGTGCTCTGTCTAGGTACCATGTGATCGCTATGACCAATCACAGCAATTACATATCCAGTAGGAAAGAAGGCTGTGATTCATGCAGCCATTCAGCATTACTGTAAGCTATGTGATTGGTCACAGTGATCACATGGTACAGGGCCAAGCACTGTCTCCATGTACCGTGTTCAGCCGGCTAAAAATTGGGGCCCAGTAACTGTTGGCATGCTCTGAGACAGTCCACAAAGCTTGCAGGCAGTTCTATAGCTATAACGTAGCTGGTTAGGTAGTTCCTGATGGCTCAGTCTCTAGCTGTGGTAGCAAGTAATGGCCACAAGGCCCTCTCACCAGACCCAGAGATACCGTGGAAAAGATATCTCTAGCTGGACATCTGTTCACTCTGGGTTGCCTGGACAACTTTGTTCTGTAGAGCAGTAAGTCTGTATTCTGGAAATGGCTCAGTCTCTCTCTCTCTCTCTCTCTCTCTCTCTCTCTCTCTCTCTCTCTCCACACAGGTTGCAGCTCTTTACTCTGGTTCTTAGCTCAGTAGAGGATGCTCCAGTGACTCAGTCTGTCTCTGACAACCTGCAACAGATCCTTCTGCTCTCCTGGTCTGTCTCTCTAGATGGATTCTTCCCGGAAACATCCTGCCCTCTTCTCTCTTTTGCAGGGCTAGCAGGGGGCTGTAGTCCATGCTCCATTATTTTCAATGGGCAGTCACTTTAAGGGGACTACATGTCTCATCACCCTCCCCTTCACCTCTCTGATTTGTCACTTGCCACTGCCAGGTGAAAAGAAACAGAGCAGATGGCGATCCTCTATAGTGGCGTGAGATGGGGGCAGGAAAGAGCACACAGACATTCCAGCCCACTCCCCAGCTGCTCCATTTTCACAGTGTTCCAGCTGTGGTAGGGGGAAATGGGAAGGGAAACAAGCCCACCTTGAACAGTGACATGCTGATGATGCTGGTGCAAGTACATATAGAGAGAAAGTGGCTTCAAAGAGGCAGAAAGAGATCTGCAGTACTGAGATACAAAATAAAGGATTGGGGGGGGGGGGGGGGTAGAAACAGTATTTTATAAAATTGGAAATCATATCGTCTCCCCAGAGGGGGTTACAGACTGATTTACCTGCTGCCGTTATATTTACTGTAGTTGCAATTTTATTAGAAACCAATTAATAATTTTTAGAGGACACTGTAGTACAGGAAAAATAATGATTTCCCCTGGTGATAATTAAATTTAGAATCACAGTGCTGCAATACATCAGTGATGCCTGTTGAGTCACAATGCTGCCATTATTGAAGCCAGAAAGATGCTATGGGAAGAGCTGTGAGACAGATTAAACATCATATGTGCTACCCATGTGGAAAATTAACTTGCATGCAAATGACTGAAGACTTTGCTGTACAAAGTGAATGCATCTTAGCTTAGCGTTTCTGGTTATTGTGGGGCTTTGTGACTCATGGACCAGATCACATTCACTTCCATATGTTGAAAAGCCAAAATCAAGAATGACCTAAGTATTAAAAGCCCTAAATGAGTAACCAGCGGCTTAAAGAAGACGTGTCACAAAAAAAAGCATTAGAGTTGCATTGCTGATTTGTTTTTGAAGGTTCAACCTCCTGGGATGTCATCTTCAACTGTGCTTCACTACTACCACACTACTATAGTGAAAAACCTGAGAAAAAGAATGTATACGTTCTGACTTCACAGGATGGATTTCCTTTATAATAGGTTGTTTGAAAAGTGAACCTGTCATTTTGAATGTTTATGCTCTTGATAGACCAAATCAAAAAGTGTTTTCCAGTGGTAAACATTTCATCCAAATTCTAAATTGCTGCATTTGTAAATTCCAAAAGCTAATATAAAGGAATAGTAGTGGTAAAAAAAAAAGCACTTGTGGGTTTAACCAATCTTGTTTTTTTGTACAATTCTCCTTTAACGGGGCGTGGCAAGGGGTATGTCCTATGCCTGCATGCTTTTGCCGATAGGTGTCCCTCATTCCCATCTCAAAAAGTTGGGAGGTATGCAGTTGTAAATAATTGTAATCTGCCACAGATGAAGAGCATAGTTGCGTGCAAGATTGTGTGGCTATTTTAGCAGTTTGAAGAATCACATAATAACAAACTGTATAAGGAATACTAAAAACCTTTGTCATGTTACAGCCATACCTCACATATGATATTTGTCAGAAATGTGTATGAAGGTTAAAGCCCAACTCCAGAAAATAGCAACATCTACAGTCTAGGGGTACAGGAATACTTACCTTATTCCTCAATCAAGCAGGATGCCTCAATCACTCCAATTGTTCCCTCTCTATGGCGCTCCTGGCCGTGGTCGCACTTCTGCCTCCTCTATATACAATACAGGTTTTATAGGCCTACATTGTATGTGATGATGCTGATAAACCACCCAGAGCACTGGAGGGAACGAAGGAGTTTGCTGGAGACATCTGGAGTAGGATCATGTAAGTGTTTTGCCTCGTACACACTGTCTGACTTTCTCGGAAAGTCCGCCCGTGTGTAGCCTGCATCTGACTTTTTTCGTCGGAAGTCCGACGGACCTTAGATAGAGAACCTGTTCTCTATCTTTCTGTCGGACTTCTCATGGACTCACGGCGGACTTTTGCATGGTCAAAAGTTTGACCATGTGTACGAGGCATTACAACTGTTTTATATCCTGCTAGACCAAAAGAGCATTTAATGCTTGCTGGGATTTGGGTGAGGGATCACTCTGATGGCAGGTTTTGTTAAATTCCCGGAGTTGGGCCTTAAAGACCATTTTATCTCTTTAAAGTATGTTATAATTTTTTTTTGCTAGGATTATATTAACACTACAGAAGGTGGGTTATGCCACCAGGTTCTCTATTCTTATGTAAACTTAAGAGAACCTGTGAGGAAGGAAATATGGTTGCTACCATGACTGACTTGTTTTTAAAGGGTGCTGTCATCCATTAAAGTCCCCCACAAGCAGCATCGGGAGATCCGGCCTATCCTCCAGAAATTCCAGGAGAAGCCGTAGTACCCGAGCGTCAAATGGGGGAGGAATGTGAACACAGGCCAAAATACATTTCAAAATGCCAATACGGCAATGCAAGAACACAAACCTCCCCTCAGAGTCAACCTTAGATGCATATTTCTGGTAGTCCAGGGATCTGTGTACCAGCACACTCACCCCCCAGGAAAAGGAGGTGTGAGTGGAGTGATACGCCCTGCCCACCCAGGATTATGTGGAATCACAATGCGGACGTTGTTCCTGCGCAAACTATTTTCTGTGTCCTCTGCTCTGCTAAGCGTGTTCTGGGCCATGCAGTGCACTGCTCTGGCTTCACTTGCTATTTGAGGGAGTTTGTCCTCTAAATCGCTTACTCTGCTCTGCTCCTTTTCCTGACCTTTTGGAGGTCCTGCCGCAGAAGGGACACCTCTTCTCTCAGGCCCCCAAACTGTGCCTTCATGTCAGCATTACCCATCTGCAGTATTTCTGCTAATGTTGGCTGCTCCACAGGCTCTTGTGTGTCACCCGAGGGGGGGGGGGGGGTGGGGGGACTGAACTGCATCTGCCTCAGAGCTGTGGGGAACACTCTCTGCAACAAGGCCCCAATCTGCCTGTGTGGCCTGGCCTCCTCCATCCCCGCCATCTGCTGACCCCCCGCATCAGTGTGAACAGGGCCTTTCAGTTTTTGGGCATAGAAGAGCATATACCTGGCCTGCTCCTTACCCTGTTCCTTCAGCGCTTTCTTGCCGGCTCCGTCCTAAGGCTTGTCTGCCATCCGTTGTGTGCGATGTGCATCGGCGGCGCCATCTTGGGAGTCCAACCCCGCCATCTCCGGTCTTCCCCCTTGTACAGAGGGCTGGCGGTAGATCCGGGCAGTGCAGGGGCTCGGTAGCCAGCTGAGGAGCTGAAGAGAGCAGGATCGGCGATGCCGGGGAAGGATCAATAAACGGATCAGGCAGGAGCTGTTAGAAGTGCGTCCTCTCACATACCGGTCTTGGCCACACTCCTACCTGTAAAATTTAGATCATTTTAAGTTTATATATTGGACAACAATTTTACGTCTATGGCTAAAACCCATTTCAGATTCCAGGGAACATTTTGCTGTCCACTGCCATTTCCTTTAAAATAAGCTGTCATCATCTAGCAGAGGTTCACTTTCTTCCATGCCATAAATATGTTCATTTTGACCAGCATGAACGCGTGGAAACGGAGTCCCTGCACCTTTTTCACAGCAGGAACGGCCGCTTCCTGTATATGGATTCATCAGGTAGTGTGCGGGTATTCAGTCACTTCCATGATGCCGCAATGTCTCCTGGGAGCTTTTGTCATTGTTCCCAGGAGACATTGCGGAAACAGGTCTGCCGCAAGTTTTCGCAAGATTTAGAAAGAACTTGCTTTAAAGTTTTTTCTAAATCCTGCGATAACTCGCGGCAGACCTCCGCAATGTCTCCTGGGAACAATGACAAAAACTCCCAGGAGACATTGCGGCATTGAGGAAGTGACGGAATACCCACACACTACCCGATGAATCCATATACAGGAAGCGGCCAGTAACATAAAGAATTATAAGGTACAGTGGGGGAGTGGATCTTGGGTGGGAGTTCCCACACTTTTTTCCTCAGGACATTTGCCTGCACATCCAACCAAACTCATGTGTCTATAGTCAGCTTTAGTTTCTGTGTTTTTACAAATATGACAGCAAGATATACCAAAACACAAGCATCTGTTCAGCATCCTGTTTACAAGAAGGTTCTACAACTCTCTCACTCAGCTACTAGCTATCTGCCAGTTGGGTGAAATACTTTCTCCTTGGCCATTTAAAAAAGGAAAGGGAAAACAACATCTGCTGCTAGTTAAAAATACCGGGAAAACAAAACCTCAAGACCACAAGCAACTGGATTCAATACAATCCTCCGATTTTTTTCCATTGAGATCAGCGAGCGGCGGTTGGCATTATGTGTTCCTGCAGCAGGGAGCCGTGGGTGGCGTTCTACTCTGCGTAAATGCTTTATTAAAAGGGCCCCTTAATCACTGAAAAGCTTGTTTGAATACATAAATTGTTTTGATTCAGCATATTTGGACTTATATTAAGCTACTTTAATAGGACTGCTACATTATCAAAAAATGCCATTGAATATAAATTACATGTTGCTATGTAAAATAGTTTTAAAAATAATAATTCCTAAAGGAATGTTTCAGGGTGTACTAGGACTGAAAATATTTAAAGGCAGCCTTTTGGGACTTCTTAAATCGCTGTAGTCCCAGGAATAATGCTGAAGAAGAGCTCCGAGCAACTAACCCAAAGAGTTGGACAGTGACGGCCTCAATATTTAATGGAACATGATTGCCATAGGTAACAGCTTTTGTTAAAAAAAATCCTTTGAGAATTTTCTAAACACATCTGCTATCCTAGCCAGTAAATCCATAAAATAAAATTCCCACCTGTCAATTTTTGGTCACCTTTGGGGCTCATTTAGACTCATAAAAAACTATAAACTGTAAGGGGTTAGCTCGGTAGCAGGGGTGTGTGATCCCCTGGATGGGTTCACTACACACTGAACTATACAGAGAGGCAGCCAAAGACGGTTGAAAACAAAGAGTTTGGTTTATTCTTCCATATTGCTGGAAACAAGTGCAAGCATCCAAACCGCATAAACAAAACAAAACATAAAATAAACCCTGGCCACTTGGGACGCCTACCTTCAGCGTACAGGAACCTAGATATGGAGTCTGGCACAGCCTACTGCTGGGCAGACACTGCTGGTCATACAGCAGAGAAACAATAGTCTTTTTGATTTTTATCACACAGAAAAATCAACAACCACCTCACCTCTTCAGAAGTCTTTCTCATTGCTCTCCTTAACTCAAAAAGCCTCAGGATGCAGCAATCAGTAGTCATCCTTTGGGTGACTTATAGAGGCCTTAATTGCCTCATTCTGAACAGCTGAAGTTTTCCAACACCCTAAACCTTTCTGGCTATTTCTGCAGCCGACACCTAATAGTAATTGGTGAATTGTCTAAACAAGGCAGAAATGTATCTCCCGTCTGTGACAACACCCCATGTTTCCCTGGCCGCTCTCGCCAAACATTAGCAGTAGTCCCGATAATACCTCTAGTTGCTCTTTGGTCCCTCTCTCCACCACCATCCCTTGATGCAGTGTTACCTATAGGTGGGGAGGGTCTGGTCTTGGGGTGGAAAGTCTGTGCGTCTCTGGTGGAAGAGGACAAATTCTCTGTTGTTGGGTATCTTTCGACCAGGTCTACAAGTTTGTCTGCGGTTTCCGGACCACCATGGTTCACCCATTTCTGCAGGGTGTTAGGAAGAGACCTAAGAAATTTGTCCATGACTACTCGCTCCAAAATTTTTGGTCCGGACAGAGTTTCTGGCTGCAGCCATTTCTTAGCCAAATGGATGAGGTCATACATCTGCGACCGAGGTGGCTTCCTCAGCTGATAACTCCAATTGTGGACCCGCTGAGCACGGACATCCAGGGTTACACCAAATGTGCCAATATTTCCTCTTTTAACCGATCATAGTTTTTTGCATCTGCAAGCTCCAAATCAAAATATGCCTTTTGGGCTTCTCCAGATAATAGGGGGCCACTAGTCCAGCCCACTGTTCTTTAGGACAACTCTCTTTTTCCGCTGTTCTCTCAAACATGGTCAGAAACATCTCAGGGTCATCATCTGCAGTCATCTTTGGCAATAAGTGTCTTACCCGAAAAGTCGGTATGTTACTGGCCTGACTCCCAGCCTCGGTCTGCTGTCTCTGAAGCTGTTTCACGATGGCCTCAATTTGCTGCCAGTTTCTCTATTCCAAGCCTGCAATGCTCTCTCGGTGAGCTGCAAGGCTCTCTTGGTGAGCCTGTTGTTGTGCTGCAATGCTCTGTTGGTAAACCTGTTGTTGAGCTGCCATGCTCTCGTGGTGAGCTGCAAGGCTCTCTTGGTGAGCCTGTTGTTGAGCTGTGTGAGCCTGTTGTTGAGCTGCATGGTTTTGCTGCAAACCTGCATTTGTCTGCTGTTGATTTGCATTTGCTTTTGCCAGCTGTTTCAGTATCTCCTCCATTATGGGTTTACTTTAACTGCCCGCGGCACTCCACCATGTGTAAGGGGTTAGCTCAGTAGCGGGGGTGTGTGACCCCTGGATGGGTTCACTACACACTGAACTATACAGAGAGGCAGCCGAAGACGTTTGAAAACAAAGAGTTTGGTTTATTCTTCCATATTGCTGGAAACAAGTGCAAGCATCCAAACAGCATAAACATAACATAAAATAAACCCTGGCCACTTGGGGCGTCTACCTTCACCACACAGGAACCTATCTATGGAGTCTGGCACAGCCTACTGCTGGGTAGACACTGCTGGTCATACAGCAGAGAAACAATAGTCTTTTTGATATTTATCACACAGAAAAATCAACAACCACCTCACCTCTTCAGAAGTCTTTCTCACTGCTCTCCTTAACTCAAAAAGCCTCAGGATGCAGCAATCAGTAGTCATTCTTTGGGTGACTTATAGAGGCCTTAATTGCCTCATTCTGACCAGCTGAAGTTTTCCAACACCCAAAACCTTTCTGGCTATTTCTGCAGCCAACACCTGATAGTAATTGGTGAATTGTCTAAACAAGGCAGAAATGTATCTCCTGTCTGTGACAACACCCACAGATTTACCTGACTTCCTGTCACAAAACCCATAGGGTATGAATGCACACTTTGTATATGGAGACTGTCGGTGTTCAGAGCCACAATGCTATGTCCCAATTGACATCAATAGGACTACCTGCACAGGGATGCACAGGTGTTTGCTCTAGTCTGGCCTGTCAACGAGGCCTTTGTTTACATATTTAAGTTATGCTGCTTCATCAAAGTGATCCCCCTCTGGCCAGTCACTACTCTACTTTGTAGATTGCCAACCTCTGGCTTGCTAAATAGCATACTGTTAATATTATAGACTTATCGTGCCTATTTGGGGCAAACGGACACCAGTGGAGAGCTACAGACCAAAATCCAGCAATGTACATGCACAATGGAAAAAAAAAGTTATTTCCATTTCTAAAGTGACTTAAAGGGGTTGTAAAGGATTTTTTTTTCATAATAAGCATCCTTTACCTGCAGACATTCTTCTTTTCACTTCCTCATTGTTCGTTTTTGCTCAGAAGTTGCTCAATTTCTTCTCTGTTCTGTTTACTTCCTGCTTGTCTGATTTTTACTCACCACCGTGAAGGGAGGCTTTACTGGGGTGGTCAGTGACGTGCTCGCCCCCTCCTGGGAACTACATCTGTGCGGCAGGACGCTCTCTACATGTTAGAGACTTCAAGGAGGTGTGAATTACTGGGCGTGCCCCAATGAATACTGGGAAATGTAGTTCTTACATGAACGAGTGCCACAAACCAGGAAGTGAATGAGAGAACAGAAACTAGAACGCTCGAGGTGATATAGATGAAGGAATTTAATAGGTATTTACTCGTTTTTTAACAGAATCATTACACTATTCTGTCTGTCTACCTTCCAGACATTAATTTTAGGCAATTTTTTTTTTCCTTTACAACTCCTTTAAGGTACACATAGACACTTGAGAATGTTCATCTGGCCCAGTTGTTTACATTCATATAGAGGAACATCAATGTCAGAAGGCTCTAGTAGTCAAACCTGTTTAGGAGAATGTATCACTGGTGTAAATGTCCTGGCCTTGCCAGAGGCACAAATACACAAGCCAATGTGAAGTGGAGTATTTTTTTTACGAAGATAGTTCATGGGAAGAATCATCTGCCATCCATATTGTATATCTACAACTGGATAACCCTCTAGTGTCTATAGGTTTATGACCATAACTGGTTAAGCTAAGTGTTTATATCAAGCAGAGGACAATAAAAGCCTTCTACTGATCTGTGATCATCTACACTCCGAACCTTTAAATATCTATTCAAAGACTATCAAAGGGGGACACATCATTATAAGGCAGAGTGGATTATATAACGTACATGATGTGGGTTAACAAATACTTTAAATGGTTGTAAAGGCAAAATCCTATGCATTAAAACAAAAAGCCTTCTGTTTGCAGCAGCTGCCCCAGCACCCCCTAATACTTACCTGAGCCCCATCTCTATCCAGCAACGTCCACGAGTGGCTCAACCACCCCCTTCTGTCTATCAAAGTCAGTTAGCCAATCAGAAGAGAGGGGGAGGGGCCGAATCGGGGCTCCGTGTCTGAATGGACACAGGGAACTGTGACAAGGCTTGGGTGCCCCCAGAAATCTGCTTGCTGTGGGGGCACTCGACAGGAGGAAGGGGCCCGGAGAGCTGAAGAGGGACCAAAGAAGAGGAGGATCTGTGCTGCTCTGTGCAAAACCCCAAAAAATTTGACTTTGCAATCACTTTAATGAATGATGCACTGATGATTCTCGCCATTATTAGTTTTGCTACCTAGAATGCTTTTCACATTGTAAGTCACCAACAGGACCCAAATGATTATCCCCCCAGTGCCATAGAGAATGGGCACATTTGCAAGCTTGTATCAGCATTTTGGCCTTGGGCACACCACTAAAACATGTTACAATTCCTGCAAAGAAAAGGAGTGAATGCCAGCAGGTTACCAGTCAACAAGGCTGAATCTAGATATCCGAAAGTACCTAGATTCACCCATTTCCTAAAAATATACCCATGTGTGTTCTACAGGTTACAATATAAATATTGGGGGACAACGTCTCTTGGGAACTTAGATTTATGTGTCTCAGGCCTTGGACTCGCACCCTACGGTCGCCGCTATGCCTTTCCCCCTTCCCCCCCCTGTATGTGCTGTCCCCTCCCCTGCCACCCCCTAGGGCAGGGATCTCCAAACTACGGCCCTCCAGCTGCTGCGGAACTACACTTCCCATGAGGCATTGTAAAACTCTGACATTCACAGACATGACTAGGCATGATGGGAATTGTAGTTCCTGAACACCTGGAGGGCCATAGTTTGGAGACCCCTGCCCTAGGGGGAACTTCTTCCTTTTCTTTATTCTTTGCGTTGTCTCTTTCCCTTCACCCTGGTATGTTCTTTGTTTGTCCTCCCTTTGTCTGTCCTCCCTTCTTTCTCTCTTTTCTTTCTCCTTCTTGGTGTTTTATTTTTATTTTATAAAATGTTCTATTTTTTAAGTGAATGTTCGGAAAAGGTTAAAAGTAAAGGGGAGGAGGCCCTAGGCCTATGAACGTGTTTATGGAGCCTAACCTATGTGCGTGGCCCCCCTTGGGACCACATGGTCCATGGTCTTTTGCCATCATGGTTACTGACACGATACTGTTCATTTCTAGCGACTGTGTACCCTTATTATTCTTGTACTGTAGGGGGCCTCCCCCCCTTTTTTGTGGTGTTCAATAAAATAAATATTTGAAAAAAAAAAACAATATAAATATAGAAGATGCCAAGTACTGTATTTATGTGAAGGATCAGTTCTTCATTAGTTTTACTATCTATCTTTTTCATCTATATAAAAAATAGTCCAAATTAGTGCTGTAGCAGCGCTCCAATCAAACCTGTGTTTGAAAGTCCTCTATATATGTTGCATATAGGAAGCAATAGTGATGTGGATGAGGATGAATGTGGTTTAATCAACAATCAGTGCACAGTTCTTTTTCATCTATAACTAAAATCCCTGTTATGTTCATCCAGAAGTTAATTTTTTGTGATCGTTTTGTCTTAGACTGACTGCTACAACTCTGTGACTGGAACCATCTATGACTATGGTGGCCTCACACTAGATGGAAGCCATTTCATCCCCTTCAAGCAATATCAGGGGAAGACAGTACTGTTTGTGAATGTGGCCACCTACTGAGGGCTCACCATGCAGTACATAGGTAAGTTACGTTCAGTTGTTTCAAAAACCAATGCAATAGTAAATGCATTCCAATATTGTTTAACACAAACTTGTATTTGTCTAGGCAAGGAAAGGGTTTTACCTAACTGTAGGTACCACTAGGAATTACCTGCCTTCACCACCCAGATCTGCTGCTGCAACCTCTAAACATTCCTGTACTTCATTTGACAATGCTCATGCCTGGTGGTTGGCCACTTAGGCAGCAATTACTACACACTAGGAAACAGGGATCATGTCATATGTTCCCCCAAACATCAAACAGATTAACACCTTGTAACGCCACTACCTTCTATTCGTTTATTTGCCTAGTTCAAATTACAGGTTCACTTTAAGTTTACCATACACTGGCTAATATGCTAATAAATGCGAAAAATTCAAACCTATTTTCATGGTAGTTGGAGGCCAATAAGTTTAAATCCCACATTTACTGTATATTAGACTTAAAGGATAAGTGCACTTTAAAAAACAAACAAACAAATAGACATGTGCACAGAAAAAAAAATTGTTTTTTTTTGTTCTGTTTCGTATCGTTCCGTTTTTTCCTTTTCGTTCGTTTTTCGTAAGACGCCCGTTTTCCTGTTTGTTCCCGTTCGTTTTTCGTATGACGCGATTTTTTCGTATTCCGATCGTTTCGGATTTTCATTACTGTTTTATTTTCGTACATGCGGGATGGTTCGTTATTCTGTTTAATTCATGTTCGTTACTTGTTAGACAATAATTTTCGTGAATTTTCGTCAATGATTTGCAGTATCTTGAAACCCTTTTCTTTTGCTATTTTCAGTCGTATGTTCATATGACATCTATAACAAAAGATTTGCATTCTGTATTTTAAATTCCTTTTTTCTGTTCGTATTTTGGATTCAAAATACAGCATGCAAATCTTTTGTTATAGATGTCATATGAACAATGAACATAGGACTGAAAACAAACAGAAAAAGGATTGAAACAAAATACAGCATGCACATCTTTTGTTATAGATGTCATATGAACAATGAACATAGGACTGAAAACAAACAGAAAAAGGATTGAAACAAAATACAGCATGTAAATCTTTTGTTATAGATGTCATTTTTGTTTTGCCGTTTTCCTTTTGTCGTTTTTTTTCGTCGGATCATTCGTTCGTATTTGCGGTTGTTCGTTATGCGGCTCATTCGTAATCTCGTAGTTTTCGTATTTTGGTGTTTTAATTTTTTCGTATGTACACATTATCCTGCGGGTACGAAAATGAACATTTTCGTACGAAAATAACATTCGTACGAACGGGAATGCACATATCTACAAACAAATAAGAACCCTTTCACACTGGGGCGTTGGTGGTAAAGTGCCGCTATTTTTAGGGGCGATTTACCGTTGTTTTAGCTGCGGGACCGGTGCATTCATAACATGTTACATGTTACACCCTGAACATGTTATGAAAGGTGAACTTATCCTTTAAATTTAGGAACTAAATGTGGGTCTGTCTAGCTACTTAAGACCTATAAAAGCTAAAATTAGCAGCTAATTACCCATCTATGACCTGATCTCTAAGTCTGAAAGATTTCCAGATACTTAGCACTGGTTCACATTGCTGCGATTTTTGATGTGATCCAGGAAATATGGAATCACATGACAATTGAAAATGTTTGACTTTATATGAAGGCTGTTCACAGATATGCAGTGCAATGTTAGTGCGATTTTGAAAAGGGTCCTGTGCAAGTGTAGACTTTTACCTCCATAGACTTGACTGGTAACCACATGCAAAACGCTTATCTATTCTAAGATAACACAATTCCAGTATGTTTTCTTCAAGTCTCAGCTTTCTTCTTTCCCTGTAAAGCCTCATACACATGATTGGACACCCATCTAACTTTTCTGTGGATTTTTGTCCGAATGGGCATTGGCCGTGAACTTGTTCTGCATACACACTGTAACGGAATGGCCGTGATACTCAGAGACTTTTGAAGGATGCGGGGTACACCTGTGCCAGCTTCACCAATGACTCTTGGGTCTAGGGTCATCCTATGTCTATTAGGGGCATAGGATGACTGAGAAATTATATCTCGGATTACATGATATCTTGAAATTTTACAAGTGGTTTATTTTGACCCCAACCGGTCAATAGGACAGTGACTCATTCATGTGGGTTCACATACTGTGAGGTGTTAATTGAGTCGGGCTCCTAAGATATTTCATTGTCCATTGTGTTATGCTAATGACACTGTATTGTGTGAATTCTATTGATAATAGGTGTGGAATGTGACTTATCAGCTGTAGTAATTAACTCCTGTAGATCCTGTAGATTTCGTGCCATTACGTCTACAAAAGTGTGTATTGTGTGTCAGGTGAATAGCTTGTCGCAGAGTCAGAATGTCTGGGTAATGACTAATACTTAACTCATCTGAATGTCACTGTCTAAGAGAGTGTGTATAGAAGTTTCTTGTGTAGTGTGGTGGGTGGAGTTGATTCATTGTTCACTTGGTTTTTAACTATTTCTAACTGTATAAAAGACTGAGTTTTACCATTAAAGCATTCATTCATTTTGGAACCAGTTTATTCTGGGAAATGGAATGGGTCGTGTCTGCCGGATTGTGGAGTGTCGGATAAGCTGTCTTGGGTCGATGGAATGGAAATCGTAAAAACGGTGTTGACCGTTACACACGGCAGAACATTTTCTGCCAACTTTCACCAGATCACATGGTTTTTCATCTCTTTACCGCCACCCTTTGGGAAACTTCTGCTATTGTTGGCTGAAGTTTAGTCCGATGGACTTGTGTACACACACGATCGGATTATCCTCCATCGAAAATTTGTTGTCAAAGTTTAGGAGAATTCACAGCGAACATTTGTCCATTGAAAAAGAAACAACAGTTGTCTGATGGAGCAAAGAGACGGTCGGATTTTCAGATAAAACAGGTTGTCGAAAAGTCTGATCGTGTGTATAGGCCTTAAGAGAGAAAGATAGAGAGAGACTTTTTCTCCAGGTACTCTTGTTTACTCCCCTCCAGTGATGCTACATCTGCAAGCTTTCTAGTCAGCCCAACATTTTTTCGTTGGGTTCATGATCTTCAGCCATCTGAATTGGTGTGACCAGGATGACATTACCTCCCACACATGTGCATGATAGTTCTTTTATGCCAGGGATGCTCAATCTGTTGGAGAGTGAGGGCCACAATGAAATGAAAAGGTTCAAAATTAAAAAAAATATATACCGTATATACTCGAGTATAAGCCGACCCGTGTATAAACGAGCACCCAATTTTACCACAAAAAAATGGGAAAACTTATTGACTCAAGTATAAGCCTAGGGTGAGAAATGCAGCAGCTAGTGTAAATGGAAAAGAGGGTCAAGAATGCCCATTTGCACGCCTCACTGTGCCCATTTGCATGCCTTACTGTGCCCAACCTCACTGTGCCCATTACACCCTTACTGTGACCATCCTCACTGTTCCCATTTGCACCCTTACTGTGCCCATTGCAACCTCACTGTGCCCATTACCTCACTGTACCCATTACAACCTTACTGTGCCCATTACAACCTCACTGTGCCCATTGCAGCGTATCTGAAATTCTTGACAGGCTGCGCTGCGGGCGTCCATTTTTTAAAACTTGCGACTTCCCCCTGGTCCCGCCCCGTTATAGGCGTTTGACACTGTGTTCAGTGTTCCGCCTATCTCAGACATTCTTTCATCCTCGGACTCAGTTTTCCAGCAGACACTGTGTTCAGTGTTCTGCCAATCACAGACGTTCTTTCATCCTCGGACAAGAGAAGGTCCGTGATAGGCGGAACACTGAACACAGTGTCAAACACCTATCACAGAATGGGACTGGACCAGGGGGAAGCCGCAAATTTTAAAAAATGGACGCCGCGAGTTTTAGAAAATGGACGCCCGCAGCTCCTCAGGTACACTGACTTGAGTATAAGCCGAGAGGGGTAATTTCAGCCCTAAAAAAAGGGCTAAAAAACCTGGCTTATACTCGAGTATATAGGGTATATTGAATATAACATTGAATATTAAAGCGGATCTCCACCCTAAAGTGAAGATCCGCTGATCGGAACCCTCCCCCCCTCCGGTGTCACATTTGACACCTTTCAGGGGGGAGGGGGGTGCAGATACCTGTCTAAAGACAGGTATCCGCACCCACTTCCGGCCCGCAGTCTCGGGCAAAAGACGGGCTTTTCCCGTTGTGTGCTGGGAACTCTCGGCTCCCAGCACACAGCGGGAGCCAATCGCGGGCGCAGCGCGACTCGCGCATGCGCCGTAGGGAACCGGGCAGTGAAGCCGGAGCGCTTCACTTCCTGGTTCCCTCGCCGTGGATGGAGGGGGGAGCAGCAGGGTGACGAGCGATCGTTCATCCTCTGCTGCGGACGCCGCTGGACTCCAGGACAGGTAAGTGTCCTAATTTTAAAAGTCAGCAGCTGCAGTATTTGTTGCTGCTGGCTTTTAATATTTATTTTTGGTGAACCATCCGCTTTAACATTTTCTTCCGGCAGCTGCTGAATGCCGACTGGGGGTTAGTGTGTTTTTTTTTTTGTTTACTGGAAAACAAATTGTGGTACACCTTGTGATTAAACTCAATTTACTTTTAGTAGAATTGTATTCAGACAAATATTTAATAAGGTTATACAGATAAACAGTGAACTGTCTTTTGTCAGCAAGATCCTGGGAACAGGCTGGTAGTGGCAAATAAACCCACATCAGTTTATATTATTTGGCTAGGCCCTTATGACAATAGCAACAAAACAAACAGGATGTGGGAATGTGTATTCCAGCACAAGTTGAGAATGTGGTAAAAAAAAAAAAATCTTCATGACTTTTTAATTGCTGCTTCTTGTGCTCTGCTTGAGGTATGTAGTTCTCTCAGATTGGCAGGAAAATCTGCAACAAGGACAAATGGTCCCACTAGAGGGGATCATATTCCTGGAAACAGCTAATTAAAAAATAACAGTTCAAACTAATCTAAAATTCAAACACTGGGGCTTTGGGCTGGTACTAGGTTACAGCTTTATTTATAAATCAAAAACAAAAAGGGGTGCTATGCAGGGGCGGACTGACAACTCATGGGGCCCCCGGGCAATAGAAGATTATGGGGCCCCCGGGATTACAGATGGCCACCAAGCCAGGTGGCAGTACAGAGGCGGGGCAGCTAAAATCTCTGGATTTTCACATCAAAAGCATGTAGGTTTTGGATATATCAGGGACAGATGTAAAAAAAACACAGATTTTTACATACTGTCCCTGGTTTTAATGAGCCTGGCAACCCTGATGGGGCCCCCTAGTGGCATGGGGCCCTCGGGCAGTGCCCGGGTTCCTCAATAGTCAGTCCGCCCCTGGTGCTATGTGAAATCAAATAAAACAAATGTCAATACCAGATATTTTTTTTTTTTAATTTAAAGAAAAAAAAATCAAATCCATAAGCTAATACAATAGTGACACTCTTTCATTAAACGTGAACAAATGTGAAAATCGTAAATTGCAGTCCATGTGAATAATATGTATTGTGACAGTTTTTCAACATATTCTGTCTGTCTTATTGTTCAGTGTGTCCTCCACCACATTAAGGCCTGATTCACACTTGCGCAGGTTGCAGTTTGCATATTGCAGGTGCCTTTTGCATTTTTCAATACACATCTTTTTTTTTTTTTATAAATTATTTTTATTGTTTTTTCATACATGACAATACAAACACAACACTTAACATGCAACCAGGTAGGCAACGTACCTACCCGACAGTGGCCACGCAGGGCCCAACCCTAAAAGAAAATAGAAAAAAAAAAAACCCTAACATAGTTGAACCTAAGCCTAGTCCCAGTAATCGCATACATAAGCACCGTAAACAGTTGATGAATTACAATTTGTCCTCCCATACCAACTACATTCAGTCCTTAGTAGGGCGCCCTTATTCACAGGAACCCCAGGAGGGGACAAAGGTCATCTATATTACAGTAGAGCCACAAGTAAAACATAAAAGACCCATTAAACCCCGCCCCAAAAACAAATTAACAACATTAGCCCACCGTAGACGATGAGTCCACCCAAGCCAGCCAAACTTTTGTAAACTTTTTTCACATCCCCTTGCCCTTTATGTAGCCTTGTAAAGATGTATCACCGAATTGACCAGCCCCTTCCAGAATGATAGCATGGGGGCTTTGGAATTTTTCCATTTCAGCAGGATAGCCTTTCTGGCATAAAATAATCTAATATTCAGAAAAGTATGGTGCACCAGGGAGGGAACTACCTCCTCTATCAACCCTATGAGGCAAACCCAAGCAGACAGAAGGACCGGGATACCAAGCACCTCCGACAAGCACTCCACCACCTCCGTTCAACACACATCTTTAAACCATTGAAGTACAGGAACCAAAAACCAAGAAAAAAAAACAATGGCCCGGATTTATAAAGCACTTACGCCAAGGTATCTCGAGATACGCTGCGTAAGTGTAAATATGCGCCGTCGTATCTGTGCGCCGTGCCCACAGAACTAAGATACGCCTAAAAACTGACTTCATCCGACCGACGTAATTTGCCTATGCCGACGTATAGTGAGCGCATAGTTACGCTGGACGCATTTGGCACTCCCATTGTTTTTCGAAGTAAATATGCAAATGAGGGAGATACGCCGATTCACAAACGTACTTGCGCCCGGCGCATGTTTTAAGCGATTTGTGTAAGGTTTACGTCAGATGTAAAGTTATTCCCTATATTGGAGGCGCAACTCATGCAAAGGTATGGACCAGGGAACGAACGCCGTCAAATTTTACGTAGTTTACGTAGTACGTGAATAGGGCTGGGCGTAGGTTACGTTCACGTCGTAGGCAGTGATTCGACGTATCTTAGCCAGTTGTTTCGACGTTATTGTGAGCATGCGCACTGGGATGCGTCCAAGGTACGACGCATGCGCAGTTTATTTTAAGTACTTGTCTGAAGCTCAGCCCATCATTTGCATGGGGTCACGCTTCATTTTAATGTATCACGCCCGACCAAGTTGACAGTGTTTTGTATATCTAGATAAGGTACTCTATACATCTACCTGCTGTTGACGGAAAGAAAAAGCTCTTTATATGCAGGTGGATCGTGGGCTTTGTTTACTTAGTGTTGGCCTGTTGGCCCTTTGTTCTGCTGTGTAGGGTTGGTGGGTTCATTCCTGCGCACCTGACATGGCTTTTCCCTCTCCCTTTCCCCTCCCCCTTGTTTTGTTTTGCTTTCCCTTTTTTTCTATTTTTATTTCCCTTTTGTGTGTCACATAATGTTATGGTGGGTTCTCTGGCACAGTTGTACTCTCCTCAATGCAATGTATGGTCTTCAGCTATGACAACTGTTTATGATACAGATATGTGCTGTATGTTTTATTCTTTTGACACAATAAAACCCTATTTTTTCTTTAAAAAAAAAAAAAAAGTATCACGCCCACTTCCACCTACTTTGACTTATGCCTACGACTGTACGCTACGCCGGCGCAACGTTGGAAGCATTTGCTTTGTGAATTCCATGCTTCCCTCTCTGCGTTGCGCCGGCATAGCGTAAAGAAAATACGCCACGGCGGCATATATAAATGCGCCGAGGTATGTGAATCCGGGCCAATGGCTATTTCCATAAAATGCACAGATGTTAACGACATCCATAGGAAACCATGTTAAATGGACAGTAGTGCTTTTCTGCAAAACTGAAAAAGCATTAAAAAATGCATAGGTGTGAACCAGACCTAAAAATGCAGACCCCACTTGGTGGAATCAGATTCTTAAATGACTCCCCATATCACACCTATGCATTCTTAGTGCTTTCTGTATTGTGCAGATTTGCACTACAGTCCATTAAACATGGTTTCCTATGAACATCTTCTGTAGTGCAAATCTGCAAAATGATAAAAAAAAAAAAACACAAAAAATGCATAGGTGTGAATCCAGCCTGAGACCTCTTAACTAAGAAAGAAGATCAGTATGCTCTTAGTTCAAAACAAATGGTAGATGAGGAATCAATATCCCTCTGTCATTCACTTCGTTAAACTAAATCACAGAAACCCAAGGAATAAAAACAGTGTAGTGTAATAGTTTTATGCAATAAATTCAATAAAACCGTATACACAAGCTCACATTTAAAAGTGCCAACAATCGACACTGAAGTATTACCAGCTTGTATATTACAAGAGCCCGGCCACTCTGCACATGCCTAGAGCCAATGTGTGCTCCAATTAATCGAAGTGATTTAACCGGATGTGACATCCAGAAGTTCCACCTCGAACGTGTTTTCGTCAAAATGAAAGTCATCAGGAAGCAGCTTTATTTATACACCATGTTGAAGAACATCCCATTAGGCTTAGGTGTATATGTGTGTTCAAAGTCTATGTATAGTCAAAACTTCATTTTTTTATGTTTTTGTATAGAGTAGGGTTGGGTTAAAACATCTGTAAGGTATTTTTTTCTGCTTGTACACTGCCAAGGAAATTACCCTTCACATCCTGTCCCAGAGATGCAACAGGAAATGAAATCACCCAAAATGAAAAGAATTCCTAACTTAGACAGTTGTCAACGACACAATTGTCCCTACCGGAAGATTTTCCCTCGCTCTTTGTTTTAGTGAATGTTGTATTTCGCCTAATATTCTGTCTTGGTGACAAGGGTCACCAGGACAACGTGAGATGTGAATTGCACAAATGAAAAACATTTTAAAGAGGATCTAACTTTTCCACACTACATCCAAAACTAAACAAATAAAGTTATGCTTAGATATACACTTTTGGGGGAAATGTTAAAACTACCTGTACCTTTGTAGTTCCCCCTCTATGCAAGAGTTAAATGCTTATTTTTGTACAACGTCTTGTTAAGATAGTTTTTCTTGCCTTATACCTCTTCCCTCTCACACTCCTGTTTGTGGGCAGACCCCTGGCATCCTTACTTGCAATGCAGGACTGATGGTTCTGTATTGCACATGAAGTTGTTATCATCATATACACATCAGGAGCCAATATGAAGCCTCCAATAGACAATTGTGGACTTTTTCAAAGAATCATGGCTTCAGGCACACTATTGAACATAACTGAAGGCATGTGCAGTGTGTAGTACTTGCATTAGACTCAAGTCTTCAAGACACTAACCAGTGTCTCCTTTAGCTCACACACTGAGTATGCTGACTTCTAGGACCAGAGGGAGATTTCAGCAACACACACTCAGTCGCAAGGATCCCTTCAGGGTCTGTACGCACAAGATGTCCAGTGACAGCCTGTAGCCTCCTTAAAACTCCATACCAGTGACACATGACCAGATCCATAGACTATCTCCCCTAGTCAGCTTGCACAAGATACCTGGGTCGTAGCTTGCAGGCTTTAGGCCCTCAGATCTGAAATCTGAAGCCGCATGGCCTTCCAAGCTGGCGAGAGGCAGCCACCTCCTTCCCACCAGAACGTCTCTCTTTAGAGGTGCGCTGACTGAAACCCCAAGCCAATGTTATCCTCAGACTTAAATACGGGCACCCAGCATTCCTTGGGGCATATCCCCTTCTAATTGGCCAGGGCTTTATCTACATCCATGCTCTCACCTGTCAGGGTTTCATCCGACTGTCCAATATGCTCTCTTGCTATTGGTAAAACATCAAGACAGCATGAGCAGCAAACTGAGCATACCTCACCAACCAATCAATCACTGCTCTCTGTTAAGCAGAAAAAAAACAAAAAACGATATACACTTCCTAGCACCTACCTAGGAGGGTGCTACATGTGTAAGAGGGTATCTGCATTTCATTCAACTTCCAACTTTTACTTTACTTTTTTTTTAACCGAATCTCTTCTGTCCTCCCAAGGCCTCCTGCTCACCTGCTCCCATGCTCGCCTCCAGGATTTCTCCAGAGCTTCTCCCATCCTTTGGAGCTCCCTACCCCAATCTGTCTGACTGTCCCCTAATCTATCCATCTTTAGACGATCCATTGAAAACTCTTCTCTTTAAAGAAGCCTATCCTGCTTATAACTAAGGCTGCTTTCACATTGCAGCGTTACCCGCGGTGACGGTATAGCAGCGCGATTTTTAGCGCTGCTATACCGTTGTTTTTAACGCGGTATTCGGCCGCTATCGATGCAGTTTTAACCCCCGCTAGCGCCAAAAAAGGGTTAATACTGCCCGCAATGCACCTCTATAGAGGCGCATTGCGGGCATTATTACCGCGGTTTCCCATTGATTTCAATGGGAAGGAGCGGTATAGGAGCGGTGAACACACCGCTCCTATACCGCTGTAAAGATGCGGCTAGCAGGACTTTTGGAGCGGTCCTGCTAGCGCACCGCTTCAGTGTGAAAGCCTTCGGGCTTTCACATTGAAGCCTGCAGGGCAGGTTTTTTCACACGGTATAGCAGCGCTATTTTTAGCGCTGTACCGCGTGAAAAACGGCCCAGTGTGAAAGGGCTCTAACACTGTTTTATTTACTCCATCAGCTCATCCCCCACAGCTATTACCTTTTGTATCAATTGGCCCTCCCTTTTTAGATGGTAAGCTCTACTGAGCAGGGCCCTCTGATTCCTCCTGTAATGTCTGCCTATATTTTGTTAAGTGCTGCGCAAACTGTTGGCGCTATATAAAACCTGTATAATAATAATAAATAACAGAAAGGTTTACTGGTCATTTCTGAAAAGGTCCATTACCTGGCTGTCATGCTGACCTAAAGTATTCACATAAGATCCTTTGATTGTCCCGATCAACATACTTTTTCTAGGTCAATGACTCAACTTTTTAAATCTAGTGTGCCAGGAGTGGGATTCCCCAAACGGGTTTATTGTTTACCTTAATAGTTAAATCGTGGAACCTACAGGTAACGTTAACATTTTTTACTACACATGTGGCTTTCTTTCAGAACTGAATGCACTACAAGAAGAACTGAGAGGTACTGGGTTTGTCATCTTGGGATTTCCCTGTAATCAATTTGGTCTACAAGAACCTGGAAGCAATGATGAAATTCTTAATGGATTAAGGTAAGTGAGCAATAGTTGTCACTATGCAAGCAAGTGTTTGTAGGAAACCATGGAAGCCAATCACTGACTAACATTCATTACTAAAAAGCAAAATGCAAAAAACATCAGAGATACATCAATGCCATATATGAACATTGCCATGCATTGTCCCTTTACACTACAAGTGCAGAAAAATAACTGATCTACAAGAAAAGCACTTAGCTACCAATATTCTTTTGTGAGTTTATAATACAGCATTTTTGGGACTGAAATCACAAGAAATGGTGTCAGCCCTGTCCAGTTTTCTTTTTGCTAAACCACTAAATCTCTCCCCTCTCTCTTCATCTCAACAACACAGAGAGCAGTTCTTCTGTAGTCCAATATAAAAACTGAGGTGGGATAAGGGGCTGATTAGGCCTTGTGAGACATAGTGAGCAAGATATAGGACATGTCTAAAGTTTTGACTAGATCAACAGGTAATTGTTACTCTTATTGAAGAAAAAAAACAAAAAACGTATTGGTATTTGGTATATTTGTATATTATAGGACCAAAATGGAGAAGTTAAGAGAAATTAATTGTTGGGGGTGATGTACACTCAAATGCAAAATTATAACTAGCCGTAGGTGTTGTTTAGCAACGTTATTGTGGGGTAGCCCCATTCTGACCTGAGTTCTGTAAGACTTCCCTAGGATGCAGTGAAAAATACTTCCAGTCCACAGAATAGATTTCAATTGTTTCTAAAAAATGATTTAGCTTGTTAAATAAAACAAAATAAAGAAAAATGGAAGTAAAGGTGGTGACCTTGGCTTACCCCAATATAAGGCCCACCCCCAGCAACAGTAGGTCCCCCACAAGCAATAATAGACCTCTTCAGTTGACCCCTTTTGCAAAAATAGATCACCTCCATCTAGAATAGATTCCCCAAAAGCTATCATCAATAGACCCTGCAGGACACCCCAGCACCCTTTGACATTACAGTCAGTCCTGAAGGTGCCAGATCTGTATTTCCCCGCATTCCCGCAGAAAAGAAGCCTTTGGAATTCCATACATCTCACCTCAACTGGGGTGTGTATGCTTTTTCGTTTGCCCTTAACAATAATGACAGCATTATTATTTTTTTTTTAGCTAAATATCTTCCTTTACCTTACTGCAGTCCTGGTTTCATGTCCTCATTCTTCGTTTTTGCTTTGAAGTTGCTGTAATTCTGCTCTGATCTCAACACTTCCTGCTTGTCTGGCTCCTTATGAAAAATCTCATGGCAGCTTTTCACTGTGGTCCAAGCGGTCATTACTGTGTGTCTAAAACTCCTCAGAACCAATCAGAAACAAAACACTGCCCTGGATTTGTTTGTTTTTGTTCTGTGTGTCTCTCTACTTCACAGAAACATGAAACCAGTTTAAAAGTGAAACTAAACTGCAGGCACATTATATGATTGATTTTTATCTATTTTTTATCATTTTTAAAATGAATCAGTTAACTTCTATGTCTCTATACCCTGTAAACAGTCATTTTTAGCAATTTTTCTTTCCTTTAGTGACCCTTTAATGTGACACAATACATACAATACTCTGAGGTAGCTTGTTCCTTTTCTACAGATGTGTGCGTCCCGGAGGCGGCTTTGTTCCAAACTTCCAGCTATTTGAGAAAGGCGATGTTAATGGGAAGAAAGAGCAGAAAATATACACCTTTTTGAAGGTACCTAAAAACAGGTTATAAAACACCAAACCTACTCGGAATATTGCAATAATGCAATTTATTGCATTTTGAAGTCTTTTTTTTTACAGTGCACAATTACTAGCCAGGCAGGTCAATCTTCAGAAGCAAATTTCTTAGAGAAACCTTTATGTTTTCGACTTATGTATAGCCAAAACTTTCTATTTTGGATAGAAAGTGGGGGTTGAGGTGGAGTTAAAACCCTATCAATTGTTTTTTTTTTGTTGTTGTTGGCTGGGTTCTGGTCTCTCTGGGACAACCCAGGACATGGGCACTGTTAAATTGTCCAAAGTTTCTGAAAAAACACAGGGTGCACTCTCCTCCCCCACCTTTGTCCCTCTATCTACCTCTTCAGCAGTGTAGAAGTTGCCAGACAGTTTGAAAGAGTGCCTCTGAATACTTTGTAGGGGTGGGAGCATGCGACTGGAACATGGTTGCTTACAGATCTTTTACCGACACTACAGGACATGTGCGATATAGCAGCCAGCAGGTGGAATCACCGAGCACAGCCCTGTAATCTAACACTCCCGTGCGAAAGATTCTTCATAGCTCTTAAAAAGAGCCAAATTGAAAGCCTCATGCACACAGGATGTTTTGCAATCTTTCCTAGAAGACTTTGCTTGTGGCAGCAGTGTTTTGTTTTTTTGCTGCTTTTAAAAGCCCCTGCCACTAAACACTGTTAAAAGTCCACGTGTGCATGGACACATAGGCTAACATGCAGGGGAGTTGAGGCAGGAAAAAAAAAACCACTGACACCCCTAGAAGCTGCAAAAACGTCCAGTGTGCATGAGGCCTAAAAATCTCTGCCCACCCGTAAAAAAAATTTGAGGGCACTTTGTTTTTATAAAAATGCATGCATAGCATTTTTCTAAGTTTTGAATAGAGTAGGAAATTACTAAAACCCCTATATGGGGATTTTTTTTTTTTGTCTGTGTCCAGCTGAAGAGATTTCCTTTTGACAAATTGTTGCATCCGCAAGACAGAAAGTAGAGGAAATATCCTCAAACCCTGGGGAATTCCCACTGTAGACAGTTGTCATCAGAACATCTGCCCCATTGGAAAATGTGCCTCTTATGACAACTCTAAAACTTAGAATTTTCCAATACTTTCTCACTTGGTGACAATGGCAAAATAGAGAATCTACCAAGCGGCGACAAAAGACATCTAGAATACAGAGGGTCCTACTCTTCCCCACCCAATTTAACACTAAGGGCGCGTACACACGATCGAATCTATCTGCTGGAAACGGTCTGACGGACCGTTTCAGCAGACAAATTCGATCGTGTGTACGGGCGGACAGACGGGTTTTTCCAGCAGACAGATTTTAAAGCATGCTTTAAAATCTCTCTGCTGGGAACCCGTCCGTCCGACATGTCTGCTGGTTAGTACGCATGCGCATACTGGATTCGACACATGCGCGGAAGTGTTTTACCTCCTGGTGACTGTGACGTGGCGGCGTCACCACGCTCTCTGCCGGCGGGGATTTTGGTTTGATCGTGTGTACACGATCAAACCAATATACCCCAGCAGACAAATCCAATCAAAACGGTCTGTCAGACCGATTTGATCGGATTTATTTGGTCATGTGTACGCAGCCTAACACATACACAGTAAGTTTGCAGCTTTACGTGGAAATGTTTTAAAATCTTTTAGCCAAGTCTACTTTTCACAGGTGCATTTGTTAAAGGTAGTATGAATAATAATTTCATTTTGGGACTAATAAAATATTCTGAATTCTGAAGTATTACATCTTTTTCTATACATACATACCATAAATGGGGTATGCAGTAATACAGTATCTAAATAATATAAAAATAAATATATATAAAAGAGAGCCCTATTTGCATATTACATTTATAAGATCTGCTTCCTATTTTGCAGTGCTGTATAACAGTTGCTTTCCTGCTCCTTTTTTACAACGCACGTCTCTTGGCTGGCTAACTGTTTTACATTTGCTATATAGCTGATATCTCAGCAGTAAAACTGGAATTTAGTAATTGCAAGATGGGGGATTGCTCCTTCTAGTGGCTAATCTATAAATCTCGCTATATTTAATACAAGTACATTAACAAAAATTTGGAAAAGATGTACCAAACTAAATTTCAGAGTCACTTGAATAATTACTTTAGGTAAATATAAGGCCGCTCAGTCAAAACCGATGAAAACGGACTGAGTTCAGTTTCATCGGTCCAAACCGATCGTGTGTAGGCCCCATCGGTCAGTTGTCCTTCAGTCCAAAAAAAGAAAACTTGCTTTAAAATTGAACCGATGGATGGCTGACCGATGGGTCAAAACCAATCGTTAGTATGCAAAGGCATCGGTCAAAAGGCTGCGCTTGCTCAGAATCAAGTCGACGCATGCTTGGAAGCATTGAACTTAGTTTTACGTCACCGCGTTCTGACACAATAATTTTTTTAACCGATGGTGTGTAGGCACATCAGACCGTCAGTCGGCTTCGTCGGTTAACGGATGAAAACGGTCCTTCGGACCGCTCTCGCTGGATGGACTGATCGTGTGTACGCGGCCTTAGTGGTGCACCGAAAATGAAAACTCTGGGCTGAAACTGAAAATTCAGGAAGCACATGGCCGAAAACCAAAACTAAAATAGACAGTTTTAAAAAATATGTATATATATAAAAAAAAATAATATGGCTGACGATTTTGCATCGAAGACAATGGGAATGCGATTTTTACATTGAAGTCAAAATGCCTTTTTGCATTGAAATCAATAGAGGGCGTTTTGCATCGAAGTCAACATGATGCAGCATGCCATTATCGACACCTTTTTTTAATACTATAGTCAAAATGCCAATAACCCTATTTTCAGACGATAATTTTCGGTGGCCGATATATCAGTGCATCCCTAGTCCCTTTTGCAAAAACATCTCAAAATATGTGTTGACTGAAAGACTATGGGGGTTGTTTACAAAAAGGGAAATCCACTTGTCCAATCCAAAGTGCACCTGGAAGTGCAGTAGCTTTAGATCTTGGAGGAAGACCTAAAATGAGGTGAAGCTCTGCTGATTTGATCATCCAATCATGTGCAAGCTAAAATGCTGTTTTTTATTTTTCTTGCATGTCCCCCTCAAATCTACAGCAACTGCCCTTCCAAAGTGGATTTGCCTTTAGTAAATTGACCCCTATATGTCCTAAAAGACAACCGTACCTTTGGTCAAGCTATGGCATGAAAAGGCATGCTTTTCCATCTTGAGTGCAGCCCACTCAGATCAGGCGGGCTGGGGGCATGCCTTAAAGGACAGCTTTCCATTAAGTAGTCTTTTGTATTATAGGTGATGATTTATACACTTAATTCTTGCAAACCTGAAATATGTCACAAGTGAAGGGGTCAAAAAAAGGTTTGCAAATGTTATGCTAGAAAATAGACTGCGATGTAGCCCAAATCACTAAATAAACAATTCTTCTTCTGTCTTCAGAACTCCTGCCCCCCTGTGGGTGATACATTCGGAAATCCTCAGAATCGTCTTTTCTGGGAACCCCTCAAGGTCAGTGATGTCAAATGGAACTTTGAGAAGTTCCTAGTTGGACCTGATGGCCGCCCGGTGAAGCGCTGGTTTCCCCGCACACCAGTCTCTCAAGTAAGGCGGGATGTGCTTGCTTACCAGAAAACACAGTCCGGACTTCAGAGAGTGATGATGCTGGGAAGGGATCAAAACTAATCATTTGTCAACACCATTGCTTAATGTTGCCCTGCTTGTTTATATAGATTTATATATTTTTTGTGCTCTTATTGCTAAATGTTTGGGTAGTTGGCAGGACACCTAAGGTAGGCTGAGATACCATCTGCATGAAAGTTGGGTCTGAAAGTACACCAGTACGGGACCTACCTGGAAACCAGGACTTTGGTAGGTTGCTGTTCAGTGCATTCCAGTATCTCTACCATCCTGGGATGGGTCTACAGCATTATCAAAGGCTTACTGCTTTCTGCCTGAACTCTGGGGTGATGCTGTAACTGTGCTTTTACTCAATAAACATTACCTGTTCATAAAGAAAATCTAGAGTCTTGCATGCATTTGTTAAGAATATAAACAATAAAGTATATCTGTAGACATGGCTTTTTTTTTTTGAGTAGAAAATTGTTACAGCACATTACTTTTTATTTTTCTGTGTCCCATGGGGTGATTTCCCCCCACTTCCTGTCATGAAGCAACATAGGAATACACAGAAATGTTTTCAATGTGGGAGTTTTAGACAGTTGTCAGCAGAACAGGTGTCCCCACTTGATAACTGTCATTTAGATTAGCTATCACTATCAGTCCAAGTGTCAATGGTCATCCCAGAGGGTAAAGCTCCCGAGTAGAACACAGGCAGCAATAAAACCCTAACAGGGGTTCTAACGTTACTCACAGTAAATACATTAAAAAAGCTTGGCTAGTAACATACTTAAATTTTCCCACAGCTTTAATAGGTTAACAGTCCTTCAATATGTAACTTCACTTCCATGAGCCTGGGTTCACACCTGTGTGGTGCGGGACACTGCATGTTTCCGATAGGCATAGCACTGCATTCCTACTGAAATCACATGTGATTTATTGAAGAGTAATTTAAGCCCATTCATTTTGTATGGGCTCAATCCGAACGGCACAAAATAGTTGCAAGCATCTTTTTTTTTGTCACACCGGAATCGGATTGTATGGATATTTACACCCATGTGTTTCGTTTCTTCCAATCGCACTGCCTTTTGCGACCTGTTTTGGGGTGTCAAAAATGTAACATTGTTTGTCCAATCTGCCACCAGTGTCAGACTGCAAGTTCAAAGCGGGAAATGCTCAGAATTCGCTGCATTTCACGCACAGCATATATGTGAACTGGTGCAAACTGACTCATATTCTTTTGTGCAAAGTGATGGATGCGGGCTCAATGTAAGGATCTAGATAAAGTTCTTGCTTCACTGTCTTTCAGATGAAAGTTATATTTGGCAGCTCATGTACAGTATGTTAGTCCTCAATCTGTGCTCACAACATCAATTACCAAAAACCTTTGGACAGTATATCTAACAAATGGTAACACATTGCTTTAAAAAGCGATAAACCATAAGAACTACACAATGGGATTTTTTAAGATGTATGACCTCAATAATATCCCTTGTGCTATTTACTGAGGTCGTGCACCTTAAAAATCACATTGTATAGTTAATTTAATGGTTTATCTGTGTTTTCACACTCTGCTTCTGTTCAATTGTTCATTCATGTAGGATAGTGGGAACTTCATCAGTTTCCATTAAGAACACTTTAACTTCTCAAATGTTTTTCGCTGTAAATTATCAAACATTTGATAATAAGTGGGTGAAATAAAAACCCATTAGACCTGTAGGTAAATAAGAGATACGGAACCTTCGCTATGTGAATGGCTGGATTTGATAACAAAGTTGGCAGTGAACAGAGGGGATTACCTTCCTGGAAAATTATCAATTTAAGCAGTAATTAAGTAATTGGGAGAAGAGAAACTACTGCAACCAGCATACAACATAAACCATTAGCACATAGATGTACATCAGTATGGAAATGATACAAGCTTTATATAAGAAAAGATAAATAATAGTGTAAACATCCATTGCACAAACATGCATTATCAGAAAGGTCTGCAACATTGTAAGTGTATTACCAAACCTTTTTTAATAAATTCTGTATACGTTAAATGGAGCATCTATCATTTTTTATATAATCGGGTACATCTGGTGATGATTCATGTTCGCCATTAGATGCGAGTTACTGCCCAAGAATCAGACGTTTATCAATAATATCAATTATTGATGGACGTCACTTTTTAGGGAATTTTTTTAATCACATTTATTGGTCATTATCAATTTATCATTCTCATCTGTTTTATTTTATTTTTCACAACATCAATTATGTTTGAATTAAGGCAATTTTTTTATGTCAACTGTCATAAATAATTTATGGTTTATTTCGAGCCTGGTTTGGGATAGCATATGTTTATGCTCTTAGAAGTGATAGTTTCTCCTTGCAGCCACCACCAGCAGTCTGTTAGGTACACAGGAGGATGCAAACAGTCGCTGCGGTCATTGATTTATGAATGTTTACAGGAATAGCTGCATAGCCTTGTACACATGCATGTCTGTCCCTGCATAAATGTAAAAGCTAGAAATTACTGTGCAAGAAGATCCATACAGCTGCTGCTTTTGTCAACCTGTCATTGATTTTTATCAGGTTGCTGCCAGTGTTTGAATGGAAGCTGTCACTCCTGGGTGCATAAACACACACCGTGCCATGTGAATGACACTACATCTTGAATTCTAGGCAAACAGATAAATACACACATAAAACTACATATTTTGAAGCCAAATTACCTTTCATAAGATATGTATTTCTGTCAATCCAGTGCTAAGATCAGCCTTAACTAATACATTTTAGCATTCTGTTAAGCAGATCTGCTGAAGATAGATTTGCCGCTAGTCTCATTGTTAGGCAGAAGAGCAAATTACACTAGTCTAACTATTTACATCCTAGCACCTAAACTAAAAGGGTGCTACACATACTTACTGGACCTTTTAATGCAGAAGGTTTCCAACATTTATAGTATTTACTGTATTGTATATTAGTTGCAAATGTCCATTCGTAAACAGATTCATTTAAGCAGAATAGTTTTTGACCGCTATATTAAAATTCAATAATTCTGTTCATGTTATACGATTTCCTTCAGATCTGAAAGCAAAAATACAATCTCTTTCTACATCAAACTTGCATGTCTTTTGAGCAGTCAAAGTCATAAATTGACAGATGGTCACTGCCGATTATGCAGACCCAGGCTCTTCCCTCTGCACCAAGCATCCATATATAACGGTAATAGAATCAACAGCAAAAACAGGAACTTTTAAGAACATATAGAAAGGATAGGATGGAGTATGCAAGGAAAAACATTGAAAACACTAAAACTTCCAGATGGGCGCTAATATAATGGGAAGGTATGGCAGAGAGCTCTTGATGCCAAACTGGACAGCACAGTAGCACTTACAGTGTGTCTTGCAACAACGAGATCCTTGGTTTGAATCTCAGCAAGAACACCTTCAATGAGTTTGAATGTCCTCCATGTGCTTCCGTGGGTTTCCACCCGTACTCTGAAGACATGCTGGTAGGTTAGTTGGCTCTTGTCCAAATTGACCCTGGTATGTGTGTCCAAACTTGCCAAGTACATGTGTTATCACATTCTGCACATCAGTCCCAAGCTCAGAAATTGGGAAGGGTTGAGGAAAGATCTAGTGACCTACCTTGTTAAAAGAAAAAAAAAATGCTAAGAAAATTTTATGGAAAAAGCATATCAGACATTGCCTGGAGAGATGACCCTCTGAATCAGTGAGAGTCAGATAGGACTTTAAGGATACATAAATGCCCAACTAAAATATCACTTTTGGGTAGATTGACCCTTTAAGAGCAGTAATCTATGACACCCAATCAGAATTCACTTTGCTGAAGTCAGACTAAAAAGGTCAAATTTAATTGATCGCTATGGGCCACTGTTCTCAACACTGTCTATCGAACAAGGGTGTTTGAAGGTTTTCATAATAAAGAACGACAATTACTAGGTATATATAAAAAAAAACTTTATTAACAAACCTGAAATGAAGCATTACATAAATTGGTTTACAGGTTTGACTACATATTTAACATACAAGCCTTTATGGCTTTCAGAGGTAATCAGGTGTATCAGCTAGTTTGTGATAGGATACTGTACACTTATTAACACAACTGAATTCACAAACATACATTTTCTTACATACATGAATTATTGTAAATGTATTAAAATAAGTAACTGAATATAAACAAATATTAACAATTATTGTAGAACACAAAATTCAAAATTTCAGCATTTAATATTAAAAAACAAATCATAACATGCAGCTACCAACAGCAACCACTCACATAGAATAAGGGCCCAATTACACAACTGGGCAAGGATTATGCTTTGTAGCTGTGTTGCATAGGGGCAGTGTGAAACGCTACGATGCATCATACTGTTAATTATAGTGGCACAAAAGGAGATACAATTCAACTTTATGCACCGTAATATGTTGCAATATGCTGTTCTGTGTAAAAATACATCCTATCCTATTTCAGTGCACATCAACACAGTGTATTGGTGTGAGCTGGATAAATAGGACATAAGGCAAACTTCCCTTTCTGCGCTTAAAGGAAAAGTACAGTCAAAGCTTGTTTGGCTGTATTTCTCCAGTGGATCACATCATTTTGCACTCCTGTGACCAGTAACGATCCTGACCTCCCTGGGGCCCTAAGCAAAATGACATGCAACATTAAATTTGAGAAGCTGGGGGGCTGCCGAAAATGACATGTCACATTAAAGATTAAAGTTGAGAAGCAGGGGGAGGGGGTGTTCTGCTGTTGGAAATGACATTTTACATTAAAGTAAGAAGCGGGGGGTGTTAAATTCTTACCTCTTCTCCCATGCAGCCAGCGAGTTGAGAAATGGGGTGAGAGGCCGAAAATGACTTCTCACCAGGTGGGGCCTCTAGTAATTTGTTTGGCCCTCCCCAGCCTTGCAAGACGCTAAGCAGCTTGCATAGTGAGCCTTTAGGGCGGATCGGCCCTGCCTGTGACCCCTTTTTAGCATACAATCGGGGGCTGAAGCCCACTGTCGGCTGATGTCACAGAGCCGGTCCAGGCTCAGGAAAGATTGTGACCATATGGTTAGGATCTGCCCACATGCCTTGGCCGTCACCCGGCTTAGCCTCTCAGCGTTGTTTGATTGCTTGGTTCTCAGCCTTAGAACCGATGGGGGGACAGATGCAATATAGGCAAGTATTAGGCCCTGTACACACAAGGAGACATGTCCGATGAGACAGGTCCGACGGACCATTTTCATCGGACATGTCTGAAGGGATATTTTGGTCTGATGTGTGTACACACCATCAGACCAAAATCCCCGCGGACCAGAACGCGATGACGTAGAAGACACCGACGTGCTGGCAAAAGGAAGTTCAATGCTTCCACGCATGCGTCGAATCAATTTGACGCATGCGCAGGATTTCGGTCCGATGATTGGGCGTACTAACCATCAGACATGTCCGAGGACAGGTTTCCAGCAGACAAGTTTCTAAGCATGTTTAGAAACTTTTGTCCGCTGGAAACCTGTCCGCTAGGCCGTACACAGGATCGAACATGTCCGTTAAAACTGGTCTGCGGACCAGTTTCAGCGGACATGTCTCCTCGTGTGTATGCGGCCTAAAACAAAATTCCATTACTTTTCATTTAAGGACTGCATTGTGCAATGTTGCCCAATACATATGGTGTGAATGGGTCTTAACAATCAATAATCTGACTGCACTCCGGCATGTAATAAAAATGCCAACTCTTCTCTGTCCACGGCCAGCAACAAATGTTTTGTCTTATGTCCGATTTATCATTTAGTAATTCTGTTTCTGTCACAGCTGTAGATAAATGATAGCAGTGATTTCCTCCTCTTGGGTCACAAATAGCTTTGAATTATTAAATCGTTTGGATAAGAATTGCCTGCAATACTCGACAGCCAAAATGTCATTCTCCAATTATTTTATGCAAAAGTACTTTTTCTCTGTAAGCTATCTTTATTGGCTAATAGGGTAGCAAAGTAGTTTAAACAGAGGAATGATAAGCAGGCCCTCCAACATGACCAACTCCATATTCCACTCGTGGGCTTCTACTTGGTTAGAGAAATGTACGGGCTGCCATTGCTGGCCCCTTCTGATGTTGCTAGGTGTCTAGTGGTTATGCTTATCCTTTACCCTCCATATTTATGACCCAGAACATGAATAAGATATGTCATGTCAACGGCACACCAACAAGCTTATTTTAAAGTGCAAAGCTCTTCTTTATTCCATGATTACACAGAAAGACAACTTTGGGGTCCTTCATCAGACATACAATAAAGAAGGGCTTTGCATTTGCTGCTGTGCTGACAACATTTCATATCCATATCCTATACTGTGACTGGTCGTGAGACAGTAACTTCTATACAACATGGCTCATTCCAGTATGGTGTGCGAAAGAATAAACTCCGTGACTGACATAGAATAAGTATGAAGATCAGAAAATTTACAGAAGAGTCAGAATTTTTATCTGTATACTTGTTTTCGGTTAGTGACTAAAAGTATTGAAGTCATGGATCAGAATAACCCTACAGACAGCTAGCATTGGAAGAAGAAAAATAAATCGTCACCACCATGAAAAACTTTCAGGAAAAAGTTGCCTTTGCTTTAACAAATAAAATAAAAAAACTTGTTGCAAAAGTTCTCTGACAGAAGCTCAGGAGCCGAGTGTTTTGTACTGGCCCTGGGTACTCAGCAAACTATAAGATACATAGCCAAAAGAGAAAGTGGCACTAATGGAGCTTGATCGGTGAACACTCAAGGATAAAGTTTATTTTAAAATTTTGACAAGGTGCAAGTCCTGAGGAGGACAAGCTTTCAGCTCATCAAAACATAAAAATAAACCCTATCAAAAAGTGCTCAACATTTAAGCCCATGAGTGCCAAATTATCTTTTAGATATTATTAATTATATAAATAAAAATCACAAAACGGCAAAAGGGAGCAAAAGTAAGTAAAAATTAAGACGTTTTCTATCAACAGTTTTTGTATTTTTACTTTTATGAAGGAAGGGAAAGTGCTGTATAAATGACAGTAGGGTATGAAAAGTGTGTCAAAATGAAAAAGGTCCTCTTGTCCACAGCAACAAATCTGAATCCGCCTTGGCAGCTGAACAGTTGCTACTAGAAATTAGGTTGTCGTAGATAGTTCCCAGGGTTATTCCCCAAGAAGGCGTCTTTTATCCCAGGGGTTATACTGTCTACTGCAGTGGTCTCCAAACTGTGGCCAGATGCAGCCCTTTGCTTGTTTTTATCCAACCCTTGGGACACTATTTCATCAACTGATACTAACATTGGGGCATAATTCCTCCCACTGACTCCAACAATGGGACACAATTTCTCTCAATTATACCAATGATGGGGCAAAATTCCTTGCAATGACACCAAGGATGGAGCACAATTCCTCTCCAAGACACCAACAATGGGGCTCAATTCCTCTCAAAGACACCAATTATGGGGGGGGGGAATTCCTCACAATGACATCAACAGTGGGGCATAGTTTCTCTCAATGACACCAACAATGGAGCCCAATGACATCACTGATGGGGCACAATTCCTTTCAATTATATCAACGATGGGGCATCATTTCTCCCAATGACGCCAACGGTGGAGCACAATTTCTCTCAATGACACCAACAATGGGGCGCAATGACACCAATGATGAGGCACAGCTACTCCCATTGAAACCAAAATACGGGGCATTTTTTTCCCCAATGTTGGGGCCTTTTCACTGACCACTGTCTGACCCTCGTAAAGTCTAAAGGACAGTAAACTGGCCCTTTGTTTAGAAAGTTTGGAGACCCCTGGTCTACTGAATAGATTTTTTTAAATAGGTCTGATAGTCAGGGTTGATGCTGTCAGGTTTAATTGGCCAACACCATGTGCCTTATTACTAGTGCGATGGACATGTCTTCCTACAGGCTGAGCATCGAAATGCATAGGCTTTGACAACTAGGTAAGCTTGAAAATGCTCTATACATATTACTATATATTCTGTCAGTACCGCATACAGTTCAGCTTAGCGTGCAAGTACAACAACTAGATAGATCAAGAAAATTACAGATTATAGATACATAAGCTTACTATAGATGAATCTTCAGATTATGCTTGGGTGATACTGTACAGTATGTCGCCACAGCATTCTTCATATACAGTAGATGAATATTGACTCTCTCATACAATATTATTGCATCTGTTACTGAAAACTTTCACCCCATTAAACACTTCCTGTTCAGCTTATTTCACATCTAAAATAAGAAAACTGTCCATATATACACAGGGATCTGATCATGTGAAATGGAACAATCAGATCTATAATAACCATCCACTCACCTGCACACCCATTATTCAATGTATAATACAGTCATTGGTTGTATTAGAAATTAATGTTTATCTCTGTTCAATTCAACAGAGGAGGTAAAGAAAAAAAACTTGAACCTCCTCAATTTCACGCAAGGGCAGTCTGCCAATACAACCTTTCATGTGTCATACATGGATCAATTATCACCTGATACGTTTGTTGTACAATGGTTTCTATTTATGTTAGTTACTTAAACTATAACAAACAAACCATCAACATGGCTGAAAAAAAATCATTTTTTTTCCAGAAGAGGTTAGCAGTAGCAACACCTGCAAATTTAGTGACCATTTTCCTTTACCGAAAAACGTCCTACTACTTACATACATTCAAGGGAAACCAGGTGAAAGATGACTTCCTATTGTCCAAAAATCTCCATCATCGACTGATCCACGCTGGGGCCTGCTAGCTTGCCTTTCACTGGTCCCAGTGGAGGCCCTTCTTGCGGTACCCAGATTACTTTCTGGGAACTACAGAATCTTCCCAAGCTTACTAAGAGTTATAATCCACAAGGTGTTCAGGATCTGGCTCAGACCCCCGTACCAGGTGGTCATACCTCATACACTTACTGCAAAAGGCTTTCCTGACTTTAAAAACCCCATTAAAATAGCATAACTGCTACCTCATCGATCATCTCAGGCAATGAGACTTGGGAGCAGAGCATCAAGTACTCATTCCTTACAAGATCTTTCAAGCTTTGACTTTCTGCTTTCTACAGTATTAAACATACAAAGATCCTCTATTTGTCCTGAACAGCACAGCTCTTGCTAATCCATCATATATCCAATGTGTATCTCCCACCATTTTGTATCTCATCTGCGTGTTCCAACCACCTCTCTGAAACAGTATATTGAAATCATCACTAAAATCATCAAGAAAATTTAATAGGCTTTTTTTTTAGTCTTAGCATCCAGAACTTATTCTCTATAGCATAATCTGTTTTTGCTCCACCTCTGCAAGTGGAGCCAGCTCTTATTTGCTGTTAAGCAAGACTAACATGGTGAAATGCGGAAAACAAGCATGTCTCATCAAATAGAAATGAAAATCAGGAGTTTCATATGGACCTGTCATATAGACTATACATACTGTACCACATATATTGGCTGCAGAGGATCCCTGCCATAACAAGATCGTACAATATACTGTTCTATGATAGCAATGCACTACACTTTCACTGATGTCACTACTTCCTGTTGAATTAGGGGGCTGCCCCATCCTATAAAATGGCACCCCTTATTCTGTGTACACTAAAAGTTTTAAGTGGGTGTGAAGAAGTGCAAAATATATCCATTCCCTGTGTTTGCTGAATGCAACCGTCTTATATATATTTTTTTTCTTAACCTTGTAGTACCAACTGCAATTTCCTCTATTTAATGTATGACAATATTGTCCAAACTGGGTATGTTTAGACTGGAGTGGTAGAGATCATGTTTACTGACACACTCAAATGAAAGCCTTCACAGGCAATTAGAGGCATTCTAGTGATAAATTAAATATTAATATAGTAATTATTTAAGCCTAGCTGGACCGTGCCATCTTACATGGGTTGAACTAAGAATAGGCTAGTAAAGGTTTTCAAATTGTGTTTGATACTATGTTACCAATTTCATTAGGCTTCTTGAAATAACTCCATCTTTATTCGATCACTGACCAATCTTCAGCCTGCCACCAAGTGCTAAACATGTCAACCATTGTAAGCTCAGAAACTGGCTAAAAGGACGTAACAATGCTACATGCAGAAAGGATGCGGTACCAACAAAATTTGCTAAAAGGATGTAATAATCCCACACAAAGAAAGAAAGGAGTGCCACAACATAGTGGATCAGCGTTGTTGTCTTCATAGTACCCGCTCAGGTTGGTCTTTGAGGATTTTGGGTTCCTCGCTTGGCACTATCTAAAACAAGTAAAAAAAAAAAGTGAATATAGTAACCACATTAAATATGGGGGACTATAAATAGATGAAACTTGTAGGAAAGAGTCTAATGCCTACATTAACTAATCAATCAGTGCCATAAAATGACTGGAAAGTGGTTGGATGGTTGGCCATGGGCAAAATAAATTTAAAAGTAGGGGTTCAGACTTCAGTCAAATGTCGTGTCCAAGGGCATCAGACTCAAAAACAGGTCAAATACAGCCACAAGAAAGTATGATTTTAGGGAAAAACAGATCACTTTTGAGTTATATTTATTATATTTTTACATTGCATCTTTATTAACTAGTAGGGAACAATAAAGGCATATCATAAGAAGAATAGGGCAGACTTTGTTCACAAAAAAAACACAAAGAAATTGATTTACTAAAGGAACATAGACAAGTGCAGTTGAACTCATCAAGTACAGTTGCTCCAGAGCTTAGTAAATGAGGGAGAGCTCAGACAACTTCCTTCATACAATTATGTGCAAGCGAAAATGCTGTTTTTTTTAGATTTTCCTTGCATGTGATTATTTGCAAAGTGAAGATTTACCTCAAATACTAAGCTCTGGAGCAAAGGCCCATGCTAAGTGCAACTTCACTTGCATAGTGCACACTCTATTTGCCTTTAGTAAATCAACCCCATAATGTCAAGACATGGCAAAAGCACAAAGGCATATTAGTGCTAGAATGTATACGTTTTTATATTGGGTTGGCACACAGCAGCTGAGAAAGAGATTAAGTGAGTGAAGAACGTATATAGCGCAGCACATGCAAATTAAATCGCCTCTGGGTGCTCGTTGTTCCTGTCTCCCTTGACATCAAAAGAGATGAGTTTTGATCTTTCTCCTAAAGGCCAAGTGGTTCTCCACCAACCGAATGCTGGTTGGTAAAGCGTTACATAGTATGGGACCCTGGAGCGCAAATCTTCTTTCTCCTTTGGACTTGTATCTGGCTTTGGGTATCTGGAGCAGATTTTGGTTGGTGGATCGCAGAACGTGATTGGGGTTATGAGCTTTTAGTTTTTCGCATAGATATTGGGGGGCCTTCCCATGGATGCACTTATGCGTCAGACAGAGTGCTTTAAAAGCAATTCTGTCTTTTACTGGCAACCATTGAAGGGTTCTCAGCGAAGGTGAGATTGATTCCCAGGGTTTTATCCCAGTCACAAGTCTGGCGGCCGTATTTAGCACGGCTTGCAGACAAGTGATTTGGTACTTTGGGAGTGCAAGGTAAAGGGCATTTGCATAGTCCAGTCTGGAGTTGACAATTGTTCCCACCACGACTGCTATGTCTTCTTTGGGAAAAAAAGGAATAAGTCTGCGTAGTAGGCGCAGCAGATGGTGAGATCCGTTGACTACTGACCCTATTTGTGCATCCATTGTCATGTAGGTGTCGAAGAGGACTCCGAGACTTTTGACTTTGGTGCTAGGGGTGATGATTTTGCCCAGAATGGGCGGGGGTGTCCAAGTTTTTGCAAGTTGATTCTTGGCTTGAAACAGGAGAAGTTCTGTTTTCGAACTGTTGAAGATAACTCTTTGTCATCCAGTTTTCTATCAAAGAGAGGCATTTCTCTAGACAGAGACGATGATCCTTTTTGTTGCAGATGCGAAAACACAGTTGTGTGTCATCTGCATAAGAGTGATAAAGTAGTTTTTGGCTACTGATGATTTTGAAGAGAGGGCGAAGATAGATGTTGAACAGCACCAGCGACAGAGGGGATCCTTAAGGGACTCCGCACGACATTGTGCGTTTGTCAGAAGTGAAAGGTCCCAATTTCACTATTTGTGATCGGTTTTCCAGAAAAGAGGAGAACCATGATAGACCACCTTCTGCGACTCTGGCTACTTCAGCTAGCCGAGTCAGTAATAGTTTGTGGTCTACCGTGTCGAAAGCTGCGCTTAGGTCCAACAGAACTAGAAGACATCCCATATTTTAAGTAGTGCCGTTTCCGGGACGTAAACCCGATTGAAAAGGATCGAGCAAATTATGGGCGAATTATGGGCGTCTAAGTGATGTTGTAGCTGTTTTACCACTACTTTCTCCATTACCTTGGAGAAAACGTTTAGGCCTGTTATGGGACGACGGTGTTTTGGGTCTTTGGGGTCGAGGGAGTTTTTTTTTTAAATAGGTTTAATTATACCTTGTTTTAAGCGGATGGGCACTATACCTTCTTTGAATGAGTGGTTTATAAGCTGCGTGATGGGCGGTGCCAGGATATCGGCACATTCCTTCAGCAGTTTGGTCTGGATGATATCATTCGGTGCTGTACTATTTCGGAGGGTATCAATGATGTTTTTTGTGGCCTCGATGGAAATTAGTTTTAAAGTGAACTTTGTTGCTTGTGGGGAATTTGTGTGGGTATTAGGCGTATGGTTAACCACTTAAAGACCCCCGCACGCACATATACGGCCACAACATGGCTCGTACAGGCACAAGGGCGTAAATTTACGTCCCCGCCTGAGTGCGGTTCGGGGGTCCCATCGGGACCCCCTCCGCGGCGTGCGGGGGTCTCCCTACCTCTGGGAGCGATCCGGGATCTGCGGGCGGATGTCCGTGTTTTCCGCCCCCCCCGCGATCGCTCCCAGCCAATGGGAGCGCGCTCCCAGCCTGTCACTTCCTCCTCCTGTGTTTACACAGGAAGGAGGAAATGATGTATTCTCTCATCGCAGCGCTGTTTCCCAGCGCTGCTGATGAGAGAAGACATGCCAAGTAAGTGTGCACCAACACAACACTGACACACACTCACATAGGCATATTAACCCCTTGTGATCGCCCCCCCCACCCCCTGTCACAGTGTTACTGAATGCAGTGATTTAATCACTGCATTTAGTGTCAGTGTGACAGGCACTGTAAAAAACAGTTAGTGTTAGGTTCAGGATAGCCCCCCCACCCCCCCTAATAAAGTTTTAACCCCCTGATCACCGCCCTAGTTAACCCTTTCACTCCCTATTGCCAGCGTCACTAAGCGATCATTTTTCTGATCGCTGTATTAGTGTCGCTGTTCCCGCTAGGTAGCTATATTTTTTTTTATTGCGATTTTTTTTTTTTACTAAAGACATGTGGCTAAATAAATTTTGGCCTAAATGTTTGACTAAAATTTAGTTTATTTGATTTTTTTTTTAACAAAAAGTAAAAAATAGTGTTTTTTTTTCAAAAATGTCGCTCTATTTTTGTATATAGCGCAAAAAATAAAAATCGCAGAGGTGATCAAATACCACCAAAAGAAAGCTCTATTTGTGGGAAGAAAAGGACGCAAATTTTGTTTGGGAGCCACGTCGCACGACCGCGCAATTGTCTGTTAAAGCGACGCAGTGCCGAATCGCAAAAACACCTTGGGTCATTTACCAGCGTATTGGTCCGGGTCTTAAGTGGTTAAAGGGGGGATTAATGGGAGTTCTATTTTGCTGAATGCTTTCACGGATTCCTTCAACTTTGTTGATGAAATAATCCGATAAGTCATTGCACAATTCTTGGGTATCAGAATTGGGGGCTTCGAGACAGACGGGATTCATGGTCTCGGAAACTATCTTGAATAGTTTGCGGGGACGGTTTAGGGCATTTGTGATGATATTGGCGAAATATTTTTTTTTGGCTTTGAAGATTTCTTTGTGGTATTTTTTTGTTATTACCTTTTAGATGGTATGGTTTTCCTCAGAAGAGCTTCTTTTCCAGGCTGCTTCCGCTCTTCTGCGCTCTTGCTTCAGCAACGACAGCTGGTCATTAAACCAGCTGGAGTTGTTTTTCCGGATGCAGGTTTTGCGTTTGGGCGCTACTAAGTCGGCTGACTGTAGTAGAGCCGTGTTTATGGCATCCAAAGTTTCTGTGGCTGTTTGATGTGGTTGGATTGTTTTTATTTTTTTCCCTAAAGTGGTTTTGAAGAGCTCTGAATAGAGCTTCTTTTGCGATCTAGTCCAGTGTGTTGTCATCGGTTTTGAGGTTTTTGTTAAGGGGGCATTTACGGTGATTGTTCGTTTAATTGCATGGTGGTCGGTCCATGGCAACGGCTCATTTTTTAGAATGTTTATTTCCAGAAAAGATCGAGCGTGTGACCGGAAGTATGTGTGGGCCCACATACTAGTTGCTGCAGACCTAATCTTTCCAGATGGTTAATGCAGGCATCGGCAACGGATCCTGTGAGGAGTTGGCCCAGAGGTTGAAGTCCCTGAGTGGCAAAAGGTGTTTGCTGTTTAGGGTGTAAGTGGACATAAACTCTGTCCAAGGTGAGAGAACCTGCGATTTTGGACCCGGTGGTCTATAGCCGAGGGATTTGTTTGGAGTTGCAGAGTGAGGGTTTCCATGAATGGGAGTGAGTACCGAAGGACTGGTTTGGTGATCGAGAGGTGACTCTTGTGGATCACAGCCAGGTCTCCTCCTCTTTGCCCCACTCAGTTTTCTGTTATAATGCGATAATTTACTGCCACCAGTTCTCCTAGAATGGTATTACAGTCAGCTGTGAGCCAGCTTTCTGTAATTAAGAGGCAGTCTAAATTGCATTGTAGGATGAAATCGTGGATTTCTTGTCTGTGTTTTACTGCCGATCTGGTGTTGACCAATGCGCATAATATGCGCTTAGGGTGGGACACCTGCGTGTGATTTTTAACTGTCGATTGATTTGTAACATTTGTTCGCTGCTTAGCGCTTTTTTGGTAACGGCGGGTAATACTAAAGCAAATGGTTTTAGCCCCAGATGACTTCTGCAGAGTAACTCAAGCGAGCCATAATTGCAGAAAGTCACTGGGGGGAAGGTGTTTTTAATGGGGGGATATTCAATGAATGATGGGGGGGAAGCTTACCCTCCCCATTTGATCCAGAGGAAGGCGAAAAAAAACCTTAGCCGTGCTTGTCAATCTGCAATGGCCAGGGAAAAAAATCCTTCCTGATCCCACTTGGGCGATCGGAGAACCCCTGGATCAAAACACTGAATGGTGGTACTTCCAGGACGTTGAGTCTGTTGGGCTTGAAGGGGATTTCGGGTGGGGGGGGTGGGAGCGAGTTTCCCAGCTTTACAGTTGCTGGGGTGTAGCAAGATGGCGGCCGGGCTGAGGCCTGTTATGGAAAGAGGGGGCTCTGGGGCAGTGAGGAGAGACGTTGAGGCTCGTCCTGGATGAAGAGGGGGTCAGGAGCGTTTCAAGGGGGGGGGGGATTGCAGTGTCTCCACGCGCCGCTAGGCCACGGTAGAAGCCTGGGACTTTCCTGCTGCGGCGACCGCGAGTGTACGGGCCGCGCTGGGATTGTGGACGGTGTCAGCTGGGAGATAGGCGAATGAGGGGGTAATGGTGCAGGGGGTTTAGGAGAGATTTGAGAGGGGTTTTTGATGCTTTGGCGTGGTGCGCCGGTAGGCCGGGGTTGAAGCCGCGGCCTTTCCTAGCTGCAGCCGCCACAGCAGCTGCTATTTTGGGCCGGGCCGGATCCGCGGCTTATCCTTACAAGGATGGCTGTGGATATGTCCCAGGGAAGGTGGATGGGGAGGGTGGGAAGGATGGCCTGAGAGACCCCTGCCTTGCCTTGGGGATGTTGCTGGAGGGTCAAGGAGGCCAAACAGGGGAGGCCGAGCGGCTGTCCTGGTTCCTGGGCTGCCAAGGGGTGTCCGACAGAAGGCTGGGAAAAACCACCTGACTAACCGAGCTTCCTCTGGCAGTAGGTGAAACAACCAGGGAGAGGGAAACGGCTGTGTCCAGGAAGCGGTGGTGTGTGCTTTGCTCCCGGGGGCTGGGAGAAGAAAACCTGCCTGACTGGCTAACTCAGTGTTTTTCAACTCCAGTCCTCAAGGCACACCAACAGGTCAAGTTTTCAGGATTTCCCTCAGATTAAATGGCTGTGGGAATTACTAAGGCAGTGAAACTGATCAAATCACCTGTGCAAAATAATAGAAAGCCTGAAAACATGACCTGTTGGTGTGCCTTGAGGACTGGAGTTGAAAAACACTGCGCTAACTGTCTAGCTTGTCCCTGAGTGAAGCAGACTCATCGGAAAGCGTCCTACTCCACCTAGTGGCTGCTCTGACCGTCTACTAAGACTTTCAGTATTTGGATTTAGGAGAATGAAGTAGCATAGGATTGATGGTCATAACATTTTACTAATCAATACAAGCCAATTGAAACAAAGCATTCCAGAACCTTAAAAAAAAATGCATTGGAAAAACATCTGAGCAGCAAAACATGAACACCCATGTACAGAATTCCTGCAGGTGAAAAAGTCTCTTATAACACCAGGATCTTCGTGTTGAGCAATTTTTTCATCATACTTGCCAAGTTTCCCAGTACAGGACAGAACGACTATGCAGCAGTGGAGGAATTAAATGATGGGGGCAAAGGTTAAAGATGAAGTTATCTCTTTAGGGGGTTAAGTGTTGGGGCTGTTAAGAAGGTCAAATCACTTTGATCTTCCAGGGCACTCCTGACCCATTAATAATTTACAATCCCCGTGCTACCCCACCACCATCTGCCCCTGTGGGAACCCGGTGTCAGATCTTACATAGAGTAAATGACCTTAGTATCTCCCCCACGTCATTGTTTAAGCCTGGCGATTGGACACTTGTGTCCAAGCACTACATCATTGGAGAAAGGGTAGAAGCTTACATGTTACCTCATACCTGGATCATTTAATATTTCTTAGCCCTCTAAAATGGAGCTGAGAGAGTACAACAAGGTATCAGTGGGTGGGTGTGTCCTAAAGAGAAGCTGTTACTTCATTAAGCAAAGTGACAGGTTCTCTTTATATGTCAAGTAATCCCACAATGGTTAAGTCTCTAAAATGTTATACAGTAAAGGAAACGTATGGCCTGTGACCCAGATTCAGCTGAGAGCGAGCTAAAGACCACAGTCTGCTGATGTCACAGAGCCAGTCCAATCTCTGCAGAGATCCTGACGAAAATGGGATCCGCCCAGATTCCTGACCAGCAGCTGGCCCAGCCTCTCAGTGCGCTGCTGAAAGCCTCAGCCAGCCACTGCTCTGTGTTGAGAGTGGACCCAAGAACTGAGCGATCAGCGGTCTTTTATCAGTTCCTGTTGTAGACTCAGCAGGGGACAGCTGCCACTCGAATAAATGCTGCAGCTATCTACAGTAGGCGAGTATGTAGTTTTTTTTTTTTTTTTTTTTATCCTGCACTTCTCTTTTAAGTGTTAGGGATGGGAAAGAGTTAAAGTTGAACTTTATGCAAGTGCAAACAGCATGCTGGCAGTAGAAAGGCTTTTCTACTTAGGCTGTGGCTGTTTTAAAAAGAAAACAAACTACAATTGTGCTCATAAGTTTACATACCCTGGCAGAATTTATGATTTCTTGACCATTTTCTGAGAATATGAATAACACAAAAACTTTTCTTTCACTCATGGTTAGTGTTTGGCTAAAGCCATTTATTATCAAATCAACTGTGTTCACTCTTTTTAAATCACAATAACAACAAAAACCACCCAAATGACCCTGATCAAAAGTTCACATACCCCAGTTCTTAATACAGTGTATAGCCCCCCTTTATCATCAATGACTGCTTGAAGTATTTTGTGGTATTTGTGGATGAGACTCTTTATCTTCTGAGATGGTAAAGCTGCCCATTCCTCTTGGCAAAAAGCCTCCAGTTCCTGGAAATTCTTGGGCTGTCTTGCATGAATTGTACGTTTGAGATATCCCCACAGTGGCTCAATGATATTGAGGTCAGGAGACAGTGATGGCCATTCCAGAAACGTCACTTTATTCTGTTGTGGCCAATGACAGGTTGACTTGGCCTTGTGTTTTGGATCATTGTCATGTTAGAATGTCCATGTACATCCCATGAGCAGCTTCCTGGCTGATGAATGCAAATGTTCCTCTAGTATTTTTGATAACATGCTGCATTCATCTTGCCATCAATTTTGACCAAATTTCCTGTGCCTGAACTTAGTTAATGACACCTGCAGCGGTTCTCAGAAGGCAGTGTGAACTGCCTGTGGGAGAGGAGCGATGCAGGAACAGGCGCTGGAATTGCACTGGTTCCCACATTGCACTAGTGTGAACCCAGGGTAAACACTGCTGATTGGCATTCTCAATTCCTTGGAAATCTTTTTATATCCCTTTCCTGTTTTATACAGTTCAACTACCTTTCTCTACAGATCCTTTGACAATTATTTTGCTTTCCCCATGACTCAGAATCCAGAAATGTCAGTGCAGAATTGGATGAAAAATGCAAGGGTCTGTCAGGAGTCCAGAAACGTTTTGACCTTTTATACACTAATTACAAGCAAACAGTTCACACATGAGGGTGGTTACCTTTAATAGCCATTCAAACCGCTTTGTGTTAACTTGTGTGTATGTTATCAGGCCAAAATCACCAGGGTATGTACATTTTTGATCAGGGTCATTTGTATACTTTTTGTGGTCATTATGATTTCAAAACACAGTTGATTGATAATAAATGGCTTCAGGCAAACACTAACCATGAGTGAAAGAAAAGTTTTTGTGTTATCATTCATATTCTCTGAAAAATGGCCAAGAAATCATAGATTCTGCCAGGGTATGTAAACTTATGAGCGCAACTGTATATGGCTTTGCACGCCTTAGATCTTAATGCTCCTGTAATGTATTTAGCTAATTTAAACTGAAAGTTCAGTTGGGCTTTAAACTTTACTCTGGTTGTTTTTTGAAGATAGTGTATTCAAAGATTAAGTGAAATGTCAAAAACTTACCATTTATATGACCCTCTGCTGGGTAAAGAATCAGTTTCTTCACAAAAAGTACATATTCTAACATTTCCCTTGATCCTTTTCTTGTACTATCAAGATTAAACTACAGCCAAGTGAAATTTTAGGATTAGGTCTGAAACATTACTTACCTTGCTCTTTTATTTTAGATTTTGACATCTCTACTCCCTTTGGTTTATGTGGACGCTGAGGTGCAAGAGGGACTTTACAATGATATGCAGGCTGTGAACAGAGTAAGAGTTAGATTAGGTTGATGTATAAAAGCCCTAGAACATAGGTGGCAAACACAAAGCCCATGGGCCGAATGCGGCCCTCCAGGACATTTCATGCGGCCCTTGCACCTCTCCTGCAGCTGCAGCCCTTCTCTGGTCCTCCTCAACCCTCACTTTCTGCTTTTAAGCAAAACATCCAGCTTCTTCCCAGCAGCAGCATATGGAAAGGGGATGCACTGTGATGTAAGGGGTAGTGGGGAACTCAACCTCTGATGGTGGAGTGGCTCTTGGCATCTAATGTAAGGAGAGGGGATGCGCTGGACATCTAATCTTACCGATACAACCGGCCCTTTTGAGGGCAATCATAATGCTGATGTGGCCCACGATGAAATTGAGTTTGACACCCCAGCCCTAGAATATAAAACAAGCTGGATGTGATACTCACAGGAGGACCATTAGGCAAGTCTTGGACTTGGCTGTGTTCTAGGTTACAAACTGGAGGTGGGTAGCAGATTTGCCAATCGTCAAAACCTTGGTAAATTAGGCCAGGAGGGCTGTATGGGTGTTGGTGATATTGGTATGGTGGGCATGCAGGTCCTTCATGGGTATCTTGATTGTATCTTTCTCTTAAACCCTGAAATGTGAATCAGAAAAAAGTCATAAGCACAGGACTGGTTACTTTCCAAACATTTCATCCCGGCCTAGAAGAGCAGTGTGTTCTCCTTTTTCTGTGTAAACTGTATTCCAAAGCTGTCGTGTCTCAGTACCCTCAGACTAATCAGAAATAGCATATGTCAAGAAATTGTGCCTTTAATGGACCTTAAGGAGATGTAGTTCTGGGGGCATCAGTACCTGCCCTCTGGGAGCTCAAAATCTAAGGTCATACAAACACATAATAGGGCCAATTTGGACAGGAGCCAGTAAACTTACCAGCATGTCTTTGGAGTGTGGGAGGAACCTGGAGTACCTGAAGGAAACCCACACAAGCACAAGGAAGACACAAAAACAGTCATGTGGGTGCAGATGCATGTCCCCAAATGCACACAGTCTGAGACACAAACTCGCACCCGCGTGGTTGTCAAATTGGGACCAGCAGCTTTGTCCGTGCAAACACTACGCTGTGTGTGAATGCATGGAACACTTGTACATCCAGTGTGGGCAAAGACAGCCCTTTTGTTGGGTGTACAGATAGGTATGCCAATGTGAATAAAACCTTGGAGAGTGAGAGGGAGGTTGTGGAGTAAATACGAATGACTGGACATATATTTTACCCCCCATCCAAGTAGGAAGGGGGTTACTGATATCTTATATACCACATGACCATCAGAAAGTATAACTTCTGCATTCCCTGTGATACTGAGGTGAAATTAGCAGCACATAGTAGGAACATTCACTCCCTTTACACCACAACATAATAGATAATGGTTTTACACATTTTAATTTCGTTACAGATCAGAGAGGGCAATGTAGATTATAAAGTTAGCATGTATTTTTGGTTAAGTAAGACCTTTTATTGAGCATCTATTTATAAGCTCTACAGAAAGAAAGAGCTGATGTGAGATGGGTAGAGGTGGTATCTTAGTCCCAAATAGTATGCACACAACAAAAATATTTAGCCCACAGGACTTTCAAAGAGTCAAATATTTATAACCTTTTTTTTTTCTTTTTACAAAAGGTGTATTTAGAAAGAGTGCAAGCAACATCTATGACCCCTTTGACACATGTGGATCTGTTTTTAGACATCCGCTTGCTCAGCAATCGCTCCGTTGAGCCTCGCTGAGCCGGCGGATGACTAGTCCGTCTCTGCACACTGTGCAGAAACAGAACTGTCAGATCTCTGCATTCCTCTATGGGGGATCGGATGAAAACGGACCATCTGTCCATGTCCGGTTTCATCCGATCCGATCCGCTAGATGGATGAAAAATAGGGTCTGCATCCGTCAGACTTTAGCAGAGCGGGTGTCAGCGAACATGTCACTGCTGACATCTGTCACTCCATAGAGATGTATGGAGTGACCTGAAAAAACTGGCAGGCGGATCTGAACGGTCCGCACGTGTGAAAGGGGCGTAAAGGTAAATCCACACTGTGTGCTAAACATGGATTTAATAGGATTTACTTACAAATTAATTGAATTTCTATTTTGACTTAAAAGCACTTCACTTCTTATGAAAGCACGGAAAATCTATTTCACATTTAAGCTTTTGACAAACACTCTGGAGCACAGCCTTTACTTAACCAAAGCTGAATGGCAATTAATCTCTATTCATCATAAGTATAATTGCAGCTGAGCCCTGTACTGTTTCATTAATGCAGCAAAGATGACGCAGAGACCATGACTCACCGACTCCACTCTCTGTGTCAATAAATCTTTGTGCAGGGGAGTGTGACCCCTTACTGTGCTGCTAAGACTACTAAATGAATCCGATTATAAATGTAAAGGAGAAATATGGGATCAGTAAACTTCAGAAATGAGCTGCCTTATAGAAAATCAAATAATACTGTGGTTATTTAAGCAATGGAGTTAATTTTTGAAATATGTGCATTTTCTCAAGTTTAAAAAACATTGAAATCCCAACTAGCCTGGTCAGCCCTGCCTGTTGGGCTACAAAACACCTATCTTTCACCCCTATGCCTTCATGCTCTCTGTGGTTCTCCAAAATGCTTTGCTTCTGGCAGGAGAAAAGCAGCTGCAAAATTGCTTTTAAGCTGCGTTTTTTCAAACGCATTTAGGTGCGTCACGCGCTAGGGAATTTATTCATTTTGTTGTCCAAAATATTAGGCACATTTCAATCCCAATGGTGCCAATTGTGCTTGTTTGCCAAGTCAAAAGCTACAGTGTGATAAGTCTTAACATTTTGAGGTTTTACTGCCAGCTTTAGAGCTTGGCAGATGACAGAGGCAACACAAAACTCAACTAGCTATGAAGATTATGGGCAGTTAGCAGTAGTTACTGTTTAGGGTACATCCTAGCAAATATTAACAGAGTCAGAGGAAAGTTTGGTTCATTCCAACACTAATAAAAATATACTAGGTCATTTCATGGATGTCTCAGAGGGCACACACATGCCAGATCAGCAGATAATTGGGTTCATAGTTCCAAGTCAGTAAGATGAGGCAAAATTTTATGAACTGCTGACACCACCCATAAGTAATGATTTCAGAAGATAAAAACCTGGAATTTTAGAGGAAATGCTAGATAATATAGTATTGAAAGAGGAAGTAAACCCTCCGTTCAAAAATGAAAAAATACAAATCCTGCAAGACAAAGGCATAATAAGCTAGTATGCTAAGCATACTAGCCGATTATGTTTTACATACCTCCGAAGCCCCGTAGTGGTCAACGACTACCGGGTCTCGCGGCTCTGTGATTGGCCGGAGCCCCAATAACGTCACTCCCACGCATGCACGCGGGAACGGCACAGTACAACTGAAGCAGCGGCACATAGTGCCATTGCTTCAGTTGGCTTAAGTGCGCATGTGCCGCATGATGTCAGCACATGCAAATACAGGGATATCTCCTAAACCGTGCAGGTTTAGGAGAAATCCTTGTTAACTAAAGCTAAGCCTTAATATAGGCCTACCTGCAACATTAAGTTGCAAACGAGGGTTTACAACCACTTTAAAGGAATTAAAACAAACATATATACTAATCTCCATGGTGCATCAATGACGTGATGCTGCAGCCGTCCCATGTTGGCTCTAAGACCGAGAAATGAATGATCACATAACTGCTCACTGGAACACAAAGCTGGAGATGGGCAGGGCACAGCTGGCTTCTGCTATCAGCCATGCAGAAGAGAGCCGGAGCCATCAGACAGCTAGGTGGATCCCAACAATATTGCCACGCTGGAGTGGCTCTATGATGTAAGCCAATAACGGGCTATAGCTGCCTACAAGATGACTCGGGGGTCACAGGAGCACAAATGTAAGGGAATTCCTGTGACCCACAGAAGTATAACAAAAAAAGTGTTGGCCATACTTGTCTTTTAATGCTGCCTTCCCTAATTTAAGGTGAAAGCATTATCTGATCAGTGACTACATTAAAAAATGGTGCAGAATTTAAAGGCCAAATTCAGGCCATTCATAGCTTTTTGATGTAACCTTCAAATGTCTACATACATGCAGTTTTATATGCTGATGACTGTATCTCAAACACAGTTATGTATATTGATCTTCTGTAGGAACTAGTGTATCAAAAGTGTGGTCAGCCTCCTAGCCGAACACCATCTTACATTGAGGGAGTGGAACAGTAAAACACGGTCAGCGTGCTGCTCTGTTAGGCAGTAAACCTGTATTTGCCACCAATACCCTGGCAGGTTATTTCCATCTACAGTATATAACAGTTAAAATAGTCTACCTGTTGTCTTGGCAGGTCACGTGAGCAATCTCTCTCCTGTCGCAAGTCCTCCTGGCAAGAGCGTAACTGAAAAGAAAGGTGTACAAGAGGTTTTTACATAATCTTTATTATCAATGTGTACCATTTGTTTTCTACCCCCAATAGCAAACATTTAAAAAAAAGTGTACTAGCCCATTCAATAATAAGAAAAGTTGGGGATATAACAAGGAGTGCTAAAGAAGTGTCTGTGTGGCCGAATATGCAGAAAAGGAGTGCGGAGGGTATGACAGCGGGTCATATGTGCAGGAGGGAAAATGGTACATGAGACTTCATTTCTTCAGAGGAGGGGGGGGGGGGGGGGGAAGGCTGCTGAACTGAGCCTTCCCCCCTAAGAACAAAGATTGTGTGTATGGGCTCAGTGTGCAATGTCTACAGGGAGGACACGGACAGTGTTCAATATGTAATTTGTGTGGTGGGAATGTGTGGGACAACTCTAGAAGAGAAATTGAAGAGTGTTTGCTGGAGGGATATGGGGAAAGACCAATGTGTGTGCGCTGAAGGAGGAGTAGAAGGAAAAGACCAATGTGTGTGTGTTGGAGGAGGGATGGAGGGAAAGATCAATGGTGTGCTGGAGGAGGGATATGGGGAAAGGCCAATGTGTGTGCGTGCTGGAGGAGGGATATAAAGAAAATACCAATGTGTGTGCTTGAGAAAGGAATGGAGGGGAAAGATCAATGTGTGTGTGCTGGAGCTGGAGGAGGGATCTAAGGAAAAGACCAATGTGTGTGTGTGCTAGAGGAGGGATGGGGGAACGATCAATGTGTGTGTGCTGGAGGAGGGATATAGGGAAAATACCATTGTGTGTGCGCTGGAGGAGGGATATAAGGAAAATACCAATGTGTGTGTGTGCGCTGGAGGAGGGATATAAGGAAAATACCAAGGTGTGTTTGCTGGAGGGATATAAGAAAAAAAACAATGCGTATGCGCTGGAGGAGGGATATAAGGAAAAGACCAATGTGTGTGTGTGCTGGAGGAGGGATATAAGGAAAAGCCCAATGTGTGTGTGCGCTGGAGGAGGGATATAAGGAAAAGACCAATGTGCGTGTGTGCTGGAGGAGGGATATAAGGAAAACACCAATGTGTGTGTGTGTGTGTGTGTGTGTATGTGTGTGTGCGTGCTGGATGAGGGATGGAGGGAAAGATCAATGTGTGTGTGTGCTGGAGGAGGGATATAAGGAACAAAACAATGTGTGTGTGCTGGAGGAGGGATGGAGGGAAAGATCAGTGGTGTGTTTGAGTTGGGATATAAGGAAACGATCAATGTGTGTGTGCTGGAAGAGGCATACAAGGGGAAAACCAATGAGTGTGTGCTGGAGGAGGAATACAGGGGACAGACCAATGTGTGTATACTGGGGGAGGCATACAGGAAAAGACCAATGAATGTGTGCTTAAGGAGGGATAAAGGAGAAAGACCAATGTTTGTATGTGCTGGAAGAGGGCTATAAGGAAAATACCAATGTGTGTGCTGAAGGGGGGATACAGGAGAAAGACCAAGGTGTGTGTGCTGGAGGTGAGATACAAGGAAAGACCAACGTGTTTGTGCTGAAGGAGGTTACCGGGAAAGGAGCAGAAGACGCTGATTTGCACAGTGGCAGTAGTGAAAGTAGCATTTAGAAATCATATTATATAGGATATCTGGGCAAAATACAAAAACATTTAAAACATTTTTAGTGCATCTCTACAATACATTTATCCATGTATTGTCTCTTTAAAACGGCAAAAATTTCAGTGAACTCCTCGCCTTCTATATTGAGCTGACCAAGCTGCGTCTGTTGCACTGAACCCTAATGCAATGTTATCACTCTTTCCTATGTTATCCCGTGTTTAAATACAAAACAACGCCTCCTAAATTTGCAGGGTGAAAAGTGGGGATGGGGGGGGGGGGGGGTGTTCTGTAGTCCAGCAGAGTAAAAACTGGGGAGGGATGAGAACACCATTTGGGATGTCAGTGTAACCATGGCAATGTGATCATCTTAAACAGAAAATTTGAAATTCACTGGATCTCTGGTAGATTTACGAGTGTTGCTCTGTAGGGGCAGTTGACAGGGACGTTTCTGAGAGACAAGCAACTAACTGATTAGTTCAAGTGGATTAACCCTTTAAATGATAACGATGCTTTAGGTGAGTACAGGAGAAACTGTATTTGGCATGTACTGTAGCTATAAAGATCACCTGGGATTTTGCCTGAGCCAATTGTGATTGAAGCTGCTCCAGCTGTTGCTTAAGCTCCTCCTTTTCTTCATTCATACGTTCCCGGTCACTACGCTCTCTCTTGAAGTCTTCTTCAAAGATGGTCACCTGGACACAAAAAGGTAATTGTAAGAACCAAAGATACTTCTGAGATGTATTTCTTTTATGTTGCTGTTGCAGGTTAGAAGATGAAAATAGGAAACATATGTCACATAACCAGTTCTCCTCGATTCGCGGGGCTCACTCTGCTATGTTAAGCAAAGAAACCTCCTTTGGAACCCTGTGGACTCCACAATGCGACACGCATTGTATAAATGGGTTGACTATTATTGAGATTGTGTACCAATATTAGCTCCCAGTAAAAATGAATTAGAAAACATAATTTTAGTTTTGCTTAGAAAACAAGAATTCAAAAGTACAATAACCCATAGCAACCCGTTTATACAGTTTACCTTATTTTGGTGCAGCTCTTTAGGGAATATCTCCCAAACAGCTTACAGCGGTCTCAAAATACAAGTGCATAAGTCAATAAACCCACTAAATACAATGAGGCTTCCAATGGAAACTACAAGTGGCCATTTAAAAAAAAAAAAAAGTAAAAACAAATATTCAAATAAATGGCAAGTGTTTATGATAATGAGTGCTTTAGCAAATTCAATTTGAGTTATGGTTTGCATTTACTTTAAGTCAATATAGCTATACCTACCCTGTCATTTGCATATAATGCATAAAATAACTCATTAAAAAGTTTACTTAGATCAAGCTGTATATCTCGGTTAATATCTCGGATATTAACATTTTTAAAGGGATGGTACATTCCCTTTAAAGCTAAATAAGGTCCACATTCAGATGCAGGCAGATTTTATACCAGCCATGGGGCCTGTCCAAGCATAAAACAATGTGTGAATTATTGTATTGTGGATAGGATTCTCAATGTTATCTGCAAATATCAGATTCCACAATCCCGTTAGAGCTTTTGGATTATTTACTTTCACAATAAACAAACATCTGTTGTAATAAGAGAGCTTTAGTATCTCGCCGAGTGTGTGCCACGTGTGATGGAATATAGAAGTGGGCGGATGGAGCAGGTATATAGAAGGTGATGAAGTTCATCATCTAGGCTGTAAATATTTTTACATTCCCGGTTGTTGAGGATGTAAAGTGCTGTAATTCAGGAATGCTTTGTTTACTAAGTTACTAAGTAGTTGGAGTAGTTCATTTCCCATTAACTGTGCAACTGGAAATGGCATTTACAGCTATTTGTTTTGAAATAGGTGGGTAAAAGGTCATGGTAATAAGGCCAGTCATACATGGATCGAAGTTCAGCCAGTTCTGGCCAAATTTTAATCCATGTATGGGCAGGCTGATTGTACCAAAGTCGATCCAACGATCAACTTGTGTACAGCCAGGCTGTTGGATTTTTCTACATGCAATTACTTCCAGGGGATAATCATTGCATTCTGCCAGCCAGGAAGGCTCCCAGTGCCCCCTGCCATCAGAATACAATAGTGCTGTGGGAGGCATTCCCCCATCAACACTGACTGCGTTGATGGGGGAATTGAGCAATTTTCTTTCCTTCCACCACGAGTGGAAAGAAACAAAATTGCTTATCTATGTATGGCTTGCCTTAGTTCTATCACCAGGGGCGGCCCGTCCATTAAGGGCGCAGCCTCCCCTATCCATCGCCGCCACCCCCCATATCCATGCGTCTGGTCCCTTTCAGGACACCAGGCGAATAAATACCAATGTGGAGTGGGTGGTTATTTTAAACACAGATTAGGCTCTAATAGGCTTCAAAATAGGGTGGGCTTGGAGCGATGAGAAAGCGATCGGAGCCCAGCCAGGTGTCCGAGAATAGGGAATGAATATTCCCTATTCTCACAATTAATCGCCTCTCCGCCAAGCAGGAAGTGCGGGTCTGAGACCCGTTTCCCGATTAGTCAAAAGAAGAAGAAGAGGGAAGAGACGGACGCCGCCATGCAGGTGAAGCTGTTCTTAATGCCCGCGTAGGAGAGCCTTGTGGGTACACTGCTTGACCCCCCCCCCCAAAAAAAAAAATTACCACCAGCCGCCACTGTCTATCACACAACCCACAACCACACCTTGCCATCTTTGCCAAGCTGACCATGCACCTCTTGGGAGAAAATATCTTAAAGCGGATCTCCACCCTAAAGTGAAGATCCGCTGATCTGAACACTCCCCCCCTCCGGTGTCACAATTGACACCTTTCAGGGGGGAGGGGGGGTGCAGATAGACATGTATCTGCACCCACTTCCGGCCCAGCATTCACGGGCAAAAGATGGGCATTACATCACATCCCGTCTCCCGCCCGTTGTGTGCTGGGAACACTCGGCTCCCAGCACACAGCTGGAGCCAATTCGCGGGCGCAGCGCGACTCGCGCATGCGCCGTAGGGAACCGGGCAGTGAAGCCGCAGCGCTTCACTTCCTGGTTCCCTCACCGTGGATGGAGGGGGGAGCAGCAGGGTGACGAGCGATCGCTCATCCTCTGCTGCGGACGGCGCTGGACTCCAGGACAGGTAAGTGTCCTAATATTAAAAGTCAGCAGCTGCAGTATTTGTTGCTGCTGGCTTTTAATATTTTTTTTTAGCTGAACCATCCGCTTTAAATCTACCTTTATTGTATTAATGATCCAGCACTACATTAAATTGTGCCTGGAGTTCAGCTTTAATGACAATCAGGTTATTACATGCTTCACTAGGAAGCTCAGACATCAAAGTACTTATTTTTCTACTCTTGTCATTGGCTCCCATTAAACAAGCTGGATTACCAGTACCACACATTTATCTTACAAAATGGCCACATAAATCAAGTGCCAGAAACAAAAAGCGAGCTTGACTAAAGACTTGACGATCGAGTATTGGAGTAAACACATCAGTCAATAGCAAACAGAATGCACATGAAACTTCCTTGGCCAGACTGACCATTTAATTTACAGACGCTGGAAAATGACTGGACCTGAAGAACAGCAGATGTGACTTTTTAAAGCTGAACTCTGAGAAACGTGTCAAACGTGTCAAAGAAAAACCCTTTCAGTAAGCACCCCTGCACTGCAAGGGTTAAAGGTTTGTTTAGTCTAGGGGCGCAATGATAAGGAGAAATACACTACTTCTAGATCTAGGAGGCTCCCTGGATCTGTGCAAGCATTCTCTCTAAGGTATTTCAGGTTGCTGTTGTATGTGCACCTCCCCGTACAATGAAGGGTAAATAGCCCCACACTGCACATGATGGCACCAAGGCCCCACCCACAGACTGGGGCTTCAGAGAGTAGAGAACAGCACCAAAGCAATGAGTCAGGGAAGTAATCCTGCCTCTTCAGCTCCACCTAGACTAAAACACACAATCCAATTGTTGGCCAACCGAGCGCCCGATTTGTGTCTTAAGGGCGTGTGCCTGGATCTTGTCTTGCATACTATCGGTACACAATTGTCGTGCCACAAACACGAATGTAGTAGAGTTACTACAAGGAATTTCAACTCTTAAGCACCAACCTTTGGGCCCCTTCTGCTAATTACAACAGTTGTAAAAAGGAGCGTACTAATGGTAAGATTTTAGGACAACAGTCTGTCAACAAACAATCCCTGGCAACAATTGGATAGTGTGTACGAGGCTTTAGGCTGGCCATACATGGATAGAAAACTTTTTTTTTTAAAAGATCTGACGAACAACTGTGTGTTCATCATCATTGCATCGAATTGTTTTCCACACTTGTCGACATATTATAGTTTGTTAACAACATGCATAGTACAATTTTTGTCGATCAATGAAAATGTGCCGTACGTTTTTCCTATTTACAATCGATTTCCCGACTGATGTCTTCAAAAATGGTTTGATTTTGCAAAAAAAATTCCGACACAACAGATCTTTCTTTTGGCATAAAACTTAGCATTTAGAGATTTGAAATGCGCCCACTAACGTTTCTAAGGTTGAACGACCCTACTGTAAGTGTTGTTTTGTGACATTTCTCAAGAATAGCTTTAAACCAGCACAAATTACTGTCACAAGAGCTCAAATAGAAAAACACAATCAGTGAATACTATGTTAACAAAAAGAAAAGAAACTAAAAAAAAAAAATACTGCAACAATGATTACATTCTGCTTTCCCTAAATGCCTCATAACAACGCAGTTTGTGTGCTAGAATTTTTTCTTTTTTTACTGACAGTTGAAGTTTTGTCAAATCCCCCATTACTAACTGATTAGTGTAAGAAGTGACTTCATTGCCAGCATTTTTAACAAAGTGTTGTTAAAATATGCATTAAGTGTTTTGAAAGTTTGACTGTGGCCATGCTTATGACACTCAAGTAGGGTTGCGCCAATACTAGTATCGATATCGGCTTCGATACTGAGCATGTGCACGAGTACTTGTACTCGTGCAAATGCGCCCAATGCTTGACCAGATACCTGGGAGTGAAGAGGCGCTCCCGGAAGTCATTGGGTCGCAGAGGGCGGACTCATCAGGCTGACAGCAGCGGACAGCATTTTGGCATCTAGATGTGATGAAGATGATTTGTTGAAATTCAAGCCAAGCCTCAAAATGCAGAAGAAAATTAGATTTAAGTGACTTAACGTGGCATGGTTGTTGGTGCAAGACGGGCTAGTCTGAGTATTTTAAAAGATGAGTTAGGCTTACCTGTAACTCCTTTTCTGAGAGTCGTCCAGGACAGCCCATGAGACCTAGGGCTCCTCCTACCAGGACAGGAAACACGTTAACCCCCACCAGATAAAAGGGCGGTCCTCCAGGCCCCATGTCAGTCTTCTCGAGAACCGTAGGACTTCCCTGAAAAACATATGCATAAAACACATAACTTCCATACAAAACAGGGGGGGGGGGGGGGAATCCGGCTGTCCTGGAAGACTCTCAGAAAAGGAGTTACCGGTAAGCCTAACTCATCTTTTCTCCCAAGCATCTTCCAGGACAGCCCATGAGACGATGAGCCAGAACTTACCAGTCTAGGGTGGGACAACTGCCTGAAGGACCTTTCGACCAAACACCTGTTCTTGAGTAGATAGCAGATCCAGGCGGTAATGCTTGATGAAGGTCGAATAACTGGACCATGTGGCAGCTTTGCAGATTTGTTCCGGTGAAGCACCAGCCCTCTCAGCCCAGGATGCAGACAAAGCTCTCGTTGAATGTGCAGTAACAAAAGGTGTAGGAACTTCTCTTAATTTTATAATCTTCTGAGATGGCCTGCTTAATCCATCTAGCCAAAGTGGCTTTAGATGCACTCTTACCCCTGTGTGTGCCTGAAAAAAGGACAAATAAAGCGTCTGTCTTCCTGAAGGTCTTGGTGACCTTCAAATAGACGAGAACAGTTCTTCTCACATCTAAAAACCTTAATTTCTTCTCCTGGTCACCCTGAGGTGAACTACAAAAGGATGGCAGTACAATATCCTGCGATCTTTGGAATGTACTGGCCACTTTAGGTAAAAACACTGAATCTGTTTTTAACACAACACGATCCTCAAAAATTGTGAGAAATGGTTCCCTTACTGATAAAGCCTGTTCGCTTACCCTACGAGCTGAGGTTATTGCTACTAAAAAAATAGTTTTTAAAGTAAGTAATTTAACAGAAATATCCTCTTAAGGGCTCAAAAGGAGACTCTACCAGAGTTTGAAGTACCAGGGACAGGTCCCAAGTTGGACAATTTTTTACCATCACCGGCCTGGCCCTGGAAATGGATTTAAAAAATCTCGCTACCGTGGGATTTTCCAGAAGAGAAACCTGGAGGAAAACACTGATATCTGCCGCTTGTACCTTCAAGGTACTAACTAAAAGACTCTTGTCGACACCCTCTTGAAAAAATTCCAAAACAGAAGGAACATCATGCGTTGATCTTTGGTTCTCAGACAACCATGAATTACATTTTTTCCAGACCTTGGAATATATGGCTCTAGTGACTGGTTTTCTGCAATTCACCAAAGTTTTGATCACTTTGTCTGAAAACCTCTGAGCCCTCAGTATCTACTCTTCAGATCCCAAGCCGTCAAGCTTAAAGAAACCACCTGCGTGTGCGACACTGGACCCTGCGACAATAAGTCCTCTCTCTGCTGAAGTCTCAGTGGAGGCCTTGATACCAAAGTCTGCAGCAGGGAAAACCATGGCCTCCTGGGCCAGAAGGGGGCGATCAGAATGAGGTCTGTTTCTTCTGAAAGAAACTTCCGTAACACTTCCGGAATAAGCCTGATCGGGGGAAAGGCGTAGCAGAGGTCGAATGGCCACGGATTCGCCAGAGCATCTATCCCCAGTGATTGATCTTCTGGGTTTAGAGAAAAGAACTCCTCCGTTTTGCAATTGTGCTGATTTGCAAATAGATCTACTTCGGGCCAACCCCATTTGTTGGCAATCCCTGCAAATACTTCTGGATGAAGCAACCAATTGTCTCGCTCCACCTTGTGGCGACTGAGATAGTCTGCCAGACCGTTTTGCGTCCCCTTCAGATGTACTGCTGAAATTGAGACCAGATTTATTTCTGCCCATGAAAGGATTCCCTGGGCAATCTGTTGAAGGATCCGACTCCTCGTGCCTCCCTGCTTGTTGAGGTACGCTACCGTCGCAATGTTGTCTGATAAGATCTGGAGATTGTGATCCTTGATCTCTGATTGAAAGGCTTGCAGGGCTCTCTGGACTGCTAGCAGTTCCCTCTGGTTCGAATAAGCTTTCGCTTCTTTCCAGGACCATTTTCCCTGTGCGACTTGGTCTCTGAGATAGGCTCCCCATCCCCAGGAACTTGCGTCCGTCGTGATCCTCTTGGATACAGGGATGGACCATGGCAAGCTTCTTGTTAGGTGAAGATTCGTCCTCCACCACCACAAGCTTCTTTTTACCTTGGTAGGTAACAGAACCCTTGACTCCAGGGACCTTGCGTCTCCATCCCAATTTTTCAGAAGGAACATCTGTAATGGCCTTTGATGGAATCTTGCCCATGGTACTGCGGGGAAACACAAAGTCATAAGACCTACTGTCCTTGAAATTTCCCTCAGCGAGACCCACTGATTGGTCTGTAAGGTTGAAACCGCTTGCACCATCTTGGAGACCTTCTCCTCTGGGAGAAAAACTTTTTGGTCTACTGAGCAAAAGTCGTTACCCAGATACTTTACTTTCTGGGACGGAACTAGGGAAGACTTCTCTCTGTTTACCAACCAGCCTAGGGATTGAAGGAAGTCCTGTACAGTCTGGAGATCTCTTAGTAATTTTTGGTAAGACTCTGCCACTATCAGGAGGTCGTCCAGGTAAGGGATGATAGTTATTGCCTTTAACCTTAGCGGTGCTAGCGCCTCCCCCAATAGTTTTGTGAAAATGCGTGGGGCAGAGGACAGACCGAAGGGGAGAGCTTGAAACTGAAAGTGCCGGATTTCTGTTCCCATTTTGACCGCTATTCTCAGAAATCTCTGGAATGCTGGATGGATCGGGACATGCAGATAAGCATCCCTCAAGTCCAAAGTGGCCATGAAGCAGTTTGGGTAAAGCAGAGACTGAAGATTCAGAATGAGCCGATACTTTTCTGACGGCTTTCTGATAACAAAAATAATGGAATAAAACCCTTTGTTCTTTCTGCTCTGAACAGGGAACAGGAATCAGGACCTTCTGGTCTAACAGGTCTCCTATTTGGAGACCCAGAGCTCTCGCTTTCTCCCGATCTTTGGGAGGAGAGGTGATCAATAGCCGCTCTGGTGGTTGGCAGGAGAATTCCAGCCTGTAACCGTTTGCCACTAGATCCAGTATGAAAGGACTTGAGATGACTGCTGTCCACTGTGGGAGAAAGGCCCTCAATCTTCCTCCCACTGGAAGATGCTGGTCATTGTGGCTTGGCGGGCTGTTGAGGTGCGTTAAACAAAACGCCCCCTTTATCTTTGCCTTTTTGCCCGGTCCAATGCTTCTTGGGCCTATTGTCATTTTCTCTAGGACCCTGCTGGGCCCAACCCTGCCTGCTTTGGCCACGAAAAAAAATTCTGCCTGTCTGCTTCTTCTTGTTTTCAGGAAAGGCCTTTTTTCTATCGGCCGTACGTTCCAGTGCCTCCTGCATCTCCTGACCATGTCTTAAGCCAGAGGCTTCCTCTAGCCGAGTTCACCAAAGCTAAGGGTCCTAGCTGTCATTCTAACCGACTCTGCGGAAGAATCAGCTAAAAACCCTACAGCACTGAAAAGGAGAGGGAAAGATTTTAGGATCTCCTCCCTAGAGGTACCTGCTAAAAGATGAGTTTGGATTTGCGTTAGCCATTTTTCCAAATTTCTGGCTACACAAGTGGAGGCCAGAGCCGGCTTAAGATTCACCATAGCCGAATCCCAGGCTCTGTGAAGAAGGACATCTCCTTTCTTGTCCATTGGATCCTTAAGCGTACCCATATCATCAAAACGCAAAGGTCCGAATTTTTTGAAACCTTTGAAAGAGGTGCGTCTAACTTGAGATCTTTGTTCCCGGCAGCGCTGCATCCTCATCAAATGGAAACCTTCTTTTTAGGTTACCAGAAAAGAAAGGTTTTCTCTCTGGATTCTCCCACTCCAGCTTGATATTATCAAGGAGAGAACTGTGTACTGGAAAGACTTTAGATTTATTTTTGTGCAAACTTTTGTACATAAGGTCATGTTTAGACAATTGTATCTCCTCCTCCTCCATTTCAAGAGTTGTATAGATGGCTTTTAGTAAGCTATCCATGTCTTCCAAACACAATTTAAACCTTGAGCCCCTAGAGGAATCTCTATCCCTGGGTTCTGTATCTGACCCTCATTCTCCTGGAGAAGAACGGGTAGATATGGCTTCAGCCTCAGAGTCTTCACTCTCTACACCCAACTGCGGAGTGCTAACGACTGTGGATTTTCTTTTTGAAGATGTACCCTGTGGGGGAGCCTGCATTTTGTCAATTAGGTCCCTAAAACAGCTAAAAGTGGACTTAAGCTCATCTGGGACCGAAGTCAGCATTTTCTGACAAGAACTATTTGGCACCAAGTGGTGCTCAGTTTGTTTCCGCAAACCAGGACCAGGATAGCAAGAAGGTGACCATAAAAAAAACCTTCAGGCTTACCTGAGAGGTGCTGGTGTTGGAGACTGCATCTGCTGCCTGAGTAGGTATTGCAGGAGGTTCCATGCTGTCCGTCTTGGTCATTTACAGCCTGTGCTGCTTCCACCAGAAATCACCAGCAAGCCATCCATTCCCCGTTCGTGCCGTTTATGGAGACAGGAACCATCGTCTCTGATGCCCGATGATGACGTCACACGACCTGGAAGTGACCCCCGCCGGATCTTCCTGTGGGCCAGCTTGGAGCGCAGAAGCTCCGCCCCTACAAGCGCCTGTGACTTGTCAGGTTTCCCCTGCACCAACCAGCCATGCTGTGTGCAGGAAAAAAAAAGCCACCTGCCGCAGAGCGACCACGCTAGGGACCCGACGCCACCCCGGTCCTGGCCCTCCCCAGGCACAGAGAACGAGGGACAGCAGTTTCAACCAACCTCCCCAGCAGAGAACTGCTACAGGCAAGGAGGTTAGTAAAAGGTAAAAAATACCCCTCAAACGGCCATTAGAGCCCCTGCTCATAAGACCTAGGGAACCAGGTTCCAATAAACATGTTACCCCGAGTCCGGAGGAAACACTAATACTGACATGGGGCCTGGAGGACCGCCCTTTTATCTGGTGGGGGTTAACGTGTTTCCTGTCCTGGTCGGAGGAGCCCTAGGTCTCATGGGCTGTCCTGGAAGACACTTGGGAGAAAAACTGCTGATCTACTGGGTTTTTTATGCCCAACTATCTCTAGGGTTTAGAGGACAATGGTCCAAAAAAGACTAAAAATCCAGTGAGCGGCACTTGTGTAGATGAAAATGCCTTGTTGAAGTCAGAGGTCAGAGGAGAATGGGCAGACTGGTTCAAGATGATAGAAAGTCAACAGTAACTCAAATAACCACTTGTTACTACCAAGGAATTACAGAATAACCATCTCTGGGCAGGTTGGGCTACAGACTAAGAGAGGCAGAAGGGCTAAAGCAGCAGAAGACTACACCAGGTGCCACTCCTGTCAGCTAAGAACAGAAAGCTGAGGCTACAATCCACACAGGCTCAACAAAATTGGACAATAGAAAATTTAAAAAAAGTTGCCTGGCCTGATGAGTCTTGATTTCAGCTGCAACATTCAGATGGTAGGGTCAGAACAACATGAAAGCCATCCTGCCTTGTATCAACAATTCAGGCTGGTGGTGTTGGTGTAATAGTGTGGGGGATATTTTCTTGGCACACTTTGGCCCCTTAGTACCAATTGAACATCATTTAAATGCTGCAGCCTACCTGAGTATTTTTGCTGACCATCACCAGTGTACCCATCTTCTGTTGGCTACTTCCAGCACGATAAATGCACCATGTTATAAAAGCTCCAATCATCTCACCAATGGTTTCTTGAACATAACAATGAGGTCACTGTACTCCAATGGCCTCCACAGTCACCAGATCTCAATCTGATACAGCACATTTGGGATGTGGTGGAACAGGAGATTCGCATCATGGATGTGCAGTCGGCAAATCTGCATGATGCCATCATGTCAATATAAATCTAAATCTCTGAGGAATGTTTCCAACACCTTGTTGAATCTATGCCACAAAGAATTAAGGTAGTTCTGAAGGCAAAAGGGGGTCCAACCTGGTACTAGCAAGGTGTACCTAATAAAGTGGTCGGTGAGTGTATACTGAATCATGCCAAAAAGAAAGTAAATATCTCCTGTCAATGAGCTTCCTTGCCTTAGCCAGGGCTTAGTTTGAGCTACAGCTAGGGCCAGGATTGGCTAAAATGGTCCAGCAGGAGTTATTTTCTTTAATTATTATTATAATTATACAGAACTTATATAGCGCCAACAGTTTACGCATAAATAAGTGAGCTTTCAGGGATCGCATAAAGGCGGACAGGGTAGGAGCTAACCAGACATACTGGGGCTGGGAGTTCCAAAGGATTGGAGAGGCTCTTGAGAAGTCTTGGAGGTGAGCATGGGAGGAGGTAACAAGGGAGCTAGAGAGCAGGAGGTCCTAGGAGGAGCAAAGGGGACAATTTGGGCGATATCTATAGATGAGGTTGGTGATGTAGCTGGGGGCGATGTTGTGTATGGCCTTGTATGTTGGGGTTAGTATTTTGAATTTTATATGGAAGGGCAGTGGAAGCCAGTTCAGGGATTCGGAGAGTGGAGCAGCAGTCACCGATCAGTTAGTAAGGTGTATTAATCTAGCAGCTAGCATTCATAATAGACTGAAGGGAGGATAGCCTGTGTAAAAGGTAGGCTAGGACTGATATGTGTCAATAAAGTCAAACACATTTCTTCTTTTGTTTTCAAAGCTCAATTACTACGTCAAATCAACCAAAGTACTTCAATTCTACGCCTCTCACCCGTTTCACAACCAAAGGGTGCCGACTCCTGGGCAGTCTGTGACACACTAAAAGTTGTAGTACAAGAAATAGAAATTGAGCTCCCCAACTGTTAAAAGCCCAAGATAAGTTTGTTGATGTTACCCAGTAAAGGAAATCAATTAGGAGCTTAGTCAGAGTATTTACTACTTGTTAAGAATATTATAACATTGAAATTCCATAGCTAGACCACAGGTTAATTTTGAGGCAGAACCTTAACCAAACTTTTCTCACAATGTTTATGTTTTTACTAATGATTGAGCCTAGGTTCACACATTTGCGATCACGTGCACATGTCTGTGCGATGCAAGTTCAGTCATATACAGTGGAACCTCGGTTTAAGGGTAACTTGGTTTGGGAGTGTTTTGATTTGCGGGCAACTTTTTTTTTAAATTATGACTAGGTTTGCGAGTGTTGACTTGCAGTGTTGATGAGCAGAATTCAAGCTAAATAGGCCTGCAGTACCTTATTTGGCCTGAGGTATGGGGGGCATAAGCCGAGCAGAGCTGAAAATAGGCCTGCAGTACCTCATTTGGCCTGAGGTACGGGGGGGGGCAAGAGTCAAGAAAAGCCGAACATTGGTCTGCAGTACGTCATTTGGCATGAGGTACGGGGGCGCAAGAGCCGAGAAAAGCCAAACATTGGCCTGCATTACCTCATTTGGCCTGAGGTACAGGATTGCAGGAAACGAGCTGAAGTGTTCTCAGGCCTTTTCGCACATTTTCCCCCCACCCCTGGCCGCATTCGGTATTGCATCCCATTGAAGTCAATGCAGAACTAACTATTTTTGTTTCCATTGACATTAATGGGAAAACTCGCTTTGATATGCGAGTACTTTGGATTACGAGCATACTCCTGGAACAGACTATGCTCGTAATCCGAGGTTCAACTGTAGTTGTATGGTTGAACTCGCATTAGATTCACAGGAAAAAGAAAGTGCAGCCCCCCCGCGCACTGAAATCGTATCGCATGGGCGTTCTCACCTATGCGATCTGATTTCTGTGCGAGTTCACAGTTCGCACTACGATCTGTGAACCAATCTGGGTGTGTCATTAACAATGTATTGTTAATGCAATTCGGGAACTGTCGCTGTAGTCGTGCTGGGTCCTGCATCGCTAAAGTGTGAACCAGGTGTAAGCAAGATTGGAGGTCAACTGTGAAAAGCATCTTGGTCTTGGCCAACATTATTGAAAGAATTGCAAGCAAATTTCAGATTTAAGATGTTAGTCTGAAATTGGGGCCATATCAAATGGACAATCCTGTTAGAATCAAAACTTTGCCAGTGACATAACTGCCAAAATTCAACTACACGTACATTATTAAAAAAATATAAATTATACATATTATACAATTATAAAAGAAAAAAAAAAGAAAGGCAAAATTAGATGGGTGACAACAAGAGCTGCATGCTTCATAAAACTGGTTGCCACAACCATAACTAGCTATGCGGATTATTACAGGAATGCAGATTAGGTGAGTGTTAATGAGGTTTGGAAGTTTTAATTTAAATAATCTCATTGTCTATAAGGTATTGGGAGAAGGGGGGAGTATGAGCCTTTTTTTTTTTTAATATAGTTACAGTTGGGCTTTAAGCAACAACAAGCAACAGAGTGACCTGAAAACAGTGATAATAGAAGTTGAATTTCAAGGATTCATAGTGTTAGCAGCAATACTGATCGAATCTATTATTATATGTACCTGTTGCTTGAGGAGGTCATTCTGGGTTAGGAGTTCCTGGCGTTGCAGAAACAAAGTCTCCTCTCCAGAGGCAATGATTGAGGGCGAAGGAGGACCCAAGTCACGAAGTTTTAGCACTTCCTCAAGGGCCTAAAACAAGCATATAAACATTTTCAGAACATTCACCAGCTTTCCTTGCAATAGGAGTTATTCTGCTTTATACAATGAGCAGGGTAAAATACAATAAAAACTGTACAAAATTCAATAACTCCCAAACAACTAGCTGAAATTAATCTTTCACTAATTGCAGTAAACTGAATAAATGGGGGTCATATCATCCCAGAGTGGTACTAGGCATATGATGGATTTTAAAAGGTGCCACGTCCCGAAAATGCAATAATAAAAAACGGTGGATTGGCAGATGGACTTTATGGGCACAACACGATTACGTAAAAAATTCTTAAGCTTTATTAAAAAGATATACAATATAATTTAAGAAAAATTAACAGTTAATAGTATAGCAAAACTATTCATGACAAAAACATTGAATCACAGTAAACACACCACTTAACAACCCATATATGAATTAATATACTGAATTGAATGACACAAGGTCACCTTCTACGGTATAATGGTAGATAGTGATATGGCAGTGGTTGATAAAGGCGGTGTGTCGCATTTTGCTCAAAAATTGCAGTAAACTGATGCCAGAATAGACTGTTCTGCTCTGTATAGCTGTGGGCAAAAGTTTTGAGAGTGCCACAAATATTAATTTTCACAAAGTCTGCTACATCAGTTTTTTATGATGGCAATTTGCATATACTCCAGAATGTTGATGAAGAGTTATTATTTGCCATGAAAATTAACGTAATCCCATAAAAAAACATTTCCACTGCATTTGTGAAGAAGGCTTCAGGGCGCCCAAGAAGGTCCAGCAAGCACCAGGACCGTTTCCTACAGATGATTCAGCTGCGGGATCGGGGCACCACCAGTGCAGAGGTTGCTCAGGAATTGCAGCAGGCAGGTGTGAGTGCATCTGCACACATAGTGAGGGGAAGACTTTTGGAGCATGGCCTGGTGTCAAGAAGGGCAGCAAAGAAACCACTTCTCTCCAGGAAAACCATCAAGGACAGACTGATATTCTGCAAAAGGTACAGGGATTGGACTGCTGAGGAATGGGATAAAGTAATTTTCTCTGATGAATTCCCTCTCCAATGAGGTATGCAGAAAAATCCGCAGAAGAAAACGCGAGCACTATCCTCAGTCCGGTGTCATGCCAACAGCATCCTGAGACCATTCATGTGTGGGGTTGTTTCTCAGCCAAAAGAAGTGGGCTCATTCACAATTTTGCTTAAGAACACAGCCATGAGTAAAGAATAGTACAAAAACATCCTTCGAGAGCAACTTCTCCCATCCATCCAATAATAGTTTTGGAGAGAAACAATGCCTTTTCCAGCATGATGGAGCACCTTACTATAAAGGTAAAAGTGATAACCAAGTGGCTTGTGGAACAAAACATCAAAATTTGTGGTCTATGGCCAGGAAACTTCCCAGACCTTAATTCCATTGAGAACTTGTGGTCAATCCTCAAGAAGCGGGTGGAAAAAAAAAAAATTCTGACAAACTCCGAGCATTGATTATGCAAGAATGGGCTGCCATCAGTCGGGATGTGGCCCAGAAGTTGATTTACAGCATGCCAGGGCGAATTGCAGAGGTCTTGGAAAAAAAAAAGGGTCAACACTTCAAATATTGACTCTTTGCATAAACTTACTGTAATGTCAATAAAAGCCTTTGACGCCTATGAAATGCTTGTAATTATACTTCAGTTATACCATAGTAACATCTGACAAAAAGATCTAAAAACACTGAAGCAGCAGGTTTGGAAAAATCATTATTTGTGTCATTCTCAAAACTCTTGGCCATGGCTCTATTACTCACTACGCCTGGTAAAGATATTTAGACATGTTTATGAATGATTTATAAGAGGATACTATGCAAATATTAAAAAGTGTTTTGTTTCCAGTTTTGGATAGTTCAGGAGCAGAGTTAGTACAGCTGTCAGGTTTTTACTGCTGAGAAGATTGTGTTAAAAAAAAGTTGTGCATAAGCTGCCTTAACGCAGAGCATGTCAACACATGAAATGCTGCACATTAACAAGTGTGCGGTAACAAAACACAGTCCATTGGACCAATCTGAATGGGCCATTAGTGTCCATGGTCAGTTTACTTTATTCAGCCGGCTGATCTCCCGTTCTTGGTACTCTCGCTGCTTGGTGGTGGAGCTCAGCTGGTCATGGAGGAACTTATTCTTTTGCTTCAGATCCCTTATGTCAGATTCCAGTTTCTGGATTTGTGACTGTGAACAGAGAAAACAGTACCTTAGATTTATTGCATAACATAAAAAAAAATAATAACTTTCCAAGAATGTGGACTGGACATCAAATCCCAATGTCCTTCTGGTTCAGTGAGTGATCTGAGCTTTGTGGCATCCTTCATAATATGTAGGTGCTATATAAAGGACTAACATAAATAAAAGGACTGTGGTTTTGGCTCAAGAATTGCCATGCAAGTCAGTCCACACACCACAGGCCTCCTCTGATTTAACTTCTGCTTAGATGGGATTAGTAGAATGGACATAGGAGGATGCTTGTAAAATCCCGGGTCATATACAAGTCTATACACTCACAATGCTAATATGTAACAGATGCAATCATTGGTTGTTATAATTTGGTAGTGTACACCAAACACAAAAGTCACTTCAAACGTACCTTTTAGGTACATTGTGAAGGAGTTGCTGGTGACACATTTCCATAACAGACTTCTACATTACAGAAATAAATAGGAAAGCATCTCATTACTTTTACATTGGAAAATAACTGTGTTCCCTCTTATGAGTCTTTATCATTCCTTAGCTGCCATTGTTTGGAAGACAATCAGTGCCATCTGAATGACTGTTCACTCTGGCAAACACAAATTTGACAAACACAAGCACTCGGGTTAACATGGGTGCATCTCAAACGCATCTTGTAAGATTTTTGAAACCACCATCAAAGTACCAGTATTAAATAAGGTACAAAATTAAAAATGCTGCCATGAAATGTATAAAAGAGACACCATCTAACTGCCAAGGACTTTCTGACCAAGCATGTCTGCAATATACCAGGACATGGCCATGGACAGCAATAGGTGTGCGCAGGGGGTGTGCCAGGTGAGCCTGGGCACACCCTAATCACCCAGTGCAGTGCAGATTTCCCCCAAAGACCACTGCGCTACTGACACGGTCTACTGTTCTACTGACTGACAGCATCCGCTGTCCTACTGACACCATTCACTGTCCAACTGACACATTTACTGTTCTACTGACACCTTCCAGGTTTTAAAATGTTTGTTTACTTGTATTTATAAGAGTGCGTGTGTGTGTGTATTTATACAGTATATATTATACATACACACAGGAATGTGTGTTTGAGTTTAGGGGTGCACACCCTAATGCAATAGGATGACAGTAATGCAATGGCACTGCTGCATTGTTGCCTGCACAGCGGTTCACCTGCCGCCTGGGGGAAAATTCTCTATGGAAACACATGTATAGACTATTAACAGCAGCTGTTACATAAGGGTATTCATATGTATTCACAGGGCCCCACTTGTGAAGGTGAAGATTCAACAAAGAATAGCGAACGAAAATGTTAGGCACTTGTATTGAAATGATTCATGATTAATCCAGAAATAATTTTTAGTTTTTTTTACCTCTTTCTCCTCTAATTTGTCCCTAGCAAGAAGGAGCTTGCGGTCAAAATCTCTCTGCTTGCGGTCTCTTTCTGCTTCCTGTTCACTCTCATTTTTGGTAGCTTGAGACAATTTCTGACGCAGGGATGTGATCTGTAGTGACCAGTATAAGAACAATATATAGTGAGAATAGGACACTAATCTGGAACAATGTTTTTCAAGTGCTTGTCCAATTTTAAAGAACAATCATCCAGACTATTTTATATATAAGGAAAAAAAAGAGTAATTGTCAACAATTGTTATTATATCACCAAATCACAATGACTGCCCTTAGTTTTCAATCCTTGGTTTCTCAGACTCCTGTAGAACAGGTAACTATGCTCTACATCTTTGGTTAAACTTGGGAACAAAAATGTATTAATCTTGGTCACAATTAACTTCCTACAGATTAGTTAACCATTAGGTTACATAGAAAATAACATCACCATAACTTTAATGCCAAAGTACCTTCTCTTCATATTGCATCTTCATAGAACGGAACTGCTGATCCCATTGCTTATTTACTTCCAAGAGCTGCAAAAAAACATTTAACAAGTAAGACTACATCAAGCAAGTTTAAATTTGATTTAACTAATGAAGGATAAAATCTAGGTCACTCATTAGATGTTATGAAGGTCATACATCAGATCTGATGAGGCTGTGATCTCTGTTTTTCAAGGGAAAACAATAAAAATCACACTGAGGCTTCCTTGTAACAGTCATACATATGTGGTGCAAGTGATCCCAACTATTAAATACAGGTTGGACATTTTTGGCCAAGCCATAATAGCTCTTCATTAGTTTAATGTTCATAAACATCCAGTTCAGTGGTAGTACAGGTGCAAAATATTTTTGACCACGATTCATTACAAGAACACAAAAACCTAACTTTTGTAAAGTTGTCTTTTAAATGACCAACCAATCCAAGGGCCTATCCCAAAAATCTTCTGCATACAGTATGTCCAGATGAATCCAATTCCATGGGAATACGTCACATGACAGATGGCCTCTCTATAGGAATGGTAGCGATTCAGTCTACACATGGGCAGAAGACTTCAGGACTGGCTGGGAATGTTTCCAGGGGCAGTGGTGTGTCCTATTAGTATTGTGAACTCATGGGTACAAAACCGTAGGGGGGTTGAGGAGTCATTTAAAGCACAATTGTATGAAAGTACAGTTATCCTTTAAGAGAGTCACACAGCCACTAGGGCACTATGGACTGGGTGGGAATAGAGCCATGACACATGAGCAAATTGTAGCAGAGATTTGTTATGACTAAATATCATTCTAAAGTAATCAAAAATGTAGAGGACATCCTCTGTTGATGATGAAATGCATTGGGCGGGGTATTCAGTGATACCATTTTTGCCATTTGGAGCACACGCCGGATGGCACTTCCTAGTTTTACAGGCAATTTACATTTTGTGAGTGCATTGGTTTTATATCTTTTATCCTAATAAACAAGATTTCACTATAGAAGGTTTTTCTGTATTGTTCTTTGTGCCGATTATGTATGCTTGACACATGAGTACTTGGAGCCACGTGAGTAAAAGTGTTGCAGGATTTTGGGATCCTTGGAACCATCCATACCTGAAATATACCAGGCACATGTTACACTTTCTTGTTTATGCAAGGAGTAAAAAAAATTCAGTCAATTCAAGGGAAGTTAGGGGGTCACGTTAAAGTGAGCACTTATAAATGGACACCGAGTATTATGGACATGAAGTATATACTTGTATGCACCCGTTTTGGACTCATGGGAAATAGCATGCAACACTGAGCACTTGATGTGTGGACATATTAATTTTTTAGATTTGTGTTTGCACCACATGTTTTTTTTCTTTCAATTTTTATTTTTATTGATATTTCAAAATAACACAAAGATGAGACAGGAGAAAATCTCGAGATATACAAGCATAACGCTCATCTTGTACAATAGAAAGTCAAGAGACAAAATGGAACAATCTAACAACTTCAGATTTAGGTTCACTTGCTGAAAACTTGGAGGACCAGAGGAAGGCTAGGAAGGAGGGGAGGCCCCCAGGTGGAACCCCTAATGGGAGCATACTGTGCCCTAGGGGGGCTCCCTCCCTCCTTGCGACTGGCTGGAAGGGTCAACAACAGAAAAGACTGATCCAGGGGAAAAGGTCCTATAGAACCTAGTGAACCAATTTAGGTAATAATAGTTTGAACAAGATGAATTTGTCTGAAGGAAAGGAAAGTGATAGGTGAGAAGAAAAGAAGGGAGCGAGGTGGAGAGGGATAGGGGGCCAATCGCCAGGATGGAATTGGAGAGGAATTGGGGATCTTGGTGATCGTAGTAATGGTGATCCCGACATATCGCGCCCAGGGTTCCCAAATAGCTTCAAATTTGAACAAGGAGCCTGTTAATATGCTGGCTATTTTCTCTTGGGTCATAATCCATGAGATTTTGCGAATGGCAGCTGCAAGGGAGACCCCGGGTTGCTTTCAAGCTTTAGCCATAGATAATTTGGCACCAGTCAGAATGAAGAGAATTAATTTACGGGTGTGTTTGTGAGTCTTAGGCAAGTCGTCGGTCAAGAGGGCTATGGTCGGGGTTCTAGCAAGTAAGCAGTCAGTGACTTTGTAGATAATGTTAAAGACCTTTTTCCAAAATTGCCTGATACAAGGGCATTCTTACCAAATGTGGGACATGGTACCCCGAAGGTGGCATTCTCGGAAGCATAGGGGATTTGCTGTTGGGAAGATGGAAGCCAACCTCAAAGGGGTATATTACCATCTAGACATAACCTTTAGGTTAGCCTCTATAAGGGATATATTTAGTAAGCCGGTATAAGATCTTGAGTGGACCCTCTGCCGCACCATGTGTTTTTATCATGGTTTTGTTTAGCCCACATTGTGTATACATTGGGTGGATAGCACTGTACCTTAAGCGGAGCTCCAGCCGCGATTTTTTTTTTTTAAAGTCAGCAGCTACTAACAGTGTAGCTGCTGACTTTAAATAAGGACACTTACCTTGTCCTACTTGCCCGCGCTGATGGGCTCCCCGATGCCGGTCCCACGATCGCTCCGGGTCCCGCGCCGCCATTCACACTATGGGAAACAGGCAGTGAAGCCGTACGGCTTCACTGCCCATTTCCTACTGCGCCTGCGTGAGTCTCATGCTGGCTTGTGAATGGGCGCGCTGCTCTCTGAGAACACACACAGTTCCCAGAAAGCAGCGCGCCCCATTCACAAGCAGAAGGACAAGAAGAAAAGGCACCGCGGAGTGGAAGAGGCAGATTACGGACGTCCGCATAGCAACAGGTATTTCGGGTGAGTATTTTTTTTTTTAAACAACATGGGAAAATGTTGTTTTCCTGGGTGGAGCTCCGCTTTAGTTTTTTTTGTATATACATATCTTTTTGGCCTATGGTTTTTCAGCAATGTGTTGATGGAAACAGTGATGCTCTTCTATGAAGCTACAAATTATTAGTGTTTTAAGGTCAACAGCAGCTGCACTGGACAATGTGAATAGCTACTGCAGTTGACAAATTTGTACTATAGCTCCAACTCATGGAACATCTGGGCTACAAATAACTGGAATCACTGCAACACAGTCTTCTCACTGACCGCAATTCAATTTTTCACCAAGCAGCACGTATGCCAAGGAGGTCGCTTGTGAGACGACACCAATTGATCTTCAATAACTAAAAAGTATGACATAGAAACCGATAAATCTATTCTCAGTACTCTCACCTCTGACCTCTGATGCTCCAGAATTTTCACCTTTTTTAACAACGGTCCACTTTGGTCTTTATTTGTAGGCTTTTCAACTGATTTGGCTGCCTGGAACAACAAGTGAAAAGTTTGAGATATGCAAACTTTTGTCTCAAAATATGTCAGGGAAATTACTTTATACAGCTTTGAATTAATAGTTATGGTTAGTATAGAGCAGTTTGGGAAGTTGTAGACATGCAAGTGGCCCCTGACATTTTATAGAGCAAACCTGCAATACGATTACTTATAGAAAAAGGGATAAACAGAAAAAAAAAAATGTTATAGTAGATATACAAAATAAATTAAATTGTGGATATATAAATTAAGTTATACAATCTGATGTAATATGAACTAATTTTTCTGGGCATAAGTGCCTGCTAGTATATTTGATGACCAGAATGCCCCATTTTGTTGGCCCTTCTTAACCTAATCTTACTCTGTCATTTAGGGATGTCCACCATCCCTTGCTCATCAGAGGGCCCTTATTATTCACAAAAGCAATCTCACTCCTATCTATAATTTTTTTCCGCTGCTTGTGTCTCCTTGGGGGAAATTTTTTTTATCTCCTCTCCCAGGCAACACAACAGGAAGTACCGTATTTTCCAGCGTTTTATACTTAAAAATATGCCTCGAAACTCGGGGGTCGTCTTATACTCCGGTACCTGTATGCCAGTGGTTCTCAACCTTCCTAGTGCTGTGACCCCTTGATAACATTTCCCAAGTTGTGGTGACCCCTAACACTAAAATTATTTTCGTATCGTGGGTTGTCAGCACCCGGGGCAAGACAAGTAATTTGCACCCCTAACCCACAGACATTTAGCTCTCCCTGAGTCCCTTCCACTTGTACAGTATTAAAACCCCTTATGGTACATTTTCGGATGTACTACTCTCTTTGTTCTCCTTTCTTTCCCTTTTATCTCTCTCTATCCAAATTTCTTGTCCCCCCCCCCCCCATCCCTCTCTCTTGCTGTCTTTCTGTCCCTTTTTTTTTGTTCCACCCCTCTTTTCCTCTCCCTTCCATGTATTCTTTATTTTTATTCCTTCTCTTACTCCTTGGTGGGATGAGTGGATTAGGTGCTCTTGAACAAGGTCACCTGCTGATCTGAGAACTGTTATGAGGACATTAAATGGCAACTTTAATCACAGGTAGTGTTACTCACTGTGCCTCCGACTTTGTGGCATCTCATAGCAGTGGCACCTATGCCAGAATCAGGAGATAGGCTCCCCCCCAGCCTCTCCCACTTCACATTCCTCACCAGTGAGCAGACCTCCAGCTTTTCCCCCCTACCCATGCCGTGAACTGAATGGGTGACTGCAAAGAGGCTGAGTGGGAGGCCACAGGCTTTAGGGACAGACCAGCTGGGCGGCCACAAAATAGCAGGGAGAGTGGTGTGAGCTTCAAGAACAGCCTAGGATTCAGGGACCCCTGGCAAATCATGATTAGACCCCCCCGAGGGGGTCCCGACCCCCAGGTTGAGAACCACTGCTGTATGCAGAAGCTTAGTCAGACTTCAGGCATCCATTGTTCAAAAGCCGCGCCTCCTCCTCGTGATGTTCCGTGGTAGACGGAACACTCAGTTTACCAGCAGAGCTTCAGTTCAGTGTTCCGCCTATCACAGATCTCCTCTAGTCCAATGTTAGTACAGCTATCTCCCTTGCTGTGCTATTGTGTTCTGGCATACGAACAGCTCCCCTGCCAGAACAATTCGCTAAGCGCTCTCAGTTATTGGCTGAGAGCGCTGACAGGGAACCGGTCGGCAGACCTTTTTGCGGTCATGAGTCGTTTTGCCTGCTTCTGTTGGATCGGCTGCCATACATACAAGGGCCAAATGTCAAATCGGTTTCTAATGATCTGGCCAATGCCTGCCAAAATGTGGCCCTTGTGTACTAGGCTTTATAGAGTGCCCCCACTCTGGATGAAGGGGCACCTTTGGACAGCAGCTTTGTCAATCTGGGGGAGGGAAGTGTTAGATGTACTAGCAGATTTAAATACAATAACAAATTGAAGACACACTTCAGCTAATACTTTTTGAACTGTTACAGCAAACAGTTTTCTCCTTCTGGGATAAATGTTTTACATAAATAAAAGCTGATAATTATAAGCACCCCTGCCAGTGTTAAATGGAAACAGACCTACTGGCTGGTTTACCACATGAAAACAGAAAAAAAGTAAGGCTGTGCAAATTAACTTTTAATTGATCGATTAATTATTAATCTTTTTGATCGATCAAAATCTTTTTGATCGAATAAAATTCTTTTGATTGGTTCTCACCTCTCCGCCGACTTCCGGGCCTTCAGGGAGTTCCCATCGGAGATCCGGTAACGCGACGGACACCGGCGGGGCTTGCTGTGTACATCTGAAGGGCTCCTTTGCTGTGCCTTCATATCTGCATGCCGGCGGGACCTTATTATCTGCCACACGCAAGGGCTGTTACACTTCCCTCTATCACTTCCCTCTATCACTTCCCTCTATCAACCTGGGATTCTACAACCATCCACTGGGAGTTGTGATAGTTCCCTTCACGGGACATCTACATGCCAACGGACTGATGTTGACCCCTCCTCATCTGGATTCAGCAGTGGCATTGTTGAACACATTTTTATACCAGTATCACACTTAGCTACATGTTTTTATGACTGCTTTTAATACTGTTTGGTATTACTCGCACCATTTTTACAGTTTATGTAGCTACATCGATTTTATCTCCAGTGCAATATTTATTTGGTTATCTATTTGAAGACTCTAAGGCCACGTACACACGATCAAATCTGTCTGCTGGAAACGGTCTGCCAGACCGTTTAAGTAGACAGATTCGATCGTGTGTACGGGCAAACAGACGGATTTGGCCAGCCGACAGATTTGAAAGCATGCTTTCAAATTTGTCGGCTGGGAACCCGTCCGTCCGACATGTCTGCTGGTTAGTATGCCAACCAGCAGACATATCTGCTCGCACACGCGTCGAATGGTTTTGACGCATGCGCGGAAGTGTTTTACTTCCTGGTGCGGTGACGTGGCGGCGTCAACCTCACTGCCACGTCAGCGCGCTGTCTGCCGGCGGGGATTTTGGTTTGATCGTGTGAACATGATCAAACGAATAGGTCCCAGCAGACAGATCTGTTTAAATCGGTCTGTCCGACCGATTTGAAGAGATAGATTTACTCGTGTGTACGGGGCCTAAAAGTTTTAATGCTATTCCCATCGAGCGCTTCCTTTGTGTGTTTTTTTTATCCCGCTATCTATTTTTCCAGGGGTTGGTAGCTGCACTGGGAATCAGCCTGCAAGGAGATCAGCTAAAAGTAGTTGGATCTGTATATGCTTTATAATTATTCGAAATTAGTCGATTAATCGATAAAAAAAAAAAAAGATTAATCGAACACAAAAATTTTGCTCAGTAACAGCCCTAAAAAAAAGAAAACAAATGCGGCCATCGTTTCGAAGAATTGGCAAGCTGTAATATGACTATCATATTATGTAATATCATATTACATATGATACATATTATAATATCATATTACATATGATACATATGATTACATATTATGTAATATCATATTAATATCATATTACAGCTTGCCAATTCTTCGAAACGATGGCCGCATTTGTTTTCTTTTTTTTTAGGGCTGTTACTGAGCAAAATTTTTGTGTTTGATTAATCTTTTTATTTTTTTTATCGATTAATCGACTAATTTCGAATAATTATAACGCACATACAGATCCAACTACTTTTAGCTGATCTCCTTGCAGGCTGATTCCCAGTGCAGCTACCAACCCCTGGAAAAATAGATAGCGGGATAAAAAAAACACACAAAGGAAGCGCTCGATGGGAATAGCATTAAAACTTTTAGGCCCCGTACACACGAGTAAATCTATCTGTTCAAATCGGTCGGACAGACCGATTTAAACAAATCTGTCTGCTGGGACCTATTCGTTTGATCGTGTACACACGATCAAACCAAAATCCCCGCCGGCAGACAGCTCGCTGACGTGTCGGTGAGGTTGACGCCGCCACGTCACCGCACCAGGAAGTAAAACACTTCCGCGCATGCGTCGAAACCATTCGACGCGTGTGCGAGCAGATATGTCTGCTGGTTGGCATACTAACCAGCAGACATGTCGGACGGACGGGTTCCCAGCCGACAAACTTGAAAGCATGCTTTCAAATCTGTCGGCTGGCCAAATCCGTCTGTTAGCCCGTACACACGATCGAATCTGTCTACTTAAACGGTCTGGCAGACCGTTTCCAGCAGACAGATTTGATCGTGTGTACGTGGCCTTATAATCTTCAAATAGGTAACCAAATAAATATTGCACTGGAGATAAAATCGATGTAGCTACATAAACTGTAAAAATGGTGCGAGTGTTTAATTTTGGGTTTAAAACCACTTTAAAAATAAAAATTGTTATGCACTCCTCAAAATAACCGTGAAGAGAGTGGTACTATAAATGCCTGCTTTTTGGCCCGTTTAGTAACGCGTCACCCTTTTGTGGAGCCCCAGACACAGGTTTGATTTTACACTTTCAGGTAAGTAGAAGAGCGCACCCACCACTGGCTGCTGCACTTCTTGCTAGCATCCCCTACATCACTCTTGTGTCCTACAGTGACTACAGATCAGTAAGAGGAACCACAGTGACAAGTGGAGGGGACCAGCTATTCAACCAACTAAAAACTCTGCTACAAAGAGAAAATTTTAGCATGCGGGCCATTGGAGAGGAATGTGTAATACTCGTTTCTTTATTGTGTAATGCCGCGTACACACGATCACTTTATGTGATGAAAAAAAATTACGTTTTTAAAAACGTCAATTTCATTGACTGTGTGTAGGGGAAAACGTTGTTTTATGTCTTGTAAAAAACGACAAAAAAAAATTGAAGCATGCTTCAATTTTATGTGTCGTTTTTCAAAAAGTCGTTTTTTGTTTCACAAAAAGTCACCGTGTGTAGCAAAAAACGTTGTTTTTCAACCCGCGCATGCCCAGAAGCTAGTTATGAAGCGAGCTTCAATGGAAAAGAGTGGTGAACGTAACCTCGCTTTTTGTGAAAAAACGATAGTGTGTATGCAAAATCGTCTTTGGAAAGTGAAGTTTCAAAAACGTAGTTTTTTACTTCACAGAAAACGTAGTTTTTTTTCCTAACATAAAGTGATCGTGTGTACGCGGCATAATGCTTTTTTATACAGTTGACCCCCTGACAGGATCACTTTAGAATACATAGCCAAGTATTATAAATAGTTAATATAGCTCCATCATTTCCCATGGCGCTGTACAAATTTAAAGATACAAGTTGTACACATAGGGCCAGATTCAGGTAGAGTTAGGCTGGAGTATCAGTGATACTCCAGCCTAACTCTCACTTTGAGCCGGCGTTTCTGTTTTCTGTAAGCAGAAAACAAGAAACGCCGGGTTGGAGTTCCTATACGAGCAACGTAATTGTATTTCGCCGTCGTATCGGAACTGCAATTTTAAAAATGGCGCTCGGGGCGTTCCCACTGATTAACCCCGAGAATATGTTAATCAGCGAGAATCGGCAATTCACGATCGTATTCGGGCCCGACGCAGTGAATTTCCGACGTTTCCGTAAGAGATACGCGGTGTAAAGAAAAAGCCCCCTAGTGGAGTATCCTATGTTAAGTATGGCCGTCGTCATCGCATCGAATTTAAAAATGTTCGCGTCGTTTGCGTAAAACGTCCGTGAATGGGGATTGACGTCATTGACGTTCACTGACAGAATTTGGAGCATGCGCACTGACAGTCGACGCATGCGCAGTACGTTCGCCGCGGGATCGCGCCTAGTTTAAATAATACACGCCCCCTACCCGCCCAATTTGAATTCCGCCGGCTCATTTTCGCTACGCCGCCGCAACTTTAGGAGCAAGTGCTTTGTCAATAACAGTACTTGCTCCTAAAGTTTAGGCGGAGTAACGTAAATGAGAAAAGTTACTCCAAAATAAAGATTCGCCCATCTACCTGAATCTGGCCCATAATACAAATTTATAATACATTTCCACTGACAATTACACAGTGTTGCGTAAGAGAATGACAAAACACATATAAACAGATGATTAGTCTAAAAGGTAAAAATTGAAGTTATTCTGTATTACGGATTTCCTGTAGAGAGAACAAGCTTAGTAGGATTGGATTTGATTACACACATATTCCTGTCCTTATCTTTGTTGGGCTAAATTTACCACTTTTTTTTAATCCAAGATAAATTCACAGGAAATATATTTTTTCACTAAGGGTAATCATCTCTCATTCACTGATATAACAAATCCCAGGTATGCTGGACATCATTTGTTTTGTTCCATATTCTTAGGTTGCTCCACCAACATCTTTGTTCTTATTTTTAGCTAAGGCATCTCTTGAAACAGGTGCAGCCAACTCAATCCTTGATAAACGTATAAGTGTTTGTCTCAGCTGGCTGGGAATGGATGCAATCAATTGCAAAAGGGGATGTAAGGGGGTGTAAGGGGGTACAGGCTCTACTGATATTAGCTGGGGTAAACAATGCACAGGACAGGGACACCCAGGAACAGTCCAATCAGGTTTGTCCTGCACATTTATTCAGCAAGGCAAAAAACAAAAAGGGTTTCCATGCAGGAGGGCTTTGTACATCAATTCCCTAGCATAAAACAAAACATCTGTCTATCTGACCCATTAACTAAACTCAGTTAGTTCCTAGCTAACAGGGTGCCCTCCCTAGTAGGTTCCCTAAAACAAACATGCAGCTCTTGTGCCTTTTTAGTGTTCGGTCAGCAGTCATCTTTTTCACCCAGCAGCAGGCTCCAACAGCTGAGAGAGTAAACGAGTTAGCCACATATACAGCGGGTAAAATAAGTATTGAACATTTCACAATTTTTCTAGGTAAATAATTTTCTAAAGGTGCTATTGACATACGGTAACAACCCAAGAAACCAAAAAAAAAAAAGAAAGTTCAGAAATGATGTTATGTATAATAAAATGTAATGACACAGGAGAAAAAAATATTGAACTTATGAAGAAAGGGAGGTGCAAAAAGGCATGGAAAGCCAAGACACCAGCTGAAATCTATCAGTAATTAGAAAGCCACCCCGCACATGGTAAGTGCAAATTAATATCAGCTGGTTCAGTCTCAACTGATGGCCTATAAAAAGGTGTCTCATTACCAAGGTGTCACACAAGAAACCTCTCATGATGGGTAAATGCAAAGATCATTCTCAAGACATTCACAACCTTATTGTTGAAAAACATACTGATGACATTAGTTACAGAAACATTTCTAAACTTCCGAATGTTCCAATGAGCACTGTTGGGGCCCATAATCCGGAAGTGGAAAAAACATCATTTCACTATAAACCGGACATGATCAGGTGCTGCTCACAAGATTTCTGATAGAGGAGTGAAAAGACTTATCAGAAGAGATGTCCAATAGCCAAGGACCACTTGTGGAGAGCTTCAGAAAGACCTGGAATTAGCAGGTACAATTGTTCCAAAGAAAACAATAAGTAATGCAATCAACTGCTGTGGCCTGTATGCACCCTTACCACACAAGACTCCATTGCTAAAAAAAAAGCATGTTGGGAGAATATAGTCTGGTCAGATGACACCAAAATGTAACTCTTTGGATGCCATAATACACACCATGTTGGGAGGTCAAATGGAACTGCACATCACCCCATAAACACCATACCAACAGTGAAGTTTGGAGGTGGGAGCATCATGGTGTGGGGCGGTTTTTCAGCAGACGGTACTGGAAAACTTCATATCATTGAAGGAAGGACAAATAGGAAAAATGTACCAAGACATTCTTGATAAAACATCTGCTGCCATATACCAGGATGATGAAGATGAAATAAAGGAGGATTTCAGCAAGACAATGATCCCAAACACAAAGCCAAGGAAACTCTTAACCACTTAAGGACCACCTCCTGCACATATACATCGGCAGGTACGTGCTGTGCTAGTACCCAGCCGTGGGCCGCAGCCGCGCACCCGCGGCGCGCTCCCGTGACCCGGTCCGAAGCTCCGGGACCATGGGACTCGCGGACCCGATCGCTGCTGGATCTGCGGTCGGTCCCCAGAGCTGAAGAACGGGGAGAGCCGTGTGTAAACACGGCTTCCCCGTTCTTCACTGTGGTGGCGTCATCGATCGTGTAATCCTTTTATAGGGATACACAATCGATGACATCACACCTACAGCCACACCCCCCTACAGTTGTAAACACACATTAGGTCACACATAACCCCTTCAGCGCCCCCTTGTGGTTAACTCCCAAACTGTACTGTCATTTTCACAGTAAACAATGCAATTTAAATGCATTTTTTGCTGTGAAAATGACAATGGTCGCAAAAATGTGTCAAAATTGTCCAAAGTGTCCGCCATATGTCGCAGTCACGAAAAAAAATTGCGGATCGCTGCCATTAGTAGTAAAAAAAAAAAAATTATAAAAATGCAATAAAACCATCCCCTATTTTGTAAACGCTATAAATTTAGCGCAAACCGACCGATAAAAGCTTATTGCGATTTTTTTGCCCAAAATAGGTAGAAGAATACGTATCGGCCTAAACTGAGGAAAACATTTTTTAAAAATATATTTTTGGGGGATATTTATTATAGCAAAAAATAAAAAATAAATGCATTTTTTTCAAAATTGTTGCTCTATTTTTGTTTATAGCGCAAAAAATAAAAACCGCAGAGGTGATAAAATACCACCAAAATAAAGCTCTATTTGTGGGAAAAAAAGGACGCCAATTTTGTTTGGGAGCCACGTCGCACGACCACGCAATTGTCTGTCAAAGCGACGCAGTGCTGAATCGCAAAACCTGGCTGGGTCCTTTAGCTGCCTAAAGGTCCGAGTCTTAATTGGTTAATTGGTTTCAAAGAAAGAAAATAAAGCTAGTAGAATGGCCCAACTAATCACCTGACTTGATTTCAATAGAAAATCTATGGAATGATCTAAAATCAAAGTTCATAGGAGAGGCCCACGGAATCTTCAAGATTTAAAGACTGTCTTGAAGCTGTCATTACCAGCAAAGGATTTTGTACCAAGTATTAAATACATTTCAGTTAAAGCGGTTGTTTACCCGCTATTGAAAAAAAAAAAAAAATTCCCACCTGCAAGGCAAAAGACATATTCAGCTAGTATGCACCGCATACTAGCTGATTATGAAATACTTACCTCGGAACGAGGTGAAGAACACTTACCTGGTCCACGCCGAGGGAGATGTCATCTTGCTCCGGCGTGTCTTCCGGGTATCGCCGCTCCAGCGCCGTGATTGGCTGGAGCGGCGAGGTCGACTTCAATTCGGCAAGGTCCGGCGGTTGCCGGTCCTTTCGCCGAGGATCCCCGCTGCGCATGGGCCGCTGCAATCAGCGGCGCATTGCGGGGGGAATATCTCCTAAACTGCACCGGTTTAGGAGATATTCTTTATCCTTACAGGTAAGCCTTATTATAGGCTTACCTGTAAGTGAAACTGGTAGTATAGTGTATACTACCACTTTAATACTTTTTTCCTGTGTCATTCCATTTTATTACACATAACTTATTTTTTTTTGGTTTATTTGCAAGTATTTATTGCATGGGTTGTTATTGACATGTGATGAAAATTTCATGTCAATAGCACCTTTAGAAATATATTTACCTCGAAAAATGGTTACGTGTACAATGCTTATTTTACCCGCTGTATATAAAGACCTGGTGACAACTGAGATCAATAATTAGGTATGTCTACAGGCAAAATGTGAACCTAGGAATGGAGGTTTCATCCATCCCAAAGCTCTAAAATGCCTTTAGGCTCCAGGATCCAGAACAGGATATAAGATTCTGAAAAAGGCATTAATCTGTATTTCAATGCTGTATCTCATTCTTAGTTGTTGTCATCTAACATACTGTAACTTTTGTCATCTATTACTTTAAAATAAAAAACATTATACGGAAAAAAAAAAAAAAGATTCTGAAAAAGCAAAAACACTGCTTGCATAAAAAACATATTCCATGATGTACTAATGAATACATTACAGGGTGTCTTTTACATCAATAAGTTTAATTTTAAATGAAACCAGTACTAAAGAAAATCAAGAGGCTAACCTCTCCTTCTAAAAATGGCAGTTGCCTGGCTATCATACTGATTCAGTGTTTGTATTATTGTCTGAGTAACTGACCTGTAACAAGTATGCACACAGGAGTTCTGACTTTGCTTTATGCATGCTGTTATAGGCAGTGTCTCAAAGTATGCATGCTGTTATAGGCAGTGTCTCAAAGTATTGAAGTCAGAGACAGCCAGGCAACTAGTATTTTTAGAAAGAGGTCTTTAAGGACAATAAATACCAATCAGATAGTCATACTCCTTTGGATTCACACAGGAAGGACACTTTTAAGGTTATTACCTGTTGATGTGTGGCATTCTCTACCTTGCCAATGTCCTCCCCTGCTGATGTGATATTATTTACTGGTGTCTTTCCTTTTTCTAGAATTAACTTTCTGAGCTCCAGGTTTTCATATCTTCAGGGAGGTCAACCAAAGAAGGAAAAAAGAAAAAGGCCACATTGTACAATTTATAAAGTTACATAGTTTAGTTAGGTTTAAAAAAAAAAGCACACATGTCCATCAGAGCCGGTTCACACAGGGGCGACATGGGATCTGACTTGACGTTGCCTCAAGTCGCGCAACATGTCAAATTACATTGAAGTGAATGAGAGCCGTCTTAACCACTTGCTTACTGGGCACATAAACCCCCTTCGTGCCCAGGCGAAATTCCATGACATGGCACCCAAACAAAATTGGCGTCCTTTTTTTCCCCACAAATAGAGCTTTCTTTTGGTGGTATTTGATCGCCTGTGCGGTTTTTATTTTTTGCATTATAAACAAAAAAAGAGCGACAATTAAAAAATATATATATATTTTTTACTTGTTGCTATAATAAATATCCCAATTTAAAAAAAAAAAAAAAAATTCTCAGTTAAGGCTGATACGTATTCTTCTACGTATTTTTGTAAAAAAAAAAAATCACAATAAGTGAGTGCTTTGCGCAAAAGTTATAGCACCTACAAAATAGGGGACAGAATTATGATTTATTTTTTATTTATTTTTTACTAGTAATGGCGGCGATCTGCGATTTTTATTTTGACTGCGATATTGCGGCGGACACATCGGACACTTTTGACACATTTTTGGCGCCATTCACATTTATACAGCGACCAGTGCTATAAATATGCACTAATTACTGTATAAATGTGACTGGCATTGAAGGGGTTAACACTAGGGGGTGAGGAAGGGGTTAAATGTATTGCCTGGGTGTGTTCTAACTGTGTGGGGGGAGGGGGGTGACTGGGGGAGGTGATCGATGCTGTCTCTCTATGTACAAGAGAAACAGCATCTGTCACCTCTCCCTGACAGGACGTGGAGCTCTGTGTTTACACACAGAGCTCCACGTCCCTGCTCTGTCACCGACGATTGCGTGTACCTGACGGACATCACGGCCGCCGGGTACACGCATCGAATCCTCGGTGATGCTTCGTTACTGTTTTTCCCCGCCGCGCGCCACCCTAGTAAATCACGTCCAAAGACGTGACCCCGGCGCCTCAGGTCCGCGCTGTTGAGGTATTCTGTCAATAGCGCGGACCCGAAGTGGTTAATGTACACTACTGAAGTCGCTCCGACTTCAGAAAAGGTTCCTGTACTACTTTAATCCGACTTCAAGGCGACTTGTATCCGTTGATTTCAATGGAAGTCGCCTCCAAGTCGGATCCCGTCTTAACTGAAGCAACTTTCCAGGAAGTAAAAATTGTTTTCTCGGCAAACCCCTCCCTCTCACAGAGCTGATTACTTTTTGATTGGCCACTGGCAAATTCCCCTGTCCTGGAGGTGACTTCAAGTCGCGCTGTGGTTCACGCTCAAGTCGCGCTGAGGTCGCCTCGCAAAGTCGCGCACAAAGTCGTGTTGCCCCTGTGTGAACCGGCTCTCAAGGTTAGCCAAACATAAATTAATAGAATAAAAACACCTTGCAGCATAACAACCCAAAACCTACTGATGATCCAGAGAAAGGCAAAAAAAAAAAAAAAAAAACACCTTAGGAGGTGTGATCCAATTAGCTCTTACAGGAGAAAAACATGGTTCAAGAATCACCAATCCGCTGATATAATTAATTTTGTATGTTTAAAAGCTAAACTCCAGAATTTCAACTCCTTTGTAAGGAGTTCTATGAACATGACTTGTTCTTCTTGACCTATACATACGCCTATACTTCTATGAAGCATGGGTCTTGGAAATAACTGGATGACATGGCTACACATGGTGCCTCTTACCTCAAAGCTTGCTCAACCTGGCTCCTTTTGTTCCAGTCAACCTCCAGTTTAGATCTTAAATCTTCATTCTCTTTCCTCAGCTGTTCACACAAGGTCTACAAGATGCAGAATGAAATCACACTTCATTACAGACTTGAAGACAACTTGAGCTACTGACTGAGCCAGACTTCCTCTAAGCCTAGCCATCAAGTCAAAAATCAGGCCCCATAGCAAAAGTAAAACAAAATCAGAAGAGGTTTTTTTTGGCTAATAAATAATAATAATTTGTGTTTTTTCATAGGCAGGACTTTAAACAGTAATATAACGTTCATTGCGACAATGGAGTACATTGTGTACAGATTTCATAGACATAAAACAGTACAACAATGGTACAACAGCCAACATCATGCCTTAAGCTCTAGGCCAAAAAAAAGAAAAAAGGAAGACACAAATGAATCCAGCTTTATATTTATTAATACATCATTCATTTTTTTTTTTTAAGTGCAAGTACCTACATTTTAGCTGGTTTTAGCCTTTTGCAATCCCTGTAAAGCTGAGCTTATAGTGTGATAGGGAGAAGCAGCAGAAGGAGCCAATCAGTCCTGACAAGGAGCATACTGATAGGAAGAGAAAGCATAATGACAGAAAGATGAGCTCGTGACCGTGCTGCTTCTCCTTCATTGTAAAGTCAAAGACTGGGGGCAGATCTATGATAGCCTGGGCTCAGAGAAAGTGGCTTAAATGATGCTAGCTGTTATTCGACCCAGAAGCCTAAACACATCTACTTGTGGAAAAAAAAGTAATGATAGGGACATAGCTGGATTTTTTTTTACCTTTTAGTGGGCTTATATTTTAGTGTGAATGAAGTTCAGATTTAAAACATAAAAATTAAAGTGGAGTTCCACCCTGTATTTCAAGTTTGTCCCCCGAAGTTGCTGATCTCATTGAGAATGTTTTTTTTTTTTCACTAAAAGCTTTACTTCCTCTGTATCTCGCCATGGTGAGGTATGTCATTTCCAGACACCCAATGGCTCTTAGGATATGCGTCATCAATCCCAAGAGTCAATGGGCAACCTGAAGTGTTCACGCTACGCAGGCGTGAGAGATTGGGTAGCCAGCTGCACCTGCACCATTTCCCATAAGAAACTTGGAGCGGGCTTTAGGACTAAGGATGGACGCTCACTGGATCCGGAGGGTACAATGAGTACGAATAAACAATTGGAAAAATAAATGCTGCATATGCCAATTTAGAGTTAAAAAAAAAGGCCGGAACTCCGCATTAAGTAAGGTTTGCTTAGAAAGATGATTGCAAGTCTCGTGTTATAATTGGCTCGCACAACCGCTTACAGGAAAATGAAGGGAAGACTACGAATACAGAGGTGGCAAGTACAAGGTCTTCCTGGCTCATTGCTTATTTTGGCAACTTCAACTGGGCTTTTAAGTATGACTGTACAAATGATTACTATTCATTTGCAACAAGGCATTATTATGCTTGAGTGTTTTCTTAATTTTCTACCTGTAATACCGATGTCCTCATCTCATTCTTGTTCACCTTGCTTGCCAGACGGTTAAACTCCAACACCATGCGGCTGATGTGACTGAGAAGCCGGTTATGGTCAGATTCTTCTGCGAACATGTTCAGTGAACTTTCCATACGCTGCAGGTGATGATGTAGGTTGTCGTCTTCATGGTGCACAGTCGGGCCAGGGTCCTGATACATGATATCAGCACAACAGCCAATCAGATCAAAGGGATTCAATGCATCGGTACATATTTCACTGTACACTCCATTTAACAGGCAGTACCCCCCCAAAAAAAAAGTGCAATTTCCCTCTCTAATGATAGACATATGGTCATATCAACAATTAGTGGAAATTGTTGGCCTTTTTCAAAAAAAATTAAAACAGGCACAAATTAGAACTTCTATGAAACAGTGCCTGTAGATCAATGTGATATTGTTGAAAAGCAAATTGTTCTTGTGTTCCTTTTCAATTATTTATTCAACAACAATATCAATAGATCCAAAGCTGTACTGTGGAAAAGGTACATTCACTTTTGGTGTCAAAAGCTGCAATTGTCCCCCTCAGCAGAAATTACTCCTTGTGGGCATTTTCTATATCTGTCCTAAAGTTTAAAGGCCAGTAAACTGGCCCTTTGTTTTGAAAGTTTGGAGAATCCTCATTTAGATCATGAAACTAAATACAATAAATACATTATGTCACTTTTATGTGTTATTTGTTCAAGTATATTACTTTTATCTGTAGCCAATATCTCAATCATAATCCACCATTTTCCAGTTCAAATCATTTCAATGTGCACTATATTGACAAAACTATTGGGACACCTGCCTTTACACGCGCATGAACTTTAATGACAACCCAGTAGTCTGCAGGGTTCAATACGGAGTTGGCCCACCCTTTGTAGCTATAACAGCTTCAATGTCTCTGAGAAGGTTGTCCACAAGATTTAGAAGTGTGTCTATGGGAATGTTGTTGGACAAAAAGGCCTGTTTCGCAGTCTCCGCTGATCCAAAAGGTGTTCTATCGGGTTGAGGCAGACCAATCAAGTTCCTCTACCCCAAACTTGCCCATCTATGGCCGCGTACACACGAGCAGACAGATTTGTTCAAATCGGTCGGGCCGACCGATTTGAACAAATCTGTCTGCTGGGGATGTATTGGTTTGATCGTGTACACACGATCAAACCAAAATCCCCGCCGCCAGACGGCGCGGTGACGTGGCGGTGACGTTGACGCCGCCACGTCACCGCACCAGGAAGTAAAACACTTCCGCGCATGCGTCGAAACCATTCGGCGCGTGTGCGAGAAGACATGTCTGCTGGTTAGCGTACTAACCAGCAGACATGTCGGGCGGACGGGTTCCCAGCCGACAGATTTCAAAGCATGCTTTGAAATCTGTCGGGTGGCCAAATCCGTCGGCTCACCCGTACACACGGTCTAATCTGTCTGCTGGGACGGTCGGGCCGACCGTTTCCAGCAGATAGATTTGATCGTGTGTACGCGGCCCAAGTCTTTATAGATCTTACTTTGTGCACTGGTGCGTAGTCATGTTGAAACAGGAAGGGGCCATCCCCAAACTGTTCCCATAAAGTTAGGAGCATTAAATTGTCCAAAATGTCTTGGTATGCTGACACCTTAAGAGTTTCCTTCACTGGAACTAAGGGGCCAAGCCCAACCCCTGAAAAACAACCCCACACCATAATCCCCCCTCCACCAAATAATTTGGATCAGTGCACAAAGCAAGGTCCATGAAGACATGGATGAGTGAGTTTGGGGTGGAGGAACTTGACTGGCCTGACCTCAACCCACTGAAAAAATGGTCAAACATTCCCATAGATACATGCCTAAACCCTGTGAACAGCTTTCCCAGAAGAGTTAAAGCTGTTATAGCTGCAAAGGGTGGGCCAACTCAAAATTGAACCCTACGGACTAAGACTGGGATGCTATTAAAGTTCATGTGTGTAAAGGCAGGAATCCCAATACTTTTGGGTATATAGTGTATATTAATTACGCAGACAATTTTTATGTAGGGCATACTCTATATATTGTGTCCCTTTCTAAATCCACAGCTGAGAAGTACATGGGGCCTCTATGTACCCCGCTAAAAAAAGTTATCTTTCACTCTTAATCTTCCCTTATGAACAAGACAAACCAGGACGCTAGCCAAGAGAGAGCACTTCAGTAAGTAAGAGGAACAATATTTAATTTCATAATAAATAAGTCATATATTTTCATTGTAAAGTCATGCAAAAACCCAACGCTTCCCATCACTGCTGTAACTCGAAACTGCAATGATCATGTTAAAAAAACAAAACAACTGGCTGAATTTTAGGAATATTTGCAATGTAAAAAACACCAATTTTATTTAAACACTAATTTCCCATACAATATGTAAAAATCTACAACTATTTCCTAATTTGAAAACCCAGTTCTGGCCTCTCTTCCCCTGAATAATTGTTTGGAACAACCTAATACATATTCCAGGCTTTGAGAAGATTTTTCATCTTAGTCTGTTCAATGTGTTTCCCGCCTTAGGCTTTCTCGGTTATATGCCTGTTTCTTACTTTTGTCAACTATGACTGTATGTATGTTATAATTGTAATACAGTATACAGTTTTCTGCACCAAAAGAATAATAAAAAAAAAAGTTCTGGACCTGCGCAAGAAGCGCTGGGATCGCATGTCTGCATCTTATCAGTCATCAGACTACTGCAGCAATTATATTTACATTTTTTTCATATTGAATAATATAGTAATAATAATTGGGAATTACAATTTTACACTCAACCTTCACAAACATAGGAATTTAAAAGTTGTGGGTAGAAGTCTTTTTTTTTTTTGTTTTTGTTTAAAAAAGGCCAGAGATCAGATTTTCTTGTACATTTTCCATAAAAAAAAATAGAAACAATAAGCTCCAAGAAGTTCTCAGAAACGTTAAAAACAAGTCTGAATGTGAGAAACTAGGAATTTCATCTCCCCCTTGTGGGAAATATGGGAAGTACATACAGGTTATGTTTTAGCTTCAGATGGTATCATTTGTTTTGCTGCAGTATAATCAGGGCTTTTTTTCAGGGGGAACTCAGTTCCACCACCTCTGGCTCAGACCCTTTGGTGCGTGCTCTATACAATTACTTTGTTTGGTTTCTGTGTTTACAAGTGACAGCTCTGCGTTCTGTGTGTAGCCACCTGAACTCTGCACTCTGTATGTAATGCAATCCTGGTATGTAATGCCCCTTTAAGACCCTTCTACTGTTTTTGAAATCTGAACGTGGCCGTGGTTGAGTTCCTGCACCTATTTTCTGAGAAAAAAAAGCTCTGAGTATAATGATCAGGGCTTTTTTTCTCAGAGAAAAGGTGGTGGAACTCACCCCTCCCTCCCCTGATCACGCCCCTACCCACCCCGTAGGACCGCTCCTTTAGAGAACAGGGATGCCCAGCAGAAAGAGACTGCCCAGCAGAAAGAGACTGCCCAGCAAAGAGACTGCCCAGCAAAGAGACTGCCCAGCAAAGAGACTGCCCAACCCAGTCAGGAGACCACCCAGCCCACACACCACCCAGCCAAGTACACCACAGCACAACCCCATTCAGCATCCTTTTTTTTACACCACAAAGACCTGGGGCTAGTGAGGAGGAGGAAGACCGCCTGACAGGCTACTGCAACATACCACTATCCACGATCCATCATCCGACACACGGCGTCAACTCGATATCCTGCACAGCACTGGGGGGTGGGGCAAAGCCGGGGAGTACAGATCACTCCGCCTTCCGCTCTCTCATTAGATCCCTCGGTGCAGTGTGCAGCAGACGGCATAGGAGGTAGAGGAGGAGACGGGCGGATACAGCGGTTTTGCTTGATCCCTCCGCGGGAGGCAGGTCGCAGGCTATACAGTTAGGATTAGGAGGAATGCATGGCATAGGTGGTGGAACGGCGTCCCGGTGCGTTTCGCCAGAAAAAAGCATTGCTAATGATGTTACATGATGACGGTGATGTTCACTGACCTAAAATGCATTCTAAATGTACAGGGCATGGCAAACATTTTTTAAAACCCCATGGGGCTGTTGCATTAAAAAAAGAAAAGTAGTCTGACAACTATGCCAACCCTCTGGTTTCAGTACTGTCTGAGCCACTGACTTGTTTTTGTAGCTGCTGACATTTAACTTAAGGAAACCTGGCTGAAGCTCCTCTTTTAAGTCCTGATCTGCATATTTCGTCTAGTTAGTGACTCAAACTACTGAAGATAGAGAGTGAGCATGATAGCCAAATAACTAGCAATGGTAAGCACCATGTTTTTCTCAGGAAAGGTTTTCTTAAAAAGAAAGAAATATAGGATACAGTGCCTTGAAAAAGTATTTATACCCCTTGAAATTATCCACATTTTGTCATGATACAACCAAAAACATAAATGTACTTTATTGGGATTTTATGTGATAGAGTTAGACCAACACAAAGTGTGGTGTGCATTTTTATTCAGCCCCCTTTACTCTGATACCCCTAACTAAAATCTAGTGGAACCAATTGCCTTCAGAAGTCACCTAATTAGTAAATAGAGTCCACCTGTGTGTAATTTAATCTCAGTATAAATACAGCTGTTCTGATGGATTCCCCCCTTGTCCGGCCTTGGGGTCTGTTGCCCCTTCCTCTCTCTGCCTGGGGGAGGGGCGGCTGATTCTGCCGACTGTTGAGTTCCTTTTTACGGCAAGGCCTTTTAGGTACATGAGGATTTATCACAGGGGCGATGGTTGTTTATCCTAGTGTACTCAAAGGGAGGGCTCTAGTTGGGACTGCGCCTGGTAGTTATCGGTTGAGGTATGTCAGGGCGAAAGAGCCATGAACTTGTACCTTGTTTGTTTATTTTATTTTTATTGTATTTTTATTGTTTGTAAACGCTGGGAATGCTTATTTCTGACTGATATTGTTTCTATGTGAACCTGATTGTCGACTACTGCATATTTTGTAATGCTTTTTTGTTAATAAAAACATCTTTCTGTAAAAGAAAAAAAAAAAATACAGCTGTTCTGCAAAGCCCTCATAGGTTTGTTAGAGAACCTTAGTTAACAGCATCATGAAGACCAAGAAACACACCTGACAGGTAAGGAATAAAGTTGTGGAGAACATTAAAGCAGAATTAGGGTATAAAAAAATATCCCAAGATAATCCCTCCAACGATCTGCGCATGTGCAGTATGCAACGCCACTCACAGCTTGCCACTCCCTGCCATCAGCAGAGGGGAGCAGGTGAGCCTGTGTTCCTATTGGTGATTGGGTGAAGAGGTTCTATTGGTTGGGTGGGTGGGTGGGAATGCAGGCGGCAGGGAAGTGTTGACCCTGGTTACCAGTCGGGTGATGCTGTAATCCTCGGTGTTCGGTATTCTGTCGATTTAATACTGTGATCATGGAAAAATAGTTAAGACGATCTGCTAATGCGCAGTGTGGCGTCACGCCAGCTCATCGGCAGATCAGCTGGAGTGATATTACGTACTCACGCTGTAATCCTCGATGTCTGGTGTTCTGTCGATTAATGCTGCGATTATCAGATAATGGCTCAGTCAGATGATCTACACATGCACAGTGTTGGCGCATTGCTCATGCGCAGATCATCAGAAGCATTATCCAACAATCTGCACTATTCAACAGCACATTGGCCTTAGCCTCATCCATCACAGTTGTAGACAGCTTTCATCAGCCAAATGCACCCAAGGCACTCATGAGCTAATGTTAATGACTGCAGATAAGTGGAGGCAGCACCAAGCTACAATATTTAGGTCATCAGCAGATCAGACGGTGAAAAAGTATAAGGCCTGGATACAGAGTCACAAGACCCTATTTAGTGAGGACGATCCATTGGTTTCTTGGGTTGGCCAGCTTCTGTCTAACCAGTATGCTGGAAAACCAGCAGCCGACCAACTCGATCAGCCAATGGCAGAGAGCACAGGTTGGAGTGCTCTGGCAGGGGGGCCATCCCCTGTCAGAACACAACAGCTCAGCGGGGGAGATTGCTGCACTAACTTTGCATAGTTAGTACAGCGGCTCTGACCAGAGCTGACAGTTTTTTTTGTCCAGCCCAACCAAAAAACTCATAGTGTGTACCTGGATTTAGGCACAAAAAAAAAACAATGTTGAGGTGTAAATGGTCACTTAGTGATTAATTACTAACTAGTGACTTTAGCAGCATCTTCTCACTACTATAGCCTATTGGTGTGCTAAAATCCTAAAGCATCCTGTTTCAGATGTCCTGGTTATCAAATTTGGAAATCTATATGTATGTAGCTTTGCTGATGAGAAATTAATAGAGTCTGATTGGTATGATGCTTCATTGATGAGAGCCTAGAACAGGAGGAATTGGAAATACAGCCCTGTTTACTGAAAGGCTTGTTCCTCGATGACCAGGCTGATTTCTAGTATCCAGTCACAGGGTTAAACCAGTCTGCAGGCAAGATGAGAAAGCCCCTAGCTGATTCACATAGCATACGATCCCTGCTACTCTGTTAATATAGGTGTTACACAATGAGTCAGTGTCAGAGAACAATGCTGATCCCACTAAGAAAACTACAAGATTGCACAATGGGGAAGTGTGGCCAGGCTGACTAACCTAGTCTGTATATAAGAGGCCAACAAAAGGAAACACAGACCACCAGGGAACATTGTGTACAAGAGATAACATGCTGCAAACTAGGAAACCCAAGAAGAGAAAGTTTAACAGAAATGTGAGCACTTAAAGAACATCCTGTAACCTTTTTTAGAATAATAACGGTGTATGCAAGCATACAGATGACGCATTGCTTCAAAGTAGATGTGAACCCTAAACTGAACAACATTAAAGTGGTTGTAAACCTCAGACATGAAATAGGATCAATGCCTATCCCTCTAAACTGTGTATGTGTCTCTATTAAGAGCACCGAGTGTCATTTCTGTCCACTGCTTTGTTCCTCTATCAGCATGTATCACCTCTGACAAGTTTTCCTGACACCAAGAGAAAAAAAAGGTGACAGGAGAGGAGGGAGCTCCAGCTAATTGACAGCCTCAGCTCCGTTCCTGTGTGCTGTGTGTGGAGAGGGGTGTGTCTCTTTCCTCCAATCAGCTCTCAAACCTCTCCTCAGTCAGCTCTGCAGAGTGTAACTTCAGCTCTGCACCCCCTTTTTTCTGACAGTAAGGTTAGTTTTAATAAAACTGGACCTTGAACAGATGTAGAGAAGACTGCAAACAAACAGGTACGATAAGGTGACCAGATTTTTAAAATGAAATCCGGGGACATATTTTTTCTTCTGGTAATGGCAACGATCAGTGACTCTCTGCCCGTCGCCGTCCGCCTCACAGCCTCCCAATTCTTACTCTTCGGGCCTCGGCTACTACTGGATGGGGAGCGGAGGAAGATCACTCCGCCAGGGAAGGCAAGGAGATAGGCAGGTGGCTGGCCAGGATTTTAACCAAGGCAGAAGAACATGCGAGCGAAACTGAAGAAATATTCCCTTCGCTCCGGACCAGCACATAATCATCAGAAAGGGGCACAGATAATGGGAAAAACACAACCCCCCTATGCTAGTAGGCACGGCGGAGCTGGGGTCTGTAATTCTATTTTTTATTTTATTTTAATTAGGGTTGTCCCGATACCGATACCAGTATCGGTATCCGGACTGATACCGAGTATTTGCGGGAGTACTTGTACTCCTGCAAATCCCCCCGATACCAAAATAGAATACTTTTTCCGCCCTCCCACCCCGCCGCTGCCGCCGAACGCTGCTGCCGCATCGAAAGCTGCCGCCGCATGGGTTAAACATCGTGCGGGAACATCACAGCTTTCATTTGAATAGCTGTAGTGTTCCCGCCCGTATAGACACTCCCCCTTGCTCAGGATTGGATGGGTGATCTGTCCAATCCCGAGCAAGGGGGAGTGTCTATACGGGCGGGAACACTACAGCTATTCAAATGAATGCTGTGATGTTTCCCGGGTGGTGGCTAGGTAGAGGGGGCATGGCTGCATATGTGGGGGGGGACATGGCTGCATTTGTGGGGGACATGGCTGCATTTGTGGGGGACATGGCTGCATTTGTGGGGGACATGGCTGCATTTGTGGGGGACATGGCTGCATTTGTGGGGGACATGGCTGCATTTGTGTGGGGACATGGCTGCATTTGTGTGGGGACATGGCTGCATTTGTGTGGGGACATGGCTGCATTTGTGGGGGACATGGCTGCATTTGTGTGGGGACATGGCTGCATTTGTGTGGGGACATGGCTGCATTTGTGGGGGACATTTAAAAAAGGTATCGGTATTTGGTATCGGCGACTACTTGAAAAAAAAGTATCGGTACTTGTACTCGGTCCTAAAAGTGGTATCGAGACAACCCTAATTTTAATTCTGCACTGATTGTCTTTGAAATCACCCCTGCCCCCTATTAAATCCAATCTGGGGACAAAACCAGAGACAGACTTGGTCCGGGGACAGTGTCCTCAATCAGGGGATGTCTGGTCACCCTAAGGTACAACTTATGTTTAAAGTCTTATTTCATCTCTGTGTGTCACCCGAGTCCAGTCATTTTATTGGGTATATGGAATGGTTTACCTGGCTATACACAGAACAACATTCATCAGGACTGCATGAAATTCAAACCATGGGTGGCCTTTTTGGCACCATCCCATCTGACATCCTTCGATCTTAAAATTGAAAGAGCAAGTCAGAAAATCGTCACTTAAACTGTGTCTGCACCCAATTAAAACCAGCCACTGTCTAGTTATTACAGTCCAGAGTTTGGCTGTCAGAATATAATAACCAGCAGGGAAGATAGATTTTTACAGTTTATGCCCAGCTTAAGTCTGCTTAATAGCTTAAAGTAAAACCTGTGTGCCCCACATGCAATGTTCAAAGGGAAACTGCATTTAAAAAAAATCTAAAAATGGAAAAAAAAAAAAAAAAACACACTTTCATCATTTGAAAGTTACAATGAGCATAGCAAAAGATGAAAAAAAGGAAATCCAGATAAAAAAATTCAAAACAAAACTACAGATCACAAAAGAGAGTAAAAATGTTTGAAGCATAATAATAGTAAAAAAGATCAGGTATGAGCATGTAGGCCCCTTGCTCATTGTTGTGTGACTGGGGACAAAGTAAAGACAAATCTATTAAATACTTTCGTCAGCTCTGTTTATACAAAGGAAAATGATGGAGGCCATGTCCATAATCAGAATAAATATAAAGGGTAACAAACTGCACTGATCAATATGAGTTGCAATTAAATTAAATGGATGAACCAGTCCAAAGCAGCAATTAATGTGAGATATGGCACAGATAAAAATGAAAAAAAAGAGAAAATTTCGCAATTTTCTCTTTTGCATAATCAGAATATTATTGCCACACCCTCAAAATGTATATGGTCCAATATACAGTAAAGAGGAATAAAGCATCTGGATCAGATGGCATACACCCATGTGTCCTCAAAGAGTTGAGTTCTGTTATTTCAAAGCCATTGTTTCTAGTTTTTAGAGACTCTTTAATGATTGGTGTGGTACCAATGAACGTGCACCAGATCATTGTAGTGCCTATATTTAAAAAGGTATCAAAGTCTTTACCAAGTAAATACAGACCTGCAAGTCTAACATTTAAAGTAGGGACGATGCTAAAGAGTTTGATAAAGGACCACATACAGTAGGTGTCGCTGATTTTGTGTTTCCAGCACAATGTGATCGTACTGGAAACCGGGGATACGAGGCTGTGCTTCTCACGCTCGCCCCCCCACGAGATGCTGCGCATCCATAGGAATCCATTGGGGGCGGCGAGCGGGAGAAGCGACATAGCTTGGCGCTCGCTCCTGGCGATGGGGATCGCGGGTGTCAATCTCACCGCTAGCAGAGGCGAGATTGACACAAGCAAGTCAGCAGAGCAAAGTATTCATAAAAGATCAAAGTTGTCAAAAAATGTACTTTGCAAAAGCATTGACACAGTTCCCCAGACAGCTAATGTGCAACTTAAGTTGCCAGTCAGTACCCAGCAGCAGTGATGCCAGTCAGTACCCAGCAGCGGTGATGCCAGTCAGTACCCAGCAGCGGTGATGCCAGTCAGTACCCAGCAGCGGTGATGCCAGTCAGTACCCAGCAGCGGTGATGCCAGTCAGTACCCAGCAGCAGTGATGCCAGTCAGTACCCAGCAGCGGTGATGCCAGTCAGTACCCAGCAGCGGTGATGCCAGTCAGTACCCAGCAGCGGTGATGCCAGTCAGTACCCAGCAGCGGTGATGCCAGTCAGTACCCAGCAGCGGTGATGCCAGTCAGTACCCAGCAGCAGTGATGCCAGTCAGTACCCAGCAGCGGTGATGCCAGTCAGTACCCAGCAGCAGTGATGCCAGTCAGTACCCAGCAGCAGTGATGCCAGTCAGTACCCAGCAGTAAAGCCAATCAGTGCCCAGCAGTGATGCCAGTCAGTTTTGCCTTTCAGTGCTCATCAGTGCCGCCTATCCATGCCCATTAGTGCCACCTCTCAGTGCCCTTCAGTGCTACCCCATCAGTGCAGCCCATCAGTGCAGCCCATCAGTGCAGCCCATCAGTGAAGGAGAACAATTACTTACAGCATTTTATAACAGAAACAAAGAAAATCTTTTTTTTTTTCAAAATAAATATCTGAAAAAGTGTGGCGGGCATTTGTATTCACCCCCCTTTACTTTGATACCCCTAACTAAAATCTAGTTAGAGGAATATTTTTTCAAGGCACTGTAATATGACATAAAAAATTGCATAACCAGTATTCAAGCAAGACAAACATGCTAATGCTGCATTTCAGGAAAGGGATGATCTGGAATTTCTGCTTTGTGAAACAACCGAAAACACAACGCTGGGATTAATAATATTGCACAACATCTAGGCTGCTCGTCATTAATGAGAAGGTAAACATTATCCTATGTGGGTCTGCCCATTCCGCTCCTTTTTTTTTCTTGGAAAATAATTAGCTCCACACAAACGGATTTGCAGGAAGTATTACTGCCAATCTAACCCAATTAAAATTAAAGGGAGATTAAATAGGGAGATTTCACTGACTAGATTTATCTCTCGGAAACAGATTCCCATATCTATGATTCCCCATGCATTCCACCATGCATTCCACATTAGAACATCTCTGTTCTAATGTGCAACCAGCGCACTGCAAGCAACGTGGATAGAGAAACATCCAGTGCTGGTTATTGTATTCAGGCAGCCACAGCACCCCCTACTGTCCAATCACCTGAACAGTAACTGCGTCTCAGGATTTTTCTACAATGCTCAATTGATTATTGGTTCGGTTCACACAACAAATTTGCCATCCCAGATGTGCTTCTTGCATGTGCATTTGTGATGTGTTCTGTGTATTTTGTGCGTGTACTCGAGAGAGGAGCCGGACTGCAGGAGTTTGGGAGTAGGCAGACCTCCCCCAGAGGCAATCTGCCATCTTTCTCCATGCCCCCGGGTGGCAATGGCAATGGCGGGTGTGAGGGGGTCCTCCCACACAGCCCGCCCTACCTGCTCCACTTTGAAGCCCAACGGGGCAGAGGGACTCCCCTATGAGGGAGTGAGAGGATCTAGCCCACTCAGCCAGCCCTGTTAGTCCTTCGCCTTTTTTATTTTATTTTAGAGACCGCGTGGCCAAAGTGCGTGCATGTTAACCCAATTTCGAGTGTGTGTAAGTGTGGTGGTTTTTGTGGGAGGGGGGTGGGCGTACTAAGCGCAGGCTTACCTTGCATAGCACACCTACCAGGAGCCGGGCTGAGACCACCAAACTCAATTCTAATGCAGCCGAGACCGGGATCCGAACCCTTGGCTGCAGAGGTGAACGGCTTGTCAGCGCAGTGCCAATCGCGTTGAGCCACCGCAGCTCCTAAAAATTGACTCTTGTTAAACCTGGCAGGAGTTATCTGCTTTCCACCTGTAATCTGTAAACTAAAGCTGTCTCTACATCATTAGTGCTCAACCTGTGGCCCTCCAGCTGTTGCAGAACTACAAGTCCCATCATGCCTCTGCCTTTGGGAGTCATACCTGTAACTGTCAGCCATGCAATGCCTCATGGGACTTGTAGTTCTGCAACAGCTGGAGGGTCACGGTTGAGCACCCATGCTTTACATACATGGTTCTTTTTTTTTTTCGTTCAGCCGCCGGGAAATTGTATTCTGAAAGCAGGACTGGACACTTTCATAATACACTAATCAGAGGCTGCAGACACAAGTTTTCCAGCATGTACATTTGACAGAAGTTGATCTAATGATTGACTTCTACTGAATGGGGATGACCACAACAGATACAATTTTGGCCAGTCCCTGCTGAACCGGTTGATCTGTTTATTTCTCAGAAAAATTCTCTTTGCTGATGGAATGTAAATCTATGATCCACTGGGAAAGAAGTTCTAAGACTACGCCGATTAGAGGTAAGCCATATGTCAAGAGGTTGTTTATCTACAAAAGAGCCAATATCTGAGGAATTCTCAGCAGAATAGGCGACTATAAACCTTAACCCAGCACAAAAGCGTATTCATCAGGACAGAAGCAGCATTAAAAATCTTACTGAGGATACAAGCCTTCTCCACCCAACAAAGAAAAAACAGATTTGACTGGATTCTGACTTTAAAGTTGTCAAAGTAGGAGTGCTGTCCCCAGGACAAGGTGGTCCACTGGCAGTTTATTTTATAACACATCTATCCACTCACCGATAATCTGACTTGAAGGGGCTTTTTTCTTTCTTTATGGTCCAGGACTTCAAATTCAGAAGATGATCCCTATGGAAGAGAAACACTGATTTAGAACAGGAAATTACAGCTCAGACTATGCTGTTTTTATTAATATTATCATGATATTTTCTAGGGTGAAATGCTTATTTGTGAGTTTGTTTTACACATACTCTGTTGGATGAAGTTGCTCAGGGTCACCTGCTTGACCATTCACATGCAGGAAGAATGGAAACACTGCAATAGGACTCAAATACAGCAAAGAAAATGTATACAAAGCAGTATCATATATCCTGTGAATCTTAAAGTGATACTAAAAAGCACACACTGTTTAATTTACACTGTCCCTTCTATTTATGTATGTGGATGATGACACTATAATTATATTATATATATATATATATATATATATATATATATATATATATATATATATATATATATATATATATATATATTATATATATATATAAAATAAAAAAAAACAACTACGTTTTTCCTAATCAATATACAGCTGTCACATGACCCAGCACTCTCCCAGCCTGTCTGCAGGGAAACATAAGCAGGAGGAGCTTCTAGTCCTCTGCTGCTGGTCACATGTAAAATAAATAGACATTGGAATACAGAGTAAAATTTAAAAAACGATTTTAAATTGGTATATACGGTATATATACATACCTCCCAACATTTCAACTTCAGAATGAGGGACAAATGAGCATACCTCCCAACAAAGTTGTTGAGTGGGGGGTGGGGGTGCCGTGGATCGGAGTTGTTGAGCGGGGGGTTCCGCAGAACAAAGTTGTTGAGCGGGGAGGTTAACCGCGAATCGCGGGGTTTACCGCAGATCGTGGGATTTACCGCAACTCGCGGGACAATCGGGAGATATGTGTTTATATATATATATATATATATATATATATATATATATATATATATAGATAGATAGATAGATAGATAGATAGAGATAGAGAGAGAGAGAGAGAGATTATATATATTATCGGTCTCTCTCTATAGAGAGAGAGAGAGAGAGAGAGAGAGAGACCGATAATATATATAATCTCTCTCTCTCTCTCTCTCTCTCTCTCTCTCTCTCTATATATATATATACACATATACATACACACACACATACACTATGTATATGATAGAGATTTATATATATATATAGAATTATTATTATTTTTATTTTTTAATGAAAGCTTTATCATTTTGTGCAAATAACATGGTATGGGTGGATTTATGTCAGTCACAGGCTGTGTTACACCCCTCCAGCCTGTGTCTTAAAATTAGGGCATATGAAGCCTCCATCAATCTGCATGTAATTTCCTGCCACCATTGTGTTTATGTTGTTAAAGAACATAGAGGAGGAGAGAGGGAGTGGGCTGTCATTTACCACTGTGTATACACCCAAATGTGTGACTCTATAGTCACATGGGCTGCTCAGATGTGATAGGGAGGAAATGCTCAGCATAGAAATTCACTGAAAACTGAGCATGTGCAGAGCTGTCAACACAGCTGCAAAATCCCTAGCTGAATTGGGGAAATGTACAGAAGGGGGAGATAGAGAGCAGCAGGATCAACCAGGTTTTTTGCAGAATACAGAACACTAATCTTATAGTGACTGAGTGAATATAAACAGCATGTAATAAAGAATTTCTTGATAGTTTTTTTATGATATGGGTTTGGTGAAACTTTAATTATTAGGTGCATCAAAAGAAGTAAATGAAATCTAAAAGGTAAACTAACCTAAAGTAAATGTGCAGGTCATTTAGTAATCACATTTTTTAATTATTATAGATTTAATAAAACATCCACAGGCCTAAATTCTCCTCCAGGTGATTTTTTCTTCAAAATAGCCATACAGACAGGTACCGATCTTTCTACAAATGGGCCCTGCAGCCTTTTACATAGGGGAGGGAAGAATACATCACATGGCGTCTCCAACAATTGGCTCTGCGCGTGTTTTCGCCTATACACGAAAGTGCTGTGCATTTTGTGACAGCTCCAACAGAGCAACCAGCCGGTGGGGCAGTGCGGAAATGATGACTATAAATGGGTCAGAGAGTAGATCTTAACATTTAAAGAGCAACTCCACTTGTGTTAAGAAAAAAAAAACATTCCCCTCTTGGTGATCTATGTATATTCCAAGGATTTTAACAAACTTTATTGCAGACTCCGACCTTTTGTTATTTTGAAGAAATAGCTTCTTGTCTTTGTCCCTGGGCTGAGTGACTCTAAGGGCCCTTTCACACTAGCGGAAGAACGGTCCGCTAATTACAAGTCTGTTAACGGACTTGTAATGCTTCCCTATGGGAGCGGATCCGTTAGCGGATGATGCATCCGCTAACATCCACTCGATCCGCATCCGTTTTTGCGGACGGAAGAATGTCGTATTTTTCTTCCGTCCGGCCAAACGGATCGGATGCAAACGGACAGACGGTCCGTTTCCATCCGACTCCCCATAGGGGAGAGCGGAGGAGAGACGGGGCGGTCCCTGCACATTGTGCGGGGACCGCCCTGTCCGCCCGACAGCTCAGCGGAGACCCTAACGGATCCGCTCCCATAGGGAAGCATTACAAGTCCGTTAACGGACTTGTAATTAGCGGACCGTTCGTCCGCTAGTGTGAAAGGACCCTAATGGGAGTGGTTTTAGAATGATCAATTAGCTGCTGCACCTGCGGGGCTCTAATGGGAAAAATTGCAGAGTCTGCATCCCTTTAGACTTGATTTCCTATTGGGGAGTATCTCACTAAAAATGAAATTTTTGTTGCAGGCGATACCAATAATCTGACTTGTATCTTAGTGCAGACTTATGGGAAAATAAGTTAGCCAATCACACAAGCAGGAAATTACATTTCTGACATATAGTCCATACACCGTGTACATAACACCTCCAGGTTGCATTGCATTTTATAGAAAATGACAGCACTGCAGATTGAAAGGGAAAGGTCATTTTTAATAACATTCAAATACAATAGGACTTGAGTTGCAATTATATCGGCTTTATTCCTTTTTGTTTATTTGCCATTTTTTTCCCCCACAAAAGTGGAGTTACTGTACCCTTTAAAGACATTTGGAACATTCTAGGCTACTCACACTTGTTGGGGATTTCTGGTTATTTTTAAGAGTAGTATTTGATTCCGTACTGATTTTCTCCATCTGTACATGCAGAAAGTCATCCACATGCTCTTTTTCTGAAACGGATTACAAAGAATTAATGGATCAGTCCATTCACAGCTGATATTTCCTATTATATTTGTATTATATTTCAGATATGATGGACAAACCTACATTGTCATCATGTGCGGGTTTTTTCGCTGTACAGTTATACCTACATTGTATTCAAAAATAAGGTTTGGTTCTCATGGCATCTTGGATGTTCAAACTATCCATGATTGGCAGAAACATTGGGAAATGTATCTTCTGATGTGATTTGCTACATATTTTGTGCGGTACTTATGTATTTTATACAGAACTTTATATTTTTGGGTGTGTGCGGCATTGTCAGTTTGTTTCGGCATTCTTCGATCACACTGAGCTTCACCAATGAGATCTCATGAGCAGACATTTTTTTTTTTTTTGATTAGCCAATAGAGAAAACCATTATATGTTGCATCATTTGTTGCTAGGTATTTCAGCTTTTTTTTTCTTCTTTTATTATTATTCGTTTATTATACAGTTTTTTCATAGGGTAAGGGGTTCGAGTTCAGTTTAGGTTAGGGTTAGAATTCGGAGATGGGTTAGGGTCATTTATAATTATTTTGTATATTTTTTTTAATTTTTTCTATTATTATTTATTATTTTACAAATAATAATACATTAATAAATAAATCTAAAATAAATACACAAATAAATAAAAATCATAAAATAAAAAATACATTTGTTTAAACAAGTACAAAAAATAAATAATTAACCCTTAACTTTAACCCGTACCCCTTCAAAAAAAATAAAAAAAAATAACCAATTAAACACAAAAATAATAATTATCTGTTGTACTTGCCTTTGGGCTGGTTGTATGGTAGCAGCTGTAGCCTTAATTTACTTTCTTTTTATACCCAGATAGGGAGTGCTTGTTTATTAGGAACGGGCTGTTGTTTTCTATTTTGTTTGAGAATTATAGTTATTATTAATAAAGTATTTTTTGTTCAAGTTTGGGTGTTACTTTTTTTATTATTATTATTATTATTATTATTTTATTATTATTATTATTATTATTAATAATAAATGTATTTAATATTTTTTAAGGTTAATTTATATTTATTAATGTATCATTACATATTAATTTATTTTTCTTATTTATGATGATTTTTATTTGTGTATTTATTTTACATTTATTTATCCATATATTAAAAATGTACACACAAAAAAAAAAAAACGCATGAATAGCGCGTTTCCATTAATTTCTATGGGAATACCAACGCGCCAAAAACGCCCAAATCTGCCCGATTCAAGCAACAAAAAAAGCTCCAGAACTTGTTTGAGCTTCAAGCATTTGGCTTCAGGCATTTTGTAGTGGAGATGTGAACTATAGAGAATAATTGATTTTTTTCCCCTCCAGCGTTTTGGAGCTACAAAACGTTGATGTGAGAATGGGGTCTTAAGCCCTGTACACATGATAGGTTTTTCTGATGAAAATAGACCGATGGACTGTTTTAATCGGACAAATCGATCGTGTGTGGGTCTCATCGGTTTGTTTTCCATCGGTAAAAAAAATAGAACATGTTCTAAATTCTTCCTATGGATCAATCCATCGGTCAAAAATCCATGTATGATCAGAATCAAGTCGACGCATGCTCGGAAGCACTGAACTTCATTTTTCTCAGCACGTCGTAGTGTTTTTAACGTCACTTCCTTTTGACACGGTCGGATTTTTAACTAATGGTGTGTAGGCAAGACTGATGAAAGTCAGCTTCATCGGATTTGCAACGAAAAAATCCATAGGATTAGATTCCATCCGATCGTGTGTACGAGGCTTCACAGTTTAAAAGCCTTCTTTACCTGGCTGTTATATCCAGGGAAGCAGCAGATCAAACCCAGTCTGTTTGATCAGACGCCTTGGAGGGGGAGACACTAGGGGTCTATTACAGAATACCTGTCACTGCCCAAATCTTTGGCAATGTGGCTTGTTCATGCCTTTGCAATAGCAAAAAAAGTTAAAAAAATAATATAAAAATAAATAAAATAAATACAAATTATATAAAAAAAATAAAAAATCACCCTTGACCGTCTCCCCCTCCCCCGTGCTCACATGCACCTAGGACCAGCATGAATATGTAAATCAGGGATTCTCAAACTACGGCCCTCCAGCTGTTGCGGAACTACAAGTCCCATGAGGCATTGTAAAACTCTGACATTCACAGACATGACTAGGGCATGATGGGAATTGTAGTTCCTGAACAGCTGGAGGGCCGTAGTTTGAGGACCCATGATGTAAATGGTAATTGCACCATTTATGTGAGGTATCGCTGTGAGTGTCATAATTACCTTGTTTCCCCAAAAATAAGTCCGGGTCTTATATTAAATTTGGCAACAAAATACACAGTAGGGCTTATTTTCAGTGTAGGTCTTACCATGTAATGGTCTTCTCTCCACCACTCTCTCCCTACCCGACAGGAATCCCCAGTGTGAACCGAGTTAAAATGCATGTAAAATCCTTTAATCCACTCTATTACAGTAGTATATAATGTACAATGTGTGTGTTTCTGTAATATAGTTGTGCTAAATACCTTCGTTATAGCACTGCTCTGCACTTCTGTGACCCGCTGGAGCTTTCTTTTGTGCAATTATATTACAGAAACGCACACATTGTACATTATATACTACTGTAATAGAGGGGATTATAGGATTTTAAAAGTATTTTAAACTAGGGCTTATTTTCGGGGTAGGGCTTATATTGCAGCCCTCCTGGAAAATAAAGCTAGGTCTTATTTTCAGGGTAGGTCTTATTTTTGGGGAAACAGGGTAAGAATAATAAGAATAATAATTTTAGTGCTATAGCTTTTTTTAAACGTTGCCTATGGACAATTTTAGATATCGTAGTTTGTCACCATTTCACAGATGTGCACAATTTTATATTTTCTTGACGTGTTTGGTATTTTTTTTGCGTAATGCATCAGATTTTTTATTTTACCTACAATTGAATTACTATTTGGTGTTTGTGTGCACGAAATTTCATTCAAGTGTATTTTCCCTTAAAATTTGCATTTGATAAACAGCTGCGCAAAAAAAAAAAATTGCAATAGCCGCCATTTTATTCTCCAAGGTCTCTTCTGTCAGAAAAGGCATAATGCGTAGGTTCTTAGTAATCCTCTAACAACAAACCTAACACCAAATTCTGATTTTAAAATAAATATATTTTAAAAATGAAATATTAAAAAACTGCCCCGGTAGGCAACTGATTAAAATCATCAAAATGTATCAAATAAAATAAAAGCAACAGAAATTTCAGCTGATCATACATGTAGACATTTTCAACCAACTTTGTATTGGATAGAGCAAGGCAACCAACATCCAAGCAGCTCCAATGAAACACTAAAAGCTGTTCGGTCGCCTTAATAGGTTCAATAGATGTCACTAAAGCTGGGTGGCTTTAAAGGTGCGACAGGTCCAATTTAAATCCCATAACCTGCATATATTCTAGAAAGACATAACTGAAGACCCCCCAAATGAATCCTGGGACCAAATTCATGGCTTTGACCTACAGGGCTTTACAGCTCTGGAGCAGAGACTTACCTGTATCCATTGGTCCAAGGTGAGAAGATCGAGAGGCTGGGCACGAAGAAGGCTGCGAATCTTGGTTGTCTTTGGTCAGAGCCTCCGCTTTCTGTCGGAGAGTGAAAGCCACATTCTGAGACTCCTCCAACAATTCACCTGAGATATAGAGTGAGAAGCCTCAGTGTGATGCAGCAAATGAGTAACAGGAGAAGAACAGAAACAGAAACACAACGGAGAAAAGAAACTACATGGGGACATATGTGGAACAGATAGAGGGATTGTTAAACATCCAAGCCATGTTTTAATACTATTTGCTGAGATAAAAATAAGGTTATAAAATCTTCCTCCATTCTTATATCACATAATTTATTAACAAAATAGAGTTTTTGTAGAAATGTCTAACTTACCAATCTAAACATGCCCATTTAGAGCCGGTTCAAACAGGGGCAACACGACTTTGTGAGGCGATTTCAGCGTGACTTGGGGCGACTTACAAGGCGACTTAAAGTCGCCTCCAGGACAGGCGACTTTTGCTGTGGCCAATCAAATAATCAGCTCTGTGGGAGGGAGGGGTTTGCCTGAGAAAAACAGTTTCTCTTCCTGGAAAATGGGTTGTAAAGGTACAATTTTTTTTCACCTTAATGCATTCTAAGCATTAAGGTAAAAAAAAAATCTGAGGATTAGCCCCCCTTTTACTTACCTGACCCCTCGAACGTCCCGCACTGTGAACGCACAGGCTTCTCGGCCGGCTTCTTGGCTTATTCATTGGTTGATTGAAAGCAGCACAGCCATTGGCTCACGCTGCTGTCAATCACATCCAATGACATGGCGCGCCGGGGGGCAAGGTCGAATGATACAGTGAGCAGCTATAGCTGCTCACTGTATCACGGGAGCGGGCACGCAAGAACTCACCTCCATGTGAGCTTGCACGAAGGAGGTGAATTCTTGTAGGGAGGAGACGAGAATGCCACTGAGGAACCCCAGAAGACCAGGTTCGGGCCACTCTGTGCAAAACGAGCTGCACAGTGGAGGTAAGTATAACAGGTTTGTTATTTTTTTTTTTAAACATGTTTTACCTTTAGTGTTCCTTTAAGACAGGGGTTCCGACTTGGAGGCGACTTCCATTGAAATCAATGGGTACAAGTCGCCTTGAAGTAGTACAAGAAACTTTTCCGAAGTTGAAGCGACTTTAGTAGTGTACATTAAGGCGGCTCTCATTTAATTGCATGTAATTTGTCATGTTGGGCGACTTAAGTCGCCCCCCCAGGTCCTGGAAGTGTGAACTGGCTCTCACAAACAATGTTTGGCACACAGGACATTAGAAGGGAGAAAAATTTAAATTTAATTTCACTGAAATGGAAAATGTTATTTTGGGGACAGATTGAGGTCAAATTTAATAAAGGATTAGCAGAGGCTTACTTTGTAATGTGAATTGTCACTGTGCTTAGCGAATGAGGTGATATTTTGTTGACTTAAAGCGGATCTCCCACGCCAATTCAATTTTTTCTTTAAGGGCTCTTTAAATCTCTAATAGCACTGCTGTGCTGCACTCACATTTCCGGTGTCCCTCCGCCGCTCCGCTGAGATTCTGTGCCAAATAAATAGTTATATTAGGCTTTTCTATCCGTCCACCATCTTAGCTGTGGGCGTTCTAATCATACACGCTGGCACTTCCTCTTTGCGGTGGATGCTGTCCCAGCATCCACCTCTCGATCTCGCAGTGTTAATGTTGACCAGGCGGCGGAACAAAGTCGCGCAATGTCTCGGCTCACAGAGAGAAAGATTATAATTAGGGAGCTCTGAGACAGGCTCCCAGCATGCACAGCGAGGGACAGGAAGGAAGGAATAACCCGATGAAAACGCGACTGCCTGCAAACCGGAAGCCTGTGTGTTTAACAGGTATTATAACACTAAAAAAATTTATAATCGCCGATTAGGTATTGTTTTTCAGCACTAGTAATATTATACTAAAGTCAATTTCAGGGTGGAGCTCCGCTTTAAATCATCCAATATGTGAAAAAAAATGTTTTTTCCTTACACATGATTGGGTAATCTTTACCAAGTTACTTTTCACCTAGATTTGCCTCATTCACTAACTAAAAGTGACAATAACCAATATAGCCTTGTTTAAAAAAATGTTACTAAACCTACAGTAAAATCAATCTCTATATGCAGTAAAGCATAATTGCTTGTTATATTCTCTGTGGAGATAGAGGATGGGGAGAGGCTATATTTGGACTTTAAGGCTGGGTTCACACTTGTGTGGTGCTTATTTCAGCTCTTTTATCTGTGCAGATAGATAAGGGAAGTGTTCAGCAGATTAGCTCTGTTTTTGCTGCGAATTTGGAGACCTGGGAGAAGTTCCGGGTGAGAGGAGAGTGGGGGAGAAGTGTATTAAGCTGAATGAGAGAAATTCCTGAAGAGAACTGAACACATCTGCCAATCAGCTGCGTACCCATAGAAGATAATGGGACTGAATTCGCACCTGAGCCGCACCGCAAGGCATAAAATCTGCACACGTTTTTTCTGCAATGCGCAGTGCGAATGCATCGCACATATGTGAACCAGCCTCATTGAAAACAATGTATTTAGAAATGTTCTGCGTATTAAATGCGGTTTAAGCTGCACTCAATTCGCATAGGTGCGAACCCAGCCATCAGGTTTCCCCATTCTCCATCTTCATTTTGATGGGACGAAGGTACGATTTATAATCTCTTCTATATTTATGGCACTTCTCTAGAATACTCTCTGTGGAACCTAAGGGGTTAATCCTCTGCATTGTAAAAAACAAGCTTTTTGAACTTGTCTTATTTGTCCCCTCCCCTTCTTTCACTGTCTCCAATCTATTTTCTGATAGAACAGAGTCCTAGGAGGCACTCTGCACATGCTTAGTTTAGGGTGTGTTGCTAGAGTTTTATTTTTTACTTGGGAAGGAGAATGTGATCAACACAGGGCCAATCAGCACTGAGGGTCGGGGGCCCTGCAGCCTTATAGGACAATCAGGGGAGAAGGAAAACTCCTCCTACACGCTTTAACAAGACACTGATAGACATCACAAGACTGCTCTAACTGCTGATGAGTAAAAGTATTTAGCAGTTTATTTTTACTAAAAACTATTGCATTTCCATGTTCTGTGTACTGTGGGAGACCAGATATAGCAAATGCAGGGTCCTGGGTATAGTAACAGAAATAATCCATACACATCCCTACTTAAAAGCGGAGTTCCACCCAGGGATGGACTGACCATTCAGGCTCTCGGACACTGCCCGAGGGCCCCATCAGGGTTGCCAGGCTCAGTAAAACCAGGGACAGCATGTAAAAATCTTTTTTTTTTTACATCTGTCCCTGATATGTCCGATAACGACATGCTTTTGATGTAAACATCCCGAGATTTTAGCTGCCCCGCCTCCTGGCGTGGTGGCTATCTGTAGGCCCAGGGGCCCCATAATCTTCTATTGCCCCATGAGTTGTTAGTCCGCCCCTGGTTCCACCTATTTTACAACTTGTCGCTAAAGGAATGACCACCCCTCCACCACTCGTTTTTGGATAATGATTTTTTTTTACTTGCCTTATGTGAAGTACTGAGTGTACTTCGGTCCTACCTCGGCCGAGGTCCATGCCATCATTTCCACTTTCACCCCCCCCCCCTTCCTTCTGGGACCTGTGTGCTCCCCAGAAGATGACGGGGCATTCAGAAAGCACCACATTTTTCGTGCATGCGCAGTAGGAAACTGGCGGTGAAGCCTGCAGGCTCCACTGCCAGTTTTCCTTACTTACAATGGTGGTGCTTGCACCAGAGACGGATTGGCCTCAGGGTGCCGACATTGCGGGCTCCCTGGACAGTCACGTGTCCTTATTAAAAGTCAGCAGCTACAGCGTTTTTTTGTGGCTGGAACACCGCTTTAATGACCGTGTAATCTATTTTTTATGATCTGGTTCTCACACTTTTGTGTTTTTGTGTTTTTCTGCTTCCTTGTAGTATGTATTTCGAGCTGCTGAACCTTTTTCTCCCCCTCCCTTTTGTTTGCTTGGAACGAACAGTGCACATTAGGACGTGTCTACTGCTTTATTCCAATAGTCCCCATTCCATATGAGAAGTGAGCAAGAGAGGGTGACTACATTTCAACATGCAATGAGACTATAGAGAACTAATGTAGCAACTCAAAGTAAACAAGTTCACCACCTTTACTAAATTAATTCCAATATTTTGTACTCTCCATAACCGATAGCCAATGGAGTTGCTCTATCATAGATGCCAACAGTCCCAGATTTGGCAGGACATTCCTGCATCTCCGACCTCTGTCCCAAGAGATGATGGTGTGTCCTAATTGATGATATGATGTCCTAGGACAGCGATGGCAAAACTTGACATCCCAGATGTTTTGAAACTACATTTCCCATGATGCTCAACTACACCGCAGAGTGCATGAGCATTATGGTAAATGTAGTTCCAAAACATCTGGGGTGCCAAGGTTCGCCATCACTGTCCTAGGCTGAGCCTTAGAATCAGAGTATCACCCTTATTTGAGTTACTGAGCGTGTGCTCACTCAAAATGGGGTGAAAACTCAGGAGATTGCAGAGTCCAGACCTGCCATTAAAAAAAGGTGTAGTTTGGGCATGGCCACTGGAAAATGCGCATGTCACGTGTGGACGAGGGTGACAGTGTCCCAGGGACTTGGACTCACATGCTGGTAAGTATGCTTTTTATTGGGGTTCTTTCTAAACAAAGGGCCAGTTTACTCTTCTTTGGAGTTTAGGGGCAGGAGCGTGGTAATGGGAAGTAGATATTGTCCTAGAATCAGTGGGACTAAACAGTGCATTTTTGGCAATAGGGGGAGGAATAGTGCCCAATCGTTGGTGTCAATGGAAGAAATAGTGCCCTGTTATTGATGTCAGTAATAGGAATTATGCCCCATTGTTGGTGTCAGTGGGAAAGAAAGTACCCCAAGGGTGAATAAAGGAAAGCAAAGGGGCCACATTCAGGCCCCGGCCACAGCTTTATTTTATCAGAAGTGCCTGGCTTTCTAGTTAATATAATAAAAAAAGGATATAGTAAATGTGCAGATGGCAGGAATACCGCAACAGTTACGTTTTTTTTTTTTTTACCTAAATTCAAGATTCCGTCCATGTTTCGCCTCTGTGTGGACAGTCGGCTTGGGGCTGTGCCTCCTGGATCATATATTCTGTAGGGACTTCTGCCTTCCATTAATCAGTTAGACATCCAACAAAAGTGATCCAGCAGGTCTAAAAAATAAATAATAAAGTACAACATAATGTGCATTCAAACATAAAATTTTAAAAACACTTATCCTTCACAATTAACACAGGTAAAATATACAGGTTTGAGAAAATCACACTGAATATACTCGCCTTAAAAGAGTTGTAAAGGCAGAAGGTTTTTTATGTTAATACATTCTATGCATTAGGAATAAAAGCCCTCACTGTGCAGCAGCCCCCCTCGGCCCCTCTAATACTTACCTGAGCCCCATCTATGTCCAGCAATGTCCATGAGTGCCGTCCGAGACACTCCCTCCTGATTGGCTGAGACACAGCAGTGGCACCATTGGCTCTTTCTGCTTTCAAAGTCAGTAAACAAATTGAGAGAGAAGGCGGGTCTGGGCCACAGCTCTGTGTCTGAATAGACATGGGGAGCTGTGACTCGGCTTGGGTGCCCCCATAGCAAGCTGCTTGCTGTGGGTGCACTCAACAGGAGGGAGGGGCCAGGAGCACAAAAGAGGGACCAGAGAAGAGGAGGATTTGGGCTGCTCTGTGCAAAACCACAACAACAGAACAGGTAAGTATAACATGTTGATTTTTTTTTTAAAGTAAAAATAACAAACACTTTACAAATCACTTTAAGGGGAACCTGTGCATTGGCCATTTATTTGAATGCATCCCCCAGGGGTTGCTTATATTTACTGTATTCCTAGGTCATTATATAATATTTATATTAAAGCGCAACTTAATTTTCTTGCTAAAGTCCTGCCAGATCACATCATGTCGACTCCTTTTGCAGGTATAAAACATTACAAATAAGCAGGGCTTTTTTTTCCCTCAGACAATAGTTGCAGGAACTCCCCCTTTCTAAGTCACCCCTTGTCTATACCCCCTACCACCTCCTAGTACTGCCCCTTTTAGAGAATATAGAACCAAGTATAATTTTGTTGTGCTAAGTAATTTGTATGGAATTTGGTAATGATATAAAAAAAACAGTAAAATAGATCCCCTGCAGCCAGCAACAACAGATCCCCCTAACAACAATGGACCACCCACAACAAAATTCCTCCCCAGCAACAATAGACTCCTGGCAGCATTGAATGAATGAATGAAATACTTATATAGCGCTGCACATGCAAACTAAATCACCTCTGGGCGTTTGTTGCTCCGGTCTCTCTTGAACATCAAAAGAGTTTTGATCTGTCTTCTGAAGGTCAGGTGGTTTTTCTCCAACCGAATGCTGGTTGGTAAAGCGTTCCATAGTCTGGGACCTTGGAATGCAAACCTTCTTTCTCCTTTGGACTTGTATCTGGCTTTGGGTATCTTGACCAGATTTTGGTCGGTGGATCGCAGAACGCGATCAGAGTTTTGGCCTTTTAATCTTTTCGCATAGATATTGCGGAGCCTTCCCATGGATGCACTTATGCGTCAGACAGAGTGCTTTAAAAGCAATTCTGTCCTTTTCTGGCAACCAGTGAAGGGTTCTCAATAGGGTTGTCCAGATACCGATACTAGTATCGTTATCGGGACCGATACCAAGTATTTGTGGGAGTACTTGTACTCGCGCAAGTGCTCCCGATACCTAAATAGAATACTTTTTTTGTATTTATCAACATGTTCTGTGAAAATTCTTTGAGTTTTTTACTACTGCGTGACAAGAAAATAAAACATTTTTATTCATTTTTACTCATTTTTATTCTTTTATAATGTCTTGAGTTAGAGTTCTTCATAATTCTAAAGAAAATATCCTTAGTCTGTATTGTGGTTTGAAAACTGTCACATGACATTTAAAAAAAGTATCGGTATTCGGTATCGGCAAGTACATGAAAAAAAGTATCGGTACTTGTACTCGGTCCTAAAAAAGTGGTATCGGGACAACCCTAGTTCTCAACGAAGGTGAGATTGATTCCCAGGGTTTTTTCCCAGTCACAAGTCTGGCGGCCGTGTCCTAAACGACCTGCAGACGAGAGATTTGGTACTTTGGGAGTCCGAGGTAAAGGGCATTTGCATAGTCCAGTCTGGAGTTCACAATTGTTCCCACCACGACTGTTACGTCTTTTTTGAGAATAAATGGAATAAGTCTGCGTAGTAGGCGCAGCAGATGGTGAGACCCGCTGACTACTGACCCTATTTGTGCGTCCATTGTCATGTAGGTGTCGAAGATGACCCCAAGACTCTTGACTTTGGTGCTAGGGGTGATGATTTGGCCCAGAATGGGCGGGGGTGTCCAAGTTGTTGCCAGTTGATTCTTACGACTGGAGTGAAACAGAAGAAGTTCTGTTTTGGAACTGTTGAGTTTAAGATAACTCTTTGTCATCCAGTGTTCTATCAAAGAGAGACATTCCTCTAAACTGAGATGATGATCCTTTTTGTTGAAAATGCGAAAATACAGTTGCGTGTCGTCTGCATATGAGTGATAAAGTAGTTGTTGGCTACTGATGATTTCAAAGAGAGGGCGAAGATAGATGTTGAAGAGCACCGGTGACAGGGGGGATCCTTGAGGGACTCCACATGATACCGTGCGTTTTTCAGAAGTGAAAGGTCCCAATTTCACTGTTTGTGATCGGTTTTCCAAAAAGGAGGATAACCATGGTAAGTCACCTTCTGCGACTCTGGCTACCTCAGCCAGCCGAGTCAGTAAAAGTTTGTGGTCTACCGTGTCAAAGGCTGCGCTTAGGTCAAGCAGAACCAGAAGACAAGATTCTCCTTCGTCTGCGGCCTCAAGAGCGTCGTCCCATATTTTGATCAATGCGGTTTCCGTCCCGTGTCCGGGACGGAAACCCGATTGAAATGGATCAAGTAGATTATGGGTATCTAGATGCTGTTGCAGCTGTTGTACCACTACTTTCTCCATTACCTTGGAGAGAGCATTTAGGCCTGTTATGGGACGGCGGTGAGTTGGGTCCTTGGGGTCAAGGGTAGGTTTCTTCAAGATGGGCTGGATTGGGCCCTCTTTCAGCAGGGAGGGCACTAAGCCTTCCTTAAATGACTGGTTTATAAGCTGCGTGATAGGTGGTGCCAGGATGTTGGCACATTCCTTCAGCAGTTTAGTGGGGATGATCATTTAGGCGCTGTGCTGTTTCGCAAAGTACCGATGATATTTTTAGTGGCATCGATGGAGATGGGTTCCAGAGTGAACTTTGTTGATTGTAGAAAATTTCTATTAACAGATCTCCGCACAGCCAGCATTAATAGACTCTCTGGCTGCCATCAACAATAGACCCCTCTCCCAACAGTAGATCTCTTTCAGCTACAACTGACCCCCCAGCAACATAAGACCCTCCCCAGCAACAATAGACACACCCTGCAAAAAAAATAGATCCCCAGCGGTGAGCATTAATACCCTGCAGCACACCCCAACACCCCTTGCCATTACATACAGTCAGTCCAGGAGGTGCCGGAACTGCGTTCCTGCTGAAAAAAAGCCCTGCAAATAAGTGCCTATACTGTTTAATATCCAGTAATACACTGTCTCACCCTGCTCCGCACATGCTCATTGGCTCTCTATTATTGGCACTGTGCCTAAAATCAGAGCCACTAGAGGCCGATCTGCTGGCAGTATTAAGATTTACTGTTGCTAAAGAGGAAGAAAGCTACAGGAATGGCACAGACTGTACTGAGGGAGCACAGGTTAGGGTGAGAGAAAAAAAAAAAAAGCAGAAGCGGTAACAGGACAAACTCTGCTGCCATGGAGACACAAAAAGAGTTACAAGGATAGCGATTATCTCCCTGAAATTCTTTCCTTTCTCCTTTGTGGAAGTCTATGAACTTCAGCACTGTAAAGTTTCTGAACAGCCTTCCTCTCTATCTGAGCCAAGACATACAATCAAGGCTGAAAATGTACACATTTTAATGGAAGAAAACAGCATATAGTTTTGAGACCAAGGAGAGGGGGGGAGTTTCCAATAGAGACTGCTCTGGGCTTCAACAAAATGGCGGCCTCCAGCAAAAAGAAAAGAAGCAATGCTGAAGGCAATATACAGCACACCCTAATTTTGATAGCATACTTATTAATGTGGAATATATGTTCTTTTGTTAAAGAACATTAATTTTTATCAAACTGTTAAGGGTAAGGTTCCGCTTAAAGGGGTGTTCCAGCCAAAAATTGTGTTTATTAAAAGTCAGCAGCTACAAAAAGTGTAGCTGCTGGCTTTTAATAAACGCTCACTTACCTGCTCCTGCGTTCCAGCGACGCGCCGACCGGGGCTCCGCTCCTCTCCCCCCCCCCTCCCCAGCCGGCGTCTCCATCCCGACTGTGGGCACCCAGCCGTGACAGCCTTCGGCTTCACGGCCGGGCACCCACTGCGCATGCGCGAGCCGCAGTGCGCATGCGCGCACAGCGCGGCTCGCCGCTGATTGGACAGGCGATTGCCTAGGACCTGTCAGTGTCCTAGGCCATCGCCTACAGGGAGGGGCTGAAATAAGGCAATTACGCCTAATCGCCTTACCAGCCCCTCGGCAGAAGCAGGAAGTGGGACAGAAAGTCCCACTCCTCCTGAAGCCCACCCCCCCAAAAAAATTACATGCCAAATGAGGCATGTAAGGGGGTGAGGAGTGGAACAAGCGGAAGTTCCAAATTTGGGTGGAACTCCTCTTTAAGGTATTATCTTGGAAGGCAGAAAAGCCTAGAAAGTGCAGCCTTCGAGCCTCCTACTGATCATTCTATGTATTAAGGTAATAAAACTTCTGTCGCAGAGGATTCCACCCCCCCCCCCCAGCCCCCTTTATACTTACCTTAGCCTGACCTATCCCTCCTCACTGGGCAGATTTATAGGCTTCTGTAAATCAAATCCGATTATAAGGGTGCGGGTCTGAGTCCCGCTGTCTGTGTCAATAAATGCAGACAGCGAGGCTTGGGATTTAGCTTGCACAAGTGCCCTCATAGAAAGTGGCTTTCTATGGGGCACTTGACGGGGGACCCGAGAAGAGGAGGATCGAGGCTGCTCTGTGCAAAATCATTGCACAGAACATGTAAAAAAAATAGGAAGCTTTAATATGACTTTAAATGTCTGGAGCAGAGCTTCTCCCGGAGTCTCAAATTTGGAATGTATTGTATTCTCTAGTATAGAATCACACTGAATAAGATAAGGAGGGGCAGCACTAGGAGGCAATCAGGTTTGCAGCATACACAATACATATGCTGATAGTAAGAGAGAACAGAGAGATGAGGCATCTCTCTGCTGCTGCTCCATCATTGTCCAATAATTGAGCATCCCAGGGTGTACATCCTTGCAGGTCCAATGTATAGATTAGAACACAGTCTGTCTGCATTCTCATCCATGTATTGGACCCACATGAAATGTATACCCCGGAATGTGCATGGAGATCTCTGCTGATCTGTGCAGTTCCATGCAGCCAGCCACTTGTCACTGATTTGAGCAGGCTGCCTGCACGAAACACCCAATATCTGGCACAGGTGAAGACCACCCCTTTGCACGGGTGTACGGATCGGTGCATCTGTGTGAATGAGGCCTAAGAGAAATCTGTATTTTACAATTTCCACGCAAAAAATTTCGACAAATTATAATATGCAGGCACAAGATTTTAAAGAGATTTAAAAAAAGGCGTAACAAGAATTTAATTATACAGCCCAGCTGCATGAACGTTCAGGCTAGAGCAGGGATCCTCAAACTACGGCCCTCCAGCTGTTGTGGAACTACACATCCCATGAGGCATTGTAAAACTCGGACATTCACAGACATGACTGGGCATGATGGGAATTGTAGTTCCTGAACAACTGGAGGGCCGTAGTTTGAAGACCCCTGGGCTAGAGTTACCAGTTAACTAATTGAGAGATAGATACCTGAAAGGAAAGGATGTCCTCTATAAGGCCCCTTTCACATTGAGGAGTTTTTCAGGCGGTACAGCACTAAAAATAGCGCTGCTATACCGCCTGGAAAACTCCTTCACTGCATCTTCAATGTGAAAGCCTGAGGGATTTCACACTGAGGTGATGCGCTGGCGGGAGATAAAAAAAATCTCCTGTCAGCAGCATCTTTGGAGCGGTGAGAGGAGCGGCATGTAAACCGTTCCTTCCCATTGAAAACAATGGGAAACCGCGGCAATACCGCCCGCAATGCGCCTCTATAGAGCTCACTTGTCTTTCTAAAGCCTCATACAAACGATCGGACTTCCATCAGACAAATCCGTGCAGACGGACTGTTTGTCTAAAGGGCATTGTCCGTGAACTTGTTCTGCATACAGGCGGCAGAACTTTTTCAGCCAAAATTCATGAAACTATATCTTTTTTCTGCTCTTTAGTGCCACCATTTGGGCAACTTCTGCTAATGTTGTCTTATGGTTAGCATTGGTTCGGAGCATGCGTGTTTGTACTTTGGGTTTTAGTCCGACGGATTTGTGTACACACAATGGGATAATCCGACGGAACACATTTGTTGCCGGACAATTTGAGAGCATGACCATCCAACATTTGTTGTCGGAAATTCCGACAACAGTTGTCTGATGGAGTATACAGACGGTCGGATTATCTGACAAAACACGTCCATCGGATAATTGTTGTTGGAATAGTCAATCGTGTGTACGAGCCTTAAAAGGGTTTGTAAAGGTAAACAATGTTTTCCCTAAATAGCTTCCTTTACCGTGCAGTCCTCCTTCATTTACCTCATCCTTCCATTTTGCTTTCAAATGTCCTTATTTCTTACGAGAAATCCTCACTTCCTGTTCTTCTGACTAACTCCACACAGTAATGCAAGGCTTTTTCCCTGGTGTGAAGAAAGCCTCTTGAGGGGGAGGGGTGAGTCTACTTTGCAGATAGAAAAAGGAGCTGTGTGTTAGTGGGCGTCCGGACACTCCTGCTCGCCCCCTCAAGAAGCTTTCTCCACACCAGGGAGAAAGCCTTGCATTACTGTGTGGAGTTAGAGACAGAAGAACAGGAAGAGAGGATTTCTCAGAAGAAATAAGGACATTTAAAAGCAAAATGGAAGGATGAGGTAAGTGAACGAGGACTGCACTGAGGTAAAGTAAGCTATTTAGGGAAAAAAAATACCTTTACAACCCCTTTAAGACATCAGGGAATGGTGCCTTTATTCAGTAATCATTCTATTGGCACGGCTACTTCCTATGCCCTGTGTATGACAGAATTAGAATAAACAGGGGACGTTTTTCTGCCCAAATACAGTTAGCACATATTTAGATGTATGTAAAAATAAACCAGGCTTGTGGTAAAAAAAAAAAAAAATTCTCTTCCTCTCTAAACCAATTAAAACTCAAATTGTGAGTCTTGTCAGGCAAACACAAGCGTGGGGAGTTTTGGTGCCAAGGTCTATAAACCACAAAAAACATAAGGGAAGTGTCGATGACTGAATGCTAGATATTTTCTGGCAAAATATGCAAAAATAAGTAATGACTTCATAAAGAGCGGTAACCGGCAGCAATTGGAATGGAGAAACATATAGGACCCAATAGGATGCAAACCCTCACAAATTAAAATCAATTAATCAATCACCAAAAACAAATAAACCACAATAAAGAGCTGCGTGTTGTAAAGTGTGAAAACACCTAAAATGTGAAAGGAAACAAATGACCCACACATAAACAAATAAATACATTCTCATTTGAATCACAAAAAGTAAAAAAAAAAAAAAAAATTGGTAAATTTCATATATAAATCTCAAACATGAATAGCGTCCTCAGTGAGTAAAAGGAAAGATTCCTCTGAACCAGCATGCAGACAAACAATGCACTCACCAGACTTAATTGAGCCCTATTACAGGGAGTCAAATTGCACATATGGGAAAATCCAAGATGTCATACATGAGGTCACAGGAATTAATTCAAACTCCTGCTGACATCCATTCATACATTATATATATATATACATATATATACACACACACACACACACATATACATACATACACACACACATACACCGTCAAGCCAAGTTTTTAAGCCCTTTTTGTAGGAATGAATATAGCCCCCTCGAATCAGTGTACCTGTCGGGTCGCGGGCGTCCATTTTTCAAAAGTCGCGGCTTCCTCCTGGTCCGTGACACTGTGTTCCATTACCGCCTATCACGAAGGGTTTCTCATCCTCGGACTTTCCCAGCAGACACTTAGTTCAGTGTTCCGCCTATCATGGACGTCCTCTTATCCGAGGAGAAAAGAAGGTCCGTGATTGGCAGCACACTGAACACAGTGTCTGCTGGGAAACTGAGTCCGAGGATGAGAGGACCTCCGTGATAGGCGGTAGCGGAACACAGTGTCAAACGCCTATCACGGACCAGGAGGAAGCCGCGACTTTTGAAAAATGGATGCGCGCAGCCTGTCAAGAATACAGGTACACTGAGGCTGCAATAGGCACAGTGAGAATGGGCACAGTAAGGCTGCAATGGGCACCGTGAGGTTGCAATGGGCACCGTGAAGCTGCAAATTTGCATTGTTGAGCCTCTTTTCCGCTTACAGTAGCTGCTGTATTCTCACCCTAGACTTAGGCGGCGTACACACGACCGAGGTTCTCGCTGGAAACCAGCGAGAACCTCGCTGGAAGCTGCATTCCAGCGAGGACCTCGGCCGTGTGTACACTCTCGGCGAGCTTCCCGTCGGGAAGCCCGTCGAGCAGAAATAAAAGGATTTTTAATAACAGCTTACCTGTAAAATCCTTTTCTTGAAGTACATCACGGGACACAGAGCGCATAGTCATTACATATGGGTTATATGGGTACCTTCAGGTGTGGACACTGGTGTAATCAACTTCACAGGAAGTTCCTCCCTATATAACCCCCTCCCACTGAGAGTGCTTTAGTTTTGTAGCAAGCAATTTCTCTGAGGTTACACAATGTTCCCCAAAAGAGGGGTGGGAGCTCTGTGTCCCGTGATGTACTTCAAGAAAAGGATTTTACAGGTAAGCTGTTATTAAAAATCCTTTTTTCTTTATCGTACATCACGGGACACAGAGCGCATAGTCATTACATATGGGATGTCCCAAAGCAATGCTCCATGAAGGGAGGGAGACAGTAAGGCCAAAAATAGCCAAACAAAAACATTATCAGGAGGTAAAATAGCTCCACCAACAGAAAAAAAGGGGGCGTGAAACGGGCCAGAGGATTCTATACTGCTGCCCGTAGGACCGCCTGCCCAAATGTACGGAAGACCAGGTTGCCGCTTTGCAAACCTGTGCCATAGAGATCTGATGGTGTGCCGCCCAAGAGGCACTCATGGCCCTCGTAGAATGGGCCTTAACTGATAAGGGAGGTGGAACGCGTTTCAGACCATAGGCCTGAAAAATCAGCTGCTTAATCCACCTAGCCAAGGAAGACTTGGCAGCCGGCTGACCCTTCTTGGGGCCATCCGGGAGAACGAAAAGCACATCTGTTTTCCGAATCTTTTCTGTAGCCTTGAGATAAACCCTCATTGCTCGGACCACATCCAAAGTATGAAGCAATCTTTCCTCTCTGGACTGGGGAGTAGGAAAGAAGGATGGTAGGACTAGGTCCTGATTCAAGTGAAAACTGGATATGACATTAGGAAGGAAAGAAGGCTGAGGCCGCAGAACCACTCTGTCCTTATGCAGAATCAGGTACGGTTCCCTGCAAGACAAGGCTGCCAGCTCGGAGACCCTTCTGGCCGAAGCCATAGCCACCAAGAAAACCAACTTTCGGGTTAGCAGCACAAGAGGGATTTCTGTCAGAGGTTCAAACGGCTGCTTTTGTAAAGCTGACAAGACCAGATTTAAATTCCAGGGGCAGAGGGGAGCTCTAATAGGGGGATTCACATGCAAGACCCCCTGCAAAAAGGTTTTCACAAGCGAATGCGTGGCCAAAGGCCTTTGAAACCATATCGATAAGGCAGACACCTGCCCCTTTAGAGTACTAAGAGCCAACCCCTTGTCAACGCCAACCTGGAGGAATCGCAAGATCCTGTCAATAAAAAACTTGCGAGGATGCCCTCCTTGAGACTCGCACCACTCCACATAGGTCCTCCAGACTCTGTAATAGATATTTCTAGAGACTGGCTTTCTAGCCTGAATTAACGTAGATATGACTTGGGCTGAGAGGCCTCTGCCCTTAAGAATTAGGGATTCAGCCGCCAAGCCATCAAATTTAGCTGCTGTGAAGCAGGGTGGTAGATCGGGCCCTGAGACAGCAGATCTGGGCGCAGGGGGAGTGGCCACGGTGCCCCTACTGACATCCTCACGATGAGTGCGTACCAAGCCCTTCTGGGCCAGGCTGGGGCCACCAGGATCACCGGCCTGCGCTCCACCCTGATCCTTCGTAGAAGGCGGGGAATCATCTGTAGTGGAGGGAACGCATACAGGAGAGAAAACTGGTGCCAGGGGCAAACCAACGCATCGGTCCCGTAGGCCGAGGGGTCCCTGGCTCGGGATACGAATTTGTCCAATTTCTTGTTGAATCTTGTTGCCATGATGTCCACATCGGGAACTCCGAATCTTTGGCAAATCTCTTGGAATACCTGGGGGTGAAGAGACCACTCTCCCGGGAGTAACTGTTGACGACTCAAAAAATCTGCTTGAGAATTGTCTATCCCTGGGATGAACACTGCTGAGATGCAGGGTACATGGGCTTCGGCCCATGAGAAAATCAGGTTTACTTCCCTTTGAGCCGCTAGGCTCCTTGTGCCCCCCTGGTGGTTTATGTATGCCACCGCCGTGGCATTGTCGGACTGTATCCTTACTGGCAGACCCTGCAGGGGGAGAGTCCAGGCGACCAGGGCCAACCGAGCAGCTCTGATCTCTAGGACATTGATGGGAAGCAGACTTTCTGCCTCTGACCACTGTCCCTGCTGGGTCCGTTTTCCTAAGATTGCCCCCCAACCTGTTAGGCTGGCATCTGTGGTTACTATTTTCCACGTGATGGGGCAAAAGGTTTTCCCTTTTGACAATTTTTGAGGGATCAGCCACCAGTACAGGCTGCGCTTGACCCCTGGGGAAAGAACTAATGGACGGTCTAATGCCTGTATGGACTTGTTCCAAGCAGAGAGAATAGCTGCCTGAAGAACTCTGGTATGGATCTGGGCATAGGGCGCTGCTTCGAAGGCGGCCACCATCTTTCCCAGCAGTCGCATGCATAGGCGAATAGTCGGCTTCTTTTTGCCTAAGACTATTTGAATCGTTTGAATCAACGACCTGATCTTCTCTTGAGGTAAAAATACCCTCTGGCATTCTGTATCTAACCGAAAGCCTAGATATTCCAACTGTCTTGTGGGTTGTAACCTTGATTTTTCTTGGTTCACAATCCACCCGAATTCTTCTAGATGCCGCACTGTGCGGACTACTGCATGATTGAGGTTGGAAGCTGATCTGTCGATAACCAGGAGATCGTCCAGGTATGCCAGGACCAAGATGCCTTCTGTCCTTAGGACGGCTAGCACCGGGGCTAACACCTTTGTGAATACCCGCGGAGCTGTTGCCAACCTGAAAGGGAGGGCTACGAACTGGTAATGACTTTGATTTATCGTAAAACGAAGAAACTTGTGATGTGCTGGGTAAATCGGCACATGCAGATATGCATCCTTTATGTCTATAGATGCTAGAAAGTCGCCCTGCTGCAGGCTGGCTGTCACTGAACGTATGGAGTCAATACGAAAGGTCTGAATCTTTAGAAAGCGATTTAGGCGTTTGAGGTCTAATATAGGCCTGACGTCGCCATTGGGTTTTGGTATAACAAAAAGGTTGGAGTAGAATCCCCGACCCCATTCTTGGGTTGGTACTTCTACAATTACTCCTTGGAGCAATAGGCGATCCAACGCCTTTACGAGAGAGGCCCTTTTTAATGGGTCGCTTGGAAGACTTGACCCCTGAAAATGAGGAGGGGGGATTTCTCGAAACTCTAGTTTGTATCCCGTGGCTACCACGGACCGAACCCAAGAGTCGGGAATTCTGGCCTTCCAGACTTCGGAGAAAAACTGAAGTCTTCCCCCCACCCAAGAGAGTGGGGGCGCCCCTTCATGAATCTGACTTGATGACTGGTTTAGCCGGCTTGCGAGACCAGGGCCTCTTGTTTGCCGCGGCTTGTCCCTGTGGGCGGCTATTAACTGCTGAACGCCCGGGAGGCCGTCGATACTGACGGGAAGTTGAAGGGGCCGAGCCTGGAAAGGCCTGTCGTTTAAACGCGGGCCCACGCGGTCTTTCCTTGACCGGTAAGGAAGAACTTTTACCACTTGATATGGTTTGGATATATTTATCTAGGTCTTCACCGAATAGTCTTCCCCCATGAAAGGGAAACCCTGCTAAAAGCTTTTTGCAGGGTGCCTCTGCTGACCAGTTCTTTAGCCACGAAGACGACGCATGTGAACCACCAGCAGAGATAACCGGGATGCCTGTTGGATGGAGTCCTTAATAGCATCTACTGCAAAGCAGAGAGCCCTAGGGAAATCTGCTAATTCACGAGTTTGCTGAGCCGGCATGTCCTTTAACATCTGTTTTGCCTGATCCTTTAAGGCCTGACAAACGCCAATGGCTACCACCACTGGCTGAACCATGGCACCTACTGTGGTGAAAGAAGCCTTCAGTAGGGTCTCTAATTTTTTGTCGACCGGATCCTTGAACAACTGGACATTTTCAACCGGACAGGTCAGGGATTTATTCACGCAGGAAATGGCCGCGTCCACTGTGGGGAGTGCCCATTTCTTTCAAAATTCCTCTTCCATAGGATAGAGAATAGAGAACCTCTTAGGAGGGATAAAGATCCTATCAGGTCGAGCCCACTCCTGGTAAATCACGCTCCGCAGAAGGGGGTGAATCGGAAAAGACACACAAGTTAATGGAGCCTTTAAAGAACCCAATGAGGATACCACAGGGGCTACTAGTTCTAGCACTGGAAGTTTAAAAGCAGTGCGAACTATATCGGTCAAAGACTGGATCCACAGGCTCTCCGCTTGAGAGGCCGAAAAATATTCATCTACAGTGGACCCTCCATGTCTGAACCTTTGGGACTTGGGTCTGCTTGATCCCCTTGTGGGTCCCGTTCCTCCGAAGAGGAGACCTCCGCATCTGAAAACACCAAACTAGGTGAGGGGGATCTAGCCCGTTTGCTACTTGGCAAAGGGCGGGCAAACAAAGCAGTTAACCTTTTCTCTAGCCCACCCAGGGTGGTCGCTAGCATTTCTTCCGTTACGTAAACGGGAATGGGTGGATCGGGGGCCGCCTCTGCCCCCAGCATCCCCAATGGCTCTTGTACTATGCTACTCGGTGGTCTAACTGGTGAGGGTGGGGCCGTTGAAGCCTGGCCCAAATCCTCTGACCCCGATGGAGACCCCTTTTGTTTCTTGGCACCTTTTGCAGCCTTGGCTGGTCCTGATGCCTTTGGAGCCATTGCACAACCTTGAGTCACCCCTCTAGCCAACACCTGACTGTTGTAGCTAGGAGTAATTAATATGAGAACAGGCTGAGGAAAACGAAAAATTTTTTTTTTTTTTTTTTACCCGCCTGGGAGGTGGCAATACTGAGGAAAACCTGTGAGTATTGCAACACCAATGCCCGTTAGCCGGAGTCCAAGGTTGACTCAGATACTGCTGGATCTAAGACTGAGTCCCTTTAAGCAAAAAAACTTTTTTTTTTTTTTTTTTTGGTCAATAGTGGAACTAAGTCCTAGACCTGAAGATCCACAAACCGCCACTGGGTGTCACTGTGGCCAAAAGACCCAGCTGCACGCTCTGTATCCTTTCTTCCTCTGCCTCCAGGAGGGAAGACCCCAGAGAAAAGGTTTTCCTTTAAACAGACCCTGATGCTGCTGGCCCGCCCCCCCGACGCACGCTGACGCTATAAAAGGCGGCGTGCACGCGCGCGCACGCGCACACGCGCGCGCACCCCCCCACGCTGAAAACCACATGGAGGAAGCAGAGCAGAGGAAACAACATGGACCAGCGCCAGGCAGCACCAACAGACACCAGGTAAGCACTAATCTTATTGTAGTGCACACACAAAGAGGAAGCTGTCCCCATGGGCTTCCTAAGAAACAGGAGTTTTCACCAGCAATTTCCTCTTTGAATGAATGAATGAATGAATGAAAACTTGTATAGCGCGGCACATGCGAACTGAATCGCCTCTGGGCGCTTGTTGTTCCTGTCTCCTCTGATATCAAAAGAGAAAAGTCTTGACCTTTTTCCTAAATGCTAGGTGGTTCTCCTCCAACCGAATGCTGGTTGGTAAAGCGTTCCATAGTTTGGGACCTTGGATCGCGAATCTCCTTTCTCCCTTGGACTTGAAGTTGGCTTTCGGAACCTGGAGCAGGTTCTGATTCGTGGATCGCAAAACGCGATTGGGATTATGCGCTTTTATTATTTCGCATAAATAAAGGGGGGCATTCCCATGGACACATCTATGTGTAAGACAGAGAGCTTTAAAAGCGATTCTGTCTTTGACTGGCAGCCAATGAAGTGCTCTCAGTGAAGGTGAGATGGATTCCCAGGGTTTTTTCCCAGTCACCAGTCTGGCGGCCGTATTCTGAACGACTTGCAGACGAGCGATTTGGTACTTGGGGAGGCCGAGGTAAAGGGCATTTGCATAATCCAGTCTGGAGTTAACAATTGCTCCCACCACGACCGCTAAATCTTCTTTAGGGATGAACGGAGTGAGTCTGCGTAGTAGGCGCAGCAGATGGTGAGATCCGCTGACTACTGACCCTATTTGTGCGTCCATTGTCATAAAGGAGTCAAAAATGACCCCTAGGCTTTTGACTTTGGCGCTAGGGGTGATGAGCTTGCCCAGAATGGGCGGGGGGGTCCATGCTGTTGAAAGTTGATTCATACGCTTGGCGTGAAACAGGAGAAGTTCTGTTTTCGCTCCATTGAGTTTAAGATAACTCTTTGTCATCCAGTCCTCTATCAAAGAGAGACATGTCTCTAGATTGAGGTGGTGATCCTGTCTGTTGCAGATGCGGAAATAGAGTTGTGTGTCATCTGCATATGAGTGGTAGAGCAGTTTTTGGCTGCTGATAATCTCAAAGAGAGGACGAAGATATATGTTAAACAGCACTGGTGACAGAGGCGATCCTTGAGGGACTCCGCATGTTACTGTGCGTTTGTCAGACGTGAAAGGTCCTAACTTCACTGTTTGCGATCGGTTTTCCAGAAAGAGGAGAACCAAGATAGATCGCCTTCTGCGACTCTGGCTACTTCAGCAAGCCGAGTCAGTAACAGATTGTGGTCTACAGTGTCGAAAGCGGCACTTAGGTCCAACAGAACTAGAAGACAAGATTCTCCTTCGTCTGCGGCCTTGAGAACATCGTCCCATACTTTCAGTAATGCTGTTTCTGTCCCGTGTCCGGGACGGAAGCCTGATTGCAATGGGTCAAGTAGCTTGTGGGTATCTAGATGCTGTTGCAGCTGTTGTACCACTACTTTTTCCATTATCTTTGAGAGTACGTTGAGGCTAGTTATGGGACGGCGGTGGAGTGGATCCTTGGGGTCCAGGGAGGGTTTCTTCAGGATGGGTTGGATTACACCCTCTTTCAACTGTGAGGGCACTATGCCTTCCAAGAAAGACTGGTTGATAAGCTGCGTGATGGGAGGAGCCAGAATGTCGGCGCATTCCTTCAGCAGTTTAGTGGGGATAACGTCATTTGGCGCTGTGCTATTACGCAGAGTACAAATGACATTCTTAGTGGTCTCGATGGAGATGGGTTCCAGGGCGAACTTACCTGATATAGAAGAATTACTATGGGTGTTGTGTGAGAGGCTGCAGGGGGGGCTGAGGGGGGAATTGTTTTGCTGAATGCTTTCACGGATCACCTCGATTTTATTAATGAAGTAATCCGATAGTTCATTGCAAAATTCTTGTGTGTCCGAGCTGGGGGTTTCAATGCATCCTGGCTTCATGGTCTGGGTGACCATCTTGAAGAGTTCGCGGGGGCGGTTTAGGGCGCCGTTGATAGCCTCCGAAAAATAATTTTTCTTGGCTTGGAAAATTCCTTTGTGGTATTTTCTTGTAGTCGCCTTGTAGATGGATAGGTTTAGCTCTGAAGAACATCTTTTCCAGGCAGATTCGGCCCTTCTGCGTTCTTGCTTCAGTAACGACAGTTGGTTGCTAAACCAGCTGCGGTTGGTTTTCCGGATGCGGGTTCGTCGCTTCGGCGCTACCAAGTCGGCTGACTGTAGCATGGCCGAGTTTATGGCTTCCAATGTTTCAACGGCCGTTTGATGCGGCGGAGTTGTTTCTATTTTTTTCCTTAAAGTGGTTTTGAAGAGTTCCGAGTGGAGCTTCTTCTGACATCTAGTCCAGTGTGTTGTCACTGGATTTGATGTTTTTGTTGCGGGGGGGATTGTGGAAATATTGAAGGTAATTGCATGGTGATCTGTCCATGGCAATTTTTCATTTTCCCAAATTTTTATTTCCAGAGCTTGTCTGAAAATAAGATCAAGTGTGTGACCTGAAGCATGTGTGGGCCCACATACTAGTTGCTGCAATCCTAATCCTTCCAGGTGGTCAATACAGGCGTCGGCAATGGGGTCCTGTGAGGAGTTGGCCCAGAGATTGAAATCCCCGAGCAGCAACAGGTGTTTGCTGTTGAGGGTATAAGTGGAGAAGAAATCCGTCCATGATGATAGCAGCTGCGATTTTGGGCCGGGCGGCCTATAGCAGAGCAGAATGTGGACGGTCTCCTTTGAACTTGCTTGAAGTTGTAGAGTAAGGGTTTCCATGAATGGAAGAGGGTTTTGGCGGACTGGTTTGGTGATCGTAAGATGAGTCTTGAGGATCACCGCCAGGCCGCCTCCTCTTTGCCCTATTCTGTTTTCCGTTATGATACGGTAATTTTCTGGCACCAGTTCTCCTAGAATGGTGTTACAGTCGGCTGTGAGCCAGCTCTCTGTAATAAAAAGACAGTCTAGATCCTTTTGTTGAATGAAGTCGCGGATTTCTAGTCGGTGTTTTACTGCCGATCTTGTGTTGATCAGAGCACATGATATGTGCTTGAGCTGGGGTAAATGGCTGAAATGACTGACCGTCGATCTATGATCGATTCTCAATAGTCGCTCAGTTCTTAGGGCCTTTTTGGTGATGGCTGGCAGTATTGCGGCGCATTGCCTCAAACTCCAAATGGTTTCGGCAGAATATTGCCTACGTGCCATGATCGTCAATACACGGGGGGGGGGATTTCGGGGCAGTGGGGAGAGGAATTGGCTAACTCCTCTTTCCAGGCTTGGTCCAGAGGAAGGCAAAAAAACCCCGGCGGTGCTCGGCCAATATGCTCCAGCAGGGAAAAAATTCCTTCCTGACCCCTGTAAGAGGCGATCGGGTAACCCCTGGATCAGGCTTCTGTGCTTTGGAAAGACAGGGGGGGGGCTGGGGCTGTGAGGGGGACCCTGTTGCTGGTCAGGCGGGATGGCTGTTCAGGCAGTGGGAAGAGGGCTGACAGGGTGATTCTTTAATTGAACAGGGGGCTGAGGGGGTGAGAGACAGGCCGGGTAGCTGGCCCTCTGGGGTAGGGGAGGTTTCCTGGGGCTGAGAGAGGACCACAGAGGCGTGGGGAGCGGCGCGCCGTTAGGCCGCAAGTGAAGCCGCGGTCTTTCCTAGACCGCGGCCCCGCGATTCGGAGCGGCCTGGCGCGGTGCCCTCAACAGAGCACCAGAACGGCGAAAACTACACGGGCGGAGGAATAGAGGAAGGGGGGCCCTTGGGGCCCTTGGGGATGATGGAGGTAAGGGAAGTGAGGGAGTGCAGGGGAACCTAGGCTGGGGAAAAAAAGAAGATTCCTGTCTCTCGGGACAGAGAAGACTGCGGCTTGTCCTGACAAGGACGGCCGCTTTTAGTCCCAGGGAGAGCAGGCAGACTTACCTTCAGCGGATGGGGGCTGGAGCAGAGAAGGAGCTGGAGCAGGAACGGGGGTGGCCAAAAAACCCTGCCTATCCAGGGAGTATGAGCCACACGTCCCACTGCTGGGATCCGTGCGCCAGTATCTGCTACTCCCTGGTTCAAGCCCTAGGAGAGAGAGGGGGCCGACACAACCAGCAGTAGACACCTGGTCGTGAAATCAGCACAGAGAGAGGAGAGAGCACGTCTTGCTGCACGTCTTGCTGCTTCCTTCTCTTGCTGTTCATGTTCTTTAAAACATGTGGGGTTGCAGTATCAATGCTAACAGGCAGACCTGGGGTGAGTAGCAAATATATATTTTACACAAGTATACATATATCTACATGTTATCTGGGTAAACATTAGTATCCCATCCTGCCCACACAGACATAGTGGAGATAGTGGCTGATGCACAAGCATACTGTTAGCCAACCCAGAACCCCCAGGGGGATACCTACTGTCGAACCAAGTCCCGCAGGTTCCCTCTTACCTGCTCCACGCCGCAGGGTATTGCAAACTGCAAGAGGCCCAATCTTCCCCCATCTCCGTGGGTATTGTCTCGGACCTTCAGGGACCGGGGTCCTGTGTTTAAGGAACCCACACCCCTGGACCTATATAGCATCCTGGCATCAGTAGCGTTTAGTCCTGGAAGAGACCAAGGCACTGGAGCCCAGAATCCAGCCCTCCAAGGAGAGGCATTATAGGCAAAACCCCACTCCAGCAGGGCCCGGGTACCGTACACCTTGGCTTTGAAGCACTTCGGACGGATCCGGCTAGCTATCCTGGGTCCCGAGACCTCAGAGGGACAGCTAGACGTGACCAACACCTAAGACACTGGCGAAAAAACTAAAGCACTCTCAGTGGGAGGGGGTTATATAGGGAGGAACTTCCTGTGAAGTTGATTACACCAGTGTCCACACCTGAAGGTACCCATATAACCCATATGTAATGACTATGCGCTCTGTGTCCCGTGATGTACGATAAAGAAAGAGAGCACGCTCTCTATTTGCTCGACGGCCCGCCTGGAAGAATGGCTGGTTGCCATTCCCGACGGGCGGGTCGCCGATTTCGACGGCCGGCAGGGAACCTCGACGGGCGGAACGATGTGTTCTGCCCGTCGAGGTTCCCTGCCGTGTGTACGCGGCCTTATACTCGACCCAATAAGTTTTCCCAGTTTTTTGTGGAAAAATTAGGGCCTCAGCTTATACTCGGATGAACATTTAAAAAAAAAAAAACAGACGATCTGTCTCTCCTCTCCTGAGAAAATGTGAATTTGTGTGCTTACACACACACACATCCCCGTTCTGCCTCTCGTGCCCACAATTGCAAGTGGCCGGTGGACATCGGGCCCGGCGGCCACGCGCATAGGGTCCCCCGCTGTGCAGCGGGCGCATTCACCTGCGATAGCCGTTTAAAGGGCTGATGTACAGCTACGTCAATTTGCGCAGGAGAGCAGATCTGCCACAGTAGAATGACAGCGGCTGGTTGGCTAGTGGTTAAAAAAGAAGGTTGTATTGCACTTACTTTAAAAGAAGACAGGGATCGTGTATTGTATAGAAAACGCTGGTTTGCGCTCCAGCTGACCAGAAATAAAATATATCAAACCCCACCGAGTGTAAGAATTTTTATACTTTTTATAATTCAAATGAAGATGTATTTACTTATTTACTATGGTGATGTGTCATTTATGATATCCGAGCACGGTTCATTTGTTTCCTTTTACAGCAATTGGAATGGGCTTTTCCATTGAATTTTTTACACAAGACATAGGTCACCAACTCAACACTCCCTGTTTGCATGGGGTTTTACAATTACATACAGAATATGATAACACATACTGGGGCCATTTTGTACACACATACTGGGGCCAATTTGTACACACACATACTGGGGCCAATTTGTACACACACATACTGGGGCCAATTTGTACACACACATACTGGGGCCAATTTGTACACACATACTGGGGCCAATTTGTACACACACCTACTGGGGCCAAGTTGTACACACACCTACTGGGGCCAATTTGTACACACACTGGGGCCAATTTGTACACACACATACTGGGGCCAATTTGTACACACACATACTGGGACCAATTTGTACACACACATACTGGGACCAATTTGTACACACACATACTGGGACCAATTTGTACACACACATACTGGGACCAATTTGTACACACACATACTGGGACCAATTTGTACACACACATACTGGGGCCAATTTGTACACACACATACTGGGACCAATTTGTACACACACATACTGGGACCAATTTGTACACACACATACTGGGACCAATTTGTACACACACATACTGGGGCCAATTTGTACACACACATACTGGGGCCAATTGACCCACCAGCATGTTTTTGAAATGTGGGAAGAAACTGGAGTACCCAGAAGAGACCTATGCAAGTACAGGTAGAACATGCAAACTCATACCTCTCAACTTTTTGAGATGGGAACAAGGGACATCTATTAGCAAAAATATGTAGCATAGGACACACCCCCTACCACGCCCCCCTTAAAGGAAAATAATAAAAATAAAAAAGATTAGTTAAAACCACAAGTGTTTTTTTTTTGCCACGTTTATTCCTTTAGGCTGGGTTCACACCTATGCGAATTGGTTGCGGTTTCAACCGCATCCAAAACGCAAAACATTTCTAAATACATTGTTTTCAATGAGGCTGGTTCACATATGTGCGATGCATTCGCACTGCGCATTGCCGGAAATCCGTATGCGTTGTGGAGGCCTTGCGGTGCGGCTCAGGTGCGAATTCAGTCCCATTATCTTCTATGGGTACGCAGCTGATTCGCAGATGTGTTCAGTTCTAAAACGGAGCTAATCTGCTGAACACTTCCCTTATCTATCTGCAGAGATAAAAGAGCTGAAATACGCACCGCACAAGTGTGAACCCAGCCTTATACTAGCTTTTAAAATTTACAAATGCAGCCAGTTAAAAATGAGATGAAAGGTCTAACACTTTTTGAAAGATAAACAGTGCATTTTATATACAACTACCGGTATAAGGATCAGAGCAAAATGAGGGACAAATGGGAAATTTTTCCAAATCAGGGACAGTCCCTCTAAATCAGGGACAGTTGGGAGCCATGCAAACTGCATGCAGATAAGGCCAAGGCTGAGATTCGGGCTAAGGACCCCAGTCCTGCAAAGCATAAGTGCTAACCAGTAAGCGCCTATGCTGCCCAGCATAGTACATAATATACTGTAACTGACTAACGAAAGGTCGCGTCATTCTGAGCACACCAAATATAGTTGTACCTTACTTGGGGTCCTGACTGTCAGGTTGTGGACCTAGTAAATGCGGAGTCAGCAGCAGTGCAATAGCTTTGAATATAGTCAATGCATTATTAAAATTTGAAAATATCATCGGGAAATGGGGTTGCCAGCCTTCTAGCCAATTTTAGGGCAAGACATTGAGAACACAGAGGTTAGAAGTTAAAGTAGACAAATATTATTATTCCGGATTTATATAGGATGTACAGTATATAGCACCGACAGGTTATGCAATATAAAAGGGAGTACAGTAACAATACAATAAAACTAAAGTGGGTTAAAAGGGTCCTGCTCATAAGAGCTTACAATATAAGTACAGTGGAACCTCAGATGGCGAGTAACGTGGTTAACGAGCGTTTCACAATACGAGCACTGTATTTGAGAAAATCCTAACTTGGTTTGCGAGTGTTGTCTCGCAACACGAGCAGGATTCAGGCCAAAGCGGTGTGCAGTACCGCGTTTGGCCTGAGGTGGGGGGGGGGCGCCAGAGCAGATTGGCGATGTTCGGACATGCTCGAAAAGACAGGGAACTATTCAGTTTCTGAGCCTTTCCGAGGTTTGCCGAGGTGTCCTCGGGCCTTTCCGGCCATATCCGAGGCTCTCCGGCACCCCCCACCTCTGGCCGCATGCGGTATTGAAGTCAACAAAATTACAAATCATTTTCGTTTCCATTGACTGCAATGGGGAAACTCGCTTTGATATGCGTGTACTTTGGATTACGAGTATTCTCCTGGAACGGATTATGCTCGTAATCCGAGGTTCCACTGTACATCTAGACTCTAACTGGAACTACTGCCCCATTATGCCCACACAATTTTTGAGAGGGGGTCTCCCCTCGTTTACACTTGTTTTGATGCAATGCTGGGCTACCGAATATTATATAAAACATGTATGATCTTGAATATCCTTCTTATGACTCTAATGTGCTATTTGGAACTATTGGATATGTGCTGTACTACTGTACTTTTACATTTTCATGCTTGTTCTGTTGCATTTTATACTTGGTTGTATTGTATACGAATACTGCCTTTGGCCTGTATGTTCTGAAACCTTAATAAACAGATTAAACATAAACGCTAACTGGATGACATTTAGAGCCGGTTCACACTCCAGCGGCACGACTCCGGTGGCGGCTCTGCAAGGCGTCCTGAGGACGACTTCAGAGGCGACCTGGAAAATGACTTCTGTATAGAAGTCAATGCAGGTCGCCTCGAGCCGCCCCTGAAGTCGTACAGGAACCTTTTTCTAAGTCGAAGAACGGTTCCAATGGGACGCGGACTCGTCAGGCGGCTCAGCCCCAGTGTGAACCGGGTCTTAGGGTTGTATTTATAAAAATAAAAAAATAAAATCGTGTAGGGAGTTGCCAGTGAACCTGTTGATAACATTTGATTCCTGCAAACATGTTCCAAATTTAAATGTTCTTCCTTTCTCTAAAAATTGAATACTATTCGATCATTTAAAAAAAAAAAAAGCCTAAGTGGTTTGGGAAAAATACTGCATTTTGGCCACTAGATGGAGTTGGCAATCGGAGTAAAAAAAAACAACTTATTTCTTAAAGGGGTAGTTCCCCCAAAAACCTTTTTTTTAACATTTATTCAGGCTCGTTATGTCAAGGGGAATCAGGTTTTTTTTTTTTAGAAATGAAGCAGTACTTACCGTTTTAGAGATGCATCGTCTCCGACGCTTCCGGGTATGGGCTCCGACTATAGGCGTGCCTATTTGATTGACAGGCTTCCGAGGTCGCATACATCGCGTCACGATTTTCCGAAAGTAGCCGAACGACGGTGCGCAGGCGCAGTATAGAGCCGCACCGTCGCTCGGCTTCTTTCGGCTACTCGTGACGCGATGTATGCGACCGTCGGAAGCCTGTCAATCAAATAGGCACGCCCAGACCAGACGATCATACCCGGAAGCGACGGAGACGATGCATCTGTAAAACGGTAAGTATTGCTTCGTTTCTAATAAAAAACCACCCGATTCCCCTTGACATAACGAGCCTCAGTCAATGTTAAAAAAAGGTTTTTGGGGGAATGACCCCTTTAAAGAGGTTGTAAACTTCTAAACCCCCCCCCCCCCCCCCCAAAAAAAAATAACCTGCAAGACAAAAGGCATAATGAGCTAATATGCATCGCTATCTAGCTCATTATGAAATACTTACCTTAGAACAATGCCCTGCAGTGCAGACTGCACTCCACTCCAGCGGTCAACATCTTTCCCGGAGTTACTTCCAGGTTCGGCGATGTGATTGGCCAAAACCACGATGACGTCACTCCCATGCATGCGAGTGGGTGCCGCCGGTCACGGCACAGGTCCTGAAGAAATGTCACAAGCGGGCTGTTTCTTCAGTGTGCATGTGCCAATGCAGCAGCGTATATAGTAAATATCTCGTAAAAGCGTTAAGGAGATATTTACAGTACCTAGAGGTAAGCCTTACCTGTAGGTACAATTAAAGAAGAAGACGTTACTTGTTTTTTTTACTTCTGTTGATCCACACTGGACATCATTGCTCGGAAGTGGTTTACTAATAGTGACCATAGCAGAGCAGGTCTGTGCAATGTACATCAGCATGGCCATATTCAGTCTCCACCAGGGGCTCAATGTGACAATGCAGGGCAGCAATTGGGAGATAGGGACAGTGTTGTCACCCCATAACTGGAAGTGTATGCCCAAGGACCTTTATGGCAGGAATACTATGTATTATGTTAGCAGAGTAAAAAGCAGGAAGAAGAACATGCATTTATAATAAGCATACATGGCTGTCCATATTGTCCTAATATAATATAATACTAATTTTACTTACAACAGTAACATGCATTGAAGCAATGACTCACACGTAGCTAATCTTTTTCCCATACACATCTAAAATAGAAGAGAAGACTGTGTCCTTCAAACATAAGTGAGCAATGGCTGCTCCCATATCTATACCACGACAGGTCCCTTTTATTAGAGAACATTCCACATCATATCACAACAGACATAAGCTTGCTCCAGTTGCAGAAAAGGAGAAGCCGAACGGCAAACATTTAACTGATATAACGGTTAGCACTGAAAAATGTCCACAGGGTGTCCCAAGGCACAACCCAAATAGAAGGCAAGGCTTCTAGACGCTGATGTCATTTTTTGTGTACAGGGTGCAGTCTGACAGCGAGACGGGACTTCTAGACAATGCAGTCCCTAATTATCCCTAAAGCCGCGTACACACGATTGGAGTTTCTGCCGACTTCCATCAGTCTTGCATACACACTGTCAGACTAAATTGCGACCGTCCAAAAGGCGGTGACGTAAAAGACTACCAAGAAAAGTGTATTTCAATGCTTCAGAGCATGCGTCGACTTGATTCTGAGCATGCGTGGGTTTTTTCTCCGTCGGAGTTGCACACAGACGATAGGAGTTTCCTATTATTTTTTTTCCCATCGGAAAAAAATAAAACATGTTCTATTTCTAAACACTGATGGAAAAAAAGTCAGATGGGGCCCACACACAATCGTAATTTCCGAAATTCCAATCGTGTGTATGCGGCATAACAGCGTTCACAGGGAAGAATTACAGTTGAGGCTAAATGACTGGATACAGTAGCGTGGTGACTAGGGTTGTCTTGATACCGATACCAGTATCGGTATCGGGACCGATACCAGTATCGGTATCGGGACCGATACCGAGTATTTGCGGGAGTACTTGTACTCCCGGAAATGCCCCTGATGCCTGAATAGAATACTTCCCCCCCGCCATTGGCAGTGAAGGGGTTAACACTAGGGGGCAGGGAAGGGGTTAAGTGTGTTCCTGGCGTGTTCTAACTGTATGGGGGGGGGGGTGGCCTCACTAGGGGAAATCACTGATCTTCTGTTCATACATTGTATGAACAGAAGATCAGCGTTTCCCCCGCTGACAGGAACGAGAGGTATGCGTTTACACACATACCTCCCGTTCCCCGCTCTGTAACGAGCAATCGCGGGTGCCCGGCGGCGATCGTACCCGCCGGGCACGCGCGCGGGACGCGCGCGGGTGCGCGTGCCACTGGCGGCGCGCCCTACAAGCTGCTAAAGGGAGGACGTAGAGTTACGTGCTCCCGCTGAGCAGTGCCATCGTCCCGCAGTAATATGACGGCGGGTGGTCGGCAAGTAGTTAAGCCCTGCACACCCGGCCGGCAATCCCATCAGGAAAAAAACGTTGGTTTTGCTGACGGGATTCCTGGCAAGCTTGCCTTGCAAAGCCGTGCATACAGACGGCCACTCTAAAGAACCGCCGTTCTTTTGAATGACAAGAACGCGGTGACGTCATCGACTACGATGAGCCAGCGCTCGTCACATTCGAAGCAGTCGCCACCATCTTGTTACACCCCACACTAACCTTGTATGCTACTGCGCATGCGTCAAACTCTTATCGAGCATGCGAGCAAAACACAACAAAATTACCAATAACAAAATGAAAAATAAACTACACATAAAACATCCATACAATTAAAATACAACATAGAATAAATAACACAGAATAAAATAGACAGTCAAACTACCAAATACAAATAATACACCACTTTCTTTACCACCAATAAGCAATACCAACATACTATAAAAACAAAATCCTGATAAACCAGAATCAAATGTTCAGCCTTCGCAGAAAATAATTAAATATCTTGATAGTCACAGACAATGAGGATTTCCTGTGTCGGCAAGGGCATTCCTGGGCACCAGGTACATGGGGGCGCCACAATAGTCTTGCATTACATTACACTTGCCAACTGTCCCGGATTTGCTGGGACAGTCATGCTTTTTACTAAACTGTCCTGATATGGTTGTGTCCCGGGAAGCATCCTAGAACCTATACTGTGCCCTCCTGATCCCAGTGCTGTGCCCTCCTGACCCCCACCCCCTGTAATGTGCCCCTCTGCATTCCTTTCTGTACTGCGCCCTTTGTGTTGAATAGTCTTTGAGTTTTTGGAATGTTTTCCTTTTGTAAAATCGATTTTATTGATAGAATTAAACATATATTCATTAGCACTATCAACTATTTATAATTTATTGAAAGTAGGTATGTAAATTGGGGCAAACTGGTAGGGGCCCCAGTGCATTACTTTGACCAGGGGCCCATGATTCTATTAAAACGGCCCTGCGTGTCGGTCTGTGGTGCATCATGGGTGTAACAATCTGTCACTGATGGTACTCCGCAGACTGGCCAGTGCATTGTGAAGTGGCTGGGAGAAGTTGTCCAACATAGAACGTAACTTGAACAACATTATCCTCTCCAACACTTGTAAAAGACTCCAATTCCAATCCAACAACATCACTGACCTTGCAAATCTGTTTCTTGAACCTTGAGTTGCGAGGGCAAATCGATTCAGATTTTGACCAAATCTATATTTTTTTTATTTTTTTTCCCATGGGACCGGCGCTCCGCGGACTAGGACTCGCCTAAAAAACCCTGCCTGAAAAAGGCTGCGAGGCCGGACACTGCTCATGGTCTTTTCCCAGGATCGGGGGCAACTGCGGGCAGGATTTTTTAGGCGAGGCAGCAGCTTCAGCCTAGTCCGCGGCCTTTTGCCAGGATTGTAGCGGACTGGGCCGAAGCCGCGCCCTCGCCTAAAAACTTAGGACCGGCGCGGTGTCCATCAAAAAAACTCAATTTGAATCGTGAATCAGGTTTTATTTTTTTTTTAAATCGCTGATTTTTTTGGGGGCCAAAATCAGACATGAACAAACGTGAGGACAATGAGGAACAGTCCACCACAAAAAAAGCACCATTTGTCTGTGAGCAGAAGATAAAATTGCTTTGTCTGTCCCCTAGACATAACTGGGCATTTAACCCCTGCAGTATGAGGGCAGCACCTCACCCCCGAGCGGTCCGGCACCTACCCGCGGGCTGTGGTGTCCTCTCCTCTTCTCCTGGAGTGCAGGCAGCGGCCTCTGCATCTCAGGTGTCCGCTTCTCCAGCTTCTTAAAAGCCAAAGCGCTATGCATACAATAGGATCACCTGGCGCTTTGGCCAATCAGGAAACAGGTCTCACAGACCTGCCTCCTGATTGGCTGACTTTAGTGTGAAAATTGGGTGGTCTCAGAGAGCAATGCTCTGTACTCTGAGGCCACCCTTTTTTTTAGCCTATTAGAGCCTCTGGCTCTAATTAGGTGCTTAAAAAAACACCCCCGCCCCCATTGTAATCCATGGTCCAGAGCCACTGATATGTAGATCAGGGGGCCAGACGCATGGATATGGCCGCTGTTGCAATCAAGACTTTTCAGTTTTACAACTGTAAATAATTTTGAACACTATTTCAATGTTTTTTTCCTCCATCAATATGGACTATTTTGTATAGATCAATGCCAAAAAACTCTGAATTAATCCATTTCAATTCCAATTTGCAACACAACAAAATGTGGAAAAGTTCAAAGGGTGGGGGTGACAACATCCGAAAAGCACTGCATATATGGATAGGTTATAACAGACAAGTAAACTATAGGCAGGGCTCAAAAGCGTGTGATAGAACTGCTGTGGCTCATAGGGAGAAGTTTATGTTTCTTCTCAAAAGGAGACAAAAGAAAATATAAATCATAAATATCTATTCCAGAGGATACCACTGACATGAGTCACACTGACTAAGCATTTATTTGGTAACCCCCAGTTTAACCTGAATGCGTGACAACTAAAGGCCCTTTCACACGATCTATGAACCTCTGCTTTCTCAGCAGGGATCGTGCCGCTGATCCCCGCTGAGCCAGCGGATGAGAGGGCGGTCCCCGCGAAATGTGCAGGGACCGCCCTGTCAGATCTCCGCTCTCCCCTATGGGGGGGATTGGATGAACACGGACCTTCTGTCCGTGTTCACCTGATCCGATCCGCAGATGGATGGAAAAATAGGACTTTACTCCAACTGCAGAATAGGAGCATTGCGGACCCGGGTGAGATCGGATGTCAGCGGATATTCATCCGCTGACACCTGCTATCTCATAGGGAACAATGTATGTCCCAGTTTCATCTATAAACGGATGGATGAAAAAGCGGACATACTTTCTGCAGGTGTAAAAGAGGCCTAAATGGGAGTAATGTGTCATTTAAACAGAACCTGAACTATAGAAGCAAGTTCCAAAAAAACTTGCTTCTCTGAAGTTGATTTTTTCCCTATTTACCATGAATTGTTCTGCAGTAGAGTTGGCGAACTTGATGGAGGAGCACGGCTTTAAATGCTTATGTGAGACTTGTGCACCTGGATAACTGGAGATCTGGTGACCTGTGGGAGAACTATTAAAGTGGTTGTAAACCCTTACAATCCACTTTTTATACAGTTAAAGTGGATGTAAACCCCCAAAAATATATATATTTTTTTGAGGTCACAATGTAGAGTAAACAATTTCCTATCATCTGTGCCCAGTCTTGCCACACAGAGTTAATCCAGCGCTGAGTAATGCCCTTGTAAAGTTCAGTGAAAATTAACAGAATTCCAGATAAAAGCTTGCCAAATTATAAAGTCCGTTTCTCTGTTTTTGCTTTCAGTGACAGGTTATTTACATACAGTGCCTTGCGAAAGTATTTGGCCCCCTTGAACTTTGGGACCTTTTGCCACATTTCAGGCTTCAAACATAAAGATATAAAACTGTAATTTTTTGTGAAGAATCAACAACAAGTGGGACGCAATCATGAAGTGGAACAAAATGTATTGGTAATTTCAAACTTTGTTAACAAATAAAAAACTGAAAAATTGGGCGTGCAAAATTATTCAGCCCCTTTACTTTCAGTGCAGCAAACTCTCTCCAGAAGTTCAGTGAGGATCTCTGAATGATCCAATGTTGAGCTAAATGACTAATAATGATAAATAGAATCCACCTGTGTGTAATCAAGTCTCCGTATAAATGCACCTGCACTGTGATAGTCTCATGCCGCGTACACACGGTCATTTTTTGCGATGAAAAAAAAAACAACGTTTTTTAAAACGTCATTTAAATTGACCGTGTGTGGGCAAAACGTCGTTTTTTGTCTTAAAAAAACAACCAAAAAAAAAATTCCAACATGCTTGAATTTTTTGTGTCGTTTTTCAAAATGTCGTCTTTTGTGTCATAAAAAGTGATGGTGTGTGGGCAAAACGATGTTGAAAACGACGTTTTTAAACCCGCGCATGCTCAGAAGCAAGTTATGAGACGGAGCTTCAATGGAAAAGAGTGCCGTCGAACGTGGTGTACGTCACCACGCTTTGCTAGAGCTTTGTAGAAAAACGATGGTGTGTACGCAACGTCGTTTTGGAAAATGAAGTTTGAAAAACGTTTTTTTTCATGATTGAAAAGGTCGGTTTTTTTTCATCGCAAAAAACGACCGTGTGTAAAGCGCAGCGCAGAGAGCATCATGAAGAACAAGGAACACACCAGGCAGGTCCGAGATACTGTTGTGGAGAAATTTAAAGCCGGATTTGGATACAAAAAGATTTCCTAAGCTTTAAACATCCCAAGGAGCACTGTATCTAGCTTGGACATGTTTATCATAACATGAGATGATCCAAAGTTCATTGTATATTACCAGGATGTGTTATGTGGGGGAGGGGTGGATTTCCCACTTTTTATACTGTGAATCACCTCATGTTATGATAAACATAACATAACATATGATAAACATGTCCAAGCTAGATATGTAAATAACATGTCACTCAAAGCAAGAAGAAAGAAGACAAAAACCGACTTTATAATTTGGCAAGTTTTTTTCTGGAATTCTGTTAATTTTCACTGAACATTAAAAGAGGATTTCTCAGGCTTCTCGGCCTTTTGGCTAAGATCAAGTGTAGTATCTGTTCTTATCAGTTGCCAATAGGTGGTGCTAAACTGACTGTCCCCAGTACTCGGCGAGGGGGAAAGGGATGGCAGTCGGTGGACGCTAAGCCTGTTGGTGTAGAGGCGAAAGCCTTCTGATCGGGGCAGAGAGGCATGAGGTCGAAGCTGAAGGGCCGGGACCCTGGCGTTTGGCCTGGATTCGGTGGTGTCTGCCCCAGTCAGTTGTTCGGCGAGGGAACCTTTGCTAATCCTTTCGGGGAGAGGCGGGTAGTACTTCCCGAATGTAATTAGGTGGGAGAGATGGGGGTTGTGGGTAGTAGTCGGCTGCGGCTGGCTCTCCCCAACCTCTTCTCCTACCTTCCTGGCTGGGAAGGGTGCTGCCGGTCCGGACCGGGGGTCAGGGTCCATTGAAAAGCCTGTGGAGATAGTGCCCCTGGAGTGGCAGTCCAGGGGTGCCATACATTGCACTGAGTGTTTGAGGGGCACTCAACGTGTGGCACCTTAGGTCACATATCTCCACATACACCTTTTTGACACCTGCCTCTAGGGCCGAGCCTTTTGGCTAGGACCAGAGGAATTTTTGTTCCTGGCTGGAGGGCCGGCCATCGTATTGCACGGTGGCCACTTTCCACTCACTATTCCCACCTTCCTTTTCCCCCCACTTTCTTTTTTATTTTACCCCCTGTTTGTCTTGTTTTGTCACTTTTTCTGTTTGGTGCTGAGCACTTTAGTGTGGCAAGTAGGGTGCTGGTCCTCAGGCCTGACTCTGAAAGTCTTGGGAGTAGGTGGACATGGCCTTCTGGCTTAGTTCACCTGCTCTCATGGGGTCTCCCTTCGTGGGAGCCTCACCGAGGAGGGTTCTGTTTCGGCAGTCCCTACGAGGATGTTAGGCCATGTGGTTTCGGCTGCATGGGCCTTAGTGGGGTCCTAGTGGTTTCGGCTGCTTGGACTCCTATACTCTTTTCCCTGCCAGGAGCCTAACGCCCCGGGGGATCAGAGCTGGGTCCTCTTCGGAGGACCATTGACGATGGCACCCGTCGCAGTTTTTTTGTGTTTCACTCTTTATGTGTGTGCACATTTTTTCCTGCACCGGGTGAAGTTTGTGGGTTGTGTTTTGCACGCCACAGGCTTTTCAATAGAAAAAAAAAAAAAATCTCAGAGCTGGATTAACTTTGTGTGGCAAGATTGGGCACAGATGATAGGAAATCTTATACTCTACATTGTGACATAAAAAAAAAAAATTGGGGGGTTTACATCCACTTTAAAATAAAAAAACGTATTCCAAAAAAAGAGAAATTTTCTTTAGAAAAAAACACTGCGCTGAAAATAAAATGTGAATGCTGCCAGTACCAAAAATTGTACATACAAATTTACAAAGAAATTAAAAAAGAAAGGTACGGCGCAAAAAACAATGAAAAGCGAGTATGAAAACCTGATGACCACAGAGTGTGAATAAATAAGTGAATATATGATAATTATATTATAGTCACCAAAATGACAAACAATAAAATAAAGTGCTAAAACAAAATAAGATGGACTGCAATATAGTGTGGGAAATTAAATTGATAGTCCAAAACTCCAAAAATATAAGTTAGTGCAAAGATGATGGTCCAGAAGAAATTCTCCAGTGTGGATCGGTGAATCGATAATAATCTTATCCTAAGTATTGTGACATCAGAGGAAATTCATGTAACCAATCCACCAAACAAACACCCGAGTGGTATAGTGTTGTAGTCTCCTTACCAGAAGGTATGACCACAAATGCAGCGGTCAATATGGGCCCAGGGTGTTTTTATAGTCTCCCAGCAAGGTTGAATCTGGTTCTTATACACCGAGTTAGGCTTTTATGAGTATCTCAAAAAGGGAAAAATAAAAAGAGCCCCATAGTGTTGACTGCGATAAATAAAGTATTTAATAAAAGTAATGCACTTACAGAGGTAGTGATATTGTGTGCGTTGATACAATGTTCCACTAGTAATGTGCGAATGGTCTCGGCGTCTTCCCCTATCCTTCCACTGTCTTTGCTTACCGTATAGGTGAACGTGATGGCGTCGGGACGCTAGCCACACCTACGCGTTTCGTCACAAGAGGACGCCGTCGGGGATTGGCTGCTGCGTCACCGTCATCACGTCTGCCCATAAATACCGCTACTCCTCCATCTTGGATATGGGAAGAAGGGGCGGAAGGGCTCTACTAAAGTTAGTAAGCGTCACCCTATGAAGGGGAAAACTGGAGAACAGACTGGAGGAAGAGGTCATGCCATCTAGTGGCAAAATTAGAGAAGACAAGTCTAATAAAATTAAAAATAAATTATATGCTCACGGCCAAGCTGACAGCGCAAGAAGAGAGAAAAACGCCGAGATGTACAAATAAAAATATGACTAATATATACATTAATATTTAATAAAAAGTATGTACTTGTATAAAAAAAAGTCTCACTTTGATAGACAAGGATAAATGATATGAAAAACGAAATAAAAAGGCTAGTTAAGAACGAGACTCATAATACTAGGCATTGTTTATAAAACTATTTACATCCCAGTCAACATTGAGGCCGTGTGGCACGTAACACTTCATGTTAAAAATCCATTGGGTCTCAATTCTAGAGATGGAACGAACTTATTAATAGCCCGCCAATGTGGTTGCAATGTGGTTTACAATTGGGACAAACAGTGTCCCTTCCAAATTTTTATTATGATGTTGGGCATAATGTTTAGATAAATTAGGCCATATTCACAGAGCGATTACGCCGGCGTAACAGGAGATGCGCGGCATAAGTCTAAATTTGCGCATGCGTTTCGATACTCCGCATCCCCAAAACGATATACGCAGGAAATCTACATTTTTTGTTCAGCGTAATTTCGATAGACAGGTGCATCCGTCCGCGCAAAACTGCGCTAGACACACCATTGATTTGCTATTCAAATATGCGAATGAGGGAGTTACAGGGATCCACAAAAGAACGTTGTTGCAGCGCAGGCTACGCGCTGTGCGCAACAGCTGCACGGCCTGTCTAAAATTAGACCATATAAAAGGTGGTCTAAAATTAGACAATTCGTCTACATGTCAGAGAAAGCAACACAGCAACACTGTTAGTGAGGAGCAGAGCAGTCACACGTGTTGCCCAACAATCTGTATGCCAAGATGCCAGGGACATCCTTGCTCATAGCAATACTACTGACTTTAGATGAGCAAAGAAGGAGGAGGACACGGAGGAGGGCACAGGAGAGGATTTTTTTTTTTTTACAAAAAATGTTTCTTTACTTTAAGAAATATTTTTACAAAAAATATACATACATATATACATCAATACATAACATACATACAAATGACAAACACGGTCTAATCTAATCACTCTTCACTTGATATATCACACACGCATAGACATCTTTGGCATGAGTGATTCTGAGGTGTCTCGCATCTTCAGATTCACCCCTCATGCCATCCTCGAATTAACCACAACCCTGCAGGAGCCCAACACCAGCCCAACACATGACACCACCCATGACACCCATGACAGCTACATATACAATCCTAGCCCCATCCCCACAGATTTCGAACAGAACATGTATGGGGACAGCTGGCTGGTTGGTGAGTGACATGGGTGGCAGGCATGACTGCCCCCCCCCCCCCCCATGATGCACACATCACAAGGGGCACATACACTACTAACATCCTCCTGTCTTTTCCCTTCAAGGTGACTCTGCATATGCACTGGGACCCCATCTCATGACTCCTATATGGAACCCCCCTAACCAAGGCTACCCCGTCTTCTGAGGGAAGAGCAGCCAGGAGCCAGCTCACATTAGGCATCTTTGCACGTTAAACACACACATTAATCGTGGCACAATGAGAATGCATGCATGCACACCACTGTGGTCCCTAGCACACACACCCCACATCCTCATCACATTGGATTGGCACAAGCCCACCATGCAGGACTTGTGAGCTGCAACGCCATGCCACGGCTCCAATTATGTTACTGTACATTCATACACCATTCACACGGACCTGGGGATCACTTCACCACAAATGAGGGTGACACCCCTTTTCCGGCAGGAATGTCACCCCCACATTCCCAAATCATACACAAACAGAACCAAAAAAAAAAAAAAAAATTGACCAGCAAAAATAAAAAATGCCCAGCAAAAATATAATTTAAACAAAATAACAACAAAGAAAACACATAAAAGACAAAAATCACTCTGCAAAACAGTCCCCAAATATCTCAAAGACACGTCACAAACAAACAAACAAACGCTAATAAACAACAGAACAAAAGCACCTTGCTGTATAGGAAGGGATACAAAGGGATGTACTTTTGCAAAGGAAGTGCGTTTGTCTCTGTCTATTTATGCTGTCTGCGTAGTTCACCAATTTGCCCTAGTCCACTTCCAATTTCACTGATTGCGCCATTCCCATGGCTTAGCCTCCATGCCTGTGAGGGTTAAGAGAGCAGTTGTGAGCATGCGCACAGAGGTGCTTACCATGGTCTGCTTCAAGCGCGCATGCGCGAGCCGGCCGGCCCTTCATTTGCATGGGGTCACGGCTCATTTCAATGTAACACGCCCACGTCCTTCCCAATTTGTATTACTCCGCCTTGCGCCTCTGAAATAATGTTGCGCAGGCGCAAATTTCTGCGTAAAACCGACGAGAATAGTGTGATTGCGCCGCTACATTGCGCCAGTCTAACGTAAACGCGGTGCGCTACGCCGGTCCAATAATGCGCAGATGTACGTGAATCTGGCCCATTGTGTTTAGGGAAACCACATTTTATGTTGCCCACGTGCTCTTCAAGTCGCACATGTACTTCCCTCTTGGTTCGCCCAATGTACTGTTTTGAACACGGACACTGAATAAGATAAATAACATGATCACTGGAACATGTGATGAAAGAGTCAATAGGATAGGACTTTGATGTCTGTGTTGATTGAAAGGACTCCATTTTACGTCCTTGGAACTGATTCACCTTACAGATGTTACACTTCCTGCAAGGGTAAAACCCTTTCATAGTTTGAAAAAAATGACACAGTACGAGGAAAGTTAATGACATTAGGCGCCAATTTATGGCGTAAAGATGGTGCTCCCCTAAACATGACCACAGGTTTGTCAGGAATGACGGGGCCAAGTACTCTATCGTTTTTAAGGATGTTCCAATTTTTGTTAAAAAAAAAATGTTGACAGAAAATTATTGATTGGAAAAACCAGTGATCATGGAACAGCCGAAACGATTGTCCAGAGCAGAATTAGTTCGTCCTTGGTTGGTCAACATAACCCTTCTTGCGGATGGTGTCATCTTTTTCAGACTCACCATATCCCTTTTCAAGAAACCTCGTTTTGAGAACCAGGGCCTGTTGATGATAGTCAGTTATGTTAGTGCAATTACGCCTTATTCAATTACGCCTTCTTCAATTCTTTGAAATTGGCCCTCCGGGAAAGCACTAAGCCAGGTCAGGTGATGGCAGCTAGTGAGAGGGATGAAACCGTTTGTCGGTCTCCTTAAAGTGAGTGTTAGTAGAAAAAATTCCATCTTTTACACAGATATTGAGGGAGGGGAGGTCACCCTCCAAAGGAGTAGAACATCGTCTATGTACCTCTTCCAGAGGTGTAACTCCTTGGTGGGGTTGTGATCAATGACCTCCCTTTCCCAATATGCCATAAATAAATTTGCCAAGCTGGGGGCAAACTTGGCCCCCATGGCTACACCACACTTTTGTAGATAGAAGTCGCCCTCAAACCAAAAATAATTGTGTGTAGTGGCAAAAATAATAAGATTGATAATAAAATCTTTCTGTAAAATGGACAAAGAAGAATCTTGCTGGAGATAAAAGCGTACAGCTTTAAGGCCTTGCTCGTGAGAGATGATTGTGTAGAGGGAAGTAACATTGGCTGTAGCCATAATGTAACCTTCCCTCCAATTAGTTTTGGCCAAAAGGTTAATTACCTGTGTGGTGTCTCTGAGGTAAGACGGAGTGTGAATGACCAGGGGTTGGAGAAATTCATCTATATATTTACCAATTCATGCCACTTATGATTGGGCGACCAGGTGGATTTTGCAGACTTTTGTGAATTTTTGGCAAATAATACATTACTGGGATTCCTGGGGCGGATGGAATGAGATAAACTCTTTCCTTTTTATTGAGTATCCCCAATGAGAATCCCTCATCTATCAATTCTGATAATGCTTTCTTAAAATTTCTTAAAATTTAATTGTAGGATTACATGCCAATCGAGTATATGTGGCTTCATCAGAAAGCAATCTATTCATCTCGGTTAAGTAGTCATCTTTGTTAAGGATGACTAAACGCCCCCCCCCCTTTATCCGCAGGGCGAATCATTACGTTCACATATGGATTTAAGATTATTTTGAAAATCCTGGTTATACCTAAACCTTGGTGTCTTCAGGGCCACAATGTCTTTCAGAACCATCTCTCTTTAGGGAGCTGTGGTGGCTCAACGTGATTGGCACTGCGCTGACAAGCCGTTCACCTGCAGCCAAGGGTTCGGATCCCAGTCTCGGCTACATGTGAATTGAGTTTGGTGGTCTCAGCCCGGCTCCCGGTGGGTGTGCTATGCAAGGTACGCCTGTGCTTAGTACGCCCACCCCCCCCACAAAAAAACACCACACTTGCACGCACACAAAAAAAATTGGTTTAATACGCACGCACTTTGGCCATGCGGTCTCCTAAAGAGAGGCGAAGGACCTACGGGGCTGGCTTGGTGGGTCGGGCCCCCTCACTCCCTCATAGGGGGAGTCCCTCTGCCCCAATGGGGTCCTGTTGGGCCCCAGTTGGGCTCCCAAGTGGAGCAGGTAGGGCGGGGGCATGGAGAAGGATGGAGAAGGATGGCGTTTGCCTCCGGGGGGAGGGTCTGCCTACTCCCAACTCCTGCAGTCTGGCTCCTCTCTCTCGAGTTCACGCACAAAATACACTTTAAAAAAAAAAAAAAAGAAAAAAAAAAGAACCATCTCTTTAAAGACCTGAATGGAAGGGACAATATTTTTAATTTTATTAGACTTGTCTTCTCTAATTTTGCCACTAGATGGCATTACCTCTTCCTCCAGTCTGTTCTCCAGTTTTCCCCTTCATTGGGTGACGCTTACTAACTTTAGTTGAGCCCTTCCGCCCCTTCTGCCCATATCCAAGATGGAGGAGTAGCGGTATTTATGGGCTGACGTGATGACGGTGACACAGCAGCCAATCCCCAACGACGTCACCTTGTGACGAAACGCGTAGGTGTGGCAAGAACCGGATTCAACCAAAGTCTTGCTGGGAGACTATAAAAACACCCTGGGCCCATGTTGACCGCTGCATTTGTGGTCATACCTTCCGGTAAGGAGACTACAACACTATACCACCCGAGTGTTTGTTTGGTGGATTGGTTACATGAATTTCCTCTGATGTCACAATACTTAGGATAAGATTATTATCGATTCACCGATCCACACTGGAGAATTTCTTCTGGACCATCATCTTTGCACTAACTTATATTTTTGGACTTTGGGACTATCAATTTAATTTCCCACACTATATTGGAGGATTTTGCTGCAAGTAAAATCCTGTGCAAAAAATACCCCCTATTTTGTAAACGCTATAACTTTTGCACAAACCAATCAATAAACGCTTATTGCGATTTTCTTTATGAAAAATATGTAGAAGAATACGTATGGGCCTAAACTGAGGGAAAAATATTTTTTTATATATTTTTGGGGGATATTTATTACAGCAAAAAGTAAAAACTTCATTTTTTTTCAAAATTGATGCTCTATTTTTGTTTATAGCGCAAAAAATAAAAAACACAGAGGTGATCAAATACCACCAAAAGAAAGCTCTATTTGTGGGGAAAAAAAGAACGCTGATTTTGTTTGGGAGCCACGTCGCACGACCGCGCAATTGTCAGTTAAAGCGACGCAGTGCCGAATCGCAAAAAGTGCTCTGGTCTTTGGGCAGCAATATGGTCCGGGGGTTAAGTGGTTAATGATGAAGTTGGAAAAACTTTGTTTTTTCTACATGGTGAAAAACAAGGTTTTTTTTCATGCCGAAAAGTGATCGTGTGTAAGGCGGCATTAGAGTCAGGCAGGCTCTATATAGCTTGCTGCAGATTCCAATGAACACGAGAAACTCACCACTGTAAACCTGTCCAGACATGGCTTGAATTTCGGATGACTCCTGTAAACAGGCATCAGGCCACTTGAACAAACAAAGAAATTGAAGGAGTTAAAGCGGAGCTCCACCTGCATTTTTTTTTTCAAAGTCGGCAGCTACTAACAGTGTAGCTGCTGATTTTGAATAAGGACACTTACCTGTCCTAGGCGCCCGCACGGACGGCCCTCGCCGATGCCGATCCTCTATCCCGGCACCGCCATCCACACAGTCAGGGAAACAGGCAGTGAAGCCGTGCGGCTTCACTGCCCGTTTCCTACTGCGCATGTGCGAGCGACGCGGCGCTTTGTGAATGGTCCGGCTGCTTTCTGGGATACACACAGTTCCCAGAATGCAGCACGGCCCATTCACAAGAAGACACCGAGAAGAGGAGGAGGAAGAAAACCGCACCGCGGATCATGAGGGCAGATTCGGGACTTCCGCATAGCAACAGCCTATTTAGGGTGAGCATTTTTTTATTTTTTTTTCCATTTCATTTTTTTTTTTTTTAGATTTAAAAAAAAAAAAAAAAAAAATCAGGGTGGAGCTCCGCTTTAAGTGAATAAAAGTTGACTGAACAATTATTGCAGACAATCAGCTGCAGTCACTGTTAAGGTATTTGAACAGCTGCAAGTGCCAGTTGTTAGAATACGAGTCAGCAGCGGGATATTCGCCATCCACGCAGACAGACTGAACAAGTGAAACCTTTGCATGGTTAGCTTAGGAAAAAAAATAAAAAATGGAGAGAGAGAGAGAAATAAGCCAATCACGTGTGCTGCTGTGCAAGAAGCAATCTAACGGAAGGGGAAATCAAAGTGACACGGAGAAGTGCTCGTTACTGCTACTTTCCCTATAAGAGAGAAGACTTTTATAGGCTAACTTCACCTTTTAGGAAAAAAATTCACATATTTTTGGAGGTAAAAAAAATTGCATTTATTATTTTTCCCTACAGGAGCCTGCAAAGCATTACACCCGCGATCATTGGATTGAAGATGCAGTGTCAGGCTCCTGCACACTACTCTCCCTCCAGCTTCCTCCATGCACCTCTGTACGGCTGCCAGTTAGGAAGATGGAGGAAGGGAGTGAATGGACTATGAGCATACTGATCAGGGCGCTCCTAGTCCATTTAGAACTACAAGTCAGTCTGTTACGGTGGAAGACGGGACTTGTAGTTTACTCTTTTACAGATCCCTGTGTGGCGTGCCGAACCCTGCACAACTGCGCCAATTTTAAAGAGGAGGTTCGCCCTAAATATTCTCTTTCCCATGCGATACAGCATACTGGCGTCAGCGCCAGTATGCTGTTTTTTTTTTTTTTTAAATCGCCCACTTACCGTGAAATCTTTAATTTTTATTTCTTTCCCCCCGTGGTGGATGGTGTTTGTATAGCGCGTCACAGCTTACGAAAATACCCGATGCAGGAGCCGTATTTCTCCGAGTCCTATTTCGGCTTTTTAGCCATAGGACTCGGAGAAATACGGCGCCTGCGCAGTCAGCTCCTAGGTCTGTGCGCAGGCACCGCATTGCCCCGGAAATACCCGAGTCCTAAATCTGGTATTTTCGGAAGCTTTGACAAGTTGTATAGGCGCCAGCCACCGCGGGGGAAAGAAATAGGGATTAAAGTTTTCACAGTAAGTGGGGGATTTAAAAAAAAAAACAGCATACTGGATCACATGGGAGAGGGTATATTTTAGGGTGAACCTCCGCTTTAACTTAGGAGTTTTTAATTTATAATAAAGTAAAATAGGACAACAGCCAGTGGGCATCGCAGTGCCAGGTAACATAGTACAAAATACACATTTGCAGCATCAAAAGATAAATCATCATAGAATAATTGCAGTCTAGAAATCTCATTATATAAAATAAAAAATAAAATAAATCTACCACTAACATGAGACGTGGCAACAAATAGAGTGAGAGATCAGTGACTTGAGTACCAGAAAACCTTATTAAAGAAAATAACATCTTAATAATATTATTTCACGCGGATGATACCAGTAGACAGCAGATGTTGCACCGAAATAAAATCACCAGCACCAGGGCCATCTTAATAGCATCATGGGCCCCTGGGTAAAGTAATGCTCTGGGGCCCCTACAATCGAGACAGCGCAGGTAAACAGACATAGATTTGCAGAAGCGAACGCGTACGTGAGTAGCGCCCACATAGGAAAACAGTGTTCAAACCACACATGTGAGGTATTGCCATGATCGTTAAAGTAAGAACAATAATTCTAGCCCTTCCACGAGCGGGCGCAACTTTTAAGCATGACATGTTGGGTACTAATTTACTCGGGGTACCATCATCTTTCACAGTATAAAACAAAAAATTGGACTTACTTTACGGTTGTCTTATTTTTTCTAAAAAAGTGCGCAAGACAGCTGCGCAAATACGGCGTGTCAAAAAGTATTGCAATGACCGCCATTTTATTCTCTAGGGGTGCTAGAAAAAAAAATACGTATAATGTTTGGTGGTTTTAAGTAATTTTCTAGCAAAAAAAAGTGTTTTTAACGTGTAAACACAAAGTCTGAAAAACAGGCTCAGGGCTTAAAGGGGTTGTAAAGGAAAAAAACATTTTCCCTAAATAGCTTCCTTTACCTTAGTGCAGTCCTTCTTGACCTACCTCATCCTTTGATTTTGCTTTTAAATGTCCTTATTTCTTCTGAGAAATCCTCACTTCCTGTTCTTCCGTCTGTAACTCGACCACATAATGCAAGGCTTTCTTCCTGGTGTGGAGAAAGCCTCTAGAGTTGGAAAGGGGCGAGCAGACAAGTCAGGACACTCTCTACTTTGCAGATAGAGAAAGGAGCTGTGTGTTAGTGGGCGTCCTGACACTCCTGCTTGTCCCCTCCCCCCTCAAGAGGCTTTCTCCACACCAGGGAAAAAGCCTTGCATTATGGTGTTGAGTTACAGACAGAAGAACAGGAAGTGAGGATTTCTCAGAAGAAATAAGGACATTTAAAAGCAAAATCGAAGGATGAGGTAAGTGAAGGAGGGTACACTAAGGTAAAGGAAGCTATTTAGGTGAAGAAAAAAAAATTCCTTTACAACCCCTTTAAGTGGTTAAACAAGGAAGGTGCACACACACACATATTCGCTGAGGTCTGCGGGTCACAAGAATATATTTTGTATTCCTTTATGAAATGGAAGTCTATTTCCCTTTGAGATGGTAAGCTATATTTATTCTATGCATGGAAGTTACACAAACGATATAAATAGTTATAGTGGTAATAAAACAGTTTCCCTTTCATGCATATAACGTTTCCTCCAAATAGGGTCAAACAAGATAATGAGCGTCCAAGGCCGACTCACACCTCAGGTTTCCCTTCTGCATTGATGGCCTGTTTTTAAGTGGGGTTCTCGCCCGCAGAGCTGGCAAACTAATCGGGGGAATTGGGAATAAAAGTGCAGAAAGGTGATGTCCTCTAAATCTTATTGCATTGGACTGGAAATCTCCTTTCACAAGATAAATTAGTTGGCCGTTATGGATCACAGATAACAGTACTGTGAAACTGTAAGCAAAGAGACGCTGGAAATTCCCAGTCCCGCTTATCTGCTTTCACTTTGTGATCTCTGTATATATAGATTGCGTGCCAGAAGAGTTTAAGGTTTTACTTCACGAAAAGTAATAAGGTGCACATGGCGTCTATCTGAGCACCCACATTATAAAAGTACACCCGAGAAGAACATTTTTATATCTTTCAGCTCACCAATAATTACATGTGGTGGCTGCATTCATCTTTTATTCAGCCTAAAGGGTTACTAAAAAAAAATCAGTCTGTATATGCAGTAAAGCATGATGGTTATATTCACTGGAGAACTAAAGGGGTTAATATTCTTTATTGTGTAGAAAAGCTGTTTGATCCTGTCTTCTCTGATCTTTCCCTTCTTCCACTGTCCCCGATTCATCTGCTGATAGTGCAGAGCCTTGGAGTCAGACTGCACATGCTCAGTTGGGGGTTTATTGCTTGAGAGTTATTTTTTTTCTTAGGAGAGTGCATGTGATCAGCACAGGGCCAATCGGCTCTGTCCAGACAGAGGGTCAGGGGTCCTGCAGTCTCATAGGACAGTTAGAGCAGAATAAAAACTCATCTTACAAGCTTTAACCAGACACTGACAGAAGTCACAAGACTGCTATATACTGCTGATAAGAAAAAGGTATTTAGCAGTTTATATTTACTAAAATAATTACTAGGGTTGTCCCGATACCACTTTTTTAGGACCGAGTACAAGTACCGATACTTTTTTTTTTAAATGTGTCCCCAAATGCAGCCATGTCCCCCCACAAATGCAGCCATGTCCCCAACATATGCAGCCATGTCCCCCACATATGCAGCCATGTCCCCCACATATGCAGCCATTTCCCCCCACATATGCAGCCATGTCCCCCCACATATGCAGCCATGTCCCCCCACATATGCAGCCATGTCCCCCCACATATGAAGCCATGTCCCTTCACATATGCAGCCATGTCCCCCACATATGCAGCCATGTCCCCCACATATGCAGCCATGTCCACCCACATATGCAGCCATGTCCCCCCACATATCCAGCCATGTCCCCCCACATATCCAGCCATGTCCCCCCACATATCCAGCCATGTCCCCCCACATATCCAGCCATGTCCCCCCACATATCCAGCCATGTCCCCCCATATATCCAGCCATGTCCCCCCATATATCCAGCCATGTCCCCCATATATCCAGCCATGTCCCCCATATATCCAGCCATGTCCCCTAGTATCGGATAAGGCATCGGGGGCATTTGCGGGAGTACAAGTACTCCCGCAAATGCTCAGTATCGGTCCCGATACTGGTATCGGTATCGGAACAACCCTAAGGCTTCATTTCCACTGGCGTTTTTACAGCCACGTTTTTTACAGCTTAAAAACGCCTGTCCATGTTTATTTTAGAAGAAAAAAAAAAAAAAAAGCTGGAGCTGTAGCGTGTTTGAGCGTTTTTGCACATTTGTGCGTTTTTTTATGTCTGTCGTTTTTACAGCTCTATTGCTGGAGCTTCAGAACGCACTGGTCCCGCGTTTTTTTGCAGCTTAAAAACGTCTCAGCCATCTACAGCTCAAAAACGTCATGGTGGGCATGAGGCCATAGACTAACATGGACAGGCGTTTTTAAACTGCAAAAAACGTTCAGAAAAGTGGCTGTAAAAACGCCAGTGGAAATGAGCCCTAATAATTACATTTCCAGGTCCTGTGTACTGTGGGAGTCCAGATTTAATGAATGCAGTGTGCTGGGGTTAGTAAAACTTTAATTTGTATTTGGTAATCCAGCAAGCAACACACTTCCTGTCCTAGGGAGACAACACTCATTCATTGGGCCAGATTCAGGTAGATGGGAGCATCTTTGCTCTGGAGTAACGCTTCTCATTTACGTTACGCTGCCAAAATTTTAGGAGCAAGTGCTGTTATTCAGGAAGCACTTGCTCCTAAAGTTGCGGCAGCGCATCGCAAATGAGCCGGCGGAATTCAAATTGGGCGGGTACGGGGCGTGTATTATTAAAACTAAGCGCGATCCTGCGGCGAACGTACTGCGCATGCGTCGAGTGTCAATGCATCCCAGTGCGCATGCTCCAAATTCTGTCAGTGAACGTCAATGACGTCACATCCCCATTCATGAAAGTTTTACGCAAACTACGCGATTTTTATTTTTTCCGACGCAATGACGACGCCTATACTTAACATAGGATACTCCACTAGGGGGCTGCTTTATCTTTAGGCCGCGTATCGCTTACGGAAACGTCGGAAAGTCACTGCGTCGCGCCCGAATACGATCGTGAATTGCCGATTCCCGCTGATTAACATATTTTTTCATCGTAAATCAGCGGTAACGCCCCCGGCGCCATTTTTTAATTAAAGTTGCGATGCGATGGCGAAATTTAATTGCGCCGATCGCATCGGAACTCTAACCCGGCGTTTCTTGTTTTCTAGTTACAGAAAACAAAAACGCCGGCTTAAAGTGACAGTTAGGCTGGCGGATCACTGGATATTCCAGCCTAACTCTACCTGAATCTGGCCCATAGTATTTATGAGCGTCGTCACCTTAGGCTGAGTGCTCCTTATCGACTCCCGATCAGGGATCTCAGCCAATAGTAGAGAGCTCAAAAACTGTAGTGTGTACCCAGCTTTAGACTGCAAAGCACGTTCTTCACCTTGCCTTATCTCCATAATATGGCAGGGGGGGGGGGGGGGGGTTCTGAAGTTCAGAGGCAATCTGTGCAATGCTGATAAGGTTCCCTGAAGATTACAGTTCAGCAGAGGGATTGTTTTGCCAGATCACTACACTCACTGAGCTCACTAGATTTCTGGCAGAGTCAACTGCTACTTGCTTACATGGAAGATAGGGTTGTCCCGATAGTACAAGTACCGATACTTTTTTTCCATGTACTCGCCGATACCGAATACCGATACTTTTTTTAACCCCTTCCATACAGGGCATTTTCACCCCCTTCCTGCCCAGACCAATTTTTAGTTTTCAGCGCTGTTGCACTTTGAATGACAATTGCGCGGTCAGGCAATACTGTACCCAAATTAAATCATTATGTTTTTTTCCCCACACAAATAGAGCTTTCGTTTGGTGGTATTTGATCATCTCTGCGGTTTTTATTTTTTGCGCTATAAACAAAAGAAGAGCGACAATTTTAAAAAAAACACAATATTTTTTTCTTTTTATTTAATACATCTCACAATATTTTTTTTTAAAAAAACTTTTTTTCCCCTCAGTTTAGACCGATACGTATTTTACGTATTTTTGGTAAAAAAAAAAACGCAATAATCGTATATTGATTGGTTTGCGCAAAAGTTATAGCGTCTACAAAATAGGTGATAGATTTATGGCATTTTTATTTTTATTTTTTTTACTAGTAATGGCGGCGATCTGCGTTTTTTTTTTGTGACCGTGACGTTGCGGCGGACATATCGGACACTTTTGACACGTTTTTGGGACCGTTCACATTTACACAGCGATTATTGCTATAAAACTGCACTAATTACTGTGTAAATGTGACTGGCAGGGAAGGGGTTAACACTAGGGGGCGCTGAAGGGGTTAAAATGTGTCCTAAAAGTATGTTCTAACTGTAGGGGGAGGGGGACTCACAGGGGGAGGAGATCGATGTGTGTTCCTCTGTACTGGGAACACACATCAGTCTCCTCACCGCTGACAGGAGGTGGATCTGTGTGTTTACACACACAGATCCACACTACTGCCGTGATTTCCGGAAATCGCGGGTGCCCGGCGGCAATCGCGGCCGTCGGGCACGCGCGCGGGATCGCGGGTGGTGCCGCGGGCGCGCGCTCGCGCGCTAGAACGCCGTGAAGACAGGACGTTGTGCAACGTCCTGTCTCATCGGCAAGGGGATCACCATGACGTGATTCCCCTATACGGCGGTAGGGAAGGGGTTAAATGTCATGTGACAGTTTTCAAACCACAATACAGACTTAGGATATTTTCTTTAGAATTATGAAGAACTCTAACTCAAGACATTATAAAAGAATAAAAATGAGTAAAAATTTATAAAAATGTTTTATTTGCTTGTCACGCAGTAGTAAAAAACTCAAAGAATTTTAACATTTTATGTTGATAAATACAAAAAAATTATTCTATTTAGGCATCGGGAGCATTTGCACAAGTACAAGTACTCCCGCAAATACTCGGTATCGGTCCCGATACCGATACTAGTATCGGTATCTGGACAACCCTAATGGAAGATGTTACTAAATGCTTTCAAATGTATATTTAACAGGTCAAAAAGGAGCAGATACACGTTCCTTGTTAGGGTGTACATACACTTATTTATCAAGCACTTTATGTAGGAAATTCTAGACTAGATCTCCACCCAGTTCTTAGAAGGCATATCTGGCATATTGTATAGGAGACTTTCATTTTCTGTTCTAAGGATAATATGGTATTATGCTAATATATTTTTCAGGGGTTTTTCATTGTCACACCTTTTCCAAATATATATTTCTTGTCGCAATTGCGACCTGGCGCCTAGATTTTGTCGAGCCCTGATTATATATATATATATATATATATATATATATATATATATATATATATATATACATACATACATACATACACACACATACACACACATACATACATATACACACACACATACACATACATATATACATATACAGGGCTCGACAAAATCCGGGCGCCAGGTCGCAATTGCAACAAGAAATTGTGACCTGCCGTCTGCGCTCACCGGTAATTGAGGCCAGATCCTGTGTCGCCGTGCGCCCCCACCACACACCCGCTGCGCGATCGCCGCGGGCCCGCGACGGCCGGTAATTCGAGGCCGCGGCTTTGCGGCCTTGTGAAGTCCCAAGCTTCCTTCTGTGACCTGGCGCCATCTGGTGGTGGGCGTTTGCATTACAAGTAAAACCAGTTCTAATGTGTAATTTTTCACTGTTTTCACTGCCATCTCCTTCTCTCTAATTAGAATAAAAAATATATGTAATGTTTGGGGGTTCTAACACCCTAGAGAATAAAATGGCGATTGTTGCAATACTTTCTGTTACACCGTATTTGCGCAGCGGTCTTACAAGCAAAACTTTTTTGGGAAAAAAATACATTTTCTTTAATTAAAAAATAAGACAACAGTAAAGTTATCCCAATTTTTTTTTTTTTTGGTGAAAGATAATGTTACGCCGAATAAATTGACACCCAACATGTCACGCTTCAAAATTGTGTCCGCTCGTGGAATGCCGACAGACTTTTACCCTTTAAAATCTCCATAGGCGACGTTTAAAAAATTCTACGGGTCTAGAGCTAGAATTATTGCTCTCGCTCCAACGATCGCGGCGATACCTCACATGTGTATATATACACACACACACACAAATGCACACAAACATATTTATTATATGACCACTACTATAATAACAGTATGATAAAAGTGCGACTCCTAGGTGACCGATAACCAATACACTCAGAACCTTAGGCTCGGTTCACACTGCCGTGACTGGCGGTGTGACTTTGCCAGGCGACTTCCTAGCAATATGGGATTTTGCATGGCACGTGAGCAAGCCTCAGGCCGCATTCAAACCACAACGTTTTGAATCGCGGGCAGATTTTTCACAAATCTGCCGCGATTTGACAGCGCCGATGTGTGACTGAGAAATCTCGGATCTCGCATTTGAGATGCCATCAATTTTAATGACACCTCAAATCGCGGTGCGATTGTCATGTGATAATTTGCGCTGCAATTGTGGCAAACCACATTGCGGGAAGCATGTCGCCCCAAAGAAGCTTCTGAACTTTTTTTGGGTCACATGCTTCCCGCAATGCGGATTTCCACCATTGCAGCGCAAATGATCTGCCCACGATTCAAAACGCTGTGTTATGTGCAGCCTTACTGCTGGCACCTAGCTTTTCTCTACACGCAAGCACAGAAGCTGTGATAGACATTTATTTATCTTGCAGCAGCTAATCAGCCAGGGCGCCCATTGACATACAGATCGGGAGATCACTAAAGAGTGAGGGAAAGTTCATCGGAACAAGTGTCCTCTCAATTCTTGTTTTAGATCATTTTGGATATCGTATCACTTCCTGTCTGGGTGACAAAGGTCTCCAGTATATATAGAAAGGGTGAGGCTGATTTACCAAAGGAGTTTAGAATTTTTACACCCTAGATTGTGTAAATTTCCATTTCAGTTAATCAGCCATGTCAAAATAATATCATGTTTACTTATTTCACCTGTAGGCGATTGGGTATTCAAACCAAATAGGAATAGTTTTTCATGTGAATGTTTAACCACTTAAGCCCCGGACCAATATGCTGCTAAATGCCCAGAGGTGTTTTTACAATTTGGCACTGCGCTGTTTTAACTGGTAATTGCGCGGTCATGCAATGTTGTACCGAAACAAAATTTGCGTCCTTTTCTTCCCACAAATAGAGCTTTCTTTTGATGGTATTTGATTGCCTCTGTGATTTTTATTTTTTGCGATATAAAAACGGAAAAAGACCGTAAATTTTGAACTTATAACTTATAACAAAAAGTAAAAAATATCGAATAAACTAAATTTTAGTCAAACATTTAGGCCAAAATGTATTCAGCCACATGTCTTTAGTAAAAAAAAAAAAAAAACGCAATAAGCGTATATTTATTGGTTTTCACAAAAGTTATAGCGTCTACAAACTAGGGTACATTTTCTGGAATTTACACAGCTTTTATTTTAGAACTGCCCATCTCATTTCTTGAGGTTCTAAAATGGCAGGGCAGTACAAAACCCCCCCAAATTACCCCATTTTGAAAAGTAGACACCCCAAGGAAAAACTGCTGAGAGGCATGTTGAGTCCATTGAATATTTTTATTTTTTTGTCCCATGTGATTGAATAACGACAAAAAAAAAAAAAAAGTTGTCACTAAATGATATATTGCTCACGTTATATGTGGAATTGCACCCCAAAATACATTCTGCTGCTTCTTCTGAGTACGGGGATACCACATGTTTGGCACTTTTTGGGAGCCTAGCCACGTACGGGACCCCGAAAACCAATCACCGCCTTCAGCATTTCTAAGGGCGCACATTTTTGATTTCACTCCTCACTACCTATCACAGGTTCAAAGGCCATAAAATGCCAAAATAGCACAAAACCCCCACAAATGACCCCATTTTGGAAAGTAGGACACCCCAAGCTATTTGCTGAGAGGCATGTCGAGTCCATGGAATATTTTATATTTTGACACAAGTTGCGGGAATATGACAAACTGATTTTTTTTTTTTGCACAAAGTTGTCACTAAATGATACATTTCTCACACATGCCATGGTTATATGTGGAATTGCACCCCAAAATACATTCTGCTGTTTCTCCTGAGTACGGGGATACCACATGTGTGGGAATTTTTGGGAGCCTAGCTGCGTACGGGGCCCCCGAAAACCAATCACCGCCTTCAAGATTTCTAAGGGCATACATTTTTGATTTTGATCACTATTTTGATCACTACCTATCACAGTTTTGAAGGCCATAAAATGCCAAGATGCCACACAACCCCCCCTAAATGACCCCATTTTGGAAAGAAGACACCCCAAGCTATTTGCTGAGAGGCATGTTGAGTCCATTGAATATTTTTTTTTTTTTTTGCCCCAAGTGATTGAATAATGACCAAAAAATAAAATAATTATTTTTTTACAAAACTTTGTCACTAAATGATATATTTCTCACACATGCCATGGTTATATGTGGAATTGCACCCCAAAATACATTCAGATACCACATGTGTGGGACTTTTTGGGAGCCTAGCCGCGTACGGGACCCAGAAAACCAATCACCGCCTTCAAGATTTGTGTGAGTGAAATCAAAAATGTATGTCCTTAGAAATCTTGAAGGTGGTGATTGGTTTTCGGGGTCCCATACGCGGAGAAGCAGCAGAATGTATTTTGGGGTGCAATTCCACATATAACCATGGAATGTGTGAGAAATATATCACTTAATGACGTTTTGTAAAAAAAAAATTTTGGTCATTATTCAATCACTTGGGGCAAAAAAATGTAATATTCCATGGACTTAACATGCCTCTCAGCAAATAGCTTGGGGTGTCTACTTTCCAAAATGGGGTCATTTGGGGGTGGGATTGTGTGCCATCTTGGCATTTATGGCCTTCAAAACTGTGATAGGTAGTGAGGAGTGAAATCAAAAATGTATGCCCTTAGAAATCTTGAAGGCGGTGATTGGTTTTCGGGGTCCCGTACGCGGCTAGGCTCCAAAAAAGTCCCACACATGTGGTATCTGAATGTATTTTGGGGTGCAATTTTACAAAACGTTGTCACTAAATGATATATTTCTCACACATGCCATGGTTATATGTGGAATTGCACCCCAAAATACATTCTGCTGCTTCTCTGCGTACGGGACCCCGAAAACCAATCACCACCTTCAAGATTTCTAAGGACGAACATTTTTGATTTCACTCACACAAATCTTGAAGGCGGTGATTGGTTTTCGGGGTCCCGTACGCGGCTAGGCTCCCAAAAAGTCCCACGCATGTGGTATCTGAATGTATTTTGAGGTGCAATTCCACATATAACCATGGCATGTGTGAGAAATATATCATTTAGTGACAACTTTGTGCAAAAAAAAAAAATCAGTTTGTCATATTGCCGCAACTTGTGTCAAAATATAAATTATTCCATGGACTCGACATGCCTCTCAGCAAATAGCTTGGTGGTGCTATTTTGGCATTGTATGGCCTTCAAAACTGTGATAGGTAGTGAGGAGTGAAATCAAAAATTTACACCCTTACACCTTAGGTGATTGGTTTTTGGGCTCCCAAAAAGTCTCACACATGTGGTATCCCCGTACTCGGGAGAAGCAGCAGAATGTATTTTGGGGTGTAATTCCACATATGGGGGGTGTATGCTGGCACTAACTAGCTACCTAGCAGCACCAGCGACACTAATACAGCGATCAGAAAAACAATCGCTTAGTGACGCTGGCAATAGGAGGTGAAAGGGTTAACTCTAGGGGCAATCAGGGGTTAAAAACTTTATTTAAAATTTGTTTAGGGGTACCTAACGCTATAAAATAACTAACGCTATAAAAACCTGGCTATCTAACGCTATAAATAACTAGCTATCTAGCGGCACCAGCGACACTAATACAGCGATCAGAAAAACGATCGCTTAGTGACGCTGGCAATAGGGCGTGAAAGGGTTAACTCTAGGGGCAATCAGGGGTTAAAACCTTTATTAGGTACCCCCATACATTTTCTAATGTATTTGTGTGCCTATACTAATGTATTTGTATTTGTGTGCCTATGTGTACTGGTGTCAGTGTAGTGCTTGGGTACTCATTGTTGTGATGTCTCCTCTCCTCCGCCGGACGAAAATACCGGCGGGAGGAGTGGTGACATCACTTCCTCCTCTGCCTGTGTTTACAGTTCAGGCAGAGAAGGAAGCGGATTGGCTGGGAGTGATCCAGAGGGGGCGGACAAAAACGAATAGCCGCCCCCTCATCCTGGATCGCTCCCAGAGCCACGGGGACCGCCGCACACAGCAGAGGGGGTCCCGATCGGACCCATGACCCGCGGAAAGGCAGGGACGTACATGTACGCCCATCTGCCTGTACGTGCCATGTTGTGGACGTACATAGTCGTGCGGCGGTCCTTAAGTGGTTAATTAAAGAAAATTTGCACACAATTTATTTTACTCCTTTAGTAAATTGGCCTCACCCTCTCTGTGTAGAGCACTGATTCTCAATCTTCTAGTGCCGTGGCTCCTTGATAACATTTCTCAAGTTGTGCGGACCCCTTACAGTAAAATTATTTTCGTAGTGTGGGTTGTCAGCACCCAATGAAGACAAGCAATTTGCCCCTAACCCACAGACATTTAGTGCTGCCTGAATCCCTTCTACTTGTCCAGTATTAAAATCCCTTATGATACATGTTGGATATACCACATTCTTTTTGTTCTCCTTTCTTTCCCTTTTATCTCTCTCTATCCTAATTTCTTGTCCCCCATCCCTCTCTCTAGCCATCTTTCTTGTTCTTTCTCTTATTCTTTCTCTCCCTTTTTCTTTGTTCCTCCCCCTCCTTTTTTTCCCTCTCTCTTCCATGTATTCCCTATTTTTATTCCTTCTCTTACTCCTTGGTGGGGGGAATGGAACATCCCAGGATTCTATGACCCCTGGCGAATCATCATTTGACCCCAGAGGGGGTCCCGACCTCCAGGTTGAGAACCACTGGCGTATAGCCTCACAATGCTTGAATATGTGTAACAGAGGAGCTGAATTTGTCTCACCAATAGATCCAGACTGGGGAGGATCAAATTCATATGGGGTGCAATGGTTCAGGGGAGCAGGGTTGTCAACTGTTAGTAAATTTACTGTTGGCAACCCTGACGGTTAGGCTGCTCTCAAAACAGGATGCCCATTAAAGCAGAGCACCTGAAGTTATGGAAACCATGCATACAAGTCCAAAAAGTGCAGCAGACCAATCAACTGAGAGCCCAGGAAAGTTTATTATTGGTGCGTGGGGAGAACTCCACCAAGAAACAGGCCATCAATGCAGGCAATATAGGGATATCCCCCTTCTTCAGGGTTTAATTAATGCGTAAACCTGGAAGGACTTAATGACGGAATCACCAAAATTAGGATTGGTGTTTTTTTACATATAATGTAAATTGCGGGTGTATATCTGCACCCAGGATACACAACTACTGCATACAGCTGGCCTGCTTAGTAATGAATGGATGTAAGAGCAGAAGATCCCAGGAGCCCCACATCAGAAGACCTGCTATGTGTAGACAAGTGGCAGTCTCAGCCTGGACCCCCACCAGGCCACGCTCTCAATGCGTTTCACCCTGCCCACTGGGCAGAATGAAACACATTGGGGGCGTGGCCTGGTGGGGGTCCAGGCTGAGACTGCCACTTGTCTACACATAGCAGGTCTTGTACTGATGTGCGGCTCCTGGAATCTTCTGCTCTTATTTGTCATTGTCTGGGCTTCTTTCCACCCAGCACTAACAGCAGCAGGCACAGGACTACACTTCCTAGCAGCCTAAGTGGCTCACATACACACCATGGGTTGTACCCAGAACTGTACAACCATGAAGTACAAACTTGCTTACACCCACCCATTTATTACTATTGCCGGCTATACGTAGCAGCTGCATATCCTGGGTACAGAGATACATCCACAATTTAATTGTACACCCAAAAGGTTCAGGTTCATGAGCTTTTAATTGTTTCGAAGATGAAGACTATAGGAAAGCGCCCAGAAGCAAACTAGCAGCAGCATTAAAAGCAGAACTTCAGTACAGCAAGCAGGCAGTCTTTTTTTGAAGAAGAAGAAGAGACATTCACTGTCTCTTTCACCAAAAAAATGCTCCTTCCTGCTCGCCGTTTTCTCAGTTGCTGTACACTGAGCTGAGCAGTTCAGCCGGTCTCTGAGTTCCGGGATGACATAGCTCCAGGCACTGTTCAGGAGTGATGTCATCCTCAACAGCCAATAAAGGGGCCTGAAGACCAGCACTCAGAAGAAGATACTGGCCATTGGACAAGTGAGTAAGCCCTTAGTTCCGCTTTAAGCAGCCCATAGATGAGTCAATTATTTTTTGTTTAGTGTGTGAGTTATTGTATTCTGATAGCAGGGAGACTTCCCCACCATCAGAATACATTGATCAGTGCTGCAGCCTATAGCCTGCAGCACTGATCGAGGCGGGAAAATCCGGCAGGCCAGTTGTACAGAAGTCCACAGACGACTGTCTGGTCCCTACATTTTCCATTTATGGCTGGCTTTAGCAGTGGTTCCAAGCCTAACTCAACTCTATCCAAAACTAACAAAAGAAAAAAAGTTTGGCCATATATACACTTAATTACAAAATGATATGATACATTTCCTACCATAAAATTGTTGCCTGTCAGCGATTACACAAGACTACATAATCCCTTGAGGCCTTGTACACACGATCAGTTCAAACCGATGAGAGTGGGCCGACGGACCGTTTTCATCGGTTCACCGCTGAAGTGGCCTGATGGTCTGATGTGCGTACACACCATCAGTCCAAAATCCGATCGGGTCAGAACACGGTGACGTAGAACACAACGACGTGCTGAAAAAACTAAGTTCAATGCTTCCAAGCATGCGTCGACTTGATTCTAAGCATGCGCAGGTTTTCGGTCCAATTTTAAAGCAAGTTTTAAAACTTTGGTCCGACGGATGACGGTCGGTTTGGACCGATGAAACTGGACTCCATTCTCATCGGTTTGAACCGAACGTGTGTACGCGGCCTCAGAGGTAGAGCGGAGTTTGAGTTATTGATCTTATCTGCATGATAAATTCCCCAGCTTGTAAATATCTAAAGATTGTGTCAAGGAAACATTACAAAACTAGAATTTAAAATGAGTACATTAAAAATACCTGCTATTTTCCCCACTATAATTTTTCTCACAAAACGGGTTACAGTACAGTTCGCATGACTGACCACAGTGAGTTATTACTCAGGTTGTAGTATGACATGAACAGAGATGCATCGCTAGAGACTCGACTCAAGAGTGACTTCATTTGAGGACCCAGCAGGCTAGACAGAGGTTCCTCTACTTATTATGCAAACACATAAAAGCATCCGACCTCCTCGTGGTCATATGACCACAAAACCTGTCTTACATGCCTTCCATTGAATATTGTGACAGTTGTGTGACGTGTGTGGCTGCTGCATGTGGTTCTCCTCACCAGATCTCTCATGGGATAAGGTCTTATTTACTTCAATAAGTAACATTTATTAAACCGCCTTATTTTTCACAGAGACCACATCACTGCACGTAAGGGAAGCAGGGAACAGCCATTATTGACGTCAAATAACTGTAATGCTTCATGCACAGAAGTGCTGTGACCCATACACCATAAGTCAGTCATTTGTTTATGCCTATGGTGCCCAACTTGTCGCCCAAGCAGCACATGCAGGCCTCTGGAGTTTGAAGTGCGGCCTTTGGGCCCCAGCAGTCAGAAGAGGAACCATTGATACAAAAAAGGGTCCCTTAACCTCCCTGGCGTTTTTCCCGTGTCTGACACGGGGTAAAAATTTGCTGCTACTATTGTTGATCCCGTGTCAGACACGGGCTCGCCTCGCAGAATCCACAGAGACAGTTTACTTACCTTCTCCGTGGATCCAGCGATGCATCCCCGCTGTGTGAGCGAGCGGGTGCTCGCTCGATTCACACAGCGTCCCCGTGTGCCGCCGAACTCCGTTCCCTGCGACGTTACGACGCACGGGAGCGGAGAACGGCGCCAAATTCAAAAATGTAAACAAACACTATACATACAGTACAATGTAATCTTATAGATTACAGTACTGTATGTAAAAAATACACACCCCCCATGTCCCTAGTGGTCTGCCCAGTGCCCTACATGTCCTTTTATATAATAAAAACTTTTCTTTCTCCCTGCAAACTGTAGATTGCCCATAGCAACCAAAAGTGTCCCTTTATGGCAAAAATTGTTTTAGAGCAGCTAAAAAACAGCGATAATAAATTATAATCACTTGCAGAATTTAGCGATAGCGATTTGTGGGGAAATTAGTCATAAAAAAATAAAATAATGACAGCAAAAATTCTGCAACTGAGCAAATTTCAGTGATTTTGATTTGATTACATTATTGAATAATTTTTACTATAATTATATTATTATTTGTTATAATTTTTTATAATTATTTATTATATTATAATTTTTAATAAAAAAAAAAAAAAAAATCATACCCGGGATGCCTATTAGACTCTTGTTTAGATAGATTTAAGTAAGTACTTACTAAGAATTGCAGGCCTATAATACATAACACCACATTTCCTTGCAAAACAATTGCAACGCTTTTGGTACAAAATTCCAGACAGAATCATAACGCCAGGGAGGTTAATAGTAGTAAAGTCTACAGATTTAACGCAACATGTTCCTAGTCCGACAGTCTCCTATATAGCATGACAACAGTCTCCAATGATTCCTGTAGAGAAATGTCTGACCATTTCCTCTCGTAAGTCTTCAGTCTGTAATATTTTCTGTAGCATTAAATATATCACATTTTATATGTGGCCCTTTGGAGATATTAGGGGCCACATTTGAGGTCCCTGCTACCTTGCAAGTTGACAAGCACTGGTTTAGGCAATGGAGTCACTAAGAGCTGCGTGCTGGACTCTAGTGGGATGCAGTAAATGTAAATGAGGTATAAATAAGGCCTTATGGAAATGAGATATAAATAAGGCCTTATGGAAATGAGATATAAATAAGGCCTTATGGAAATGGGGTATAAATAAGGCCTTATGGAAATGGGGTATAAATAAGGCCTTATGGAAATGGGGTATAAATAAGGCCTTATGGAAATGGGGTATAAATAAGGCCTTATGGAAATGAGGCCTAATACTTAGAGCCTCGAATGGTCTATATCTAAACCTGCTACAAAGCTAGGAGGTTCAAACTGACTGTACATAAAGACAACGTTATAGATTATCGTCAGTGAAAATTATATGCTTAATCAGATCCAGAGCTATTGGCAGCAGAAATAAGGAGAACATTTTGACTCTCCTGTGAAAGCCAAGATCTACCTCCCAGCCTTGCGAATGTCCATATTGGTAAATGAGGCTGTGCAGTGTCCTTCACATTAACTACTTCCCGACCGCCCACCGTCATATTACTGCGGGACGGTGGCGCGGTCTCGCGGGAGCACGTAGCTCTACGTCCTCTACTTTTCGGCCACTAGGGTAGGGTGACCAGACATCCCCAGTTTCAGGGGACAGTCCCCTGATTAAGGACACTGTCCCCAGACCAAGTCTGTCCCTGGTTTTGTCCCCAGATTGGATTTAATAGGGGGCAGGGGAAATTTCAAAGAAAGTCAGTGCAGAATTAATATAAAATCAATTGAATTACACCCCCCCGCTCCGCCATTCCTAGTAGCATAGGGGGGTTGTATTTTATCCATGATCTGTGCCCCTTTCTGATGATCATGTGCTGGTCGGAGTGGAGGGAATATTCAGTTTCGAACGCATGCCCATTCAGCTCTGTTCGCATGTTCGTCTGCCTTGGATCAAGTACTGGTCAGCCACCTGCCTATCTCCTTGTCTTCCCTGGCAGAGTGATCTTCCTCCGCTCCTCATCCAGTAGTAGCCGGGGCCTGGAGAGTAAGACACAAGAGGCTGTGATGCGGGCGGTGACGGGTAGAGAGTCGCTGATTGTTGCCATTACTAGTAAAGAAAATATATGTCCCCTGATTTAATTTTAAAGATCTGGTCACCTTACACTAGGGGGCGCGTGCGCCGCCGGCGGCCGGCGCCCCGCATGCCCCCGATTCCTGCGCACGTGCCCGGCGGGTACGATAGCCGCCGGGCACCCGCGATTGCTCGTTACAGAGCGGGGAACGGGAGGTATGTGTGTAAACACATACCTTTCGTTCCTGTCAGCGCGGGAAACGCTGATTTTCTGTTCATACAATGTATGAACAGAAGATCAGTGATTTCCCCTAGTGAGTCCACCCCCCCATACAGTTAGAACACAAATAGGAACACACTTAACCCCTTCCCTGCCCCCTAGTGTTAACCCCTTCACTGCCAATGGCATTTTTATAGTAATCCAATGCATTTTTATAGCATTGATCGATATAAAAATGCCAATGGTCCCAAAAATGTGTCAAAAGTGTCCGATGTGTCCGCCATAATATCGCAGTACCAAAAAAAACCCGCTGATCGCCGCCATTACTAGTAAAAAAAAAATATTAATAAAAATGCCATAAAACAACCCCCTATTTTGTAAACGGTATAAATTTTGCGCTAACCAATCAATAAACGCTAATTGCGATATTTTTTTTACGAAAAATATGTAGAAGAATACGTATCGGCCTAAACTGAGGGGAAAAAAAAAAAATTTATATCTTTTTTGGGGATATTTATTATAGCAAAATGTAAAAAATATTGCATTTTTTTCAAAATAGTCGCTCTATTTTTGTTTATAGCGCAAAAAATAAAAACCGCAGAGATGATCAAATACCACCAAAAGAAAGCTCTATTTGTGGGAAAAAAAGGACGCCAATTTTGTTTGGGAGCCACGTCGCACGACCACGCAATTGTCAGTTAAAGCGACGCAGTGCCGAATCACAAAAAGTGCTCTGGTCTTTGGACAGCAATATGGTCCGGGGGTTAAGTGGTTAAGGTACCAAAATGAAGACTAAGAAGGGGCGATGGGCTGGGGATAATCATGACTTTTCTAACATGCACCAATTCAGCTGCCAGTTCTACTGATCCCATTTTCGAGTACTCAGCACGGCACGATTGCCTAGAACGCAAAGTGGTTGCGATACAGACATTCATCCCTCCACATATACTGTCCTAAACGTTAGTAGCACTTGGTGCATCATCCAGCCCTAGCAGCTACCAATCTCTCAGACCCTTTTTTACACTGAGGCGTTTTTCAGGTGCTAAAGGGCCAAAAATAGCGCCTGGAAAAACTGCTCCTCCACCACCCCTGCCCATTAAAATGAATGGGCATCGCTGCCGAAGCTCCTGCAAAGCACTTCAGCAACAGCACTACACAGGCGCATTTAACCCTTTCTTCAGCCGCTAGTGAGAGCTAAAATCACCCCGTTAGCAGCCAAAAAGCACCGCTGAAAGTGGCGGCACTTTACAATTAACACGGCTAGCTGCCAGTGTGAAAGGGGTCTTAGAGTTGTACAGACTGCTGGTAGCAAGATGGATGGTGGGCCTGTACCCTCTATGAATCTCTAACTGTCTGATGATTCTAGTACAGGGAGAGCAAGAATCCCTTCTCTGAGAAATTCAGAACTGTGTGTAGCCTGATCTATCCTGCTCCTCATGTCAATATTACAAAACACTTGTTCTCAGAGCCTTCAGAAAGCTTATTTTTTGGCGATTGCCACCTGATGGATGCTAATAGTAAATATGTTTTTTTTTTATAATTAAATAGGTTGTAAAGTTTCATTCATAAAAAAAACAAAAATGAAATAACAAACGTCACACTTACCTTCTCTGTGCAAGGGTTTTCCGATCCTCCTCTTCTGGGGTCCCTCCGCAGCGCTTCTTACTCCTCCTCTTCTCGAGTGCCCCGATGGAGAAACAAATTCCCTGGGGGCACTCATGCGGGCATGCTCCTGCTGCTGCATCCAGGAACACAGATGGCAGGACCCATACCTGCCCCCCCATGTAGTTGGATTTGACTGACAGCAGTGGGAGCCAATGGCTCCTGCTGCTATTAATATATCAAATGAGGACAGAAGACACCGGCTGGAGCTGGTGTGACCCCGTTGCTGGAAAGGTCAGGCTCAGATAAGTAAAAGGGGACTCTGGGGGACAGCTGCAGCACAGGAGGTTTTTCACCATTTTAATATTTGATACTTTGAAAACGTTTGCTTGCATCCTTTCCCAACATTAAAAAGTCCAAGAAGCCCAAGAACCTGCAGTCAGATTCTCAGTGACTAATGGACTATCATCTACTAGGGAAACAGAGGTAAGGCAGGATGCTGAGATCTGCATGGACTGAGAATGTCAAGCAGTTGATGGGATGCTTAGAATTACAATGTATTACAATTAGATTGGGTCAAGTCTAAAACAAATAAAAAAAAAAAAAATCCCTTAATTTACTACAAACAGGCAAATGACTCCAGAACAATTGATGAATAGACTATTTTTAAGCAGGGCTTTTTCTACCCTGGAAATTTAACAATTCTACAAATGATTCCCTAGATGATTGCAATGACATCATCAGTAATGTACCAAGCATTCAAAATGCATGCTCACTGTAATTTTAGCTTTATGAGGGCTTGTGTACACCTTTGGCTGTCATCACTTTTCAGGAGCAATATATACATATATATTGTACATCCATTTTAGTCCCTGTCCTCAAGGAGCTTACAATCTAAGGCCCCGTACACACGACCGAGCTTCTTGGCAGAATCCAGCGAGAAGCTCGCTGGGATCCATATTCTGCCGAGAAGCTCGATCGTGTGTACATTTTCGCCGAGCAAACTGACGAGCGAGGCGTTGAGCCAAAATAGAGAGCAGGTTCTCTATTTCCTCGACGGGCCATCGGGACTAATGGCTCGACGCCTTTTTCGACAGCCTGGTCGACGAACTCGACGGCCGGCCGAGAACCTCGTCGGGCGGAACGATGGGTTTAGCCCGATGAGGTTCTCGTACGTGGCCTATGGTAAAAAAAAATAAACACAAGAGGGCGCCTCCATCTAGGTGTAGCGATTTATTAAAAAAGCATAAAAGACAATAAAAATGCACTCAGATCAAGCCCCATGTTCCAGCCTGAAGCCTGACCGTTACTCTTCCATCAAGAACCTGGCTTCAACCAGCTGAGCTCTGCAGACTCACAGTGATCCTATGGCGTTCTATATGAGTCTATGACAAGCCTTGATCTACATTTATCTAGTGAGCGCATTTTTATTGTCTTTTATGCTTTTTTAAATAAATTGCACCACCTAAATGGAGGCGCCCTATTGTGTCTGTTTTTTATATGTGCAACGGCCAGGGTTGTCAGGAAGAGACCCTTGTCCTCATCAACATGTGGACAAGGTGCTTTGGAAAGCACCAAACCCCAAAGCATCCACCTTATGTTGAGGGCATGCAGCCTGGTATGATTCAGAGGGGAAGGGGGGCACTCGCTCGTCCCCAACCCCTTTTCTGGCCTGCCAGGCTGCTCGTTTGGATAAGGATCTGGTGTGGATTTTGGGGGGACCCCACATTTTTTTTCCCCCATTTCTTGCGTGGGAGCATCAGAGCATAAGTCGCATGCCAAAGTCGAATCAGTTAAGACAGCGAACCGACTTTAATCAGACTTCAGTGATATTCAATAGGCTGAAGTAGGATCAAAGTCGGACCAAAGTAGTGCAGGGAGCATTTTCAAAGTCAGACCGACTTGAGTCAGACCAGTTGAGACGTTCACACATCATACGACATGAGCTCTCAATGTCAGAGCGTTTGTTGTACAAGCGTGAACCCAGCTTAAAAGGTCAATGAGTTTCTGGACTCCTGACAGACCCTTGTATCTTTCATCCAGTACTGCACTGACATTTCTGGATTCTGAGTCATGGGGAAAACAAAAGAATTGTCAAAGGATCTGCGAGAAAAGGTAGTTGAACAGTGGCGGCTGGTGCTCAAAATTTTTTGGGGGGCGCAAACGAAAAACAACAAAACAATTGCAGCCTCACTGGGGCCATCAATTATCACCACTGTGCCATCAAACGCAGCCACTGTGCCATGCCATCAAACGCAGCCGCGGTGCCATCAATTGTCACCACTGTGCCATGCCATCAAACTCAGCCACTGTGCCATGCCAACAAATGCAACCACTGTGCCATCAATTGTCACCCCTGTGCCATGCCATCAAATGCAGCCACTGTGCCAAACGCAACCACTGTGCCATCAAAAAGCAACCACTGTGTCATCAAAACGCAACCACTGTGCCATGCCATCAAACAGCCACTATGCCATCAATTGTCACCACGATGCCATGCCATCAATTGGGACTAAATTGGGCCATCCATTGCCCTCTATGGGAGTGGGGAATGTCAAAGGCAGATCAAATCAGATGACAGTCGGTCTGTTTCCATCCAACAGACCATAGTGAAAACAGGCCGTCATCTGCCAGCGGGGATCAGCAAACAGACTACCCGCCATGCAAGCACATTCACTGGTGGAGTCTGCCCATCTGAAAGGGGCCTAAAGCAAAGAAAAGTGTGACATGAGATACATTATTGCCTATTCTACAAAAACATTCTAACCCCTTCCATACAGGGCATTTTCACCCCCTTCCTGCCCAGACCAATTTTTAGTTTTCAGCGCTGTTGCACTTTGAATGACAATTGCGCGGTCGTGCAACACTGTACCCAAATTAAATTGTTATGTTTTTTTCCCCACACAAATAGAGCTTTCTTTTGGTGGTATTTGATCATCTCTGCGGTTTTTATTTTTTGCGCTATAAACAAAAGAAGAGCGACAATTTAAAAAAAAACACAACATTTTTTACTATTTTATTTAATACATATCACAAATTTTTTTTTTTTTAAACTTTTGTTTCCCTCAGTTTAGACCGATACGTATTATTCTACGTATTTTTGGTAAAAAAAACGCAATAATTGTATATTGATTGGTTTGCGCAAAAGTTATAGCGTTTACAAAATAGGTGATAGATTTATGGCATTTTTATTTTTATTTTTTTACTAGTAATGGCGGCGATCTGCGTTTTTTTTTTTTTTGTGACCGTGACATTGCGGCGGACATATCAGACACGTTTTTGGGACCATTCACATTTACACAGCGATTAGTGCTATAAAACTGCACTGATTACTGTGTAAATGTGACTGGCAGTGAAGGGGTTAACACTAGGGGGCGCTGAAGGGGTTAAAGTGTTTCCTAAAGTATGTTCTAACTGTAGGGGGAGGGGGACTCGCAGGGGGAGGAGATCGATGTGTGTTCCTCTGTACTGGGAACACAACATCAGTCTCCTCACCGCTGACAGGAGGTGGATCTGTGGGTTTACACATACAGATCCACACTCCTGCCGTGATTGCCGGTAATCGTGGGTCCCTGACGGCAATCGCGGCCGCCGTGCACGCGCGCAGGGGTCGTGAGTGGTGCCGCGGGTGCGTGAGCGCGCGCGCGCCATAGAACGCCGTGAAGACAGGACGTTGTGCAACGTCTAGTCTCATCAGCGAGGGGTTGTTCAGAGCGTAAATCCCCTATGGGCTGGAATTGAAGTGGCTAAAATGGTGTAGACAGATTTGTTGGTACCCCTGGGAAGATCAGTACAGACGAGCATCTGTATTTGTGCTGGGAATGGGCCACACAGTGAAGTCCCAGAACAGCAACCAGGGCCTCACCAGGGGCCACGTGTCCTATACTAACAATCGGGACCCAGAACTCCCGGTTCTGGGTCACCTGATCGCTGTGATAGCCTCAAATTGGCTATCGCAGTGATCAGTCACTGTGTAGCCCACCTCTGTGTTTTCTCTGGAAGAGAGAGATGCATTATTCTTCTCCCTGCAAGGAGAGAGCGATACAAACAAAACTGTATAACCAAAAAAAATAAATGTAATTTAAAATAAAGAAAGAAAAAATACCTAGATCAAGGTTTGCTCTAGATCAGTGCCAGGATTAGTGTTTGGGTCAAGCAAGGGTCAAAGGTTAGGGTCAGTATATTCTGGGCAGTATTTTTGTTTTTTTAAAGCATTTTGTTTTTTAATTAGTATCAGTGCGTTTTACATAATAAAACAAATAAATAAATAAAATAAAAATGTGCACTATTGTTTCTGGGCTGTACTACGGGTACAAACAACTAACTAACATGCACGTATGTGGTATCGCTGCGATCGTCGGAAGAAGGAGAATTTATTTTGGGTTGTTCTTTTGTGATACATATTATGGTAGTAGCAGCTACATTTAAAAAAAAAAATATTTGTTTTACTATTGTGGGCCAGTTTTCCCATAATAATAATAACAGCAATAATAAAAAGAAATCAGGCGATATCCATTACCATTTACCACCAAATGAAAGCCCAATTTGTCCTGAAAAAAACGAGGTATAATACACCAGGATGCGCAAAGTAGTTGTGATGATATGTACAGTTTGTCTAATGCTGGCCATACACTCCACGAAAAAATCGTCCGAACGAACTTTCGAAAAACAAACGTTCGGTCGTAAAGCGCAAACGATAGTGCCATCAATCGTTCAGTGGACATAAATAAAATAAAAAATGGTTAGTTTTTTTACATATACCTAGTGCAGAAAGTTCGGACGGGAAACACATTAACCTTCCGATTTATCGTTCGTTCGGCAGAAAATTTCCTAAAGTGTGTCCTTCGTTTTTTCGGCTCAAAAACGTCCCGACGATTATCGATTTTGTGCCCATTAACTGTTCGAAAAACGAACGAACTGTCTGAACGACCGAATTTCGTCCGAATTTTCGTATATTGTATAGCCAGCATAACATGTCAAGGTAGCAAAATTGTGCTTAGGCATTAACATTTGCTTTACCCTAATGCCTAATACACACAATGAGACAAAAAAATACCCCTTTGGGAGTGATCATCCAATTATCTGATCGTTTGTACACAACCTTCGAGTCGATTACGACATTTCATGTGAAAATATCCGAAGGGACAAGCTCGAAAAATTTTGGGATTAAAGGGGGTTGTAAACCCTCATGTTTTTTCACCTTAACCACTTTAGCCCCGGACCATATTGTTGTCCAAAGACCAGAGCACTTTTTGTGATTCGGCACTGCGTCGTTTTAACTGACAATTGCGCGGTCGTGCGACGTGGCTCCCAAACAAAATTGGTGTCCTTTTTTCCCCACAAATAGAGCTTTCTTTTGGTGGTATTTGATCATCTCTGCGGTTTTTATTTTTTGCGCTATAAACAAAAATAGAGCGACTATTTTGAAAAAAATGAAATATTTTTTACATTTTGCTATAATAAATATCCCCCAAAAAAGATATAAAAAAACATTTTTTTTCCTCAGTTTAGGCCGATACGTATTCTTCTAAATATTTTTCGTTAAAAAAAAAAAAAAAAAAAAAAAAAAAAAAAAAAATCGCAATTAGCGTTTATTGATTGGTTTGCGCAAAATTTATAGCGTTTACAAAAAAGGGGGTAGTTTTATGGCATTTTTATTAATATTTTTTTTTACTAGTAATGGCGGCGATCAGCGTTTTTTTTTTTGGTACTGCGATATTATGGCGGACACATCGGACACTTTTGACAAATTTTTGGGACCATTGGCATTTTTATAGCGATCAATGCTATAAAAATGCATTGGATTACTATAAAAATGCCATTGGCAGTGAAGGGGTAAACACTAGGGGGCAGGGAAGGGGTTAAGTGTGTTCCTGTTTGTGTTCTAACTGTATGGGGGGGTGGCCTTACTAAGGGTAATCACTGATCTTCTGTTCATACATTGTATGAACAGAAAATCAGCGTTTCCCCCGCTGACAGGAACGAGAGCTATGTGTTTACACACATACCTCCCGTTCCCCGCTCTGTAAAGAGCAATCGCGGGTGCCCGGCGGCGATCGTACCCGCCGGGCACGCGTGCGGGACTCGGGGGCGTGAGGGGGGCGCGCGCTGGCCGCTGGCGGCGCGCGCCCCCTAGTGGCCAAAAAAAGGGAGGACGTAGAGCTACGTGCCTCCCGCCAGTCAGTGCCACCGTCCCGCAGTAATATGACTGCGGGCGGGCGGTCGGCAAGCAGTTAATGGAGATGTAAAGAAAATTACTGTTTACAGGGTATAGAGACATAAAAGTTAACCGATTCCTTTTAAAAATGATTAAAAATAGATAAAAATCAATCATATAATGTACCTGCAGTTTCTAGTTTCGTTTTTGCATGTTGTTTCCTGCCTGTGCTGTACAGAGCCAATACAGGGCAGTGATGGTTTGGAAATTGACACTGATTGGTGCTGAGGGGTTTTAGACACACAGTAATCACACCTCCTTGATTAGTGACCACAGAGAAGCTCCCATCACTGTGGTCATCAGGAAACAGACAGCCAGGAATTGTGGAGATCAGAGAAGAATTACAGCAACTTGAGAGCAAAAACAAACAATGAGGACATGAAAACAGCACTGTATTAAGGTAAGGGAAGCTATTAAGATAAAAAAAAAAATCCTTTACAAACTCTTTAATGCATTCCAAGGTAACTCTCTTGGGAGAGCGGGAGGAGCCGAGAGAGTTGCCGAGGGACCCCAGAAGACGAGTATTGGGGCCACTCTGTGCAAAACGAGTTGCACAGTGGAGGCAAGTATGACATGTCTGTTATTTAAAAAAAAAAAAATTGAACCTTTAGTACCACTTTAAGATCACGCATGCTCAGAAATAAAAGAACACAATCCAATACATGACTTTTGAAGTTGTAATCTGTCGTACACAAATTTTCGTAACTTTAGTATTCTATTGGTTTTCGACATGAGACTAGCATATCCGCCCGATATTCTTATCGTGTGTACTTTAGACGATAAGGGGTTAAACATTCTGTTTAATCGAAACTCAAAATAAAAATAAAATTATTATTAAATATAGAATAAAACAATGAAAAATGCTGATCACTTTGAAGTTATTTCAGACAAAACTGTTTGTTATTTTTTATATATACACACACACACACATTACTATACGTTTGTATATCCTCCTTGTAATGAAACCGAGGGAGCTTTTTAAAAGCGAAAAACAGAAGTGGTGAAAATGTAAAATGTAGAATTTAGTTTTGACCTGTTTATCAATAGTTTGCAACCTTCTAAATCAGCTACCAAGGCAACCTTCCTGCCGCTTTGCATCCTTCTAGCCGCATACCTAGATACAAAACCAAACCAAAACAAAGATCTCTAGCATGCTAAAAAATATAACACAACATCCCATGCGAATACAGCTAACCACAGGTGGCCACATATTTCACGAAGTACAAAGATATGACACCTGCTAACTGATTGGACGTTATATTGATCCTCTGCTTTTAGAGGTTCATATTGGAGCGATTTGACATGTCAAATCGCATGCTAAACCCGTAGAAATTGCCAGCAATGACACCGTCTGAAATCGGTGCCACACCACATTTGCGGCGCCGTTTCTGTACTACGGGGTGCGATTTCAATAGACATCTCTTCGGCAACCCGCACAGATGTCTCTGAAGTCAGCCTCGAAGTCGGGACTGAAATGCGGAAATGAAATTGTGCGAGTCAGGGTCGCCAACCTCCCGCAGCATTTTTTACTGACGAAACATTTACTGGCGGAGCACATTTTTTACTGACAATCTGAGAAATTACAGAACTCCTATTAAAAACTAACACAGTAGATATTTGAACAGTATAAACATGACATGGAAACACTGACAAAACCTAGAACAAGTAAAAGTAATTTGCTTGATTTACACTTAAATGTCGAGACAGCATGAATTTATCAGCCCCTGATATTTACTGGCAGTTGTAGAAAAAAAAAAATCACAGATTTTTACAAACTGTGAGGAAATTTACTGGCAGTTGGCAACACTGGTGCGAGTTTGCATGATTTCATTTCTGTTGTCATTGTGAAGCTGAGCTTAGTTGATTTCCACACTGATCCACTGCAAATGCATATGTGTTTTCGCTGCAATTTTACCACGTTTGCATTTTTTAAAACATGCGATTCAAAAACCGCACCAAAAACACATCGCGGGTGCGTTTTTTGCAGCGTTTTCCATTGCTTTCAATGGAAACGTGCATTTTCGTGCAGGTTTTAACTCCTCAAACATGCTTAAAGAGGAGTTCCACCCTAAATTTTTACTTTTTTTTAATTCACTCCCCTCCCCCTTACATGCCACATTTTGGGGGGGGGAGTGGGGGCTTCAGTAGGAGTGGGACTTCCTGTCCTGCTTCTGCCGAGGGGCTGGTTAGGCGATTAAGCCTTAATTGCCTAACCAGCCCCTCCCTGTAGGCGATCACATGGGACACTGACAGGTCCCATGCGATCGCCTCTCCAATCAGCGGCGAGCCGCGCCGCACGCGCATGCGCAGTGCGGCTCGCGCATGCGCAGTGGGTGCCCGGCCGTGAAGCCGAAGGCTGTCACGGCTGGGTGCCCACAGTCGGGATGGAGACGCCGGCTGGGGAGGGGGGGAGAGGAGCGGAGCCCCGGTCGACGCGTCGCTGGAACGCAGGAGCAGGTAAGTGAGTGGTTATTAAAAGCCAGCAGCTACACTTTTTGTAGCTGCTGACTTTTAACCACTTCAGGCCCGCGCTACCGTCGGATGACGGCAACAGCGCGGGCCTGAATATCCAACATGCCGTCATTTGACGGCATGTCAGTCTGGCGTTCCCAGCGCGCGCTGTAGTGCGCGCTGCGGGGAAGCCCAGTGTTGTCCGTGTCACTTTGACACGGCCAATCACAGATCGCGGCAAACGCCCAATCAGAGCGGCCGTTTGCGATGCGATCTGTGGGCGAATGAGAGATGATCTCTCATAGATCATCTCTCATTGCCGTGTTACACAGAGACAGCGTCCTGTCTCTGGAGAGGAGGAGCCCGATCTGTGTTCCTTCCTACATAGGGACACAGATCGGTCACGCCCCCAGTCACCCCCCCCCTCCCCCCACAGTTAGAACACACCTAGCATACATATTTAACCCCTTCCTCACCCCCTAGTGTTAACCCCTTCAATGCCAGTCACTGATCGCAGTATAAATGTGAATGGCGCCAAAAATGTGTCAAAAGTGTCCGATGTGTCCGCCATAACGTCGCAGTACCAATAAAAATCGCAGATCGCCGCCATTTCTAGTAAAAAAAAAAAAAAAAAAAATAATAATTCTCTTCCCTATTTTGTAAGCGCTATAACTTTTGCGCAAACCAGTCGCTTATTGCGATTTTTTTTTTTTTTTACCAAAAATATGTGGAAGAATACGTATCGCCCTAAGCTGAGAAAAAAAAATGTGTTTTTTTTTTAATTGGGATATTTATTATAGCAACAAGTAAAAAATATTGTATTTTTCTTCAAAATTGTCGCTCTTTTTTGTTTATAGCGCAAAAAATAAAAATCGCACAGGTGATCAATTACCACCAAAAGAAAGCTCTACTTGTGGGGAAAAAAGGACGTAAATTTTGTTTGGGAGCCACGTCGCATGACCGCGCAATTGTGAGTTAAAGCGACGCAGTGCCGGAAGCTGAAATTTTACCTGGGCAGGAGGGGGGTGTAAGTGCCCAGTATGCAAGTGGTTAATAAACACAATTTTGGGCTGGAACACCCCTTTAGAAAAAGACTTCAGCAGAAGCGCACCACCCCAACGCGAACACATTCATTGATTTTTAAAGAGAATCGTTTTTCTTGAGCTTTCCAGGTGCTTTTTTTAAACGCAATTTGGGCTTAACCATAGGCTGCTTTCACACTGAAGAGTCTTTCAAGTGCTTTTGCATTTAAAAAAAAGCGCCTGAAAAAGCTCAAGAAAAATGCTTCTATGTACTTTGTTCACACTGGGGCGGTGCACTTCCGTTGCAGTGTAAAAAGATTCTGCCTGCACATTTTTGGAGCATGTTCGGGGAGTTAAAAAAATAAATAAAAACAACACCACAACAAAAATGCTCCTCCACATTGAAATGAATGGGAATTGCGTCAAGTGTTTTTGGTGCAGTTTTTGAGTCACATGTCCTTTAAAAAACGCACCGCAGATGCTGCAAAAGCGCAACAAAAACGCATAGGTGTTTTACAGGTAGTTTTGCCCTTAGATCTACCATCAACTATGTATTGTAGGGGACTGCCTGCTTGGATACTGATTGTATGGTTTAGGTAGGTCCTCATATTACATCATTTAATAAATCTGATTGCACAAAAATTGTAATGTGTATATTGAGCTTCATTTTCCAATAATACTGATCCAGAACAATCATGGAGGTCAGCCAAGTCAGAACTGCTTCTTCATACTTATTTGAGATGAGTGACTAAGTATTTCTCTATCAGGGGGACAGGAACACAGACAGACGACTATCATTTCAGGAGGTCAGCAATGGCAGCCTACAGATTTCTGCAATAATAGGTTTCCTTTAATTAGTCACAGGGACTTTCTTGTATGGTGGAATACCTCAAAGGGCCCATTCACACTAAGGTGTGGTGGAATCATGTATGAAAAGCCACGTGTTGCCACAACCCATGGCAACGCACCTGCACTATGTGGGGTGTCAATGGCACCCCAATGTATTATACAGTAGAGGCCAAACACAACGAATTGCAGTGCACCTCAACACGTGGTATATTGGGCTGCCCCCCTCACTGCAAGGGTTAACTGCTCATCTAGGAGAGAGTAAGGCTGGATTTACACCTATGCATTTTTAGTGCTTTTTGCATATTTGCACTACAGAGCGTGTTCCATAGGAAACCATGGGAAATGGACTGTAGTGCAAATCTGCAAAAAGCACTAAAAATGCATAGGAGTGAATCCAGCCTAAAAGCACTTTAGGTTACCCGATGCTCTGCTCCTCCCCCCCCCCTCTTTCTGCCAGTGGACTGTCCCTCAGTGTCAACACAACCAATGCAGGGCTATAGACCCTGTATGGGTCTTGATGATGTCATGACCAGAGATGGCTGGAGCATGGGGGAGAAAACAATGTGGCGACCAGTCTAGCAGAGCTGAGGGGTGGACAATTGGGCAAGTAAATCTTCTTTTTTATGTACCCAGACCTAAATGAGTGATTACCACTTGCAGTGCCAGCGCAGTCCCACAGTGAGTTTTACGTTTCCCAGAATTAGGCTTTAAAGCTGAACTCCAGGAATTCAGACCAGTGATCTCCAAATTGGGGTTGGGGGGCTAGATGCGGCCCGTGCCTGCTTTTATCTGGCTCTTGGGGCACTATTTTTATCCACGGATACCAACAATAGGACATAATTACTCCCACTGACATCAATGAAAGGGCATAATTGATCCCACAGATACCAATAATAGGCCACAATTCCTCCCAGTGACACAAAAAATGGGGCACAATCCCTCACAATGACACACATGATGGGGCACAATCCCTCACAATGACACAAATGATGGGGCACAATACCTCACAATGACACCAATGATGGGGCACAATCCCTCACAATGACACCGATGATGGGGCACAATCCCTCACAATGACACCAATGATGGGGCACAATGACACCAATGATGGAGCACAATCCCTCACAATGACACCAATGATGGGGCACAATGACACTAATGATTGGGGCACAATTCCTCACAATGACACTAATGATTGGGGCACAATTCCTCACAATGACACCAATAATGGGGCACAATCCCTCACAATGACACCAATGATGGGGCATAATTCCTCACAATGACACCAATGATGGGGCACAATGACACTAATGATTGGGGCACAATTCCTCACAATGACACCAATGATGGGGCAAAATTCCTCACAATGACACCAATGATGGGGCACAATTCCTTCCACTGATACCAAAGACGGAGCATTGTTTATTCCCACTAACCTCAGGACCTTTTCTACTACCAATGGCCACAGTCAGGCACACCTTAAGTCTAAAGTAAACTGGCCCTTTGTTTAGAAAGTTTGTAGACCCCTGATTTAGACCAAATCTGCCCTTGCAGCCCCCCACCCCACACTCCAAGGGTCAAATGCTTGTTTAGTCTAGGGGTGCAGCTAAAATATGTAGCACTTACCCTATCCTCAATTTGGCAGACTCCAATGCTTTTCTCATCTTTAGCTTCATCACGTACTATGCAGGGATATTAACCCTGCGTTGTACATTGGGATGGCAAGCATGCCACCATGACTGATCACATAGCTAAAGAAAGCCTGCTGGAGCCAGGAATGGGGTAAGCATTACAACTCATCCCTGCACCCCTAGATTGAACAACCATTTAACCCTTGCGGTGAAGGGTGGCCCCACTGTATTTGGAAAATCTGCAATACAGAAGTTAAAAAAAATAAAAAAAATGGAATTAGCAAGAATTACTTGAAACCCATTGGAGGTGGTACAACTGAAACGATCAATCGACCAAACCCTGATATTCCAGTAACAGTGGTGGGCAGAGTGGATTTGATTTACATCTAGTCCATTTAAATCATAATTTTAAAAAGTAACTGTCATCTTTGTCCCGCAGCGGCTCCTCCTCTGACCTGCTGTAGACTAAGGCTGGATTCACACCTATGCATTTTTAGTGCTTTTTGCATTTTGCAGAATTGGACTACAGTCCGTTAACAGGCGCTGCCATGATGGATCTGAAATGACAGGTGCTCTTTAAATGTAAGGACTTATTGCTGGTAGTTAGAATCTTTAATAATTGCAAACAAAAATCGGGTCACAGGAGCTGAAGAACGGGGAGAGGTGAGTGTAAACAAACCTTTCCCGTTCTTCTCTGTGGCAATGTCAGTGATCGTCTGTTCCCTGATATAGGGATTGACGATCACTAACCTCACACATCCAGCCCCACCCCCCTACAGTTAGAAACACACATGAGGTCACACTTAACCTCTACAGCGCCCCCTAGTGGTTAACCCCATTCACTGCCATTGTCATTTTCACAGTAATCAGTGCATTTTTATAGCACTTTTCACTATAAAAATGACAATGGTTCCAAAAACGTGTCAAAAGTGTCCGATGTGTCCACCATAATGTCGCAGTCATAAAAAACAAAAAAAAAAAAAAAAAACGCTGATCGCCACCATTAGTAGTACAAAAAAATAATTATTAATAAAAATGCCATAAAACTATCCCCTATTTTGTAAACGCTATAAATTGTGCGCAAACCAATCGATAAACGCTTATTGTAAAAAAAAATACCAAAAATAGGTAGAATACGTATCGACCTAAACTGAGGAAAAAAAATTAAAAAAAATGTATATATTTTTTTATATATTTATATTATTATAGCAAAAAGTTAAAAATATCGATTTTTTTTCAAAATTGTCGCTCTATTTTTGTTTATAGCGCAAAAAATAAAAACCACAGTGGTGATCAAATACCACCAAAAGAAAGCTCTATTTGTGGGGGAAAAAAAGGACGCCAATTTTGTTTGGGAGCCACGTTGCACGCCTGCGTAATTGTCAGTTAAAAAGACGCAGTGCCGAATCGCAAAAAAAGGGACCAGGTCCTTTACCTGCATATAAAGCAGAGCGCCACCCTAAAGTGGAACTTACGCTCATCGGATTCCTCCCCCCCTCCGGTGCCACAATGGGCACCTTTTGGGCAGGATACCTGTCAAAGACAAGTATCCTTTCCCACTTCCGGGAGTCCGGCTGCGGCCGTGACGTCACCGTGGGGCTCCCTCCTACTCCTCCCCTGGCTGCCAGGCTAATAGGAGGGAGGAGCGGGGCCTCGCGCATGCGCAGTAGGGTTCCCGATGTGAAGCCGAAAGGCTTCACTGCCGGGTTCCCTTACCCGCAATGGCGAGGGCAGCACCCGACAGCTGGTGGGAAACATCAGCTGCGGTGCCGACATCGAGGGACACCAGGACAGGCAAGTCTCTATTTATTAAAAGCCAGCAGCTGCAGTATTTTTATTTATTTTTTGCCCGGAACACCCCTTTAAATAGGAGACTATCTTTAGATTTTTTATTTTGTTTGTTTTTTTAATCATTGATTTTTATCCACCCTGGTGGTGGGTTTAGTCACGCAAAGGGTTGCTAGATCCAAGTCCCAGTAGCAGCTAGATTACTAGTGGTTGTATGAAGTCTCCCTACTCCTGCTGTAACCCCAGTAATATACACCTTTTTCCAAGAAATGCCGGACCCCTTAGTACAGATCAGGCATAATTAGATTGTAAGCTCTAATGAGCAGACCCCTCTGATTACTATTGTATTGTAATGTCTGCCCCCCGTGTTGTAAAGCGCTGTGCAAACTGTTGGCGCAATATAAATCCTGTATAATAATTGGCTTTGGATGGACAGGCTGGATCATCAGACATGTGACACTCAGCATCCTCTATAAAGCATATACAGCTGTACCCTCCTGTTTATGTTTGTGCCATGTGATCAGCTATAAAGGTCCTTACACAGCAGCACAACAATCCCCTATATACAAAGAGCAGGCACTACAGACAAGGACCACAATGCTTTGCAGATCCCTGCTAAAGTATAAACAAGGGCTGAAAAAGCAAGGAATCAGTGCCATTACCTTCTCCTATGGGATCCTCAGCTTCTCCTTGTCTCCTCTCCTACTAGATCTGTGCTACAAAAGTTACAAAATCCATAAACAATACAATGCAATCTGCTACTCATCACATTACCACTTCCTATTGCTGGGGATTCCCGTGTGCACGCTGATTGGTCAGTCTCATCAATGAGGAAGCACCGTGTGACAGTCAATCAGCAGGAGGCCCCGCCCCTCAGCTGTGATCTCATTTGCAGATCTGTGGCTGAGAATTTTGACATGGAATGTTATGCATTCAGCCTGTGTTCTGTGAGGAGAAGGGCAGCTCAGCTCATGGAAATGAAAGTGTGTGAAAAAACAGCTTGGAGGAGTTGTGCTGAAAAATGTAGGACCTTCTACCCTTCTCTCTTTTTTTTTCTACATACTACACCGCATTGCAGTCGCTGCAGCGCATAAAGATGAATGAAATGTTATTTAACCACTTGCCTACTGGACACTTTTGGGCTCTTTCTGCCGGGGCAAAATTTCAGCTTTCAGCGCTGTTGCACTTTGAATGACAATTGCGCGGTCATGCTACACTTGTAACCATTTTTACTTGTATCTTTCACACAAATAGAGCTTTCTTTTGGTGGTATTTAATCATCACTGGCTTTTTTTTGTTGCTAAATAAACAAAAAATTAAGTTTGATACAAAACTTTACAAACAGGTAATTTTTCTCCTTCGCTGATGTGCGCTGATGAGCCTGCACTGATGGACACTGATGAGGTGGCACTGATGGACATTGATGGGCACTGATGAGGCGACACTGGTGGACACTGATGAGGAGGCACAGATTGGCAGCACTGATGGGCACTGATTGGCAGCACTGGTGGAGGATGCAGATTGGCAGCACTGATGGGCACTGTTGGGACTGCACTGATAATCAAGACACTGAGGCTGGGTTCACACCTATGCGTATTGGATCCAGCTATCAGATCTCTTCTCCCTTCCTCACGCTGTGGAAAGGAGTGCCGATAACCGGCTTCCGTTTACATGTGTGATCAGCTGTAATTCACGTGGTAACAGGGGCGGACTGACCATTGAGGCACTCGGGCAATGCCCGAGGGCCCCATGCCACTAGGGGGCCCCATCAGGGTTGCCAGGCTCAGTAAAACCAGGGACAGTATGTCAAAATCTGTGTTTTTTTTTACATCTGTCCCTGATATGTCTGAAACCGACATGCTTTTGATGTGAAAATCCTGAGATTTTAGCTGCCCCGCCTCTGGACTGCCTCCTGGCGTGGTGACCATCTGTAAGCCCGGGGGCCCCATAATCTTCTATTGCCTGGGGGCCCCTTGAGTTGTCAGTCCGCCCCTGCGTGGTAAAGAGCCGCTGATTGGCTCTTTACCTCAATCTGTGATCAGCAGAACCTAGAAGCTGATTGGTTACTATGCACACCAGATTCTGTGTGCTCCAGTTTTGCTAAGGTTTTTGTTTTTGAGTGCAAGTTTGATGTTTGTATAGAGATACGTTTTGAAGGAAGCAGGGGAAGATGCAGTGTAGGGCAGATTCAGTGTGGCCCACTACAACACACCTCATCACGTGTCACTGCAGCGTGTTGCAAAGCACTGCATAGAGTTTAATGAATTGCCATTTTGCGACAGTTCAATAAAGTTAAGAAGAGTAAAAGCTTCTGTAGCACCCTGTAGCTTAGACAGGGAGCTCCCCACAAAGTTACTTGCCAGAAGTAGTTATCCTGGTCCATTGTTAGAGATCTATTGATTTATCTCTAAGTTTGGCCTTGTTGGACTTTTCCCTTCTACCAAGGCTGGGTACTTGGTGGTACTAGATATGAGAAGGGCAAACCAAGGTCAGGTTATGGGTATATGGGGTATCTCAGCCAATGGGCAGGGGTTTTCTTGGATCCGTTGGCCTGCTAGGAGGGCCTATATATTCGGGTTGAGTCAGGTAATCTATGTTCTGTGCCACCTAGACAGCTGTTTGGGTGGACATGTGTTGTATTGCCCGGGCTGCTAGGACAGAGATTGGGCCTATCCCGGTGGGCATCTGGCTGCTAGGCTGTCTGAGGGCCTATCCAGAGGCAAAAGAGCAGCGCAGGGTTGGGACTGTGGCTGGCAATCCTACCAGAAGTGACGGTTCTGCCGGCCAGAGAACCTGTCATGGTCAGAGGTAGAGGGGAATCTGTGACCAGTAAGGGACCAATCACCTTGTTACCAGGGACCACAGAGAGTAATGGAAGCAAGTACCAAAGAAGTATTCACACCAGACGGGGACACTTCAGTATGTATCAAGCCAGGGACCCGAACAGCTGAGGTGACGCTTGTAGAGCAGCCTTGTGTGTCAAGCCAGGGACCGAGCAGGCCAGTGAGGGTGAAGCCCAGGGCCATTTTTACCATAGGGCAAACAGGGGCAGCTGCCCAGGTCCCTGTCACTTTTGGGGGCCCAAAGCAGAGCCGCTAAGCCATTAAGCCGTTAAGCCCCTGTGCTGCCCACAAATCAGTGCTGAAAATCATCAGCGGCACACAGTACTGCTTCCCAGTGTTTTAAAATGTACAGCACCCCTGGCTTCCCTTTAGACATGCACTTCTCCCTTCCTGCCACTGGGTGCTGCTTGTATATAAAAGGGAATTAGAATGTGATTTTATAGCATCCCCAGTTTGATCTTCCCGGGCTGACTTCTTCCTGTTCCTCAAGGTATGTCACTGTTTGCTAAACTATATTGTAAATAGAAGTTTTCTGTAGAGTGTGCCCAAAGTCTTTATAATATTTGATCATTCACTGCAGGCCTGGTCAGTGTTTTAAAAAGTTCCTGTATTTTACACATGGCATGGCATGGGGTCACAGCACCATCTGTCCATTCTGCTTTAGCACCATGGGACACCATGCCATGCCATGTGTAAAATACAGGAACTCTTTAAATCACAGACCAGACCTGCAGTCCAGGCTGAGTAAGGCCTCAGAGCACATGGCATTACGGTCTGTATTTAACTGCTTCATGGGCTTATTTTGGGCCTGGCTGGTTCACATGTATGTGTTTTGACGGTCCACATTTGCGCAGCCACAGCAGCCTATTCATTTGAATGGGCCGTCATGCCTGCATTTTCTGCAAAGAAAAGCGCATGCCTCATGTAATAGGCGGCGCACACGGCACACCTATGCCCATCAAGCAATGAAATACAGCACTGTCTGTCCATTCTGCTGTCTGCTGTGACTTATCTGCAGTTCCTGCACTGTCAAACTTGCTGCATTTTTAGACGTTTAGGTCACGCTTTTAAAAACACAGTTCGTTTGTGTGTGCAAGAACTGCAGGTAAGTAGCATGGTGCAAAAGTAGAATGGATTTCAAGGCAACTGTATTTTTAACATGCTGAATGCACCTTTTTTCTGCAGGAAACAAAGGCATGGCAGCACATTCAAATCAATAGGCTGCTGTGCCTGCACAAATGAGGGCCGCCAAAACACATACATGTGAACCAGCCAGGCCCAAAATAAGCTGGAGGGGGGCCCAAAATTTTTTTTTGCCCAGGGCCCAAACCATATTAAAGACGGCCCTGGTGAAGCCTAAGGCCTTGTACACACGATCAAATGTGTCTGTTCAAATCGGTCGGACCGACCGATTTGAACAGATCTGTCTGCTGGCATTTTGGTTTGCTCGCGTGTACACACGAGCAAACCAAATTCGCCGCCAGCAGACAGCGTGCTGACGTGGCGGTGACGTTGACGCCGCCACATCACCGCACCAGGAAGTAAAACACTTCCGCACATGCGTCGAAACCATTTGGCGCGTGTGCGAGAAGACATGTCTGCTGGTTAGCGTACTAACCAGCAGGCCTGTCGGGTGGCCAAATCCGTCTGTTTGACCGTACACACGATCGAATCTGTGTGCTGAAACGGTCTAGCAGACCGTTTCCAGCAGACATATTTGATCGTGTGTACGAGGCCTAAGAGGTATTTAGAGTGCCAAGCTAGGGACCCAGCAGAGAAGTGGGGGTGACGCTTGAGCAGAGCTGTATCCTGGCCTAGGCCAACAAGGCCCAAGCCTAGGGCAGCACTTTGCAGGGGGGCAGCACGAAAAGGGTCCCCGCCGGCTTGCGCTACACTGTTAGGAAAATTGGTCTAGTGCCCCCATAAAGCGGCCGCGCTGCCTCTGGTATGCGGGCGGCTGGCATTCTGCAACTGTGGGGGGGGGGGGTGCTCCCAATTTTGACTGTTTTATCATCCTGGACCACAAACCTTCCTCAGTGTGCTATATGTTTCTGCTGCACCATCTACTTAAAGTAGAACTATAGGCAACACTTTTTTTCTCATTTTGGGTGGAGTAAGGGAGGGTTTTAGCCCCTGTCAGTTTATTTTTTACCATCCCTGACAGGTCCCATTGCAAAGATTTCCCTTCACTTCCTGCTCTATGGGCAACCAGGAAGTAAGAGGAAATCTAAGTAAATTAAGGGAATCCATTCCCCCCCCCCCCCCAGGCCCTCAGAACTAGTGTCTTCACTCGAAAATTTTAGGGCGGGTCTTAAACAACACAGGGTGTGGCCGTAACAGGAAGGGGTGGGTCATATTTAAATTTTGGGGTGCGCAAGTTTAGTCAGGCCTAGGGCAGCACAAAACCTAAATACACCTCTGCGCTTGAGGAAGATACCACCGTGAAGACTGGAGGAGCTCAAGGGATTTAGTGACAGTGAATCATCTAGTCTAGGGAGAGACCGGCAGCTCAGTGTGCTGAAAAACTACGAGGAGAGATTGTAGCGGAAGATAAAGGAACTGTTAAACTTCAAGTTAGGAACGGTTAACTACTTGCTTACTGGGCACTTAAACCCCCCTCCTGCCCAGACCAATTTTCAGCTTTCAGTGCTGATGCATTTTGAATAACAATTACGTGGTGGTATTTGATAACCTCTGGGGTTTTTATTTTTTGCTAAACAAACAAAAAAAGATTAAAAAAAAAAAAAATCTGGTTTTATATTTTGTTATAAATATGTTGAAACGGGTAATTTTTCTCCTTCATTGATATGCGCTAATGAGGCGTCACTAATGGGCACTGATAGGCTGCACTTGTAAGCACTGATAGGCACAGATAAGGCGGCACTGATTGGCACAGATAAGGTGGCACTGATGGGTGGCACTGATGGGCACTGATAGGTGTTACTGATGGTCACAGATGGCACTAATAGGTGGCAATGATGGGCACTGGTAGGTGACAATGATGGGCACTGGTAGGTGACAATGATAGGCAGCACTGTTGATGAGGCACTGATTAGTGACTTTGATAGGTGACACTGTGGGCACTGATGGGTGGCACTGTGGGCACTGGTAGGTGGCGCTGGTGGGCACTGGTAGGCAGCACTGTTGTGCACTGGTGAGTGGCACTGACAGGTGGCACACATGGGCACAGATAAACTGGGCAGCTCTCCCTGCTCGGGACGGATATCCCTCTGTCACCTGCCGGCTATCGGCGTGAGGAGAAAAAATAGCCGATTACCGGCTCTGTTTATGTCACATGATCAGCTGTCATTGGCTGACAGCTGATAACATGGTAAGGGGTCGGGATCGCTGATCAAAGAGCCAGCCGCACGCACCCTGCAGAGAGGACGTCAATTCAGATCCACTCTGTAGCCGTCATTCAGCTATAGCGCAGACGCCATGTAGTTAAAGACTGTTACCATATGAGACAGCATTCCTGTACATGTACTGCAGATGTGGTGTCTTGCTGGATGCCTTTCCCTGCATGGCTGTCTTCCTGTTGAAGTCTTGGAGTCTGTTAATTTATCTTGCAACTACCTAAGGGTGTCCTGTCCCTATCCCTCCCCCCCCCCCCCCAAAAAAAAAAAGATTGTTAAAGCAAATAAACTTTATTTTGCATTCAATAACGCTGCACCCACTATGCCTCACAACTCACCACAAACAGAAGGATGTCAGCTATCCCTGGCCCTGGAGGCCCTCATTAGATCAAAGGAGGCCTGGGACCTTTCTACACTTCTCTAACAAAGCAGCACACTGCTCCGATGCCATGCATACGAGCGCGCATGTATTTTAGCATGCAGGCTGGTTTAAATGAGCTCTCATGCTTTTGCGCTGCAGTATTTGCTTGTTATGTGCATTGGGGTGCACTGGTTGGAAAAGCGCCACATGTACTTTTTAGTTTGTTCTGGTGTGGTAGCAGTCCATTGAAAATGAATGGGCTGCCTTAATGCATGTTAACAAGAACGTCAAAGTCTTAACTTCTAATGAACGGGAATAAACTTTGCTCTGGTATTTGGCATTTTACATCTCAGATCACATCTAAGTTATGTTACCCACAGTGTAAATACATTTCCATTTGTGAGTAATCTGAGAACTCCTGCTTGTGATAACGGTGAGCTTTTCCCAAACACACCTTGCAGGCTCCCACTCTCCTCTGCAGAAATTCTTTTGAAAAAAATTGGCTCAGAATATTCGTGATATATTACAATATAAAATAATCGCGAATATTCGAGAAATGCGGAATGGAGCACTCTGATTGGCTCAGAATATTCGTGATATATTACAATATAAAATAATCGCGAATATTCGAGAAATGCGGAATGGAGCACTCTGATTGGCTCAGAATATTTGTGATATATTACAATACAAAATAATTGCGAAATTTCGAGAAATGCGGAATGGAGCACTCTGATTGGCTCAGAATATTCGTGATATATTACAATATAAAATAATCGCGCGATATCGCTATTGCCGAATAATCGCATTGCGATTTTTCGGCAATATAAAATGAGCGCTGCAGCTACTCGGCCCAAGGTCTCTAATCATACCAGCAATGCTTTTAGACGTCGATGGGGATCTCTAGGATGTGATCTGTTCTAAAAAAAAAATTGAAAAAATTCGAATATTCGAAATAGCGAATATTCGCCGCGATATTCGTGTTATTCGCGAATACTCGAATATGCAATATTCGTAGCGAATATTCGCAATGCGAATATTCGTGAGCAACACTATTATGCATACCATTGAGCTAAGAAACAACCCCCAGTTCACAGTATATATTTTATATGAAAGCCCACACTTTTTACGTTTATGAGTGAAAACCTGATCATGTGACAATTGCTTGAAGTGGTATTTTCCCTAATTTTGGAAAGACTACCCCTTAGCTCCTATTGTGCCAACACATTACTCTTCCCATCAACACTCTGGGTTGTGGCTGGTCTTCCAGCGCCTTCACTTACAATGCGTGACTTTTAGTCCTGCATTGTATGTCATGACATAAGAGTGAAACTGGTGGACGGAGCATTAAAGAGAAGCAATTATAGAGCCCTAGCAGCTTTTTTTAAAAGGTACCTGAGACAAGCATTTAACCCTTGCAGTCTTGGAGTTCAGCTTAATGTAACACCCTGTTATTAGCAAGGGTTGCTAACAAATTTAGTTATGCTAGGTAGTAACTAGCCTGGCTAATTGGTAGTTGTATACACTGACTTTTTGCCATAAGCCTGAATCTGGTGCATTTCCCTCTTCTGTCAATAGGTGGCACTGCTGGTATTAGAATGACAAGACCTCCCCCAGAGGTCCTTTAATAAGTGGACGGAAATAGAAAAAATATGGCTAGCCCCGGCCCATTAAAATAGCCTCCTTTGGGATGCTGATGTGAAGGTGGAGCCTGACCGTTTGCTAGGCTCGATGTCTTTACTTCGAGGGCTCTGGCGTAAGATGTCCCGAGAGATAGCGCTCAAGTCCGAGTGCTCCTTGCTGAATTCTTTTGTCTGCAACCCCAAAATACCGGACAGCCTAACTCACCAGACGTCTTGGCCCTGGGCCTCTCGGGACTTATTCCATTTTGGACACTTGGTAGACCCTAGGTCCCGCAAGCTGCTAACATTCTCGGAGCTCCAGACGAAACACGATCTGCCCAGACAGATATTTTATAGCTACTTACAAATAAGACACTATGCCCAGACAATAGCCCCAAGGCTCCAATTTTCACAACCGTCCCCGTTTGAACGTATTGTCCTAGAGGGGCGTCACAGACGAGGGTTGATCACAGACATTTACCGGCTGCTGAATGCGTATGATTGGCCGGGGCGGGGGAAGCATGCGTATATGCTGAGGTGGGAGAGGGAGCTAGGAGAGTCACTGCCGATGAAGGCCTGGCAGGCCGTCTGGAGGCAGGCTGCTAAATCATCCCTATGTACCTTGTATAAAGAAAACTCATATAAGGTCTTGTTTTTTTGGTACCAAACCCCAGACATACTCCACAAAATATTTCCCTCCACCCCTGACCGATGTTGGCGCTGCCATCAGGACAGAGGCTCTCTCTTCCACATCTACTGGGCGTGCTCCCTTATTACCCCGTTTTGGCAGTCCACGCAACAACTGCTTACCCATCTCTTTGAGACGCCAATCCCCCTATCCCCTAAACTATTTTTGCTAGGCATCTCCCAACCCCGATTGGCCAAGCCGTACAAAAAACTACTTAGGCATATATTAACGGCGGCTAAATGCTTGATAGCCCTCAATTGGAAAAAATCCACACCCCCATCCCAAGAAGCCCTTTACGCTAGGGTCAAGGACGTGGAGTTGATGGAGCGGATGACGGCTAGGATGCGCAACGGAATGAACGTCCACAACGAGGTCTGGAGTGAGTGGCATCGGCGGGAGGATACGCCGGGGGCGGACAAGGTGGCAGACGCGGTAACTTAACTCCCCTCTCTCTTTCTTTCTTTCTTCTTTCTCCTTGACTCCCTTCTCCTCCTATACTAGGGTGACCAGACATCCCCAGTTTCAGGGGACAGTCCCCTGATTGAGGACACTGTCGCCGGACCAAGTCTGTCCCTGGTTTTGTCCCCAGATTGGATTTAATAGGGGGCAGGGGCAATTTCAAAGACAATCAGTGCAAAATTAAAATTAAAAAAATAGAATTATACACCACCGCCCGGCATGCCTATCAGCATTTGGGGATTGTATTTTTCCCATTATCTGTGCCCCTTTCTCATGTGCTGGTCGGGGCGGAGGAAATATTTCTTCAGTTTCGGGCGCATGACTTTTTAGCTCGCATGTTCTTCTGCCTTGACTCAAATCCTGGCCAACTACCTGCCTATCTCCTTGCCTTTCCTGGCGGAGTGATCTTCCTCCGCTCCCCATCCAATAGTAGCCGGGGCACGAAGAGTAAGACTTGAGAGGCTGTGAGGCATGCAGCGACGGGCAGAGAGTCGCTGATTGTTGCCATTACTAGTAAAGAAAAAATATGTCCCTGGATTTCATTTAAAAAATCTGGTAACCTTATCCTATACAACCTACTGTTTTGGTGTCACTGTTGACACCAGAGTATAGAAAACTGTTTGATAAGCATAGTTTGTTGACATGACTGTTGGAAAAGCCAGCTCTCAGAATAGGGCCCTATTGGCCAGAAGCTTAACTCCCCCTTTACCCATTTAGGGCAAGGGAAATAATTATATTCCTGGATAAGTGTCTGCTTTAGTCTTTTATTGCCTGCATTTAATTGTATCCTGTGAACCGTTTTATATAAATAAAAAAATGTTATTTGAAAAAATAGAATGACAAGACCACAGTGAGTTCAGATTGTGAACAAACATTTCTAAGCCAGAGTAGCTACTTGGCATGCCGGGATAGTCTTTTTAAGGGGAATGAGTCTGGTGATCAGTGTTTTTTTAAGCAAACAACCAAAAAAGGGGGAACCCTCCTCAAGCAAATTAAATAACTGTTCAGTGTCCTGCCCACTATAGTATTCTTTGTATCTGTACCTATATAAAAACTTACCTCTACAGGCTGTTTAAGTCAGTGAGTTATTTTCTACCCCCTGATGTAACCCTCTACCTCCATTTCCCATCTGATACCATATTTTCCTAACCGTAGCTACACTTGCCCACCCTTCTAAAGATCAGCAAGAGCCAATGAGGATGGAGCTAGCCGTGGAACCAAGATCCAAGGTTTCCATAGTTTATACAGGTAATTGGGTATGCCTCTGTTACAATAAATCTGTTGTTCTTTCAAAATATTATGGTTTACCTGAAGGCGCCATTCCTCAAATGAGGGCACACTCGGAGATATCCACCTTAGGGCAATTAGCTTACGTGCCATAAACAGTAACCTAGAAAAAGTTGTGTGTGTTACCGGCGCCAAGATAATATCAATATTCTTATTAAGTCTTGCTTCAATAAAAGTGCAACCTCAAAGGTTGGATTTAGATTTGTGTATTTGTGAAGTAAATTGCGCTAACTTATATTTATATAAACATTTTACCACGACTGATCCTGTGAACTTGTTACTCAAAAAACAAAAACCATGTACATGTGTCTATGATTATTAATTAAAGCGGAGCTCCACCCTGATATATTTTTTTTTTTTTAAATCTGAAAAAAAAAAAATGAAATGGAAAAATAAATAAATAAATACTCACCCTAAATAGGCTGTTGCTATGCGGAAGTCCCGAATCTGCCCTCATGATCCGCGGTGCTGTTTTCTTCCTCCTCCTCTTCTCGGTGTCTTCTTGTGAATGGGCCGCGCTGCATTCTGGGAACTGTGTGTATCCCAGAAAGCAGCCGGACCATTCACAAAGCGCCGCGTCGCTCACACATGCGCAGTAGGAAACGGGCAGTGAAGCCGCACGGCTTCACTGCCTGTTTCCCTGACTGTGGATGGCGGTGCCGGGATCGAGGATCGGCATCGGCGGGGGCCGTCAGCGCGGGCGCCTAGGACAGGTAAGTGTCCTTATTCAAAGTCAGCAGCTACACTGTTAGTAGCTGCCGACTTTGAAAAAAAAAAATTGCGGCTGGAGCTCCGCTTTAATGTGCAAACAATCAAACAAATAGTGTGCAATAAATACCAATACAGTGCCCTGTGCCAAACTATAACCTATGAATTTCTCAATCCATCAAAAAAAATTGAAATAAATCCAACAAGATTTCAAATATGCTACTGTTACAATCCACAGATTGAATGTGCCCCAAGAAAGCAAGAAAAATGTATTATATATGAAAAAAATATAAAATAAAAAAATATATATGTAAATGTGCTAAGAAAGTCCTTAACCACTTAAGACCTGGACACTTACGCTGCTAAATGACCCAAGGTGTTTTTACAATTCGGCGCTGCGTCGCTTTAACAGACAATTGCGCGGTCGTGCGACGTGGCTCCCAAACAAAATTTGCGTCCTTTTCTTCCCACAAATAGAGCTTTCTTTCGGTGGTATTTGATCGCCTCTGCGATTTTTATTTTTTGCGCTATAAACTAAAATAGAGCGACAATTTTGAAAAAAATCACTATTTTTTTACTATTTGTTATAAAAAAAATCAAATAAACTAAATTTTAGTAAAACATTTAGGCCAAAATTTATTTAGCCACATGTCTTTAGTAAAAAAAAAAAATCGTAATAAAAAAAATAGCTACCTAGCGGGAACAGCGACACTAATACAGCGATCAGAAAAATGATCGCTTAGTGACGCTGGCAATAGGGAGTGAAAGGGTTAACTAGGGCGGTGATCAGGGGGTTAAAACTTTATTAGGGGGGGTGGGGGGGCTATCCTGAACCTAACACTAACTGTTTTTTACAGTGCCTGTCACACTGACACTAAATGCAGTGATTAAATCACTGCATTCAGTAACACTGTGACAGGGGGGTGGGGGGGGGGCGATCACAAGGGGTTAATATGCCTATGTGAGTGTGTGTCAGTGTTGTGTTGGTGCACACTTACTGTGGATGTCTTCTCTCATCAGCAGCGCTGGGAAACAGCGCTGCGATGAGAGATTACATCATTTCCTCCTTCCTGTGTAAACACAGGAGGAGGAAGTGACAGGCAGGGAGCGCGCTCCCATTGGCTGGGAGCGATCGCGGGGGGGGCGGAAAACACGGACATCCGTCCGCTCGTCGGCGATCGCTCCCAGAGCCAGGGGGACCGCCGCACGCCGCGGAGGGGGTCCCGATGGGACCCCCGAACCGCACTAAGGCGAGGACGTAAATTTACGCCCTTGTGCCTGTACGAGCCATGTTGTGGACGTACATAGGCGTGCGGGGGTCCTTAACTGGTTAATAGATAATTTCTTGCAGTGATGCCCAGCTATGATTCCCCCTTCATCGCATAAAGTGCCTACACTGTCACCGGATAAAATGGCCACTCACCAGATGGACCCAGAAATCTGCCTTTGGTTCATATGGATAACCACTCCCTCTCTCAGGTTTATCAGCAATTACTGGTATCAGAATCTCAAGGGGCATAAATTCTTAACCACTTAAGGACCGCCTACTGCACATATACGTCGGAGAATGGCACGGCTGGGCACATCAACGTATATATACGTTGGTTTTAGTACCCAGCCGTAGGTCACGGGCGCGCGCCCGCGGCGCGCTCCCGTGACCCGGTCCGAAGCTCCAGGACCGGGACCGCGGGACTCGCGGACCTGATCGCCGCTGCAGTGCGGCGATCCGTCCCTGGAGCTGAAGAACGAGAAGAGCCGTGTGTAAACACGGCTTCCCCGTGCTTCACTGTGGCCGCAGCATCGATCGCGTCATCACTGTTATACCTACAGCCACACCCCTCTACAGTTGTAAACACACACACAGGGAACACTCAAAGTCACAGCGCTCCTTGTGGTTAACTCCCAAACTGCAACTGTCATTTCCACAGTAAACAATGCAATTTAAATGCATTTTTTGCTGTGAAAATGACAATTGTCCCAAAAATGTGTCAAAATTGTCCGAAGTGTCCGCCATAATGTCGCAGTCATGAAAAAAATCGATGATCGCCGCTATTAGTAGTAAAAAAAAAAAATTAATAAAAATGCAATAAAACTATCCCTTATTTTGTAAACGCTATAAATTTTGCGAAAACCAACCGATAAACGCTTATTGCAATTTTTTTTACCAAAAATAGGTAGAAGAATACGTATCGGCCTAAACTGAGGAAAAAAACTTTTTTTTTATATATTTTTTGGGGGGATATTTATTATAGCAAAAAGTAAAAAATATTGCATTTTTTTTTAAATTGTCGCTCTATTTTTGTTTTTAGCGCAAAAAATAAAAACCGCAGAGGTGATCAAATACCTCCAAAAGAAAGCTCTATTTGTGGGGAAAAAAGACTGCGCAATTGTCAGTTAAAACGACGCAGTGCCGAATCGCAAAAAGGGGCAAGGTCCTTTACCTGCATTTTGGTCCGGGTCTTAAGTGGTTAATCAAGGTAGCCAAGCAAGCAGATTTTGGGGTCATTATGGATATATGTATTAAAGGTTTCATTAATTGTATTCCACCGCTCGCCAGTATCTAGCTAGTTTAGGACAGTTCCACTTCATATGTATTTGGCACCGTGGGCAGTCCAGGGAATCACGCCTGCCCCACTTGAATAATTTGACCGGAGTTCTATATACCCTATATATTATAAATAGTTGCGTCAAACATCGTGCCGGTGATAATGACACTAGCAGTACCCTTTCTAATATTATTTGGGTATTTTTTTTACCTACAGAACTGGTAATGTTCCTAAAGGGACAAACATATTCTCAAAAAAAAACAAAAACAAATTTGTGCACATCCTCAACTTAAAGGGGTGTTCCACCCACAAAAATTACCTTTTCTTAACCCACTCCTCACCCCCATACATGCCACATTTGGCATGTAATTTTTTTGGGGGGGGAGTGGGGGCTTCAGTAGGAGTGGGACTTCCTGTCCCACTTCCTGCTTCCGCCGAGGGGCTGGTTAGGCGATTAAGCTTAATCGCCTACACCAGCCCCCTCCCTGTAGGCGATCACATGGGACACTGACAGGTCCCATGCGATCGCCTCTCCAATCAGCGGCGAGCCGCGCCGCGCACGCATGCGCAGTACGGCTCGCGCATGCGCAGTGGGTGCCCGGCCGTGAAGCCGAAGGCTGTCACGGCTGGGTGCCCGCAGTGGAGATGGAGACGCCGGCTGGGGAGGGGGGGAGAGGAGCGGAGCCCCGGTCGGCGCGTCGCTGGAACGCAGGACCAGGTAAGTGAGTGTTTATTAAAAGCCAGCAGCTACACTTTTTGTAGCTGCTGACTTTTAATAAACAAAATTTTGGCTGGAACACCCCTTTAATGACCAAGTAATCTATTTTACATAGACTTTTTTGTTACAGCTTTTTTACAGCTTTTTTCTATGTTTTTTGCCTGCTTGTATAAGTTTTCCAACCTCCATAAGTTTCCCAAACCCCTGTTTTGTTTGGAACAAGTAATACTCTGTAGTTAGGAGTCATGTGCAGGGATGGACTGGCCATTGGGACTACAGGGAGTTTCCCGGTGGGCCGATGGCTCAGTGGGCCGGCTTCAGTGACAGTGGACCGGCGCCCCAACTCCGCTCCTCTGTCTCTCCCTTCCCGCAGCGCTCACCTGTGGGAAACAAAGAAGCAGGGGGACGATAGAGGAGCATGGGGGTGGGGACAGACAGCTGACTCAACAGCTATGGCCTGGGAGTTTCTCCCTTCTGCCTAATCTTTTTCCCTCGGGTGTAATAATGTCTAGCTTCCCCACTGGTACTGCCTATAAGAGTACCAAGTACCAGCCGTTCTACTCTAATAAAGTAAACCAGTGGCTAGTGAAGGGGGAGAAGGGGGCTTGGGTGGCCGGGGGTGCGGGAGTTGTCTGGCCGCCATGGGAGAGACCTGTCAAAGTGGGCCAGTCTGGATGAAGTCCAGGGCCAAATTTCTGTCCCAGTCCAGCCCTGGTCATGTGCAATGCTCTATGCACATTACAAACCTCGTAGTCTATAGTCGCTAATCCATCTTTTTAGCCAACAAGTAAGGGTGGCTACATTCCTACTTATATCGGGATCATGGAGAAGTTGGAGAACAAACATGGCCAACCTCTAAAGCCCTGTACACACGATCGGTTTGTTTTCCATCGGTGAAAAAAAAAAAAAAAGAACATGTTTTAAAATTTTCCTATGGATAAAAAACCGATAGAAATAACTGATCGTCTGTGTGGAAGTCTATCGGTCAAAAATCCACGCATTCTCAGAATCAAGTCGACGCATGTTTGGAAGTATTGAACTTCATTTTTCTCAGCACCTCGTTGTGTTTTACGTCACTGTGTCGGATTTTTGACTGATGGTGTGTAGGCAAGATAAAAGTCAGCTTCATCAGATATCCGACGAAAAAATCTATCGGATTAGATTTCATCAGATATCTGATTGTGTGTACAGGGCTTTAATCAAATCACAACAGTAATAAAATAAATAAATAAAATGAATTTGTCAATTTGCAGGAGGCTGAGAACATTAGAAGGTCTTTTTTAATAATAAAAACTTGAATATCATTTTTTTAAAACCAAAGTTTAGTGTCACTTTAATTCTTCAACACTGATTTTTCTCAGGGGAAAATACTTAGGAACAATTTAAGTTATTGGTCTCCCAAAATACTGCTGGTAATAGGGGATATTCTGTGCAAGCTAGGGCAATGTGTATGTAAAGGTTTATGTATCGGTAGTTATAAAATAAAGACTGATCATGTGTTATCTAATAACTAAGGCTGCCGTATTTGAAAAAATAAATAGTTACATTTAAGTTAAACAAACAGTTAAATGGGCAAAAAAATATTCTGGAACAGATAAATTGAAGAGAACTGTCAAGTCTTACCTCTTGTCCTCTGCCACTGCGGGTTTGTCGACTTCAGTCCGAAGGTCTTGTAAAGCTATTCGCTCTAGGCTGATGGGGGAAATCCCAGCTAAACCTGTTTGAAATGCTAAATTGGAGTTTCCACATTTACAGACATGCTCGTCTTGTCCAAGCAGTAATGTCAAACAAAAGAATCCGTGCAAGTTTTTAGCTATCAATAGCTAAGGAAATCTTTTGTATGGCTAAAGGCTACATAATCCTAAATGCTGTTGACACTGGAAAGTTTTGTCGGTTTTATATTGCCAAATGAAGGTGAAATACTTGTGGGATTTAAAATGTAAATGCACATTTATTTCCAAAAAAAAAAATTACCCCAACCCATCCAGTGATGGACAGAGTCGCCAAGGGGCTTTTGTGAGAGAACAATTTTAGGTCTCGAGTTTAACTACTGTCTAAGTATAAAAAAATATTTTCAATTGAAAAAAAAAGAGAGATAGATGTAGATAAAAGAAAACCATCTTCTGCAATGAATACATGTAATTATCCAGGAGTGGTACAGAATAATACCAGTCGTGTGTACAGTTTTCGCTGAGCATCCCGCCGGGAAACTCGTCGAGCCAAAAAGAGAGCATATTCTTTATTTCCTCGTTGTTCAATGGGAAAATTTGGCTCGACAAGCTTTTTGACTGCCGAACTAGGAACTCGACGGGCGGAACGATGAGTTTCTCGGTCGTGTGTACGCGGCCTAAGACAACAACTCCAGTTACTCTCAAGCTCTGATCTACACACGATCAGATTTTTAAATGACCGTTCGTCCGTTTTTTGTTGCATGCTAGTCTCATGTCGAAAGTGAAAAGGTTACTCATTATATGAAAATTCTCGTACGACTGAATTCAACTTCAGAAGTGACGTATTGTGTTGAATAGTTTTGTATGTTTGCTTTTGTTTCTGAGCATGCCTAGTCTTGATCTTAAGATTTTTTTTCGGATGAAAAACATGCTAATTCAATGAAAATCAGATGTTGTGTTCACATCCGACAAATTTTATAATCTGTACATCCAGCTTTTGATGTCCGAAAATTGACAGATCGGTTGTCGTACGTAATTTTACTTCCGATTTTCTTATCGTGTGTACGGGGCTTTAACGTAATACTATAGGTTCCCACTGCGGGTCTCTCGGCTCCTCCCCGCAATGGATAACTCCCTCTGGTAAGTGCTCTCCCAAGGGGGTTACCTTGCGGGAGTGCTTCCGTGTCCAGCATTCAGCCACCGAATGACAGACTCGGCGCCACCCCCGCGTCATTGCATTTGATTGACAGCAGCGGGAGCCAATGGCTGCACTGCTATCAATCTATCCAATGAAGAGCCGAGAACCCGTGGAGAGAGCGACCGCGGGATCGCGCCCATGGAAATTTGGGCTCAGGTAAGTAAAATGTGGAAGCTGAACACTGCAAGTTTTTTTTTTTCACCTTAATGCATCCTATGCATTAAGGTGAAAAAACACAGAGGTTTACAACCCTTTTAAGCTGGCCATACACAGTTTTTTTTTCTTTGTTCAGCTTAGATGCAGAGTGAGAAGATCGTGATTATTGCTATAGCAGCCTCTAGTTGTAATCGCAAGAGAATCTTGTAGGCTGGTTGTACCCAAGTTGGTTGATCGATCAACTTGGTACATTCAGCCTGTCCATTAACGGTTTGAATCTTGCTAGTTCCTGCTGAACTGGCCAAGATTCAAACCGTGTATGGCCTTACTCTGCTCTATCCTCCTATCAGAATGTTCCTTGTCAGCACATGCTTGCGGAAGAGCCTAACTGGCTCCAAGTGCTGCCGCTATATCTCTAAGTCTAAGTGCTGATATGACAGGGATGACAACTGCAGGTATCTATGCTAGTTGTGTTTTAAAGTGTAGTGCCGCGTACACACGACAGTTTTTCGGGTTGTAAAAAAGGACGTTTTTTTTATGTCATTAAAAACGATCATGTGTGGGCTCCAGAGCATTTTTTTAGGATGTAAAAAATGGGCATTAAAGATTTCGAACATGCTCTAATTTTTCACAACGTTTTTAACATCGTAAAAAATGGTCGCGTGTGAGCTTTAACGACGTGAAAAAAAACATGGATGTTCAGAAGCAAGTTCTGAGACGGGAGCACTCGTTCTGGTAAAACTAGCGCTCGTAATGGAGATAGCACATTCATCACGCTGTAACAGACTGAAAAGCGCAAATCGTCTTTCACTAACACGAATTTAGCAAAAGCAGCCCAAAGGGTGGCACCATCCGAATGGAACTTCCCCTTTATAGTGCCGTTGTACGTGTTGTACGTCACCGCACTTTGCATTTTTTTTCACGACGTGTGTAGGCAAGGCCGTTTTAACAATCGGTTTGAAAAAAAAATAGTTTTTTCTAGGCCATAAAAAATTTCATTTTTTACAACCCGAAAAACGGTCACGTGTACGCGGCATTATTCAACTTTTGCTGAGAAAAAAAAATCATTCCCCTCTTGATGATCTATTTACATTGCTGTGATTTTAACAAACTTTGTTGCATTTACCTTTTATCATTCTAAAAAAATAGCTTGTTCGTCTGTGGCCATGTGTAAAAAAGAATGGGAGCGATTTTATAATTATCAATCAGCTGCAATGTTGCAGAGTTCTAATGAGGAAAGCTGCAAGGTCTGCATCCCTTCAGACGTGATTTCCCTTAGGGAGTACCTCAACTCCCTGTTGCAGGTGATGCCCCACATTCTAACTTGTATCTTAGTCAGTGTTGTAAGTAACGGCGTTAAAATAAACGCTGTTACCTAACGATTAGTGTTGCTCACGAATATTCGCATTGCTAATATTCGCTACGAATATTGCATATTCGAGTATTCGCGAATAACTCGAATATCGCAGTGAATATTCGCTATTTCGAATATTCGTATTTTTTCAAATTTCGCAATCAATTTCGCATTCGCACTAGCGAAATTTCGCATTAGCGAAGTTTCACATTAGCGAAATTTCGCAATTTTTTTTTTAATGAAATATAGCGAATATTTATAAATATCGAATATTCGTGATATGTTATCCAAAAAAAAAATAGCGAAATTTCGCATTGGTGAAATTTCGCATTTTTTTTTAATAAAATATCACGAATATTCGATATTAAAAGTCACACAAAAAAAAAATAGCGAAATTTCGCATTAGCAATTTTTTTTTTTTTTGTATATAAAATATCACGAATATTCGATATTAACGAATATTCGCGAATATTCTTTGAAATATTCGCGAAATATCGCGAAATCGAATATGGCGTATTCCGCTCATCACTACTAACGATGCCCCTTTTGAGGGTAACGAGTATTCTACCAGATTATGTGCAGAAAATTTATCGCGCCAATATTTAGTGAAAAAAAAAAAAGCTGCTACCCAAAAATAATCAATAGATTACAGACATTGGAACATAGGAACAAGGGTGCGCTAGTAAACTAAAACAAAATTACAAAATAAGTGATCTACTATGGTTAATTTTGTTAAGATAATCCAGTAAGATGTTGGTAAAAACCTCTCACTAAATCACCATAAATAGCATAGCCTGTGCTAACATGTGCAAAACATCAAAACAATACAGCACAGAAAACATGTGCAGGAAAAGTGCGGAAATTGTTCTAGAAGTGCATAGATAAGTATATTTGCATATATTAGTCTTGATTGCATTAGCTCATGCTGGTGCTCTTGTTAATACCAGTTGAGGTCCACAAACAAAATCGCAAAATGTGTGATAACTAATAAGAATAATTTTGTTAAGATGATCCAGTAAGATGTTGGTGTGTGAAAAACCTTCACAAAATCACATAAATAGCAAAACCTGTGCTAACATGTGCAAACCAACATAACAAGACAGCACAGAAAGCATGTGTGGGAAATGTGCAGGAATTGTTCTAAAAGTCCATAGATAAGTATATTTGCATATATTAATCTTGATTGTATTAGCTCATGCTGGTGCTCTTATAAAATCGCAGTTAGGGTCCACCTTCACCAGTAAGAACAGTCTTCACCCAAAGTGCACAAGTGAAATGGTTCCTTACCAGATAACAATGACCCTTTTTATGAACCCACAAGCTTATCAATTCTGGAATTTGAATAGATGTAGAGAAGATAGTGCTGCAGATACAGATATAATGTATGTAGGAGGATTTGTTTCAACCGCATTAGGGTAAAATACTTTCTGCAAGCAGCTGCCCTGCCACCCCACCCCTAAATACTTATCTGAGCCCAATCTCGATCTAGAGCAGAGGCTTTCTCGGCTCTCTCTCTCCTTATTGGCTCAGACACAGAGCCAGAGCCATTGGCTCCTGCTGCTGTCAATCACAGCCAGTGAGGGGGGCGTGGGGGGAGGGGCCGAGCAAGCAAGCAGGTGCGCCCCCATAGGGAGCAGCTTGCTATGGGGGCACTTTGCAAGAAATAGGGGCCAGGAGCATTGGTGGGGGGACCTGTGAAGAAGAGGATTGTACCATTGCACAATGAAGGTAAGTATAACATGTTTGTTATTTCTAAAAAATAAAAACTGTGCCTTTACAATCACTTGAAGTGCATTTTAGTACTTCTGTTTTTCTGTTTTTACCCTAAAGAACTTTTAAAACGGATGTTCCGTTTTTTTTTTGTTTTACTGGATGAAGTGGAGAACCTGATTTAACCTGATCACTATGGTGCCTACTACAGTGATTTCCAGATTCCACAGGAACCTGACATGTATGGAACACATACTTACAGTAGATTGGCCCAAGTTAGACCAATGTAACTACCGTATTTTCCGGCGTATAAAACGACCTTTTGGATGCAAAAAAATGCCTCAAAAGTCAGGGGTCGTCTTATATGCCGGTACCTGTCCCCGTCAGGCTGTGGGCATCCATGATTCAAAAGCCGTGCCTCCTCCTTAGACTGTTTCGTGATAGGTGGAACACTAATTTTCCCAGCAGAGCCTCTGTTCAGTGTTCCGCCTATCACGGATGCCTTCTCATCCTTAGACGAGAGGACATCCGTGATAGGTGGAACACTGAACAGAGGCCCTGCTGGGAAAATTAGTGTTCCGCCTATCACTGAACAGTCTGAGGAGGAAGCGGGGCTTTTGAATCATGGATGCCCACAGCCTAAAACCCAAAATCTAAAAACAAATTAAAGCGGATCTCCACCCTATTTACTACATCCTCCTAATAACGTTCCCACTAAGCAATACAGTAAAAACGGGCATTTGTTTTGTCAGAGTAAGTACAGTACCTTTACAGTCCTGTGGCTTCCGGTTTGTAATTCTGCGGGAATTATCCGGGCATTGCATCACTTCCTGCTAAATGCAGTGCCCTCTGGGAGCTTCTCTCCATAGCTCCCCTGACTTCACTGCGCAGCCGTGTTAGTAAATATCGCGCTATTTCCTTAGCAGGAAGTGACGCGTGACATAAACAAAGCATGGAGGGCGGGCATTACAAGATTCTCCATTACAGCGAGGACAAAGGCAGCGATCGGTGGTATAACGTGAGGCACGGAGACCAGAACTGTCGGGGGACCCTTGCAAGACATCAGGCAATCCGTTTTCATCCTCTTAAAAGGTAAGTTTTAAATTACTAACCATTGACATTTTATTGTTTAGCTGAGATTGTTTATGCTATGTTATATATTACTGCATGCTAGTTTTTTTTTTGTTTTTAAAACAGTTTTTCAATGATGCATGTTACTCATTTAATTTAATTCTTAGATATATGCAATGTATTTTTCGTCTTAAACCATCATCGATTTTTTTTTAATGTTAATTGACCTGGAAGTGTGTGTGTGTGTGTCTGTGTGGTGTGTTGTGTCTGTGTGTGTGTGTCTGTGTGTGTCTCTGTGTGTGTGTGTGTGTGTGTGTGTGTGTCTCTTCTTTGTGTGTGTGTGTGTGTCTGTGTGTCTGTGTGTCTCTGTGTGTGTGTGTGTGTGTGTGTCTGTGTGTGTGTGTGTGTGTGTGTCTGTGTGTGTGTGTGTGTGTGTGTGTGTTACTATAATTTCACCTGTCACATTTATTCTGGATTGTTTTATTAGGGATAGATTATATATATATTCCATAATGTGTGTATTTGAAAAAATGTATAATATTATTTTGGGCAAAAAATGTTCCATCTATATAATTTTAAGGTAATTAAAGGAGTGAGTATGTATATGTATATATATATATTATATATATTATATATATATATATATATATTTTTTTTTGGGGTTTTGATGTTTGTATATTTTGCTATTTTTGATTGTATATTTTTATATATGAAATTATGTTTACTAACAATATTTAGATATATTTAAGTCATCATGAATCCTAAATTAATTTTTTTTTTTTTTTTAAGCTGATTTAAGACTTTAAAACGCTTTTTGGAAGACCTATCCATTATAAAAAGCACAGTGTTAACACCTTGAAAGGTATGTTATAAAATTATAATTTAAAAGTACATTTTTTTTTTTTAAATATGTATGTTTTGCTAATTTTTTTATCATTTTTTTTTTTTTAGCTTAAGGAAGATTGTTTACGAAAAATAATTATTTTTGATAAATTATAGATCTTCACCTTTAAAATCAGGTATGAATTTAAACATTTTTTTTCAAATGTTTGTGTTTATATAAATTTTTCCCTGCCGCGTTAATCCACCTGCATTACAGCACGTAATACAAGCTTTCGTTTCTATACATGGCGCGGCGGCTGTAATGCAGGGGGATTAACGCGGCGGTATGTGGTGGCATAATCATATCTACTACTACTACAGGTATGTGTGGGGACGGACATGGCTGCATCATGTGTGGGGGACCGGGACATGGCTGCATCATGTGTGGGGACAGGACATGGCTGCATCATGCGTGTGGGACTGGACATGGCTGCATCATGCGTGGTGACCGGACATGGCTGCATCATGTGTGGGGACCGGACATGGCTGCATCGTGTGGTGGACCGGAGCAGGCATGCATCATGTGTGGGAGGCCCGGACATGGCTGCATCATGTGTGGGGACCGGACATGGCTGCATCATGTGTGGGGTGGGGACGGGACATGGCTGCATCATGTGGTGTGGGGACGGACATGGCTGCATCATGTGTGGGGACAGGACATGGCTGCATCATGTGTGGGGACAGGACATGGCTGCATCATGTGTGGGGACCGGACATGGCTGCATCAGTATGTGTGGGGACAGGACATGGCTGCATCATGTGTGGGGACCGGACATGGCTGCATCATGGTGGTGGGGACCGGACATGGCTGCATCATGTGTGGGGACCGGACATGGGCTGCATCATGCTGTGGGGACCGGACATGGCTGCATCATGCGTGGGGACCGGACATGGCTGCATCATGCATGTGTGGGGACGGACATGGCTGCATCATGTGTGGGGACCGGACATGGCTGCATCATGTGTGTGGGGACCGGACATGGCTGCATCATGTGTGTGGGGACCGGACATGGCTGCAGCTGCATCATGTGTGGGGGACGGACATGGCTGCATCATGTGTGGGGACCGGACATGGCTGCATCATGTGTGGGGACAGGACATGGCTGCATCATGTGTGGGGACAGGACATGGCTGCATCATGTGTGGGGACTGGACATGGCTGCATCATGTGTGGGGACCGGACATGGCTGCATATCATGTGTGGGGGACCGGACATGGCTGCATCATGTGTGGGGAACGGGACATGGCTGCATCATGCGTGGGGGACCGGACATGGCTGCATCATGCGTGGGGACGTGGGGGACCGGACATGGCTGCATCATGTGGTGGGACCGGACATGGCTGTGCATCATGGTGGGGACCGGACATGGCTGCATCATGTGTGGGGACCGGACATGGCTGCATCATGTGTGGGGACCGGACATGGCTGCATCATGTGTGTGTGGGGACCGGACATGGCTGCATCATGTGTGGGGACCGGACATGGCTGCATCATGTGTGGGGGACGGACATGGCTGCATCATGTGTGGGGACCGGACGGACATGGCTGCATCATGTGTGGGGACCGGACATGGCTGCATCATGTGTGGGGACAGGACATGGCTGCATCATGTGTGGGGACAGGACATGGCTGCATCATGTGTGGGGACCGGACATGGCTGCATCATGCGTGGGGACCGGACATGGCTGCATCATGCGTGGGGACCGGACATGGCTGCATCATGCGTGGGGACCGGACATGGCTGCATCATGCGTGGGGACCGGACATGGCTGCATCATGCGTGGGGACCGGACATGGCTGCATTTGGGGGACACATTTAAAAAAAGTATTGGTTTGTTCATGAAAAAATTATCAGTACTTGTACTTGGTCCTAAAAAATGCTATGTGTGTGTGTGTATATATATATATGTATATGTAGATGTATGCATTAACTTGTGTTTGTTTGTTTTTTTAGTATTATTAATTTAAAATTATATTTTATTTTTTTCCCAGAGAATGAACAGACAAGTGGATTTTGATTTTTCAAAACCATGCCAAAAACCAAATCAAGGGTTATTGTATTTGTATCAAATCTATGTTGTGTTTTTAATGTTTTATGTATTTTATTTATTTTTTTTGTCCTTCGTAGCCACTTTCTTCCACTCTGATCCTAAACTCTAACACTAGACCCCCCTCTCTGTCCCCCCTCTATCCCTTCCAGCTCTCTCTCTCTCTCTCTCTCTCTCTCTCTCTCTCTCTCTCTCTCTCTCTCTCTCTTCTCTCTCTCTCTTCGCCTTCTCTCTCTCTCTCGCCGCCTTCTCTCTCTCTCTCTCTCTCTCGCCTTCTCTCTCTCTCTCTCTCTCTCTCTTCTCTCTCGCCTTCTCTCGCCTTCTCTCGCCTTCTCTCTCTCTTCGCCTCGCTTCTCTCTCTCTCTCTCTCTCTCGCCTTCTCTCTCTCTCTCGCCTTCTCTCGCCTTCTCTCTCTCTCTCGCCTCTCCCCCTCTCTCTTGCCTCCCCCCCTCTCTCTCTCCTTGCTCCCCCCTCTCTCTTGCCTCCCCCCCTCTCTTGCCTCCCCCCCCTCTCTCTCTCTCTCTTGCCCTCCCCCCCTCTCTCTCTCTCTCTCTCTCTCTTGCCTCCCCCCTCTTCTCTGCCTCTCCCCTCTCCTCTTGCCTCCCCCCTCTCTCTTGCCTCCCCTCCCCCCCCTCTCTCTCTCTCTCTCTCTCTTGCCTCCCCCCCCTCTCTCTTCTCTCTTCTTGCCTCCCCCCTCTCTCTCTCTCTCTCTCTTCTCTTCTTGCCTCCCCCCCTCTCTCTCTCTCTCTCTCTCTTGCCTCCCCCCCCCTCTCCCCCTCTCTCTCTCTCTCTCTCTCTCTTGCCTCCCCCTCTCTCTCTCTCTCTCTCCTCTCTCTTGCCTCCCCCCCTCTCTCTCTCTCTCTCTTTGCCTCCCCCTCTCTCTCTCTCTTTGCCTCCCCCCTCTCTCTCTCTCTCTCTCTCTCTTTTGCCTCCCCCCTCTCTCTCTCTCTCTCTCTTGCCTCCCCCCTCTCTCTCTCTCTCTCTCTTGCCTCCCCCTCTCTCTTGCCTCCCCCCTCTCTCTTGCCTCCCCCCTCTCTCTTGCCTCCCCCTCTCTCTTTGCCTCCCCCTCTCTCTCTCTCTCTTGCCTCCCCCCTCTCTCTCTCTCTTGCCTCCCTCTCTCTCTCTCTCTCGCCTCCCCTCTCTCTCTCTCGCCTTCTCTCTCTCTCTCTCTCTCTCTCTCGCCTTCTCTCTCTCTCTCGCCTTCTCTCTCTCTCTCTCTCTCTCTCTCTCTCGCCTCCCCGCCTTCTCTCTCGCCTCCCCCCCCCACTCTCTCTCTCTCTCTCTCTCTCTCTCTCTCTCTCTCTCTCTCTCTCTCTCTCTCTATGACGATTGGTTTCGATTTTATTGAAACCATACAAAAAACTTGTTGGCAAAATGTTTTGTAATGTTTGTCTCCGTTTTTTCTCGTTTTTTTATTTGATATGACGATTGGTTTTGATTTTCTTGAAACCATACAAAAAACGTCTTTGTTAGTGAAATATTTTTTAATGTATGTCTCCCTTTTTGAATTTTATGTTCTTTTTTTTTTCTCTCTCTCGCCTCCCCCTCTCTCCTCTCTCTCGCCTCCCCCTCTCTCCTCTCTCTCTCGCCTCCCCCTCTCTCTCTCGCCTCCCCTCTCTCTCTCTCGCCTCCCTCTCTCTCTCGCCTCCCCCTCTCTCTCTCGCCTCCCTCTCTCTCTCTCGCCTCCCCCTCTCTCTCTCGCCTCCCCCTCTCTCGCCTCCCCCCTCTCGCCTCCCCCCTCTCTCTCTCCCCCTCTCTCTCCTCCCCCCTCTCTCTCTCTCTCTCTCCTCTCGCGCCTCCCCCTCTCTCCTCTCTCTCGCCTCCCCTCTCTCCTCTCTCTCGCCTCCCCCTCTCTCTCTCGCCTCCCCCTCTCTCTCTCGCCTCCCCCTCTCTCTTCTCGCTCCCCCTCTCTCTCTCTCGCCTCCCCCTCTCTCTCTCGCCTCCCCCTCTCTCTCTCGCCTCCCCCCTCTCGCCTCCCCCCTCTCTCTCTCTCTCTCTCGCCTTCTCTCTCTCTCTCTCGCCTTCTCTCTCTTCTCTCTCGCCTTTTCTCTCTCTCTCTCTCGCCTTCTCTCCTCTCTCTCTCTCTCGCCTTCTCTCTCTCTCTCTCTCTCTCGCCTTCTCTCTCTCTCTCTCTCGCCTTCTCTCTCTCTCTCTCGCCTTCTCTCTCTCTCTCTCTCTCTCGCCTTCTCTCTCTCTCTCTCTCGCCTTCTCTCTCTCTCTCTCTCTCTCGCCTTCTCTCTCTCTCTCTCTCTCTCTCGCCTTCTCTCTCTCTCTCTCTCTCTCGCCTTCTCTCTCTCTCTCTCGCTCTCTCTCTCTCTCTCTCTCTCTCTCTCTCTCTCTCTCTCTCGCCTTCTCTCTCTCTCTCTCTCTCTCTCTCTCTCGTCTTCTCTCTCTCTCTCTCTCTCTCTCTCTCTCTCGCCCTTTCTCTCTCCTCTCTCTTCTCTCTCGCCTTCTCTCTCTCTCTCTCTCTCTCTCGCCTTCTCTCTCTCTCTCTCTCTCTCTCGCCCCCTCTCTCTCTCTCTCTCTCTCTCTCTCTCGCCTTCTCTCTCTCTCTCTCTCTCTCTCTCTCTCTCTCTCTTCTCTCTCTATGACGATTGGTTTCGATTTTATTGAACCATACAAAAAACTTGTTGGCAAAATGTTTTGTAATGTTTGTCTCCGTTTTTTATTTGATATGACGATTGGTTTTGATTTTCTTGAAACCATACAAAAACTTCTTTGTTAGTGAAATATTTTTTAATGTATGTCTCCCATTTTGAATTTTAGGTTCTTTTTTTTCCCCTCAGTCTTTTCTCATTTCATTATTTATCTTATTATTACAAGTATATCTTCCACTGTCCTCTCTATCCATTATATTTATTATTTTGCATGTCTCTCTAGCCTCCTCTCTATTCCCCTACCTTCCTATTTTCTCCCCCCCCCCATCCCCTTCCTCGCTATTCCCTCCTTCCTCTCCATTTTCCCCCCCTTATCCCTTCCTCTCTATTTTCACCCCCCCTTATCCCCTTCCTCTCTATTTTCACCCCCCCCTTATCCCCTTCCTCTCTATTTTCACCCCCCTTATCCCCTTCCTCTTTATTTTCACCCCCCCCCCCTTATCCCCTTCCTCTCTATTTCCCCCCCCCTCCTTATCCCCTTCCTCTTTATTCCTCTATTCCCCCACCCCCCCATCACCTTCCTCTCTATTCCCCCCCCCCACTCATCCTCTCACTTTTATTGTATCTCCCAATTCCTCCCTCCTCCTTTATCTCCCAATTCCCACTTCTCGCCCTCTGACATGTTATTTCACACTTTATACTTTTCTCGCCCCTCTTACACTTTATTCTCGCCCTCTGACACTGTTATTTCACACTTTATACTTTTTTCTCGCCCCTCTTACACTTTATTCTCGCCCTCTGACACTGTTATTTCACACTTTTATACTTTTTTCTCGCCCCCCTTACTCTTTTTTTTCTCGCCCTCTTTACACACATATGTCCGCTGAAATCGGTCCGATGGACCGTTTCAGCAGACATCTCGCTCGTGTGTATGAGCTAGCGGACGATTTCTCCTCCGACAGATTTCAAAGCATGCTTTGAAATCTCTCTTCTGTCCGCCCGACTGTCTGCTCTTAGTACACTTACAGCAGACATGTCGGCCCAACCGCGCCGCCCTCTGCCGAATGGATTCGGCGCATGCGCGGAAGTCTTTTACTTCCTTGCGGTGACTGACACTGGTTACTCGGCCCGATCAACGTCTCCGCACGTCACCGCCGCCGTCCCGGCGGCGGGGAATTTGTTCGATGGTGTGTACACGCCATCGGATATCAAACTCCCGATCGGAATATCCTCTGGAAATGGTCCGCGGACCGTTTTCTCGGATATATCCGATGTGTGTACGCCCCCTTACACTTTTTCTCGCCCTCTGACACTGTTATTTCACACTTTATACTTTTTTCTCGCCCCCTTACACTTTATTCTCGCCCTCTGACACTGTTATTTCACACTTTATACTTTTTCTCGCCCCCTTACTCTTTTTTCTCGCCCCTCTTACACTTTATTCTCGCCCTCTGCCACTGTTATTTCACACTTTATACTTTTTTCTCGCCCCCTTACTCTTTTTTTTCTCGCCCTCTTACACTTATTCTCGCCCTCTGACACTGTTATTTCACACTTTATACTTTTTTTTCTCGCCCTCTTACACTTTTATTCTCGCCCTCTGACACTGTTATTTCACCTTTATACTTTTTTTCGCCCCCCTTACTCTTTTTTTTTCTCGCCCCTCTTACACTTTATTCTCGCCCTCTGACACTGTTATTTCACACTTTATACTTTTCTCGCCCCTCTTACACTTTATTCTCGCCCTGACACTGTTATTTCACACTTTATACTTTTTTTCTCGCCCTTACTCTTTTTTTTTCTCGCCCTCTTACACTTTATTCTCCCTCTGACACTGTTATTTCACACTTTATACTTTTTTTCTCGCCCCCTTACTCTTTTTTTTCTCGCCCCTCTTACACTTTATTCTCGCCCTCTGACACTGTTATTTCACACTTTATACTTTTCTCGCCCCTTACACTTTTTTCTCGCCCTCTTACACTTTATTCTCGCCCTCTGACACTGTGTTATTTCACACTTTATATTTTTCTCGCCCCCTTACTCTTTTTTTTCTCGCCCCTCTTACACTTTATTCTCGCCCTCTGACACTGTTATTTCACACTTTATACTTTTCTCGCCCTCTTACACTTTATTCTCGCCCCCTGACACTGTTATTTCACACTTTATACTTTTTTTCTCGCCCCTTACTCTTTTTTTTCTCGCCCCTCTTACACTTTATTCTCGCCCTCTGACCACTGTTATTTCACACTTTATACTTTTTTCCCGCCCCCCTTACTCTTTTTTTTCTCGCCCCTCTTACACTTTATTCTCGCCCTCTGACACTGTTATTCACACTTTATACTTTTCTCGCCCCCTTACACTTTTTTCTCGCCCTCTTACACTTTATTCTCGCCCTCTGACACTGTTATTTCACACTTTATACTTTTCTCGCCCTCTTACTCTTTTTTTTCTCGCCCCTCTTACACTTTATTCTCGCCCTCTGACACTGTTATTTCACACTTTATACTTTTCTCGCCCCCTTACACTTTTTTCTCGCCCCTCTTACACTTTATTCTCGCCCTCTGACACTGTTATTTCACACTTTATACTTTTTCTCGCCCCTCTTACACTTTATTCTCGCCCTCTGACACTGTTATTTCACACTTTATTACTTTTTTCTCGCCCCCCTTACTCTTTTTTTTCTCGCCCCTCTCTTACACTTTATTCTCGCCCTCTGACACTGTTATTTCACACTTTATACTTTTTTTCTCGCCCCCCTTACTATTTTTTTTTCTCGCCCCTCTTACACTTTATTCTCGCCCTCTGACACTGTTATTTCACACTTTATACTTTTCTCGCCCCTCTTACACTTTATTCTCGCCCCCTGACACTGTTATTTCACACTTTATACTTTTTTTCTCGCCCCCTTACTATTTTTTTTTTCTGCGCCCCTCCGTACACTTATTTCTCGCCCCTCTGACACTGTTATTTCCACACTTTATACTTTTCTCTCCCCCCTCTCCCCCACTTACTCTTTTTTTCTCGCACCCCTCTTACACTTTATTCTCGCCCCTCTGACACTGTTATTTCACACTTTATACTTTTTCTCGCCCCCTTACACTTTTTTCTCGCCCCTCTTACACTTTATTCTCGCCCTCTGACACTGTTATTTCACACTTTATCTACTTTTTCTCGCCCCCCTTACTCCTTTTTTTTCTCGCCCCTCTTACACTTTATTCTCGCCCTCTGACACTGTTATTTCACACTTTATACTTTTCTCGCCCCTCTTACACTTTATTCTCGCCCCCTGACACTGTTATTTCACACTTTATACTTTTTTCTCGCCCCCTTACTCTTTTTTTTCTCGCCCCTCTTACACTTTATTCTCGCCCTCTGACACTGTTATTTCACACTTTAATACTTTTTTCTCGCCCCCCTTACTCTTTTTTTTCTCGCCCCTCTTACACTTTATTCTCGCCCTCTGACACTGTTATTTCACACTTTATACTTTTCTCGCCCCTTACACTTTTTTCTCGCCCCTCTTACACTTTATTCTCGCCTTCTGACACTGTTATTTCACACTTTATACTTTTCTCGCCCCTCTTACTCTTTTTTTTCTCGACCCTCTTACACTTTATTCTCGCCCTCTGACACTGTTATTTCACACTTTATACTTTTCTCGCCCCCTTACACTTTTTTCCTCGCCTCTTACACTTTATTCTCGCCCTCTGACACTGTTATTTCACACTTTATACTTTTCTCGCCCCTCTTACACTTTATTCTCGCCCTCTGACACTGTTATTTCACACTTTATACTTTTTTCTCGCCCCCCTTACTCTTTTTTTTCTCGCCCCTCTTACACTTTATTCTCGCCCTCTGACACTGTTATTTCACACTTTATACTTTTTTCTCGCGCCCCCCTTACTCTTTTTTTTCTCGCCCCTCTTACACTTTATTCTCGCCCTCTGACAATGTTATTTCACACTTTTATACTTTTCTCGCCCCTCTTACACTTTATTCTCGCCCCCTGACACTGTTATTTCACACTTTATACTTTTTTTCTCGCCTCCCCCTTACTCTTTTTTTTTCTCGCCCTCTTACACTTTATTCTCGCCCTCTGACACTGTTATTTCACACTTTATACTTTTTTCTCGCCCCCTTACTCTTTTTTTTCTCGCCCCCTCTTACACTTTATTCTCGCCCTCTGACACTGTTATTTTCACACTTTATACTTTTCTCGCCCCCTTACACTTTTTTCTCGCCCCTCTTACACTTTATTCTCGCCCTCTGACACTGTTATTTACACACTTTATACTTTTTTCTCGCCCCTCTTAGACTTTTTTTTTTATCGACATATGAAAAAATTGAATGAGGCTATATATCACCCACTGTAAAATACTGAATATTTTTTTTTTATCTTAACTTATAAATAAAATGTGTATTCATGTAAATACTTGAATTTATATTTGTATAAATAAACCTATTCTTTTGCAAAAAAAAAACTGTTTTACTTTTTATTTTAATTTTTAGACCGGACTTTTTTTTATAAGTTTTGTGTTTAATTTTTTTTTAGTTTTTAATTTATTAGATTTAAAAAAAAAAAATTTAAATGCAGGACAAGAAACAAAACATTTTTAATTTTTTTTTTGGTATATTTATTTGAATATTTTTATGAATATTTTTGATAGATTTAGTTTATAATATTTTATTATATTTTTTAAATTCAATATGTGTGCAGTATATGTACTTGTATTAATTTTTCTTAAAACTTTATTCTTTTATTGATTATATAGAAATGCCGAGCTGTTTTGCTCTCGTGTGCAAAAACCACACTGGTTCTAAGGAAGCTGACAAATGTAAAAAGATGGTATAAAATATATCACATTTCCTAAGGATAGTGATAAGATAAGGAAATGGCTCAGAAATGCTGGAATGCAGGATCCTATGGTAGAGGAATATATTCCACTTATTCTGCAAGATATACGTAGTGACATTTACCGTTTTTGTTCTGCGCACTTCAGTGAAGATTCTTTTGTTGGCCAAGGAAAAAATAAAAGAATCAAACCTGATGCTGTCCCTACAATTTTTGATGAAACACCTTCAATAAGATCTGCCGAAAATAAATGGCAGAAAAAAACTGAAGAGAATCAAGAATGCTATTTTGAAGAAGGCTTCTACATCCCAAGGTTTGTTGCAATGTAAATGCAACATTGTAAAAAACCGATGCTGGCACACAAACTGCCCTCTTCGATTTTCACACTTGATAGATCCGACGAACCAAACTGTTACAATTGCTAAAGAAGAATTAATCATTTTGGATTGACTACATACATACCAACTGAAATATCTACAATGGCACCACCACTTGATGTGTCTACAACCGATTAGTCTTGTAAAGTCCTGTGCAACTCTTGGAGCAATGTCACCCTTATTGCTAGATAGTCCAGTGCCAGAAGAAAAAGAAAACTAGCCTATGAAGAAGACACTAGTTTTCACCTATCTGACTGTGACACTCCTCTAAAAGGAGACGTAAGTGTGGCCGAAAGTGTTGAAGACACTCCACATAATCAACAACTACCATATCCTTTGAATTTGGTTAAGGAAAAAAAATTCATTGTTTTTGACACATGCTTAGACGAATTACTTTTTAAAATGTGTTGTCCCAGTGAAGGCTGTCTTGAGAAGATAAAAACAATAGAAAAACAAACAGTTGGTACTATGGTGGTTGTCTTCTCGACGTGTTCTGGAGAACATAGACTTAAACTATGGAACAGCCAACCAAAAATAAAAAATTATGCAGCAGGTAATATTTTGTTGGCTGGGGCTATCTGTGTCTCAGGAGGAAACTACACCAAGGTCAAAGAGATGTTTGATGTTTGCGGAATACAGCTTTTCGGTAAATCCTCTTTTAATAGAGCTCAAAATCAATACATTTTCAAATCTATTGACCACAGCTGGCAAAATGAGCTTCGTAAAGTAAAAGAAGAACTGAGTACAGAACCCTTGTGTCTTATTGGAGATGGACAATGCGATAGCCCTGGTTTTTCAGCTAAATATTCAACATACACTTTCATGGATCTTAATACCCAAAAAATAGTGGACTTCGAGCTGGTGCAGGTGTCTCAAACGACTTCATCTGTTGCGATGGAGAAATTTGGATTTGAAAAATGTTTGGATCGGCTAATTGGTAACCAATTTGATATACAAATGATAGGAACAGATCGGCACACTGGCATACGTAAATTGTTAACAACTGAAAAATATAAACACATAAGGCACCAATTTGACCTTTGGCATTACGCCAAAAATCTCAAAAGAAAATTGAATCAAAATTCCAAAAAAAGAATTAATCGTTCAATTTTGAAGTGGATTTCCCCCATAGTGAATCATCTCTATTGGTGTTCTAGAGCTTGCGATGGAAACGAAGATCTTTTTCAGAGAACTATGGCATTCTCTATTACACCATGTGAGAAATGAACATCAATGGAAAATTGGCGATGTGGAACACAAATGCCTTCACGGCGAAGTCAATGTGGCTAACCCGACTGTTCCTTGGATGAATGAACATACACCTGCATTTCACAACTTGTCCACAATTGTTTTGGATGCTCGAATTGATAAGGACATGAAACACCTGACCTATTTTTGTCAGACCGGGGCAGTGCTAGAGGTTACCACAGTATGATTTTGAAATATCGTCCAAAAAGAATACATTTTGGAATTGATTCAATGGATGCCAGAACCAAATTGGCGGCATTGAGTCACAATAATAATGTGGTACGTAAACCTGCCCTGACCAAAAAAAAAGATGAAAGTGGTGCAGAATATTTGGTTGAACGTAAAACCTTAGAGTTTCCCAGGGGTCGCAAAAAATGGATTGTCAGGAATGTATACGAAAAGATGAACAATGACCACGCATTCATCATGCTTGCTGACATGATTTCAATAGTGGAAGGAAAATTGACAACTTCATGGAGAAGCAGAAAAATGGAGATGCCCAAAAACCTCGCTAACATTGAAAGGCCGGAAACCAGTGTAGCTGTGACAGCTCAAATGACTCGCTTTCCAGCGGCTAAAAAATAAACAATGCATTGGTCTTTATCTTTGTTTCTGTGTGATATAGATCTACCTACCATATTTAAATTTTTATGTTTAAAACATTGTAAATTTTTTTTTTTGGTGTGTCATAAGTTCAATAAAAAGTTATTTATATTAAGAAAAAAAATTCTTTATTTTGTAAATTCTTAGAATAAAATATACATTTTCGAAAGAATCATTTTAACAAAAAATTAAACATTTATTTTTGTAGTATAAGTTATTATTATTATTTATTATTATTATTATAGAATATATTAAATATAATAATTTACAATATTAAACAAACAGAAAACAGGGTTGACACTCAAAGTAAAAAACAATTAATGAAATGCCATCTCAGATGCATCGTAGTCCTGAGAATACATGAATCTACGTAAGCTCCATTTGGATCCGGAAACATCTGGCGTACAATATTTACAGCACATGATGGGATCACCCTCCTGTTGTCTTTACCCAGGTATCCATAGATCCAGGCAATAAAACTTCTATACGCTGTCTTTCTCAATCTCCTATGATTGAAATTACATTGTACAAAAATATCAGCATTGTAATATCATTGAGGAATACATTGTAGATGAATAATATTATTGCTTCAAAAAATGTACCTGTTGTTTTCAGCATCTACCACAGGTCGTTCCTCTATATGTATTATGGTATTTATGACTCTAACAATTTGGTCCGTAGCTATTATGGTACGGAACATATCGGCTTCAGTAATACAATTACTACCGTCTGGTATGAAGCCTAGCACATCTTCAACCTCTTTGCAACAAACTGATTCTACCCGGGTGGGCATTTCTATGCAACAATGACATAGACACCAGTGTTTTTTCCCGATTCTGTCATCAGTAGTGTTTTGAGATTGTGAGGAATCACTGATACTGGAAGAGTCAATGGTGGGGTTTATTGGGAAGGCTGGATCGTTTTCACGTGATGGATAACGGTGATAACAATCTAGTTCTGAGGATATTCCACTACAACGAAATATAACAGGAAAAAAATAAAATTAAAAAGATATATACATATACAGTTATATATATATATATATATATATATACATACACTACGGTTCAAAAGTTTAGAGAAAAACCTTCTCATTCCAAGAATTTTCTTTATTTTCAAGACTATTACAATTTTAGAGTCACACTGAAGGCATCAAAACTATGATTGAATACATGAGGAATTATATACATAACAAAAAAGTGAATGTGAAATAACTGAAAGTATGTCATATTCTAGGTTCATCAAAGTAGCCACCTTTTGCAGCAGACGCATCTCTAGAACAACTGTTAAGAGGAGACTTGTTTGGGGTAAAGAACACAAGGACATGGACATTAGACCAGTGGAAATCTGTGCTTTTGGTCTGATGAGTCAAAACTTGAGATCTTTGGTTCCAACCACCATGTCTTTGTGCGACGCAGAAAAGAGAAAAGGTGAACGGATGGACTCTGAAATGCCTGGTCCCCACCGTGAAGCATGGTGGGAGAGGAATCACTGTGATGGTTGGTGGGGGGTGCTTTACTGTGGATAACGGGTAACAATCAGTGTTGAGGATAAAGTATACTGACAGCATGGGGCTACCACAGCTAACTTGTTGAAACATGCTATATTACATAACAAACCGTATGTCATATTCTAGCGTTCATTAGTTGCAGCAGACCATCTTTTAGATTTTCAACTGGAACAATGATCCAAAACACAACCTCCGGGCGGGGTGAAGATGGACTCTAATTGACCAAGAAAGAGTGATGGGGGGTGCTGGCGTCAGATGACATGGCCTCCACAGTCACCGGACATGAACCCAAAAATCAAAAAAATCAAGAAGGTTTTGGGGGTGAGCTGGACCTTAGAGTGAAGGCAAAAGGTCCTACATAATTTTTTTCGGTGTGTATATACATATATTTACTGTGTTTTTTATATATATATATATATATATATATATAACACATATATATATATTTTACACACACAGTTTATATATCTCTATATTTGATTTTTTTTATAATATTTTAAGAAATAACGATTTATAGAAATATATGCATTACAAAAAATTAAAATAAAAAGTTACACACAATCAACTATAATATATATTTTTTTAAATAAACTCATAGATAGTAATCAAAAAATTTTTATTTAATAATATTTAATATAAAAAAAAATCTCTCTCTCTCGCTTTCTCTCTCGCTCTCTCTCATTTATTTTTATTTTAACAAATAAATAGAGATTAAACACATATATATGAGAATAGGGGATAGAGAGGAGAGAGAGACAGAAAAAATAGATAGAGAAGGAGATAAAAAGTGAAAGAAAGAGAGAAAAAAAAAAGAGCCAAAGAGAGAGAAAACGACAGAGAAAATGAGAGAGACGGTGAGAAAGAGGGGGAGAGAGAGAGAGAAAAAGAGACAGAAAAGAGAAAGAGAGAATGAGAGAAAAGGAGAAAGAAAGAGAGAGAGAGAAAACAAGAAAAAGAGAGTGAGAAAGAAAGAGATAAAAAAGAGAGAGTGGAGATAAAAAGAGAGAGAGGAGAGACCGAAAAAATAGAAAGAAAAAAAGAGAAAGAAAGAGAAAAAGATAGAGAGAGAAAAGGAGAGAAAGAGAGGAGAGAGGAGAGAGACACAAGAAAAATAGTG